>CM065471.1:41655012-42326952 GCA_032872505.1 Leptopilina syphax
TTCTAAATTCAATTATTTACATGATTTCTTATATTCAAAATTCAATTATTTATTGATTTCTTTATTCAAAATACAATTACTTATGCATTTCTTTATTCAAAATTAAATTATTTATTGATTTCTTCATTCAAAATTAAATTATTTATTGATATTTTTTTATTTAAAATTCAATTATTAATTGATATTTCTTTATTCAAAATTCAATTATTTATTGATTTCTTCATTTAAAATTCAATTATTAAGACCTATTGCCACGTGATAATATTTCAACTAACAATTTTTTCTGAAACTAAGTCTTTTCACAAACTTTTTATATCTCAAAAACGCTTTGACCTCGAATCGAAATTTTTCTGTCCTATAAAAAAAAAAAAAAAATTGTCACATTCAACGACACCAATTATGTGAAAAAAATTGGTAAAGACTCAACTATATTCTGAAAATAAAAGCTGCGTGGTTTGAGTACAAATTTCTAAACTGTCAGAGGGCGTAGTTTTTTAAAATAACAAATTTCCCAACAATTCACTTACAATTTGTTAAAATAAACGACAGGTATATTTTAAAATATCAACGAATTTCGATTAATTCACATTCAGTTTATTTATAATTGAAAACAAAAAATATTTTTTCACTCATAGAAAAATTATTCTTTTATTTATACAATCAGTGACTATTTATTAATTTTTTATACTGCTATTAAGAAATCGGGTGATAAAATCATTTTTTATATTCTTTTATTTATATTTTATAGTTAAAAGCAATAGCTAGAAACAAAATGCTTTTTTTAAGATAAACACTGAAAACTAAACTTATCGATTGTTATTGTAATCAAATACTTGGTGTTATAAATTTTAAATAGAAACTCTTTTATTGAAATAATATACGAGATAAAAATTTTTTTTTTTAAATTGATAATCACATACTACTTTTTTTATTATTCTTTTTTTCCTCTAAAATTCGAATTTTTATCAAGTTTTATTTGCATTGACGCAATATGGAACTAAAAACTAATGTGAAAACTAACCATAAAGGAAGAAAATTGGCCTATTTTTTAAATCGGTTATTTAAAAATTGTTCAGGAATATAAAAGAATTTAGTTGATGCAAAAGAGGATGTATTATGCAACTAAAAGCCCGCTAGTCGAAAGGACAATAAAATGCTATTATATAGAAAAAAGTTGCAACAGAATAATAAATATGGGTAATTTATTCTGAAAAAATAATGATATCAATTATGTCGCTCTAAATTCACATTTAAAAATAGTTCCCCTTTCATTTTAAAGTTGTATATTTACCAGGAATTTTTTTTTTTTTTATTAAAAAAAATGGAAAAATAGTATAATTACGATTATTTCCTTTTACACCTAAAAATATGCAATTCATGGGTCCACCTAATTAAGATCGTTCGACTAATTAAAAGCTCATTTATCGCTTCAATAATTATGAATAGTTTTGAATAATTAAAAATATTGTACATAAAGGACTCTTCCTTTGACGGTTAATTATTCGTAAATTAAAAAACAAAAATTTCTCTTTAAAATGGAATTTACTTTATTCAAAGTAAGAGCTCAAGATAGCATTCCAATTAAGTATAACAGAACCTCGTGACAAGAAGCTTGGCAAATAATATCGGAAAATGCAAATTAAATAGTAGCCTAGACGAATTTTTTTTTGTTTGTTTAATAAAGAGAGACGAACTGCTTTTCTCATTTTAATTAATAAATTTTTCAGATTTATTTTCAATTCCCTCTGTGATTGTTTTTCGCTTTTTGACAACAGCGAAGTCTGCAAAGTTATGACAGCCATCAGAAATTCTCTATAAATGACAAATATTTATCGATGCAAATACGACATATCGTACAATTGGTATATATCGGAATTTTCTAAGCATGATTTAATTTTATTATTACATCCGCTCTTGCAATACTTTTTATAAATTTTTATTATCATTTTCATAATTTCAAAATAATTTACAATAATTTTCCAATAATTATCGACCTATTCTATATTTAATGTAATTTATGCTAGTTTCATGAATAATACAATTTTCACAGAAATTCGATTATTTAAAATAAAATTTTTATAAAATTCATTCTTTTATTCTATCCACACTTGAAGTTAGTTTTTGTGTATTCTTTTGTTTTTTTTCTTAAAAAAAAAAAATTTGTTTTGACAAATCGAAAATATGCAGGTATTTTATATAATTCATAATAAAATAATATTAGAAAATAGAAAATTTAAAAAAAATGGTGATTAATAAATGAAAAATTTACCCATTTTGTTTATTTTATGCTTTTTTATAACAAATTTTGTTTGACTGATCCAAATTATGCAAATTTTTCTCTTGTTTATTTATAAAAAAATAGAAAATTATTATTTTTTCCACAGGAATTAAGACATTCAAAAATTCCAAATTCAAACCTTTTTGAAATTAATTTTGGGAAATTTCAATTATTTCTCAACTATTAAATTAAAATTCTTCAAAAAATCGATTTTTTAAGAAAATTATTTATTAAATTTTATTATTTTTCAATTGCGAAATTAAAATTCTTTGAAAACTCAATGTTTTGGAAAATTATTTAAAAAAATCAATTTCTTTTCAATTTATTAAATTAAAATTCTTTCAAATGTCGATTTCATTAAAAATTTTGTTCTAAAATTCTATTATTTTTCAATCATTATATTAAAATGTTTACAAAAATCGACTTTTTGGGAATTTTTTTTTTAATTAAATTATTTTTCAATTATTAAATTAAAATTCTTTGAAAAATAAATTTTTCAGAAAATTTTTTTTCGAATATTTCAATTATTTCTCAACTATTAAATTAAAATTCTTCAAAAAATCAATTTTTTAAGAAAATTATTCGTTAAATTCAATTATTTTTCAATTATGAAATTAAAATTCTTTCAAAACTCAATTTTTTGGAAAATCCTTAAAAAATTCAATTATTTTTCAATTTATTAAATTAAAATTCTTTAAAAAAATCGATTTCATGTAAAGTTTTTTGTAAAATTCAATTTTTTTTCAATTATTAAATTAAAATTCATTGAAAAATCAATTTTTCTGAAAAAATTTTTGGTAAATATTAATTTTTCTTAACTATTCAATTAAAATACTTTGGAAATTTAATTTTTTCTTAAATTGTATGTAAAATTTAATTATTTTTCAATTATGAAATTAAAATTCCTGAAAAACTCAATTTTTTGGAATATTCTTTAAAAAATTCAATTTCTTTTCAATTTGAAAAATTGAAATTCTATAAAAAATCGATTTCATGTAAAATTGTTTGTAAAATTCAATTTTTTTTTAAATTATTAAATTAAAATTCTTTCAAATGTCGATTTTATTGAAAATGAAAATTTTTGAATTTTTTAGAAAATAAAGAAAGAAATTTCACTCAAAAAAATGTTCCGTTACATTTTTACGAATTTCTTTAATTGTAAAATTATTCAAAAACATCAATAATTTCTTTTTTAAATAAATATTAAATTATTATTATTTTTCCACAGGAATTAACACATTTAAAAATTCCAAATTCAAACCTTTTTGAAATAAAACAACTTATAAAAGTATTTTGCTATAAAACATGAAGATATTGATTGCTCCGAGTCGAAGACTCGGAGTGATCGATTTCTTTATGTTTTATAATAATTTATAATAATTAAAAATTTATGAAAATAATTGAATTATTGAGAAGAAATTTATAAAAAATTGTAAATAATTGAATTCCTGTGGATTTTTTAAAATTTTTGAAAATAATTAAATGCTTGTGTACGATTTTATTAAATTTCTTTTTAAATAATTGAATTTTTCTGGGAAAATTTTATTAAAATAGTAGATATTGAAAATAATTGAAATTAGGACAAGAATTTTATTGCTATTTTTGAAAATAATTGAACTTTGGGAAGAAATTTTGTTATTTACAAAGATAATTGGAATTTTGACGAGAATTTTTTTTTAATTTTAAACATAATTTAATTTTATGAGAAGAATTTTATTAATTTTGAAAATAATTGGATTTCTGCAATAAATTATTTGCAATTTCTCCAAAATTGAATTATTTTAGTGTTTTCAACAAAAATTTGAATTTAAAAGTTTTAAATTCTATTATTTTTAAAATTGATATGTTTATTTAAAAAATGAAACAAAAAGTTAGCCGCGCGCTTTAGCGCGAGAATTGTTGCTACTTCAAATAAAATTTTTATAAAATTTCAAAAAAAAAATATTAAAAAAGATTTGGTTTGTAAAAAAAAGAGTTACGGCAGTCAAAAGTTAACACTTCGTGGAAAATCTTTCAATTATTGTCCTAATTAATTATGTACAATTGTCATAAATGATTACGTCATATATGACAATTTAAATAAGATTTTAACTCATCTTCCTCTAATTAGTTTCCTCTCCTGTAAGTTGGAAAAGCATTTCAAGTTGTAATTTGTCGAAAATAGATGCAAAGTTGATACAAAAAGTTTTAATTGTCTTCAACGAGGAAAAGCACATTATAATGTTATAATTAAATTGAATATAAACTTTGTTAATTCTTGGTTTGTTTGTCAATAATTAGTAATAATTTAGCAAAACTAGGAAGCACCGGTAAATATCTAAAAATAAATTACACTATCTAAAATTAATTAAATATCAGATTATAAAAATAATATTAGAAAAAATATTAAATTAGAAAAAAAAATACAAAATTAAAGTAATTTTTCTTTAAATTTCATTCTAATAAGCGTAATAGTGTCTAATTGAGGGAAAATTCGAACTAAAAGGGAAAAGTAAGAGGAGAATGAAATTGCTGTAATCGAAATTAAAGAAGTTAATCGAATAAAAATGTGTAATAGAGAAGCAAAAGGAGAAATTGTACAGTTTAATGAGGTTCCAATGGAAGAAAAAACATTTTTCTTCTATATTTGAACAAAGAAAAACATTTTCTCAAACCTAATATTTCCCTGCTCAGATGTTGCTCGTTCGAGAGTGAAATTATCAAATAAATTGCAAGGGGTGGTTACAACCTTTCAATCCGCTTTCCAGTCGATATAAAGTAATACAAGTCCGCCGTGTCGTACAAAACCGGCTTTTCTATCGTATCTCAAAAATACATACGGCCATTTTATCGACAGTTTTTTGTAAATCGAATTTTTTAATAATAAAAGTTAAATGCGCTATACCTTTTCAATGAATTTTTTATCTTGTAATTTAACAATCTTTGGAAATTTTTAAATTTATGTGTCAATATACACTTTTTTTTTACTTTCGAATTTTATTATTATTTATTTACACTCTAAAGTTGTCTTTTGTGTGTGTACTTTTGTTTTTTATTAACTTTAGATAAATAGTATATTATATTATTATGTTATAATTATTTTTATTTTCTAATTAATTTCAAATTGCAATGATAAATAGAAATCATCAGAATTTTTTTCACTTATTTTCATTAAAAGACTTTAATTTTGTTAAAATATTATGTTTTGTCAAATTGAAATTACGCAGATTTTTGTTTTCTACTTCTAAGCAAAATTAGAAATAGTTAAACAACTGTGATTAAGAAATAGAAAATTTATTTATTTCCCATTATTTTTGTTTATGAATCACAATTTTTTGAACAAAATTAAATTATTTTGTTTTAGAAAAAGAAGAAAAATATTTGCACAATTCCTATTTTTAATCTTATTTTTGGAATAAGATTTTTCACAGGAATTAAGATATTCAAAAATTTAAATTCAAACCATTTTTAAATTAAACAACTTATAATAATTAAGGATGACCAAGTGATAAAATCATTATTTTATATTATAACAATACTGTTACTATAACTTCATCAAAACTATTTTCATTATTTTAATTCAATTATTATTTTCTAGAATTTTAAATTATTTTTTATGAAAATAATAATTGAATTCCTTAAAAAAAATTATTATTTATGAAAATAATTGAATTCTTGTAAAATTGTTATTATTTATGAAAATAATTAAATGTTTACATACAATTTTATTAAAATTTTTTTAAAATATTTGAATTCTTTTTGGGAAATTTTATTAAAATAGTAGATATTGAAAATAATTGAATTTAGACAAATGCATTTTATTTTTGAAAATAATTGAAATTAGGACAAGAATTTTTTTGACATTTATAAAAATAATTGAAGGAAATGAATTTATCATTCGGTAATTAAATATTAAATATTAAATATTAAATATTTAATTTATAAAAATAATTGAACATTGGAGAAGAATTTTGTTATTTATAAAGATAATTGGGATTTTTACGAGAATTTTTTTAAATTTTGAACACAGTTAATTTTTATAAGAAGAATTTTATTCAATTGAATAAAATATGAAAAATATTTTCTATGCCCTAATTTTAATTTTTTAACAATTTTCTGATTTTTTTAAAGATAAGAAAAGAGAACTGCTCAATAATTTTTTTATATTAAAAAATGTTATAAGCATTTTTAAAGCATTAAATAATTCTTTTAAAATAATAAAGGTTTTTTTGAATTAATTAAAAAATGAAAATAATATAAATAAATTTAAAAAATGAAAGTAGTATTATTTTCTATCAAAACGTATCAAAAAAAAACAAAAGCATAATTATGACTAACTTCAGGTCTGAACAGACTGAGAGAATCCATACGACGATTATTATAGTAAATTTATATATTTTTGTTTCTAAAAGATATAAAATTTCCAATGTCTTTTCTCGAATATGTTTCATAGAGTTTATTAAATTTTACATAAAAGACAAAAAAAAACTTCTTTTCATTAGAGAGAAATTTATAGGATTTGGAATTCAAGATTGTACATTTCTGCAAAATGAAGTTTTCAAAGTATTAGAAAGATCCAAGTTTGAAAGCTTTTATTCCAAAGCACCCAAGTTTTGAAGAGGAAACTTTAAATGATTTTTGAGTTAAAGGAATTGCAGCTTGAAAGCTTTCTTGTCCTCAAGACGCTGACATTTTTATAGACACTAAGATTTTATTTTCAAACTGCTCGAATTTGAAAATCTTCCCGAAACCGGCCACTCACATAAATCATTTTTTACGATTTCTCCATTTACCACCACCAAAAAAAAAGAAAGAGCTGTTAACTTTGAAATAAAAATTTTTCTCGAAAAATTTTATCAGTTAAGAAAATTTTAATAATATAAAATTATTTTAATTCTCCCTTGTTTTGGAATTTCAATTTATATTCGAGAATAGTTTGAAATTTTTGAATTTCTGTGATAAAAAAAATATGTTTAAATTATTCGAGAGAATTTTTTTTTTGAAATCGTGGACTTGAAGCAAGCAGACGATCTGTCTGCGATTTAAAATTCTCTGTTTGTGTGGTTGTAGCCAAAGCATTTAGGTCACATAGTTCTCCTTTTGACTGAACAAGACATAAAGCTGACTTTTATGTGTCCCAGTTCGTCCAGTCTGTCAGCTTCCTCTAGGATGGTGATTACAAACAGTGAGCTTCATCTCTCACTTGCTGAGTTCCAGGAATATCACCTTCGTGTGCTTCCTTCTCAGCGTCTTTAGGATTCCTGACAGCGATTCATGCTAAGGGAAACCCAGATTGCTGATCTGTAGAGCAATATAAGTCTCCCTTTAACAAACTTACTTTTCTAATGAAAATAGTTTTCCATAAACAGGGTTGCGACAAAAATTTATTTTTTTTCCCTGATTTCCAGACAAAATTTTGACTTCTTTCGTGACCATAAAATAAAATTTTTATTCACTCTAAAAATGATTAGATACTCAAAAAAAAATGTTCTATTAAATTTGTTTATGAATTTCCTCAATTGTAAAATTATTCAGAAAAACACCAATAACTTCATTCTTAAATAAATATTTAATCATTATTATTTTTTCGTAGGAATTAAAATTCTTCAAAACATTCAAAAATGAAACCTCTTTGAAATTCAACAAATTATAAGAATATTAATCGAAAACATTAAGAAATCGATCACTTCGAGTCTTCGACTCGAAATGATCGATATCTTCATGTTTTCTAATAATTAAATTTATTTGAAATCAATTTTTATTCGAAAATTCTACGGGAATTCAATTATTTAAATTTTAAATACGACTCTAAATAATTTATTGAATAATTTATAAACTATTAGTTACAATTAGTTTTAGTCATCGAAACATTTATAAACATATTAATTTTAGAAATCAGTAGGTTAAAGTTATTTTAATAAGACAAAATTTGTTTTACTCTGACGAACGATTCTAAACACATGTAAATTTATAAATTAGTAGTTACAATCAGTTTTAAGCTGGTAACAATGTTTCTAATCATATGAATTTTAGAAATCAGTAGTTGCAGTCATTTTTAGTCAGACCATTTTATTTTACTCTGAAGAACAGTTCTAAGCATATTTAATTTTAAAGTCAGTAGTTAAAGTGTTTTTTTATCAGACAATATATTTCTAAACGTACCTAATTTTAAAAACAGTAGTTAAAATCTGTTTTAGTTAGACAATTTCTAAATTTTATTTCTAAACAGTATCAAATTTATGAATTAGTAATTGAAACCAGTTTTAGTCAGACGAAATATTTCTAAACAATTGTAATTTTAGAAATCAGTAATTAATATTAAAGTCAATTTGTTCATACTATTTTTTAAAATTAGATAAATGATTCTAAATGTGTATTTTAGAAGTATGTAGTTAAGGACAATTTTAGTCAACAAAGACTCTATAAAACAAAGAATTTTAAACGTACGTAATTTCAAACACAGTAGTTAAAGTCATCTTTAGTCAGACTCTAACTTCTTTAAAATTATTTTCATCATTTCAAATCAATTATTATTTTCTACAATTTTTAAATAAAATTCTTCTTCAAATCCATTATTTTTAATAATTTTTGATAAAGTTACTTATGCAATTTTCAACTCCATTTGTTTACAATATTCAATTGCACGAAATTTTAATTATTCGTAAATTCTTCAAATTAAATATACATTAGAAACTAAAAACTTAAAATAATTTTAAAAATTTTCGATAGAGCCGTTTGAAAAATATTAATTCCTTAGAATTTTTAATAAAAAGTATGAAAAATTCAAATTTGCAAAGATTTTAATTTGAAATGTTTACAAAATTCAATTATATCTAAAAAAAAAATTGCAATTATTAGTAACTTCTCAAAAATTCAATTATTATCTGAAACTTTAATTGAAATTAATTTTTAAATAAATTTTTAATGGAAAATTTTACAAACATAAATAATTTATTTAATAATTGAATGTTTTTTAAAATTTTACATAATTTTATCAACGAATTTTTAAATAATGGAATTCTTTCAGAAAATTTTATTAAAATAATAGATATAAAAATTATTAAATTAAGAAATTTTTTTAAAATAATTGAAATTTTGCAATGAAATTCATTAAAAATTTTGAAAATATTTTAATTTTATTACTTTTAAAGATAATTTAATTTTTGTGGTGAATATTGTTATTTATAAAAATAATTGAATTCCTGAAAGGAATTTTAAGATTTAGGAAAATAATTAAATTCCTGAAAGGAATTTTAAAATTTATGAAAATAATTGAATTGCTGTGATGAATTCAATGAGAAATTTTAAAATATTTGATTTTTTTCGAAAAAATGTATGCAAATTCTATTTTAAATAATAGAATTCCTGTGAAATTTAAATTTTTTTGGAAAATAATTGAATGTTTGTATAGAATTTAATCAAAATTTTTGTTTAATAATTGAATTCTTATGGGAAATTTTATTAAAATAGTAGAATACTATTATAAAAATCATTGGATTGAGAAAATTTTTTGAAAATAATGGAAATTTTATTAAAATTTTTGAAAATAATTGAATTTTGCAAGTGACTTTTATTAAAATTTCTGAAAATAATTGAATTTTGTCGAATAATTTTGCTATTCATTAATAAAGATAATTGAAATGTTGACGACAATTTTTTTTTAGATTTTTTGAAAATAATTGAATTTCACAATGAATTTTATAATAATTTCTGAAAATAATTGTATTTCAGGGATGAATTTTTCTATTTATAAAAATAATTAAAATCATAAGTTGAATTTATTTTTTTAATTTTTCAAAATAATTGAATTTCTTCGAAGAATTTTATTACTTTAAAAAATAATTAAATCATTGTTATTTAAGAAAATAATTGAATTTTGCAATGACTTTTATTAAAATTCCTGAAAATTATTGAATTTTGTTGAAGAATTTTGCTATTTATTTATAAAGATAATTCAAATGTTAACAACAATTTTTTTTAGATTTTTTGAAAATAATTGAAATTCTGTGAAGAATTTTATTAATTTAGAAAATAATTCAATTCTTGTTATGAATATTGTTATTTATGAAAATAATTTAATTTTACAATGAATTTTTATAAAAATTTCTGAAAATAATTGAATTTTTGGGATGAATTTTTCTATTATTTATAAGAATACTTCAAATCATGCTTAGAATTTTTTTTTAATTTTAAAAATAATTGAATTTTTGCGAAGAGTTTTATTACCTTTGAAAATATTTGAATTTATGCTAAGATTTTTAGTACTTTTGAAAATAATTCAATCCTTGTTATGAATATAGTTATTTATGAAAATAATTGAATTTTGCAATGACTTTTTATTAAAATGTCTAAAAATAATTGAATTTCTAGGATGAATTTTTCAATTATTTATAAAAATAATTAAAATTATGCCTAGAATTTCTTTTTTTAAATTTGAAAATAATTGAATTTCTGTAAAGAATTTGATTAATTTACAAAATAATTCAATTTCTTTTATGAATATTGTTATTTATGAAAATAATTAAATTTTGCAATTACTTTTATTAAAATTTCTGAAAATAATTGAATATTTGGGATGCATTTTTCTATTATTTATAAAAATAATTTAAATCATGCCTAGAATTTTTTTTTTAATTTTTGATAATAATTGAATTTTGCGAAGAATTTCATTACTTTTCAAAATAATTGAATTTCTGGAAAGAATTATTATATTTATTAAAATAATTGAAATAATGCCTAGAACTTTATTAACATTTTTAAAAATAATTGAATTTGGACGAAAAATTTTATTAATTTTGAAAATAATTGAATATTTGTAATGAATATTCTTATTAATTTATGAAAATAATTAAATTTTCCCCAGAATTTTATTAAAATTCATGAATAAATTATTGTCAGAAATAGAAAAAATTTAAAGTTTTTTTTTTTGAATTCGTGATAATTTCATAGTTTATAAGGCAAACAAGAAAAGTACAAAAATTTAGAATTCTCTTATAAATTCTAAACATTTAGTTTTTTCCCTGATTTCTCTGACCAATTCTACTTTCCCTGAATTTTCCCTGAATTCCCCAACCTGTGGCAATCCTGATAAAATATTTTAAGTTACTTTATTCCTCGACTCACTGCTTTAGTCCTCCTCCCTTTTTCTCCAACTCCAATAATTCTTTTAGGCATTTCAAAAAATTTGTCGCTATGCTAATATACTTTCATATAATCTTAAAATCTCCCCATCAGTAAAATATTCACATTTGAGAATTGAGTTCCCCCTCTCCCCCCCACTCATATATTTCCCAGTAGACTCTAGTTTCCTTTGTATTTCCGTTCGGAAATAAAACGTACTACTCCAATTTTAATTAATAATGGATCTTTTGGCAAAGTAAAATGCTACGTAACTTATATTGGAAAAAAAAGGATAAATTGAATAGGAAATGTAATAACGTGTGATTGATCGTTTATAATCAAACTTGGCAGTTAGTCAGGGAATAGGGGTATGAATCCTCGCAGGATCCTCCGGGTACTGAGTTCCGTTTCCGTTATGGCGGCCGAACCAATCCAATCGTATCAGAATGGATCTACCGCGAACGCGAAGCAGGAAAGCGTTTATCGCTCGTAAATACGACAAAACCCCCTTCTCTTTGGGAGGGGGGGGGACTGACCATACCAACCAACTATCATATGGTATGAGCCATGCACTCAATGGGAAATCTCCCATTGGCACAGCCGACTATATTTTATCGATCAATATGCTCCCCATCTGCTTGAGAGATTTTCACACGAAACTCCATCGAACAAATCCCTACTACGTTCTCTATAATCCCATCTAGTGTGCGATTTGCAAACCGTTTAAAACCGATTCTAACTGAGAACATTACTTGTCATTGAGAATGATATGTGGATATTGAAATTTCTCTCCTACTCTAAAAGTAATTAGTTTCTGTTAATTAAAATTTTTTCTTTTTTTTATCCTAAATTCAATTCATCCTTTTTAAATACCTTAAATGTGAAAATTATTATTTATTTTAAAGTCACTAAAGTTGAATGTATGGCAAATGGTAAACACAGGGTTGTCACAGGTCAGGAAACTTAGAGAATTCAGAAAAGAATCAGGGATAGTAGAAATAGTTAGGGAAATCAGGAAAAAATCAGGGATTTACATTAAAAGTACTGGGAAAAAATAAATTTTTAGAATTCATAAGAAAATTGTGAATTTTTGTATCTTTTTTGTTTGCCTCATGAACTGAAATTACCACGAATTCTAATACAAAACCTTCAATTTTTTAAATTTCTCACAATTATTTCTTTCTAAATAACTTAATTTTTGAACAACTATCATAAAATTATTGCCCAGAAATTATTTAATGAATAATTTATTAATTTTACATAAATATTTCAAATTTAATTAAATTCTAAAAGAGTTTCCATTACAATTTTCATAAATAGATGAACTTCAAAAGGTTTCAATTTAAAATTTTATAAAATTTCAATTTTGAAGGAATTTAATTAGAAATTTTGAGGAACTTAGATTTTAAAAAAATTTTAGTAATTCAAATTCTTCTGAAATTAGTTAAATTTTTTAATACACATTTAATTAATTATTAAGAATAATAGATTTACAGAAGAATTTTAGTTAAAAACACTCAAAAAATTATTGAATTTGGGAGAAGTCACAAATGATTGAAAAAAAATAAATTATTTTTTAAAGAAATAAAATTTTTGGCCGAAATTCAATTATGTTGAAAATTTTTTTTAAAATTCTCGTCCAAAATTCAATTATCTTTATAAATAATAAAATAAGATTTTCTGAAATTCAATTATTGTATAACATTTCAATAAAATTCTTGTTAAAATTTTAATTATTTTCAAAAATTTTACTTAATTCAATGTTTTTTAATATTTGCTATTTTAATGAAATTTTCCAAAAGAATTTAATTTTGTAAACAAAATTTTAAGAAAATTCTAGGCAAACATTTAATTATTTTCGTAAATAATAAAAATCCCAAAGAACTTCAATTATTTATCAATTTTTTTTATAAATTTCTTCGCAATAATTCAATTATTGTCATAAATAATAAAATTCATTGTAAATTTCAATTATTTTCATAATTAGCAATATTCATCTCAAAAATTCAATTATTTTCAAAATTTTTTTTTTAATTTTGTTCAAAATTTTAATTTAATTTATAAATTGCAAAATTTTCATTAAAATTCCGTTATTTTTAAAAATTTTAATAAAACTCTTGGCAAAATTTCGTACATTTATTTATTATTTTCGTAAATGATAAAAATCACAAAGACCTTCAATTATTTATCAATTTTTTTTATAAATTTCTTCGCAATAATTCAATTATTTTCATAAATAATAAAATTGTTTTTTAGATAGTCAATTGTTTTCAAAATTAGCAATTTTTCATCACAAAAATTCAATTATTTTCAAATATAATAAAATATTTTGCAAAAATTCAATTATTTTCAAATTTTTTAAAAAATTTTGTTCAAAATTTTAATTAAATTTATGAATAGCAAAATTCTTTATCAAAATTACGTTATTTTCAAAAATTTTAATAAAATTCTGGCCAAAATTACAATTGTTTTCAAAAAATGTTCTCAATTCAATGATATTCAATCTCTACTATTTCAAAAAAATTCCCCCAAAAGAATTCAATTATTTAAAAAAGAATTGTAATACAATTGTACTCAAACTTTCAATTACTTTAGTAAGTAATACAAATTCCATAGGAATATCAAGTATTTAAAAAAAATATGGCAGACATTTTTTCCAAAGAAAATCCATTATTTAGAAAATTTTTATGAAATATTTCGTAATAAATCAATTATTTTTATAAATAACAAAATTTTTTACTGGGATTCAATTATTTCCATAAATAATAAAATTCTTTTTCATGAATTCAATTATTTTGATAATTAAAAATATTCATTACAAGAATTCAATTATTTTCAAAAATATTAAAATTCTTTGCAGAAATTCAATTATTTTCAAAAATTTTAATGAAAATCTCGTAAAAATTCAATTATTTTCATAAATAATAAAACTTATCGTAGGATTTCAATTATTTTTAATACAATTTTAAACACATTTCTCAAAAAATGAAATTATTCTTAGAAATTTTATTAAAATTCTTCGAAACAATTGAATTATTTTTATAAAATTTGGATATAATTTGTTTATTAAAATTTAATAATTATTTGTAATACAGTTTCAATTAAATTTCTTGTAAGAATGTAATTATTTTCAAAATTTTAATGAAATTCTTCGTGACAACTCAATTATTTAAAAAAAAATTGTAATAAAATTCTGCGCAAACTTTTAATTATTATCTTAAATAATAAAAATTTCATACGAAATTCAATTATTTAAAAAAGAATTGACATACATTTTTTCTAAGAAAATCAATTTTTTAAAAATTGTTGATAAAATTTTTCGAAATAATTCAATTATTTTCATAAATATTATCATTTTTTGCAGGTATTTAATTATTTTTATAAATACCTAATAAATTTCTGTTTAGGAATTCAATTATTTTCATAAATTATAAATCTCATGGCAGAATTTCAATTATTTTTAATAGAAATTTAATTAAATTTCTCAAAAAATGCAATTATTGTAAAACATTTTATTAAAATTCTCGGAAAGAATTCAATTATTTAAAAATTTGTTAATAAAATTCTTTATGAGAATTTAATTTTAAGAAACATTGAATTATTCAGTAAATTATTTATTTTTGTATTCAAATAATTAAATTATCGTAGAATTTTCTAATAAATTTTCTAAAAATCTGATAAAATTCTATAGAATTAATTATTTTGAAGAAGTAATTGAATTTTTTTTTGCAATTATTTGAAGTTTTTATTTTCAAATATATATTTAATTGAAGAATTTTTGAATAATAGAGAAAATTTCGTAAAATTTAATTGTAAATAAACGGTTTTTGAAAATTTACAAAAAACTTTTTCAATAAATTATTAAAAATATTTGATTTAAAGAAGAAGTTTAGTTAAAAATTCTAGAAAGTAATAATTGAATTTAAAAATGACATTTTTGGATTCAGTGATGAGGGAATTTTTAAAAAATTTTTATTACTTCTTTCCAACGTGTATAAATATGAAACTCATTTGAAAGTCACTAAAGATGAATGTGTCACAAATGGTAAACAAGACAAAAAAGCCAAACAAATTACCAACCATTAAAAATGAGTACAATAATTTTCTTTAATTCTAGAAATGAAAATAACGATTTCATTAATCTCAAACGTGACCGAGGGAACAAAACACACGAAATTGGTGTTTAAAAATAATTTATTACAACCGAGCTATTGCACATTACTTTTTTTAATTCCACTTAAAGGTCTTTTCTAGGAAACGTGCTTCGCGTTTTTTAGTGTCATTTCTACTTTTATGACAAATCCAGTTCAATTAATCGGAACAAGAAGTAGAAGAAGAAGAAGAAGAAGAAGATGATAGAGAAAAAGATGAAGAAGATCTTTTCAATTGAAACGAGAGGAAAATTATTAATTTTTGAATTAAAGTTTCGAAAAAACGTTTTTCTTTGCACTCTGTCTATTGTAAATGTTTAATGAAACTTGTTCGAAGAATATTATACTTCTTTTTCGCAAAGAAAAAACCCTATGTAATAAAAGTCTCTGGAGTGACTTTTCGCTTCTTTGATGAACAGTGCCAACAATGGAATATGTGATCACGATTCTTTAATAATCGGATAGCGTAGCAGACCGCGAAGCCCGATGGGAAAAACGTATTGCTTATGTACATATAACTGTACTTTTCAGGTCGCCTTTGGACTACCGAATAATCTCGAGATATATCCAACGAATGAAAAAGTACAACGTGCTCCCTGGAGCGATTGAAACGGCGAGCCGCCAGCACTGCTGGGGGTCGATTTCACTCGGTTTTTAATCTTCTTCTCGCGATATGCGAGTGAAAGGGTGGAGGGGGGGGGGGTGGAAACGATGGGCGGTCACGCGATAGAGGCAAAGGCAAACCGCAGTCTATATGTCGCGTTGTCGTCGTGTTATTTTAAACGTGCCAACTGAAATCGCGTGTGTCATTTCATTACAACCAGCTCCTTCGTCATTCGGGAAATGAATTCACGTTTCACGTCATTTCTTACACATGGAAGCACACCTTTAGGAAAAAAATTGCGTTTTCTTTTTTTCTTTCTTTCTCTTTCTCTTTTTTTTTTTTTTTTTTGACTTTTGTGCTAGTTCACTTGTCAGAAGAAAAAGCGTTATTGGACATTTTACTAGAGGCGATTGCATGTGCCTGATTGAAAGTCTGCACGTACACTCCTATATAAAAACTCAGGAACAAAATCACTTAAGACCTCCTTATGTGGAATTTCTTAATTAAGTACCTACTTTCTTTTTTGAGTACAAACTTTTAGGGAATGTCAATTAAAAATAATAATCTAAGCATAGCTCATCGAAATATTAAAACTCTCGCGACACTTCTTTTTTTACTTCTTTCAAATTATTTGGGTACTATTTTCAAACACTAGATACTATTTTTAAAAACAAGTTACTATTTATGGACTTATTTACATAAAAAAGCTATTTTTAACTGAGATTACTCATAAAATTACGAATAAATTGATATTCAATATGGAGACGCAAGTCCCACCTGTGAACGCCAAGGTCGCCGCTAGATGGCAGTTCAGATTACAAAACCAGACTCCACGCCATCTAGCGATGATATTGACGTTCTCAAGTGGAGAAATTAAATAATATTTAATAATAATTAATAATATAATAGTTAATAATAATTTAACAATATAATAAATACTAATATAATCCTTCAAAACTACATGAGTTTTGTGAAAATATCAAAGAGAGTTTTTATTTAAAAATATACTTTAAAGTTTGTAAGTTGAAATTATTCAAATATTACCATTTAAAAATTAAAAGTTTAGGACAGGCTCATTTCTCTTTTCTCTAAATTAAGTAGTAACAACAAATTTAAGTCAGACGAAATAACACATTTTTTGTGTTTTTCTACATTAAGTAGTGAAAATAAATTTTAGTCAGACATAATTTTCTATCTATCGAATTCTTTTAAATTTCATGCTTTTCCAAAACAAGTAGTAAAAATAAATTTCCTTCAGGGGTTATATAATATTTTTCGTATTATTAGTCAAACAAGTTTTAGTTAGTCATAATTTCCTTTCTTTCGTTTTTTTTCAAATTAAGTAGTAAAACCAAGTTTTAGTCAGACATAATTTAATATCTTTCGTATTCTTCTAAATTTCCCACTTTCTTCCAAATAAATAATAAAAACAAGTTTTACTCAGACGTTATATACTACTTTTTATATTTTTCCAAAATAAGGAGTAAAAACAAGCTTTAGTCAGACTTTATTTCCTATTTTTCGTACTTTTTTCAAAAATAAGTAGTAAAAACAAGTTTTAGTCAGACGTTATATATTATTTTTCATATTTTTCCAAAATAAGTAGTAAAAACAAGCTTTAGTCAGACTTCATTTCCTATTTTTTCGTACTTTTTTCCAAAATAAGTAGTAAAAACAAGTTTTAGTCAGACATAATTTAATATCTTTCGTATTCTTCTAAATTTCCCACTTTCTTCCAAATAAGTAATAAAAAACAAGTTTTAGTCAGACGTTGTATACTATTTTTCATATTTTTCCAAAATAAGTAGTAAAAACAAGCTTTAGTCAGACTTCATTTCCTATTTTTCGTACTTTTTTCCAAAATAAGTAGTAAAAACAAGTTTTAGCCAGACGTTATATATTATTTTTCATATTTTTCCAAAATAAGTAGTAAAAACAAGCTTTAGTCAGACTTAATTTCCTATTTTTTGTACTTTTTTCAAAATAAGTAGTAAAAACAAATTTTAATCAGATATAAATTTCTAATTTTCGTATTTTTTCAAATTAAGTAGTAAAAAAATTTTTAGTCAAACGTAATTTTGTATCTTTAGTATTTTTATCAAATAAGTAGTAAAAACAATTTTTAGTCAGATATATTTTCATATCCTTCGCAATTTTCTAAATTTCGTACTTTTTCCAAATAAGTAGTAAAAACAAGTTCCATTTAAACGTACTATACTATTTTTTCGTAATTTTTCAGATTAAATAGTAAAAAACAAGTTTTAGTCAGACTTCATATTCTATTTTTCCAAATTAAGTAGTAAACATTTTTCTAGTCAGACGTAATTTCGTAATAGCTGTAGTATTTTTCTAAGTTAAGTAGTAAAAACAATTTTTAGTCAGACGTTCTATACTATTTTTCCAAAATAAGTAGTAAAAGCAAGTTTTTGTCAGAAATAATTTAATATCTTTCGTATTCTTCCACATTTCCTACTTTTTTCCAAAATAAGTATTAAAAATAAATTTTAGTCAGATATATATTGCTATTTCTCGTATTTTTCCAAACAAAAAAAAAAAAAAAAAAAACATCATTTAATGATTGAAAAGTAAAAAAATTTTTAATCAGACGTTATTTCGTATCTTTAGTATTTTTCTAAATTAAGTAGTAAAAAAAAGTTTTAGTCAGACATAATTTCCTATCTTTCGTATTTTTCTAAATTAAATAATAGAAATAAGGTTTCAGCCAGTTATAAAATTGATCTAATGTTTATTTTAATTGATTGAATTTTTAAAGACTTATTTAGCGAATAATTTTACTGAAAATAACAAAATTTATTATTTTCAAACATCAACTTCAATTTTTTTAAGAATAATTTTAGATTTAAAATATAAAAAAATTCATGTACTTACTAATTAATTAATAATACAGAAATTTAATTAATTTAAATACAATTTTAAAAAACATTCTCGAAAGAATTCAATTATTGTTAATAAATTTTAATCAAATTCTATATATAATAATTGGATTATACTAATTTTTTTTACAATATTCTTTATATGAATTCAATTATTATCAATACAATTATAACAACATTTTAGAAAAAATTGAATTATTTTTAAACAGTTCCATAAAATTCTTGAAAACAATTTAATTTTTTTCGAAAGTTGCAATAAAATTGTATTCAAGAATTAAATTAGTTGAATTTTTAAATACATCTTTAATTAAAAATTTTCAAACTGTTAAATTTTTATGAAATTGAATTGCAAGTAAAATAGTAAAATAGTTTTCAGAAATAATTTAGGTGAATTTTTATTTTTATTGAATAAATATTTTAATTGTCAAAGAACTTTCTGAAAAATTATTATTAAAATTAATTAATTTAGAGAAAAATTTTAGTTAAAAATTCATGAATAGAATTTAATTTAAATATCAAAAGTAATTTTAAAAAAGTAAGAGTAAAAAACAATTGATGTTTTGAATAATTTTACAATTAAAAGTATTCGAAAATACTTGTATTTGCATATATTTTTTTGTTATTATTATTTTTTTTAGTTTGTATTTTTTTGAGTGAAATAAAATTTATTTTTGGTCAGAGGGAAATAATAATTTTGTCTAGAAATCTAAATTGTCAGAAATGCAAGAATTTGCTTTTCTTTACTTTTGAATAATTTAAATATTTTCTAACAGAATTTGAACGCCTTTGATTATTAGATTAAATATTAGAGCCACATATCCTTAGAAAAACTGAGAACACTTTATCGATCTCGTTTAATTCTTAAGAATTAATATTTAAACGGAATTTGAGACACAATTTCTCCTACATAATTAAAAATTCCTATAAATTCTATAATTGTAATTTAAAATCGTTAATTTAATGATTTTTCCATTGAAAACAACCTAAATGTTCAACGAACAGAATGAGAATAAGATTACGCTAAAATAAATATCAGTCTGCTAGCATAGTGACTATATATTGACTTTGAGATGGAAGAAAGCCATTCGCTTCGGTCAATCTTTGCATAAAAGTAGAAGAAACAAAAAACTTTGTTTCATCCTCTCAATCAAGTGAAACAAAATAATAAGCTTACAAGGTGAGAAAATTTTCTTTTTATCGGAAACATTCAAAATTTTTTCTATTCAGTATCTAAATAAAGTGTACTTATAATAAAAAATACATTTATTCATCGAACAATTCATGTGAATACAAATTATACGGTGACAGAGGCAATATATTTTCCACTATTCACGGAAATTTCTTCTAGCACGTCTAACTAACTCTTTTTATGAGAGAGAACCTTTTTATGGTTGTCCTTCAATAATAGGGCATCAATTTTAATACTTTTTCTTTATTTAGAAAATTGTGCGGTCATAAAAAAACACAGACCTATTGAGTCGTAAAATAAAAATTTACACGGCATGGATCGTAAAATATGGCATAATCGGAATCTTCTACATAAAGACTGTAGGTGAAGGTATTTATTTACTTTTTTAAAAAAAAAACACAAAGAAGCAAGTTTTCACATTAATGAAAAAAATAAATTATTAAAAGAAAACTAAGGGAAGATTAATATAAAAATTGAATATCAATAAGTTTTCGAGATTTAATTAACTGGAGAATTTATAAATTTCTAAGAAAAAAAAACTTGCGTTCTACTTGAAGCACAAGAGCAATGTCAAACTAAATATATTCGTTATTCGAGCAATTTAGCTAACACTCTGGTGACCGAGTGTTGTTTTCAATACTATGCAAATCATCTTAGGGTCGAATCATACATAATTCATTTCCTCGTAATTAAACAAGATTTCTTGTACAGAAGTAAACAAGAAGGGTTACACTTCGAGAAAATGCAGAACCATTCTCGACAGAAATTTCTTGTATACAAAATTAAAATAAAACGAATTTTTAACACTCCATTTAATAAATTTAATAACCATCGCTGAAAACTTATTTTTAAAAATAAATGCTTAAAAGAAATTAATATTAAAAAATCCACTTTCTCATTTTTGATGTGAATATAAAAAGGAACAAAATTTAATCACATTAATCGAAAGAAAAATAAAGTCAAAAACATTCTTAGAGATAAAGAATTGAGACAAGAAAAACTTTCAAATGATAAGATGGAATAAAATCAAAAATGAAAAAAAAGAATAATAAGGAAGAAGGCAAGTATGTTTAGGAAATCCTAATAAAACCAGAAGAAAGAATGCGATGAGGGTAAAATAAAAAGGAAAACAAGAGACGATGATGGTGAAATAAGATAAGGGTCAAGTTGTTTGTGGACAACCGGAAGCAAAAGTAAAACGACATAAAAGCGCAATTGAAGAAGAACAATAAATAGGATTAAAAGTCGAGAAAGAAATGCTATTAAATAAATAGTATCGTCATCAACATTAAACTGAAAATGTAGAAACTAAACTTGCACTTAAGATACTTAATGTATTTTAATACATTAAGTCCTTTAAAGTTTTATACCCATAGTGCTACGTCAAACAATAATCATTAATTTACTTTTATTTAGTTTCAAAAATTTATTTATTTTTGAATTTTCGAAAAATGAAATCTGTTTTCTGATCGGTATAAAATTCAAAACTTCGGTGGTAAAAATCGAGAAACTTTAATACATTCTCTCCCTTCATTTTATTTTACCTTCTTTTTTATTCATGAAGTTTTTTGGCTTTGAATTATGTCATAACTCAAAAATAACCTTTTTTATAGTTTTTGTCCTTTTTTTGTAAAAAGATGAAATGAACGTTTAAATTTTTAAAATAATAAAAAAATTGTTCTTCAAAATTTTTATAAAATTTTTAAAAACAATTTAACAAATTTAAATAAAAATCTTTCAAACGATTCAATTATTTTCGAAAAACATTTTTGAAATTCCATTATTTTCAATATCTACTATTTTAATGAAAAAATTTCCCACAAGAATTTCAATTTAGAAAAAAAAATTATATTTAAATTTTTTGCAAACATTCAATTATTTTCATAAATAATAAGATTTTCACAGGAATTTAATTATTTAAAAGACGAATTTAAATTAATAATTAATTAATTAATTAATTAATTAATTAATTTTTAAATTCTTTTTCGAAGAAATTAATTATTTAAGAAGATTAAGAATTATTCTTAAAAATAATAAAATTCTTCTCAAGAATTCCATTATTTTTAGAAATTTTTATTTAAATTCTTCAAAATAATTTTAATGACTTTAAAACAATTTTAAATAAGCTTAAAAATTTCATTAAAATTCTTCAAAAAAATTAAATTATTAAAAAAAAATTTCATATAATTTGTATATTAGAATTTAATAGATATTTTTCAACGCATTTTTAATTAAATTTCTTGAAACAATTCAATTATTTCCATAAATAATTACACTTTTTCGGAAATTCAATTATTTAAAATAAAAATTTTATAATTAGAATTAAATAAATATTTTTAAATTTTAATACATTTTTAATTAATTTCTTGAAAAAATTGAATTATTTTCAAAACTTGCAATATAATTTGCAATATAATTCTTTGCAACAATTTAATTAGTTTCATAAATAATAAAATTGTTAATTATTGAATTATTAATTATTCTCAAAAAATTTTCAAAATTCAATTATTTTCAATAATTACTATTTTAATAAAAAATTTCTCAAAAAATTCAATTACTAAAAATTTATTTTTATAAAATTCTTTCCAAACATTCAACTATTTTCATAAATAATAAATTTTTCAAAGAAATTCTACTATTTAAAATATAAATTTCATCGAATTTTTCGAAAAGAATCAATTATTTAAAAATATTTTTATCAAATTCTTCTCAAGAATTCAATTATTTTTAGAAATAATAAAAGTCTTCCTAGAAATTCAATTTTTTAAAAAAATTTTATTAAAATTCCTTGTAAGAATTCAATTATTTTCATAAATAATAAAATTTATCGCAAAAATTCAATTATTTTCAAAAATTTTAACGAAAATCTCGTCAAGAATATTCAATTATTTTCATAAATAATAAAACTCATCGCAGAATTTCAATTATTTTTAATACAATTTTAAATACATTTCTCGAAAAATGCAATTATTCTTAAAAATTTTATTAAAATTCTTTGAAAGAATTGAATTATATAAAAAAAAAATTTGATATAATTTATTTTGTTAGAATTTAATAATTATTTTTAATTCCTTTTTAATTAAGTTTCATGAATGAATTTAATTATTTTGAAAATTTTTATGATATTCTTCGTAACAATTCAATTATTTCAAAAAATGTTGATAAAGCTCTTTATAAGAATTCAGTTTTAAGAAACATTCAATTATTCAATAAATTATTTACTTGTACATTTAAATAATTGAATTCTCTTAAAATTTTCTAATAAAAATTGATTTAAAAATGAATCTTAGTTAAAATATTAGATAATAATTAAATATTAGAAGTTTTCTAGTGTAAATTTTTAGGAATAATTAAATTTCAAGAGATTTTTTTAATTGAAATATTTGAAATTTTTAAGCATTGTAAAACTGTACCTAATAATATTTAATTTTTTTTTTTTTAATAAAATTATCTAAGTTTTGAATAATTTTATTAAAATATTTTAACAAAAAAATTGTTTGAATTTTGGAAGAATTACAGTTGTAATTTTTAGAAATAGTAACATTTTGAAAATCTTTTTACATTCAAAATATTTCATTTACATTTAAAATATTTCAATTACTGTAGAAAAATAAATAATGTATTTGAATATTTATTTTAAAAAAATTATTCTATTTTTGAATATAATTTAAAAATTTGGAAAAAATTGAGTCGTGAAATTTAACTCTTCGATAGCTACTTTTTTTACGTCTTAAAGCAACTTTTTTAAAATTAATTATTGATTACAAAAGACTGAAGTTAGCTTGGTTTTTATAAAGTTTTTTTTTTTTTTGCTTTAACTTTGGCAAAAAGTAGCAAATTTTTAAATGCCTTGTGAAGACTATTAAGGGGTTTAAATTGAAGAGAGACAAAGAAGAAAAATAGATCCCTTATAGATGGCTTATTGCAGTTTAGCCGATCGCAATAAATATTCATTTCGGCGGAGTCCGGTCGCAACTAGCGTTTATCATTAGCTTAAGCTTTTCAAGCTCGCAATTGTGATAATGTACTGCTGCAGAATATTTACCTCTTACTTGCGGTAATAAAAATGTATAATTTTCGATGTCGACTTGAACGTTAATTTTATGCAAACTACAAAATATCGTATTTTTTTACTCAACAAAATGAATATAATTATTTTTTAAAAAAAAGTTCTTTTCAAAATTCTTATTTTAATTTTTGTCTTGTCTTTTTGTTTCCTAATCTGTTTTCTAATTTGTTTCCTAATTTGTTTCCTACTGCATGTGATTATTATGTTCTCAATGGTAATTTTTTCGAACACTTTTTTCTTTAAATATTTATAGTAAATTGAGCTGAAATTTTGTACAAAAGTCTAAAATACAATAAAGAAGGGCAGTGATATGTGCAAAAGTTTTAATATTTTTTAAATTAATTATTACAAATTACTTCAAAATTATCAGTATTATCATGGTCAGTTTTAATTAATTTCTCTTCTTTACCGATTTCAAAGTGTTTTATTATAATTTATTTTTGAATTAGGAATTAAAATTTTTGCAACAACCTTCTTTATTGTATTTTAGACTTTTGTAGAAAATTTCAACTCAATTTATTAAATATTTAAAGATTTTGGTCGAAAAAATTAGCATTTAATTTCTAACAGTCACATGCGAGTTAAATAAAAGGAAAGAAAGAGAATTAAAATTGAGAGTTAAAAAAAATGTTCTTACCTTTCGGCGGATTGACACGCAACGCAGATCTGTAGAGACTCTCCTCATCGTACCAATCAGCATTTCGAAGAACAGTCCTCGCTGACATTAGGCCTAAAATTATCATTGTCAACACTAAAATTCCTTTGGCCACCTTTTTACATCCAGCTTTTTTCGCCATTTCATAAGTCACAGAAATTGCCGCCCCAACAGTCAAACAGGCCCCGATACTCGGAAGATAGAGAATTCTCTCGGCTATAACGAATCCCACGTAAAAGAAGAGATTACTAGCCGGGAGGAAGGGAAGCACTAGAAAACCGAGAATAACAAGTAGAGCCGAAGTTGAGGAATATGTACAACCGATCGATGATTTTTTCTTCGGACAATGGCAATCGTTAACTGGACCATTGTTATTGTTGGCCGCGCGACAACCATCGGTGTGACAGGCACCAGTTCTTCTGCCGGCGCAAACGGGACATTTCGGTGTTGTGGGCCAGGAGGAGGAGGAGGAGGAGGTAGACATTGAATAGGAAGACAGTTCGAAGGTTGTTCGTGACCTTGACCTGGCCCTTCCTCGGGAAAGGCGAACTCGACGAACAGCCCAGAGTGTTGCAGTGCCGAGGGCAGCATAAAGGCAAACAGACTCGAGGTTTCGTGAATCTTTGAAGCTGGTTATTCTTGGCACAGCGTCCATGGACCAATCGAAACTCAGCGTACTGGGACAAAGCAGCATTCTGACACTTGCTGCTGGTAGGTAGAGAAATGTGAGACCTCGAGTTAGTCTCGAGGGATGTCGAGCTACTGGATTGTCAGCACTTGCGAATTCAGGAACTCTACCGCCGCCGATCCTAAGTCTGCCAAGGGTCAGCATTGCCAAACTTCCTGCGAGGATTGTCGAACTTCTCCATTTCCCATAGCCATTTGCTGTGATCTGAAAAAATTTCGAAAAGTCACTCGTGATGAAAAAGGAATTTTTAATCAATTATTATTGTTACTTTTTCATCATCAAATCTACCATAGGCAATTATTTTTTAAAATAGTGAACTTCTAAATTTGGTAAATGGACCTGACAAAAGAAAAAAGTGTTAGGATTATATAATCCGATTTTTAGTACTGTTTTCGAAAATAAGTAGTAAAAACAAGTTTTAGTCAAACTTAATATCTCATTTTTGGCAATTTTCTAAACTAAGTAGTAAAAACAAGTTTAAGTAAAATGTAATATCTTGTTTTTTTTGTACATTTCTACATTAAATAGTAAAAACAACTTTTAATCAGAAGTCATATCTTATTTTTCGTATTTTTCTAAAATAAGTAGTAAATACAAGTATTAGTCAGACTTCGTTTCGTATTTTTTTCAAAATCAGTAGTAAAAACAAGTTTTAGTCAGACATAATTTTCTATTTTTCTAAGTTAAGTAGTAAACATAAGTCTTAGTCAGACGCAGGCAATATCGAGAATTAATATATTAATATCCTAGTTTTCGTATTTTACCAAATTAAGTAGTAAAAAAAATTTTTAGTCAAACGTAATTTCGTATCTTTAGTATTTTTCTAAATTAAGTAGTAAAAACAAGTTTTAATTAGACATAATTTCATATCTTCCAAATTTTTCTAAATTAAGTAGTGAAAATAAATTTTAGTCACACTGCATATCCTATTTGTCTTGTTTTTTTCAAAACAAGTAGTAAAAACGCGTTTTAGTCAGACGTGATTTCCTATTTTTCGCATTTTTCCAAAATAAGTAGTAAAAATAAGTTTTAGTCAGACATAATTTTCTGTTTTTCTAAGTTAAGTAGTAAAGACAAGTATTTGTCAGTCTCAGGAAATATCGAGAATTAATATTAATATCCTATTTTTCGTATTTTTTCAAAACAAGTAGTAAAAACAAGTTTTAGTCATACATAATTTCCTATCTTTCATATTTTTCTGAATTAATAACATTTATAGAGGAATTCAATTATTAATCTAAATAATAAAATTCTTTTTAGGAATTTTATTTTTTTCGTAAATAGTAAAACTCATCGCAGAATTTCAATTATTTTTAATCAAATTTTTATCAAATTCCTCGATAAATCTAATTATTATTAAAAATTTTATTAAAATTCGTCAAACAAATTCAATTATTTAAAAATTTGTTGATAAAATTATTAATGAGAATTCAATTTTAAGAAACATTCAAACATACAATAAACTAATTTTTGTATTTAAATAATTGAATTGTAGTAAAATTTTCTAATAAAAATTGATTTAAAAATAAATTTCAGTTATAAAGAAATGAATTTGAAAATTTAAAAAAAACTATTTCAAAAATGATTAAGAATAATGGATTTATAAATAAATTTTAGTTAACACTAATAATACTAAAAAAAATTTAATTTTGGAGAAGTTAGAAATTCTTGCAGAAATTCAATTGTTTTTAAGAGTAATAAAATCCTTCGCAGAAATTTAATTATGTTCAAAAATAATAAAATTCTTTTTAGGAATTCAATTATTTTCAGAAATAATAAAACTCAATGCAGAATTTCAATTATTTTTAATTCAATTTTAATCGAAATTTTCGAAAAATGTAATTATTCTTATAAATTTTATTAAAAATCGTCGAAAGAATTTAATTATTTAAAAATATGATGATAACATTCCTTATGAGAATTTAATTTTTAGAAACATTTAATTGTTCAATAAATTATTTATTTCTGTATTTAAATAATCCAATTTTAGTAGAATTTTTTAATAAGAATTGATTTAAAAATGATTTTTAGTTAAAACTTTAGATAATAATTGAATTCAATGATATTCAATTTCTACTATTTTAATTAATTTTTTTTAAAACAATTCAACTATTTAAAAAAAAACAATTTGATAATATTCTATGCAAACATTTAATTACATATTTTCGTAAATAATAAAAATTTCATTGGAATTCATTTATATACAAAATTTTTATAAATTTCTTCGCAATAATTCAATTACTTTCATAAATAATTAAATTTTTACAGGGCATTCAATTGTTTTCATGAATAATTATTTTTAAATATCTTATTAAAATTCGTCGAAAGAATTTAATTATCTTGATAAATATTAAAATTCCTCCCAGAAATTAAATTATTTTCAGGAATTTCAATTAAATCCTTTGCAATTTCAATTATTTTCTAAACTAACATATATATTCATCAAATGAATTCAATTATTTTCAATAATAATACAATTTTTCTCAATAATATTCAATTATTTACATAAATAATAAAAATTTCATAGAAAATTCAATTATTTAAAAAAGAATTGAAATAAATTTTTTCGATAAATCAATTATTTAAAAATTTGATGTTGCAATTCTTTATAAGAATTAAATTTTAAGAAACATTTAATTATTCAATAAAGTATTTACTTCTGTATTTAAACAATTGAATTCTTGTTGAATTTTCTAATGAAAATTGAAATAAATTTTAGTTCAAATTTTAGATAAAAATTGAATCTTAAAAGCATTATAACATGAATTATGAGAAATAATTGATCTTTGAAAAGGTTTCCAATTTAAAATCTTTGAAAAATTAAATTTTTCATACTTTCAACTAACAATTCTGTAGAATTAATTTTTTTTAAAAAGTTTAACAGCATGTGACAGTTAAAAATAATAATATATATTAAAAATCCGGATTTTACGGACCAAAATTTACAATAATTCTATTTTACAAACTTCAATTATTTGTAAATTCTTCAATTAAATATATATTAGAAAATAAGAACTTTAAATAATTTCAAAAAAATTTAAACAACATGTGATTGTTACAGAATTCAATGTTAATTTTTTCGACCACTTTTTTCTTTTTAAAAAAAAATTAATTCTACAGAATTGTTAGTTGAAAGTATGAAAAATTTAATTTTTCAAAGATTTTAAATTGGAAACCTTTTCAAAGATCAATTATTTCTCATAATTCATGTTATAATGCTTTTAAGATTCAATTTTTATCTAAAATTTAAACTAAAATTTATTTAAATTTTCATTAGAAAATTCAACAAGAATTCAATTGTTTAAATACAGAAGTAAATACTTTATTTATCTACAGAACTTTTTCAGCTGGGTTGGGTAATTTGTTTCCAGATAGTGTGAAAAAAATACACTATCGGAAAAAATATAACCCAACACCTTTTTCCAGTTTGTCAAGTAATTTCATTAAACTCCCAAGAATTAGCGGGGCAAACTATAAACGTCGAATGATAGTGTAACGTTCCAAGGAAGTCAGCTCATCAAAATGAAGTTTGAAGTAGGTTGTAAACTGAGTTTTCAGTTAACCAGTGATTTTGAGAAGCTACCTTCCTGAATGTTCTCCGGATACGATAAGAGTAACAGAGGAAAATCTAATCCAGCTTAGGATGTTTTGAGAAAATTCACTTTAAACTTTATAGTATTATGTAACGTTCAGTTCACTGCATATAACTGCTTTGTCAAGTAAACTTACATGGATCCACGAATTTACATAGTCATGCACGTGTCTAAACAATAGATTCCTATCTCAATAGGTTTATTTTACAGGTGTGCTTTCATTGTAAAACGCAGAATTCAACGACTATGAGCGTGTGAATTAAATAAGCTTTCAGTGAATAAACAATATATTCAAGCAAACAATTCAGAAGCACTGTATTTTGGATAACATAATATTTTTTTTACATTCGTTACAGATCACTCCGAGTCAGGTGGAGAAGAAAATACAGATGACAAATTGTTACATTTTCTTCTCTACCTGACTGGAAGTGATCTGTTTTTCTTTTGGAATTGACATTGAGAAAAAAATGCTATTGAATCAATGATATATTTGTTTATTGCAATATCTATTGATATTAAATATGTCAACTAATATTATTTTACTGAAAGTCTATCAACCATACCTCTCAATAATTTTAAATATTTCACTAGAAAACATTAGGCATCTAGTTGTAATTTGTAAATGATGAATTATTATATTTTAATATGTACTCACTTAATTCAATACAGAAAATATTACTTTCTTTCTTTAATAATAATTGTATTTTTCGAGAAATGTATTTAAAATTGTATTAAAACAAAAATAAAATGAATAGAATGTATTAAAATTTAAAAATAATTAAATTCTTGAAAAGGAATTTTATTACAATTCTTAAAAAGTAAAAACAATTGAATTTCTGAAAAGAATTTTATTATTTCTAAAAATAATTAAAAGTTTGACGAGGATTTTTAAAAATTTTTGAACATAATTGAATTTCTGATAAGAATTCTATTACTTTTGAAAATAATTGGATTTTTTCGAAAAATGTTATTAAATTTTTTTTTTAAATTGAATTCTTTCATGTAATTTTATTAAAAATTGGATTAAATCAGTAAATTGGTTAAATTTTTTGAAAATAATTGAAATTTTGACTAGAGTTTTAATTATACAATTTTTTAAAATAATTGAATTTTGGAGGGATCGTTTTAGGGAAATTCTATAGAATATTCACTAGAATTCATATAGAATGATTCTAGTGAAATTCTATAGAACTTTTTCAGCTTGGCCAACATCTTTTTTAGAATTCAATCCAAAAACATGTTAAAATTTCATTTATTTTCGTTAGGTATACCCATATAGAAAAGTCTATAAAAGTATCTTGCTTTTGAAAAACGAATTCAAGTTCCATAAAACTTGTGGATATAATTTAGGAGTTTCGCAAACAATAATTAGTTGTTTAGAGCAATTAAGTGCTTAGCTTTTGGACTTGAATAGTTTGCTAAATGACTTTAGTTCTTTGGCCTTTGCCATAGCTTTGAGTCGAGTGAAAAATCAATACATTCTCCATCTCTCTCTCTCTCTCGTCTATTTATACATTTTATGTTTAAAATGTCCAAAAGTTCTCTATCAAATAGTGTTTATTTTGAAAAATCCAGTAGAATTTCATACTTTATATTCTTTTCTTCTCGTTAAAAGTTTACAAATTTAAATTCTCTCCACAAAATCTTAACTTGGAACTTATTCAATTTTGATCCTGTAAATTTTGTCAAATTTTAAAATTCAAAATCTGTAAAACTTTTCTACTTTCAAGTTTTCAATTTTACAGTCAAAGAAATTTCATGGACTACACTTGAGTGTATCTAAAATTTGTACTAATTTGAGTATTTTGAAAAAATATACATAAAAGAACAAGCAACAAAGGAAATCAAAAGTTTTTGACAAATAGCAGAATTTAGAGTTAAAATGGGGGGTGGGTTAGACATCGATATTAAAATGGGGTCAATTTGGTTAAAGTAGATTAAATATGGATTTATGCGGGTTAAATATGTGTTAAATTAAATTTAATTAAATTGTTTAAATTAAATTAAATTTAGGTTAAATGTGAGTTAAATTTGGGTTAATATTGATTAAATATGGGTTATTATGGATTAGATGGGGTTAAAATATGAGTGAAATAATTTATATATTTGAATAATAAATATAGATGTTTGAAGATGTTACTTTTTTTCGAAATTTTTAATTAAATAAAAACAGCTTTGCACAAAAATATTTAAATTTAATTAGAATTACTTTTATTCAACTTTCTTATAAATTCCATTCTCCGCTTTTCGCTTACAACAAAGGGTCATCTATCATCCTTCTATCATCTATCACATGCACACAAACCACAGTGAGGACAATGGCTCTCAATGTGACCCAAGCATAATATAAACACTCCTCTCTAAACGATTCTAAAAATTTAATTAATTGAATTAACAAACATTTTAAAGTAATAAATTAACAATAACAGAGAAAATATAACTTTTAAATTCTGATTTTAATTCTGATTGTAATTATTATTAACATTATTATTATTATTATTATTATTATTATTATTATTATTATTATTATTATTATTATTATTATTATTATTATTATTATTATTATTATTATTATTATTATTATTATTATTATTATTATTATTATTATTATTATTATTATTATTATTATTATTATTATTATTATTATTATTATTATTATTATTATTATTGTTGTTGTTGTTGTTGTTGTTGTTGTTGTTGTTGTTGTTGTCGTTGTAAGGATAAATATTATTTAATTAGTTAAATATTCCCTACCACTGGATTTTAATTCTACTCTTGATATTTTTTCTCCTTGAAGCATAACAATTTGTCTTTTATATTCTCTTTTTTCTTTCTTGCTTATGCTTTTGTTTAAAATTCGTGTAAAATGCAGCGCTCCATACATAAGTTTTTAGCAGATTCTTTTTTTCCATTTGGAGATTTATGTTTAAAGTTAATTTCTATCTATTCGAAACAAAAGACTTTTGTTGCCTGCACTTTCTTCAAATGTCTACTTTTAAAACCGTCATCTTTTGTTATTTTAATATGAAGACAATAAACATTAACTTTTATCTTTTCCGTTACTTATCTTTAATACATAAGCGCCTCTTTTCTCCACCTTCTTCTCTTCCTCCTTCTCTTCTTCTTCTTCTTGCACGCCATAACTTTAACTTTATCTTTATTCATTTTTATATGATGTTCGCTTTTACTTTATTACCTTTAAACTTTGCATAATTCCTTCTTTTCATTGTAGAATCATTCATTGTGGGATATAAACAAACAAAAAATAAAGATTGTAACCAATCGCGTCTAATTATTATTATTTGTGTTATAATGTTTCAAGGTTTTATAATTTTTCAATATCAGAGTAGTTAAAACTAGGTTTAGTCAGACATAGAATTAAATTTATTGTATTTTTTCTAAACAAGTAGTAAAATCAAGTTATAGTCAGACGTAACATTTAATTTTTTGTACTTTTTCTAATTTAGTAGTAAAATCAAGTTATAGTCAGACGTAATATTTAGTTTTTTGTACTTTTTCTAAACCAGTAGTAAAATCAAGTTATAGTCAGACGTAATATTTAGTTTTTTGTACTTTTTCGAAAACAGTAGTAAAATCAAGTTATAGTCAGACGTAATATTTAGTTTTTTGTACTTTTTCTAAACCAGTAGTAAAATCAAGTTATAGTCAGACGTAATATTTAGTTTTTTGTACTTTTTCGAAAACAGTAGTAAAATCAAGTTGTAGTCAGAAGTAACATCTAATTTTTTGTACTTTTTCTAAATCAGCAGTAAAAACTATGTTTATTATAGTCAGACATAATATTAAATTTATGGTATTTATTCCAAACCAATATTAGAGGAAAAAAAATTTAAGTTTCGGTTAAACTTATTGCATTTATAATCTGATCAAATACATAAATTTACCAAGAATTGGATTTTGGATTGCTATCTTCTTTTTTTTATTTTCGTCTGATATTTAAGTCGGTTGCAATTGTCTTATATTCTTTTATAGATCTTTCAATGTCCTATCAAATTCTAACCTCAAAATTGAATTCCCTTTTCTCATTTCGTCTTCTATTAGATTTGCTCCCTCGACTTCTTCCTATAAATGTTTTAGATGCTTTCTTTATATCTCTTACTTTATCTTTACGATGATTTTTTCATTTCATCAATGCTTTCTCGTTCAAGTTTCAATAAATTTACTATTGATTACATTTCAGTATGCTCATTGCTATATGCCCTTCTTTTTTTTTATTCAATTGACCAATGAATTTTTAATATGACAGAAGAAGAAATTAGTTATATATAATCGCAAACTGAAAAAGTTCTATAGAATTTTACTAGAATTATTCAATATGAATTCTATTGAATATTCTACACAATTTCATGAGAATGATTCTATGGAATTTTTACTTTGACTCGAAGTGATCGATTTCTTCATGTTTTTTAATAACTAAATATGGTAAATTGATAAAATCATTATTTTATATTATAAGAATATATTGTACTCCTTTAAAATTATTTTCATCATTTCAATTCAATTATATTAGAAAAATTAAAAAATTATATTAGAAAATAAATACTTCAAATAATAAACAAAAAATTCAATTACACTTTTTCAAACAAAAATTAATTTCAAAATTAAATTATTTCTAAAAATGCACGCTGTATTGCTTTTAATATTCAATTATTATTATCTACAATTTTAACTGAAATTCATTTTTAAATTAATTTTTATTAGAAATCTCTACTACGATTCAATTATTTAAATACAAAAAAATAATTTATAATAATTTATTGAATTCCTAAGAAGAATTTTACTATTTTTGAACATAATTAAATTTCTGCGAAGGGTTTTATTATTCTTGAAAACAATTGAATTTCTGCAATAATTTGTAACTTTTTCAAAATTAAATTATTTTAGTGTTAACTAAAATATTTCTATAAATCCATTGTTTTTAATAATCTTTAAAACAGTTTTTTCACAATTTTCAAATTCATTTGTTATTAACTGAAATTCATTTTTAAATCAATTTTTATTAGAAAATTGTACTAGAATTCAATTATTTAAATACAAAAAATAATTTATTAAATATTTAAATGTTTCATAAAAATGAATTCTTATAAAGAATTTTGTCAATAAATGTTTAAATAAATGAATTCGTTTGTCGAATTTTAATTAAATTTTTAAAAATAATTACATTTATCGAGGAAGAATTACATTTTATTTAGTGTTAACTAAAATTTTTCAATAAATTCATCATTTTTAATAATTTTTTTAAAAATTTTTTTGAGAATTTTCAAATTTATTTATTTTTAACTGAAAGTCTATTAGAATTCAATTATTTAAATACAAAAAAATAATTTATTGAATATTTGAATCTTTCTTAAAATTGAACTCTGTTCTGAAAATTGAATTTTGTCGACAAATTTTTGAATAAATGAATTTGTTTGACGAATGTTTTATGAAATTTTTAATAATAATTACATTTATCGAGGAATTCGATTAAAATTTTATTAAAAAAAAAATTGAAATTCTGCGATGAGTTTTACTATTTATGAAAATAATTGAATTCTTAAAAAGAATTTTATTATTTAGAAAAACAACTGAATCCCTGTAAAAATTTTATTATTTATAAAAATAAATAAATTATATTGCAAAGAAATTTATAAAAAATTTGGAAATACGTAATTGAATTTTTGTGGTATTATTTTATAAAAGTAATTAAATGTTGGGGTAGAATTTTATTTAAATTTTTTTAATTAATTTAATTTTTAAACATAATTGAATTTCTGCGAAGAATTTTATTACTATTAAAAATAATAGAATTTTTCAATTATTTATAATTTCTCTAAATTTCTCCAAATTATATCGTACACTTTACGTACTTTTTGACCTTTTTTTTAAATTACGGACTTTACGGACCTAGTTCGAGCCCTGTAGTAACCATACAATAATATAATGTTAAAAATATTATTTTACAAAATTTATATTTTTTCTAATTAAAAATCATTTAAGTTTAGTAGAATTCATGTAGAAATTCTATAGAATCGTTCTAGTGAAATTCTATAGAATATTCACTAGAATTCTTATAGAATATGATTCTATAGAAAAATTCTAGTGAAATTCTATAGAATATTCACTAGAATTCTTAAAAAATGATTCTAGAGAATGACTCTAGTGAAACTCTACAGAATTTTTTCATCTGGGATGTTGAATTTGGATGTTTAACTTTTCCTAAAAGTTTAGTTCCTTGAATCCTTCGTGGTTTCTTTTATTTTCTCCTTTATTTGTAATATATATAAGAGGAGATCCTTATTGAAATTAATTTCCAAGGATGCTTCTTCGCTCGGGAAAGTTTTAAGACTGAAATGGAGAATATCCTCTAGACACAATAAGGCACTATTCAGAGAGGCAAAATCGTAAAGAATTTTTCCCCGGAACAGAAAGGGAGATAAATCTTAAAGAGTGGAGGCATGAGAGAAGGAGGCCTCTCTTTTGGGTTTGCTGATAAGAGGACGCCGTTCCTGCGCCACGTGCAGCCTGAGTAACATGCTGGTAGAGACAGGGAGCTGATACACTGCTGGATTCCCCTAACTCCTTAACCCCATACCCAGTTCTCACACAGACACACATACATCGTGTGCTGCTTGCATCCGGATGCGCTGGTTGCAGCAGACGCTTCGCGTGATGCATGTCGCCTCCTTGCCGTGGGTTGGAGGGATGCCAAGGGTCGTTCGCATTTCCCAACACCTCCAGAAAGATCCCAACCGTGCGCAGTCGTGAGTTAGTTGCCTCAGACTTACTCAAACTTCTCTTCCTCTTCTTCTTCTTCTTCTTCTTCTGTTTCTTTTGCCGTTGCCACGTAGCTCTCCCTACGTCACCATCAGCACACTTCCGAACAGAGAATCATACATTTGGCTTGAGAGAAATTCTCGAATCTCAGACCGTCGAATTTATAACTCGCGTGTCTATCTAATAAGGCGGAACAAATCGCTGGAGTAGAGAAGCGAGAAAGATAATGGCAATGAGCAGCCAACCGTGAGCCACTTTTATTTTATTACCAGAAATGCAGCGAAAAAAAACATGCAAGTCAAAAACTAAAATGAATCTTCAATTATCGAGAAGAAAAAATTTTTTGTTTCCCACTTGAACTTTCATTTTTCTTTTTACCTTTGAATTATAATCTGATTAGAATGACACTCCTATGTGTGGATTGTCAGAGTTTAATGCACTGATAATAGTAGAATGTGGTTTTAATTTTTGTGCTAATATGATGATTAATATCTCAATTGTATATTGCAAGTCAGTTGTAAAATCCTGGTTTAGTACATCGTATTATCTAATTTTTAGAATTTTTTCTAAATCAGTAGTAAAAACTTGGTTTGGTCAGACATAGTACTACATTTATCTTACCTTTTCTAAACAAGTAGTAAAAACTAGGATTAGTCAGACATAATACTAAATTTATAATACTACTTCTAAACAAGTAGTAAAAACTAGGTTTAGTCAGACCTAATACTAAATGTATAATACTACTTCTAAACAAGTAGTAAAAAATAGGTTTAGTCAGACTTAATGATAAACTTATGGTATTTATTCTAAACCAGTAGTGAAAGTCAGTTTAAGTAAGACGTAACATTCTTGTTTTGTAGTTCTTCTAAATTAGTAGTAAAAACTAGGTTTTGTCAGACATAATACTAAATTTACACTACTTTTCCCAAAAAAGTAGTGCAAGCAAGTTTAGGTCAGACAATTCAATATTCTTTGAGTACTTTTCCTAAATCAGTAGTAAAATCTAGGTTTAGTCAGACATAATACTAAATTTATGATACTACTTCTAAACAAGTAGTAAAAACTAGGTTTAGTCAGCCTTAATAAAAAATGTATACTATTTTTCCTAAACAAGTAGTAAAAACAAGGTTTAGTCAGACTGTCAGACATAATACTAAATTTACACTACTTTTTCTATACAAACAGTAAAAAATAGGTTTAGTCATAGACAGTACTAAATTTATACTACTTTTCATAAACAAGTAGTAAAAACAAGGTTTAGTCAGACTGTCAGACATAATACTAAATTTACACTACTTTTTATACAATCAGTTAAAAATAGGTTTAGTCATAGACAGTACTAAATTTATACTACTTTTCATAAACAAGTAGTAGAAACTAGGTTTAGTCAGACTTATTACTAAATTTACGCTACGACTTCTGAACAAGTAACAAAAACTAGGTTTAGTCAGACATGAAGCTTAATTTATGCTACTTTTCTTAAACAAGTAGTAAAAACTAGGTTTAGTCAGATATAATACTAAATTTATTATATTACTTCTAAACAAGTAGTGCAAGCAAGTTTGGGTCAGACATAACATTCTTTTTTATTTACTTTTTCTAAATCAGTAGTAGAAACTATGTTTAGTCAGACTTAATACTAAATTTACGCTATTACTTTTAAACAAGTAGTTAAAACTAGGTTTAGTCAGACATAATGCTAAATTTTCTTTTTATCCCTTTTTTCATGAGTGGAAAAATTGCATAAAACGTAGAAAATAAGAATGACAAAAATTTTTCGTATTTTTTTCCTGAAAGCGCTCTTGGTCTTGTTTTAATCTCTATTTAATGTAGAATCTGAATTATTAACTGGTATTGTGAAATAAATTTTTCAAAAAAAAATTTAAAAACCGTAAAAGGAAGATTAAAAAAATTCAAAAAATTATCATGAATATTAAAGTGTCAAAAAGGTCAATGTAAAATATGTTCATTTAATAGATATACTGAAATTCAAAAAAGCTTTTTAAATACTTAATTATTTAATTTAAAAAAAAATTTTTTTTGGTGAAAAAGTGTCAATCTGTTTTTCAAAATTTTTTTATCCGACTTTCACAGTTTCAAATTTTTTTGGAAAAATTTATATCACAATACTATTAATTAATTTAGATTCTACATTGAATTGAGATTGAAACAAGACCAAGAACGCTAAAAAAAGTTAATTAGTTTTCGAGAAATTAAAAAATTACGAAAAGCATGCAAAATCCAGTATTTTTTCTGTATCTGACAGAATAGTCAACGTAAATTCTTCGATTAGGTGTCAGTCTTTTTATAATTTCATTAGCTTTCTGGAAAACAATACGAAAAATTTTTGTCATTCTTTTTTCGACGTTTTAAGCATATTTCCACTCATGAAAAAAGGGGCGTCCTGATACTCACGGACGGTAGTGTAGAACTAAATTTTTACTACTTTTCATAAAGCAGAAGTAAAATCTAGGTTTACTCAGACATAGCATTCAATATTTAATAATCTTTCTATATCAGTAGTTAAAACTACGTGTAGTCAGACAAAAAATTACATTTATTGTATTTCTTCTGAACTAGTAGCGAAAGTAAGTCGTAGTCAAACACAATACTAAATTTATACTACTTTTTCCAAATCAGTAGTAAAAACTAGGTTCAGTTAGATATAATATAAAATTTAAGGTATTTATTCCAAACCAAGTAGTAAAAGCAAATTAACATCAGACATAATATACATTTTTGTACTTTTTCTAAACAAGTAGTTACAGCAAGTTTGAGTCAGACGTAACGTTCACTATTTTGTACTTTTTCTGAATTAGTAGTAAAAACTATGTTCTTTTAGACATAATACGTAATTTATGATATTTTTTCCAAACCAGTAGTGAAAGAAAGTTTTAGTCAGACCTAACATCTTATTGAAAGTATTCATTAAAAATTAATAGTGATAATTAGGTTTCGTCATACATTCCATATAATGTTCGATAATTTTTTTAATTCAGTAGTAAAACCTGAATTGTGTCAGGCTTCAGGCATAAAAGTAAATTTATAGTATTTTTCTTAAACCAGTAGAAAAAGCAAGATTAGGCCAGACATAATATAAATTTTTTTGTTCTTTCTCGAAATCAGTAGTTGAAAGTAGATATTTTCATAATCATAACATCTAATTTTGGATACTTTTCCTAAATCAGTAGTGAAAATAACATTAAGTCAGACGAAATATCCTATTTTTCGTATTCTTTCTAAATCAGTTGTAAAAGTAAGTTTAGATCACACGTTAAATACAATTTTTTCTGCTTTTTTCTAAATTAGTAGTGAAAATTAGCTTTCGTCAAACATAGAAATCAATGTCTGAAACTTTTTCTAAACTTAAATCCACTTCTTCGTGCTTTCTTTAAATAAGTAGTGAAAATTTACTTAGTCAGACATAATACTAAATTTATGTTATTGTTTTTAAACGAAAGTTTTTAACCAACGAAGATTAAATAATTAAATCTAAAATAGAAGTGTAAAAATTACTTAATTGTTAAAAACGGTTTTAATTAAGTTGTAATTCATCAAAGGAATCTTCAGTAATAAAGAATTAATCTCCACGTTATCTGGTTTCAAAATTGAAATATATATATATATATATATATATATATATATATATATATATATATATCAAATTCGTTGAATCAATAATATTTAACTAATTGCCAATGACTGTTACTATTGAGTAATTTTACTAGGAATAATTAATTACATAATCATTTGCATACATAACCTTAATACGATAATACTATTAAACCTTCCTTTGACGCACTTGCAAAAGGATGTCATGCTTCATGAATTGTGAATTTCAATGGATCTCAAATCTGTCAAAGCAATCTGAGACCCTTTACAGACAAACTTTGTTCACATTTGTCATTATGGTCTTTGTGCAAGTAATACTTCAATTAGCTTAAATAATTTTTTTTAAAATAAATAATAATCAGGTAATATTCAACTAAATATATATAATTAATTTTAAAAAATGGTACAATTTTCTAATTCGTTTTAATTTTATATAATTGTATAATTATTTTAACTGGAGTGTGTTAATTTTTGTTATAAATGTATATGCAAAATTTTCACTATAACACGTAGATATAACACGAGTGAGTAATATATAATCGTGTAAAATGCTGACAACGCCACTTTCTCACTATTCATCCAGTTATACACACTTTTTAAAACTGGAAAGCCTACATATAATGCTTGTGTCTACCACTTTACCACTTGTAACGACCCATCGACCCTAAATCGACTTTCGTTTATTTCAACGAGTCGGGGTGGTAATTTTATTTTCTCTAAAATTTTTTTACAATCTATATTTGACGAGAGGCTACTATTAACTTTTTCTTGTATTTTATTTTTAATTTTCTGAGAATTTTAATTTAGAATATAATAAAATACAGTGTGAGAGAGCACTTTGTAATTCTGTTGTCACTTTTTAGTTTAATTAATGCAATTTATTATTGTAGATTTAGTAGCTGTTTGGAAACGGTAGTTTAGATGGAATATAGAGATCACTTTAGGAACTATTGTCCTTGTTGTGGTCTCTATGTGGATGATATATTATAGGGAGATGATAGATGACCCTTTGTAGTGGGTAAAGAACAGTGAATAGAATTGACAAACTATACAATATTTAGAGGTTTAAATTTGATAGAATTTTGAAATTCATTAAACTAATGGCAGCAAATTTTAGCAACTGTCAAACAAATTTTATGTGGCAATACAAATTATAAAATTTAATTTTTATTGTATAAAATTGTGTCCCCTCATTAAGAAAGAATTTTATCAAATAAATTTTCAAATTATAATTTAGATTTTTAAAAAACTTTCATAATTCAAATTCTTCTGGAATTAGTTAAATTTTGTAGTATAAATTTAATGAATTATTAAAAATACTGGATTTATAGAAGAATTTTAGTTAATAACTCTCAAAAAATAATTTAATTTTGGAAACGTTACAATGAATAATATCAACTTTTGGACATAATGAACTTTTGAAAAGGTATCAAATTGAAATCTCTGGAAAATCTGAATTTTTCATACTTTTTATTAATAAGCCTGTAGAACTAATTTTTTTGATAAATGATTTCAAAAGTAATAAAATTCTTCACAGATATTCAATTATTTTGAAAAAGTTTTTGAAAATCCTTGTCAAGATTTCAATTATATTTATAAATAGCAAAATTCTTTGTCAAAATTCAATTATTTTAAAGAATTTTGAATAAAATTCTTTGCAAAATTCAAATATTTTCCTAAAAAACAATATTCACCGCAAGAATTCAATAATTTTCAAAAAAATTTACAACTTCTTTGTAAGATTTCAATTATCTTTATAAAGAGCAAAATGCTTCACTAAACTTAAATTATTTTCTGAAATTTCAGTAAAATTCTTTGCAAAAATTTTAATTATTTCAGGAATTTAAAAAAAAATTCTTTGCAAAATTCAATTATTTTCATAAGTTACAATGTTCATCTAAAAAATTCAATTATTTTCAAAAAAATTTTATATTCTAGTCAAGATTTCTTTTATTTTTACAAATAGCAAAATTATTCGCCAAAATTCAATTATTTTTAAAAGTTTAAATAAAATTATAGTTAAAATTTCAATTATTTTCAAAAAATTTCCTCAATTTATAATGATTTTTAATATTTTTATAATTAAAATTTTAAAAAATTTAATAAAATTCTAAAAACAAGAATTTAATTATTTTCTTAAGTAATAAAAATTGAATATTAAAAACATTATACCTAATGTGAATTTTTTGAAATAATTGAATTTTGAAAAAGTTTTAAATAAAAACCTTCAAAAATTTAAATTTTTCATATGTTTAACTAACAATTCTGTAGAATTAATTTTTTTTATTTACAGTAACATAATTAGGTAAAAGTCAGGGAAAAACAAAATTAAATTTTTGTGTCAATCTTGTTTTAATGTAGCGTTATTATTTTAATTATATACAAAAAGTGTCGTAAAAAATAAAAAAAGAAAAATCGTGAAAACTGAAAAGTAATAAATATTAATAATTTTGAATATTTGTATAAAACGAATACAAAAACAAAATTTTATTTCAATGAGAACATAAATTTTGTATTTTTAATTAATCAGGAGACTTTTCACAAAATCCGATAAAGATAATTAGAAATTTATACATGTTTGGTTAATTAGTTATGATTTTTAACGTATAAGATATTCAACTTCTGTGTTCACATTGAAGTTGAGTAATTATTTAGCTTTGATTAATAAATTATTTTCTCAATTATAATGAACACGGTTCTCTAATGAGGAAAGCTTTTGAGGAATTAAGCATCGACGACTCTGGCGTGTCTCCCATTTAATTATGCATTTGCTTACTTAGGGAAACTGTTTAGTATCATAGACAGGGCTACCGCATTTGAACCTTACCTTGCGAATATTTGACTCGCTGTAACAGAATTCCCACAAGAGGCAGAGAGCCAATGATGATATTCCCGTTTCCTTGGCCAATGTTGCTAAGACTGCGGAGATCAAGGTAAGCAACAGTGGCAAAAGCGATCGTGTTTGATCGCAATGCACTGTGTATGCGAGAAATGCAGTCTGAGTAAAGAGACAAGCCAAAAGATCCGCTCGACCAACAATACCGGCTACGGCTTCAGTATGTATTGGATGCACGGCAAAAAGAAGACCCGCAATTGTCTGAGCCAATGTGTGTCCTGGAAGTACCTGCAAGAATTTTTAAGTTGTTAGAATTTCGGAAATGTCACTTCGCTATTGATAATAATCAAGAGGAACTCGTTTTGGTAGATATTACCAATTATCAATTTTTTTGTACTTTTACTAAATAAGTAGTGAAAACTATATTGAGTTAGACAAAAACCGAAAATTAATGTATTTTTTCGAAACTAGTAGTAAAAACAAGGTTTAGTCAGACATAATACTAAATTTATACTACTTTTCCTCATGAAGTAGTAAAAACTAGGTTTAGTAAGACATAATGCTAAATTTATAGTACGACTTCTGAACAAGTAGTGCAAGCAAGTTTTGGTAAGACAAAACATTCATTTTTGTGTACTTTTTTTGAATCACTAGTAAAAACTAGGTTTACTTATACATAGAACTAAATTTATACTACTTTTCATAAGGAAGTAGTAAAAACTAGGATTAGTCAGACATAATACTAATATTATACTACTTTTTCTATACAAGTAATAAAAAGTAGGTTTACTCAGACATAATACTAAATTTATACTACTTTCCCTAAACAAGTAGTAGAATCTAGGTTAAGTCAGACATAATGCTAAATTTATGCTACGACTTCTGAACAAGTAGCTGAAAACATGTTCAGTCAGACATAAAACTAAATGTTTACTACTTTTCATCAACGAGTAGTAAAAACGAGGTTTAGTCAGACATAACATTCAATGTTTAAAAATCTTTCTATATCAGTAGTTAAAACTACGTTTAGTCAGACATAAAATTAAATTTATTGTATTTCTTTTAAACCAGTAGTAAAGTCAAGATGTAGTCAGACTTAACATCTAAATTTTTGTTGATTTTCTAAATTAGTAGTAGAAAGGAGGATTAGTCAGACGTAATATTAAATTTATACTACTTTCTCTAAACAAGTAGTAGAATCTAGGTTCAGTCAGACATAATGTTAAATTTATGCTACGACATCTGAACAAGTAGCAAAAACTAGGTTTAGTCATACATAGAACTAAATTTTTACTACTTTTCGTAAACAAGTAGTAAAAACTACTTTTAGTCAGACGCAATACTAATGCTATTCCTAAAAAAGTAGTGAAAATTAGGTTTAGTCAGACATAATACTAAATTTATACTACTTTTTCTGCACAAGTAGTAAAAACTAGGTTTAGTCAGACATAATACTAAATTTAGTTTTTACTAAATTTAACGAAATTTCAATCATTCGGAAATTCTTCAATTAAACATATATCATAAAATAAAAAATTTCAAGTAATTTAAAAGCAAAATCAATTAAACTTTTTCAAAAAAAATTAATTCTACAGAATTGTTAGTTAAAAATATTAGAAATTCGATTTCTCAAAGATTTTAATTTGAAACTTTTCCAAAATTTAATTATTTCTAAAAATTTATGGTATAATTATTTTAATATTCAATTTTTATTTCAAATTTAAAGTGAAATTTATTTTCAAATCAATTTTTATTATAAAATTCTACAAAAAATTTAATTATTTGAACACAAAAATAAATAATTTATTGAGAAGAATTGAATGTTTTTTTAAAATTCAATTCTCATAAAGAATTTTATCAACAATATTTTAAATAATTAAATTCTTTTCAAGAATTTTAACAGAATTTTTAAAAAATTAATTCTTTCAAAGAATTTTTACAACATTTTTAAATAAAAAAATTAAAAATTAGAAAATTTTTTAAAAATTAAAAATTAAAAATTAAAATTGTATTAAAAATAATTGAAATTCTGCAATGAGTTTTATTGTGTATGGAAATAATTGAATTTCTAAATAAAATTTAAATGTTTATATAAATTATTAAATCCCTATAAAAATTTTTATTATTTATGAAAGTAATAAGTGAATTATTGCGAAGAAATTTATTAAAACTTTGCAAATAATAGAATTCCTGCGTCTAATTTTTATTACTTAAGAAAATAATTAAATTTTTGCTTATAGAATTTTATAAAATTTTGTTTAACTGTAAAAATATTAAAAATCATTAAATTGTGCAAATTTTTGAAAATACTTAAAATTTTGCAAAGAATTTTTTTTTAAATTTATGGAAATAATTGGATTTTGGCGATAAGTTTTGTTATTTTTAAAAATAATTGAAATCTTGGAGAGAATTAAAAAAATTTTTTGTAAATAATTGAATTTTTGAGATGAATATTGTAACTTATGAAAATAATTGAATTTTGCAAAGAATTTTATTGAAATTCCTGAAAATAATTTAAATTCTGCTAAGAATTTTACTAAAATTTTTGATAATAATTATTAATTATTAATTAATTTAAGTTTGGAGAAGAATTTTGCTATTTATAAAGATAATTGAAATCTTGACAAGAATTAAAAAAAATTTCTTGAAAATAAAATAATTGAATTTTGTGAAGAATTTTATTAAAATTCTTGATAATATTTGAAATTTTGCAAAGAATTTTATTAAAATTCCCGAAAATAATTTAAATTTTGCAAGGAATTGTAATAAAATTTTATGAAAATAATTTAAGTTTAGTGAAGAATTTATTTACAAGAATTTTATTATTTAAATATAAAAAAAATTAAAAAATAAATTGATTGCTCATAACAAATTTTTAAATAATTGAATTCCTGTAGAATTTTTATTATTTAAGAAAATAATTAAATTTTTGCTTATAGAATTTTATTAAATTTTTTTCAACTATAAAAATATTAAAAATCATTAAATTGAGGAAAATTTTGAAAAACAATTGAATTTTGGCGAAGAATTTTGGTATTTGTAAAAATAAATGAAATTTTAAAGAGAATTTTATTTCCAACATAATTAAATTTCTGCGAAGAATTTTATTACTTTCGAAAATAATTGAATTTTGCAAAGAATTTTATTTAAATTCTTGAAAATACTACAACTTCAAAACAAGTAGTACAAGACAGTTCAGGTCAGACATAACATTTTTTGTGTAATTTTTCTAAATCAGTAGTAAAAACTGGGTTTGGTTAGAAATAAAATTAAATTTATTGTATATCTTTTGAACCAGTAGTAAAAGCAAGTTTGGGTCAGACCGTAAAATTAACTTCTTTTACTTTTTAAAAATGAGTAGCGAAAACTAAGTTTCTTTAGGGATAGCATTTAATGTTCAATATTTCACTATTTTTAATTTTAAAAAGTTTAATAAGCAGAAAAAAGTTTTAAAAAAGTTTGGGAAAACAAAATTAAACTGAAAAAGGATTAAAAAATTAAAAATTGATGTTCAACACGATAAAAAGAGTTTAACGCCTCTAAATTGACAATACATATCTTGTACATACATTTATGAGAAAATATATATACTTTAGATATTCTTCAAAGGTGTTTACATCTAAATTGATCTACATATTTGACGTACTTTAAAGGAAAATTTCATTTACTTGCAATCGAAAGCAGTAAATTTCTACTTTGTGCAGCCAGATTGTACCCTACGGCGCTAGAATCACTAAAAGGATCAAACAAAGTTATGTAGTACCTAGCATGCGTTGCCTGATAAAACGATTCGCAGTGTTGTAATCTCTTCGTCAAAAAATTTATATGTTTCGTACAGAAGTTTTGTGACGAAAACCATTTAGAGAATTTAAATAAAATGCACATTCGTACTATCTAGTGGGACTTTTTTTTCTTTTTTTTTTGTTGCATACTTTGATAGCATTTATTTTTATGAAATACATAGATATATATATAGAACAGAGCAGGAATGCAAATAAGAATTTCTTTCAAAAGGGATATAAAACGTTCATAGCAAAACTTGACGTAGAATTTAGAATATTGGAAAGTTATTTGTTTCATTTGACTGAATATGTGGGAAATTGTAAATGTCCATATTTTGTTTGAAAAAAAAAAATATTTTAATGGAGAGGAAAATATTGTTTTGTACATGTTTACTGTTAAATTATAAATAAAACGATTTTGGTACTATTACTTTAAAATTTTTAATCGATTTTGACTTTAATTTGATATTAAAGATTTTTAACTGTAACTCTAATTTCCAATTTTTATTTTGACTTTGGAATTGAATTTTTTAATACAACTTTGAAGTTTCATTCGATGATGACTTTGAAATTAAATGTAACTTTAATTTAAATTTCAACTTTTACATTAACATTGAATGTCACTTTAATGTTGACTTTAACTTTCAGCATGCAATGTTTTATAATTTTTTAATATCAGTAGCAAAAACTAGATTTAGTCAGAAATGATATTAAATTTATACTACTATTCCTAAACAAGTAGTAAAAACTAGGTTTAATCAGACATAGTACTAAATTCATACTACTTTTCCTAAACAAGTAGAAAAAACTAGATTTAGTCAGACATAAACCTAAAATTATTGTATTTTTTCTAAACTAGTAGTAAACATTAGGATTAGTCAGACATAATACTAAATGTATACTACTTTTCCTAAACAAGTAGTAAAAACTAGGTTTAATCAGACATAGTACTAAATTCATACTACTTTTTCTAAACGAGTAGTAAAAACTAGGTTTAGTCAGACATAATACTAAACTTATTCTACTTTTATTCTAATACAGTAGTAAAAAGTAGGTTTAGTCAGATGTCTCATCCTTTTTCAATATCAGTAGAGAAAACTAGGTTTATTCTGACATAAAACTGAAATTATTACATTCATATTCATTTTGTTTATTATTTCCTTTTTTCTTTAACAAATTTCGTTTAACTGATCTAAATTATGCAAATTTTTCTCCTTCTAATTTATAAAAAATATGTGAAAATTCGTTAATTGTTAAAAAATTATCATTAAGAAATAGGAAATATACCCATTGTATGCATCTATTTACGAATTTTTTTCTAATTGTAAATTTATTCGAAAACATCAATAACTTTTTTTAAAATAAATATTTAATCAATATTGCTTTTCCATAGAAAATAAATAAGCATTTCAAATTCAAATTTTTTTAAATTTAATAACTTATAAGAATACTTTTATAAAACATGAAGATTCCGCTCCGATTCGAAGACTCTGAGTGATCGATTTCTTCATGTTTTATGATAATTAAAGATGACCGAGTGATAGAATCATTGATTTATATTATATGAATATTATTACAGTAACATTTTTAAAATTATTTTTTATCATTTCAAATCAATTATTCTTTTCTACAATTTTTAATTATTTTTTATGAAAATAATTGAATTTCTTAAATTAAAAATTTTATTATTTATAAAAATAATTGAATTATTGCGAAGGAATTTATAAAAAATTTGTAAATAATTGAAATTCTGAGAAATTTTTATTATTTATGAAAATAATTAAATGTTTGCGTATTATTTTTGGGAATTTGAAATTCATTTGAAAATTTTAAGTACTTTTTAAAAATAAGTAGTAAAAATACGTTTCATGAGACACGGCATTGTTTTATAATTTTTCAATATCAGTAGTAAAAACTAGATTTAGTCAGACATATCATTTGATTTATCGTTTTTTAATATCAGTAGAGAAAACCATCTAATTTTAAGTGCTTTTTAAAAATTAGTAGTTACAACTAATTTTTGTCAGACGCAGCATCAAATATTTTATAATTTTGCTAGAAATTTTGCACTTGCAGCTAAAAATTTCAATTTATTTTAATCAATAGTGTTGATCATGTAAAAGTCACTTTATGAAGATTTTATTAAATTTGAAAAATTTCCAACTAGAAGAAAATAGTTTAAAAAAGTAAATGTTTTATTAAACCTAATTTTTACTACAGATTAAAAAAATGTATCGAAAAAGTGACTGATATGTCTGACAAAATTTCGTTTTCACTACTGGTTTGCATTAAATACCATAAATTTTAATATTCCCCCCAAAACCCACCCAAAACCCACCCCTAAATCCCCCTAAATCCCCTATGTCTGACTAAACCTAGTTTTTACTACTGATATTGAAAAATTATGAAATATTGTATGCTGCGTCTGAAGAAATCTAGTTCTCACTACTTATTTTTAAAAATTATTAAAGTTTTGACGTTATGTCTGATAGAACGTACAACTTTTGTACTTTTTCTTAATTAGTAGTAAAAACTATGTTCAGTCAGATATAAAACTGAAATTATTGCATTTCTTCTAAACCAATAGTGAAAGAAAGTTTTAGTCAGACGAAATATCCTATTTTTCGTATTGTTTTTAAAACAGTTGTAAATGTAAGTTTAGATATCAGTAGTTAAAACTACCTTTAGTCAGACATAAAATTATATTTATTGTATTTTGTCTAAATTAGTAGTAAAATCAAATTATAATCAGACGTAGCATCTAATTTTTTGTACTTTCTCTAAATCAGTAGTATAAACTAGGTTTCGTCAGACATAGCATTCAATGTTTTATAATTTTTCAATATCAGTAGTTAAACTTACGTTTAGTCAGACATACAATTAAATTTATTGTATTTCGTCTAAACCAGTAGTAAAAGCGAGTTTTAGTCAGACCTAGAATTCAATTTTAAGTGTTTTTTAAAAATTAGTAGTTAAAACTAGATTTAGTCAGATATAGCATCCAATGCTTTATAATTTTTCTATATCAGTAGTTAAAACTACCTTTAGTCTGACGTACCATCTCAGACTAAAATCAATGTTACAATAAAGTTAAATCAAAGAAATAATTTTTTTGATTTATTATTCTTGTGAGGCATTTTTTTTTTAATAAATTACAACAAAAGGGAATTCTTAATATATCCTGACCATTGACGACATAAAATATCCTATACCCTTTTAGTGGGAACAAAAAAATGTCGCCACATGTGACGCTCAAATAAAAACTCCCTTAGCTTATAAACATCTAGAACATGTTTGCACGTAACGGGAAGCACATGGTGGCAAAAAATTAATTTCGTAACTTCCCCCTCGAAATCCTCGGGTTTGGATAATTTTTTACCAGGAAGACACCAAAGGCGGGAATTTACAAGGTCTGTTGTCCATAAGTCAAACTTTCAATTTCGCCCCCATTCTAGTGCCACTTTGATTAACGATGTATATACAAAAGACTCAGGTCAACCTGTTTCGTTGTTCCTAACGCAGTATATATATATATATATATATATATATATATATATATATATATATATATATATATATATATATATATATATATATATATATATATACACTTTCCTAAGATAAAGTGTCACGTGAAATATACCAAGATTATCGTGTGCTTATTTCACATAGATGTCATGTTTACATTATATTAGATTTTGTGTGTGCGAAAAAGAAAAATTAAGTTATTCTTATCCCATCAAAGTTTATCGCTGACGTGTGTCTATATTGAGATAAAGCTTACAAAGAGAATAAAAAGACAAGTGATATTGAATATTTCTTGACCCTCCTTTTTTCAGAAACTGTCAACAAAGGAGACATTCAAAAGTCCCCTTTTTATTCACCACAAACGTGAAAATATTTTGAGCCAATATAAAAAACATAAGGGATTTTACTTGTATAGCTTTAAAATTTATAAGGGGTTTTCTCAGCTTTATTGAAATCTTTTATATTTTTCTTTCTTTTGCAATTGCTGGATATATGATTTATATTTTTCTTTCCTCATTTTTATCCGATTTTTTATTATTTCTGTGAGAATATTTTGTCTGTATTTTCAAAAAAGTTTCTGCTTTTTTATTTTGCTTTAAAAAATAATAAAATTTTAATTAAATACATTTTGTCAACCACTAGATTAATTGATATTTCCTCTGTACCAGATTAATTATTTAGTCTGTACTAAATTAATTATTTATTACTTTAACAATACTGACTGAAAATAATTATTTTACCTTGGAATACATATTTTTATTTTCATATGAGAAAAAAAATTGCAGAGAATGCTTTTGCAACTCAAAAATACTTTTTTTTCTTTTAAATTTTTCATGAACTGAATATTGGAACACGAGTGAATAATGCATAGTTGCTAGGGATCAATGTGGGGCAAACAATTGCAGTCGAAGCAGTTCACAATCATAATGATCGAGGGAAAATTAATTACTTTTCTTCTTACCACACCAACTGATAATTAAATTCAGTTTACAGAAAATAATAATTAGAAAAGAAAATAGAAATAAGAATATTATTATCTTTTGTAAGGATTAAAAATGAAAGAGTCACAATTATAGACAAATAGATTTATTATACTTCTTATAAAACGTGTCAATCTACCGGAAGATCGTCGTAGACTGGAGTAATCGGGAAGAACTGATTCTCCCTTCGTTTTTGCCGAATTGACAACGAACTCATGACTCATCACTTACACTTTAATATTGTGAATAAACCGTCTTATTCTCATTTTCAAACGAATTTTTTTTCTATTTAAAAAAATTTCAAATTTAATAAAATCTTCATAAAATAACTTTTACTTGATTCACACTATTGATTTAAAAATATTTTTAACTTTTGCTACAAATGTAAAATTTGTGAAATGTTTATCTGCTTTTTCCGAACTGAATCTGTTTGAAACATTCTGTTTCAAAAAAATAATTTGATTTTTAAATAATTGTATTACCTTTTATTTTCAATTTGTCTAAATCAAAACCAAATTATTTTGAAAAGATTTTGAAAAAATAATCCTTTGAAAGGATAAAAGCCTTGCAAATTATTTTAATTCATTTTTGGTGTTAAAAAATTACAACACAATTTTCTGTGAATCAGTAGTGAAAACAAATTTAAGTCAGACGTAATAAGTTATGAACAGACTTCCAACTTTTTGTACTTTTTCTAAATCAGTACTGAAAACTAGGTTTAGTCAGATATAATTCTAAATTTATGGTATTTTTTCCAAACCAGTAATGAAAGAATGTTTTAGTCAGACATAACATCCAATTTTAGGTATTTTTTAAAAATGAGTAATGAAAGCTTGGATTCGTCAGACACAGTTTTTTAATTTGGCAATATTAGTAGTAAAACTAGAATATGTCCGACGTACCAATCTATGTTTTATAATTTTTTCAATATAATATCAGTAGTAAAAACTATTTTTGGTCAGACATGAAATTAAATTTGTTAAAATTTCCTGTAAACTGTAGTAAAAGCACATCATAGTCAAACAAAACATATAACTTTTCTGGATTTTATGAATAAGTAGTAATAATTAGATTTAGTCAGGCATAATGATAAACTTATGGTATTTATTCTAAACCAGTAGTGAAAGTCAGTTTAAGTAAGACGTAACATTCTTGTTTTGTATTTCTTCTAAATTAGTAGTAAAAACTAGGTTTTGTCAGACATAATACTAAATTTACACTACTTTTCCCAAAAAAGTAGTGCAAGCAAGTTTAGGTCTGACAATTCATTATTCTTTGAGTACTTTTCCTAAATCAGTAGTAAAATCTAGGTTTAGTCAGACATAATACTAAATTTATGATACTACTTCTAAACAAGTAGTAAAAACTAGGTTTAGTCAGCCTTAATAAAAAATGTATACTATTTTTCCTAAACAAGTAGTAAAAACAAGGTTTAGTCAGACTGTCAGACATAATACTAAATTTACACTACTTTTTCTATACAAACAGTAAAAAATAGGTTTAGTCATAGACAGTACTAAATTTATACTACTTTTCATAAACCAGTAGTAGAAACTAGGTTTAGTCAGACATAATACTAAATTTACGCTACGACTTCTGAACAAGTAGCAAAAACTAGGTTTAGTCAGACATGAAGCTAAAATGCTACTTTTCTAAAACAAGTAGTAAAAACTAGGTTTAGTCAAATATTATACTAAATTTATTATATTTCTTTTCCTAAACAAGTAGTGCAAGCAAGTTTGGGTCAGACATAACATTCTTTTTTATTTACTTTTTCTAAATCAGTAGTAGAAACTAAGTTTAGTCAGACATAATACTATATTTATGCTTCTACTTGTAAATAAGTAGTAAAAACTAGGTTTAGTCAGACATAATACTAAATTTAAACTACTTTTCCTAAACAAGTAGTGCAAGCAAGTTTAGGTCAGACAATTCATTATTCTTTGAGTGCTTTTCCTAAATCAGTAGTAAAATCTAGGTTTAGTCAGACATAATACTATATTTTTGCTTCTACTTGTAAATAAGTAGTAAAAACTAGGTTTAGTCAGACATAGCATTCAATGTTTAATAATCTCCTAATATCAGTAGTTAAAACTACGTTTAGTCAGACATAAAATTAAATTTATTGTATTTCTTCTGAATCAGTACTAAAATAAATTTGTAGTCAAACTTAACATCTAATTTTATGTTGTTTTTCCAAATCAATAGTAGAAACTAGGTTTAGTCAGACGCAATACTAAATTTATACTACTTTTCCTAAACAAGTAGTACAAGCAAGTATATTTCAGACAGAATACTAAATTTATTTTACTACTTCTAAAATAGTAGTGCAAGCAATAAGTTTAGGTCAAACATTTTGTGTACTTTTTCTATATCAGTAGTAAAAACTAGGTTTAGTTAGACATAAAATTTAATTTTATGTATATCTTTTGAACCAGTAGTATAAACTACATACAGTTTCAAGTTCTATTTTTTAAAATTAGTAGTGAAAACTAAGTTACGTCAGACATAACGTCCAATTTCAATACTTTTTAAAAATGAGTAGTGAAAACAAAGTTTCGTCAGACACATCACTCAATATTTTTTGATTTTTCAACATCAGTAGTAAAAACTAGATTTAGTTCAACATAACACTAAAATATGGCATTTTACTCAACACAATAGACTAAAATATATAAAAAACTTTTGCTACAAATGTAAAATTTGTGATGTGCCTATTTACTTTTTTGTGTTTTTTCCCTACTGAATCTGTTTTGAACAAAATTTAAAAAAATATATATAATTATAAGTAATTACCTTTCTTCCTATTCGGACCACCAGAGCCGTACAAACTGCATGAAGAATAATGTTCACGAGATGATAACCTTGGGGTTCAAGGCCACCAAGAAGGTAATTGATTTTAAAAGTAGCTACACAAAGTGGCCTGTAACTGCCATGCGAACCCTTCTCATAAAGTGGAGTCCCCCAAAAATCATTCTCCAAAAGTTTGTACCATTCCGTCGTTGGTTTTAAATCCGGATTCGTTAAAATGGCTCTCCTGGAAAATCAACAAAAATTTCCATTCAACTATATATTTTCAACAAGAAGAATAATTTTAAAATTTCATACACATTTTTAAATTTTTATTTTTTGCTTTTTTTAAAAAAATTTTCATATGGGCAATTAATTAGCCATTGATTTTTGCATTATCAGGTTAAATTAGTGTCGTTTCATTTTGATTAAAACGCCATGTATGAGGGGTGGGGAGGGGGGCGGTGGTCACAAAACCATATTCATCCAGAATTTGAGCATCAAGCGTATCGCTTCAAGCGGTTGGCTGACCAAAGCTTCCCCTATCTACTTGCAATATCATGTTATACGTCACGTTCTGATATAATGTTTCAAAAACTTTACCGTAAAGCACAAAATGCGATCTGAACTTGATATCCAATGTAAAATCAAGAGCTTTTGACCCCACATCAAACTCAATCAAGTATATCCCATATGCACCTGACAAGATATGCCTCTAATAAATGACAGCTAATTGAAAATCAATAAAACCGCTTGTTTTCATTGCATTTATTTAAAAAAAAAATCGAAGGAAAAATTTTTTTTAATTATAGAAGAGAAGGCGACAAATTTTTTATTTTTTGCATTGTATTAAATTTTGTTCAATAGAATAAAATTCAATAGAATAGATTGAATATGAATATATATATAAATATTGGGGAAAATTGTAAAATATTGTGAATATAAAAAAAAATTATAGTTTTTATACGCATCGTTAGAAAGTTAAAAAAAATGTTGTCAGTCTTAAATAATGATGATGATGATGATAAAATAGCTATGAATAAAAATTATTATTATTGGTTATTACTTTTAAATTGAGTAATGCTTGACGAGTGAAGATGTCTAAAAGAAATTTTTTTTTATGGTACAACTAAAGTCATGTTTCGCTATAAAAAGTACCAGAGGCAAAGACATTCGCTGGAAATTGTGTTGCTGGGATTTATATTTATATATAAAAGATACTTTACTTTATCCTATGAAGATTACTAATATAAATGTTATGAAAGTCCTTTAGTGTCAAAGGATGAAGGTGGGTTTAAGGAAAGCACTAATACCACGCACTGAAACTCAAAGTAATTTAATTTTATCTTAGGCTTTATAGCAATATCAATAAGGATGAACTTTCTTCTTCGGAGATTATATATTTTCATGATATTAATAATAATAGTAATAATAATTCTAATAATAATAATCATAATAATAAAAATGATCGTATAATAATAATAAAAATGATCGTATAATAATACTAATAATTATCGTAATAATAATAAGAATAATGATAGTAATAATAATAATAATAAAAACCTTTAATAGAACCTTCATCCTAAACATTATTTTTCAATCTTTTGAATATTTCATATATCGAAATAAATTGATGTAGCAATATTCCATTTAAATTGATTTATGATGTTTTATTTCGGTAAAAATTTATATAATCTAAAAGTCATTATTTACTATATCTGAATATTTTTTTTTATAATATAAAATTGGTTTCTTTTCGATTATTGGAAGATGAATTAATAAAAAGCTATTTCAATATTTTTGCTTTTTAAAACGTTTTCGAGTATTTGTTTAATGCCATCGTCAGGCCACTTTATTTAAGCAAAATTTAATAACATTTTTCAGCCAAAAAAAAAAAAGATTTCATTGGAAAATATCAATAACTTTTTTTTTAAATAAATATTTAATCGTTCTTATTCTTCTATAGGAATTAAGATTTTCCAAAATTTTTTTATTTTTAATAATTTTCGAAAAAGTTCTTTAAGAATTTTTAAATCCATTTGTTTACAAATTAAATTTTACAAAATTTCGATTATTTGGAAATTCTGTAATTAAATATATCTTACAAAATACAATTTTTATATAATGTAAAAAGAAATTCAATCAAATTTAAAAAAAAAAATTAATTCTACAGAATTTTTAGTTAAAAGTATGAAAAATTCAAATTCACAAAGATTTTAATTGAAACCTTTTCAAAATTCAAATATTTCTCAAAATTCATCCTATAATAAATTCTAATATTCAATTATTCTGGTAATCTTTAACTGAAATTCGTTTTTTAATCAATTATTATAAGAAAATTATACGAGAATTCAATTATTTAAATTTTATCAACAAATTTTTAAATAATTCAATTCTTTTGACAAATTTTTAAAAATGATTTTTAAATAATTAGGAACATTTTTCGAAAAATTCGATTAAAATTGTATTAAAAATGATTTAAATTCTGCAATAAGTTTTATTATTTATGTAAATATTTAAATTTCTAAAAAAAATTTTATTTTTTTTACGAAAATAAATAAATCACTGTAAAAATTTTTGTTTAATAAAAATAATTGAATTTTTGTAAAAAAATTTTAATTTTGTTAAAATTTTTGAATATAATAGAATTTTAGTCAAGAATTTTGCTATTTATGAATTTAACTGAATTTTTAAAGAGATTTAAAAAAATTTGTGAAAATTATTGAATTTTATGTGATGAATATTCTTATTTATAAAAATAATTAAATCCCTTTAAAAAATGTTATTATTTATGAAAATTATTAAATGCTCATAAAGAATTTTATCAAAAAAAATTTAAATAATTGAATACTCTTGACGAATTTAAATATAATTTATAAGAATAATTACATTTTTTGAGGAATTCTATTAAAATTGTATTAAAAATAATTGAAATTCTGCAATGAGTTTTGTTATTTATGTAAATAATTAAATTTCTAAAAAGAGTTTTTTATTAATGCAAATATAATTGAATCCCTGTAAAAAAATTTTGTATTTATAAAAATAATTGAATTTTTGTGAATAAATTTTTAAAAAATTTGTAAACAATTGAATTACTGTGAAATTTATATTATTTAATAAAATAATTAAATGTTTGCCTATAAATTTTTATTACAATTCGTTTTTACATAATTCAATTCTTTTGGAAAATTTTTTGGAAAATAATTGAAATTTTGTCATGATTTTTATTAAAATTTTTAAAAATAATTATTCCTAAAAACAATTTTATTATTTACGAAAATAATTGAATCCCTGTAAAGAAAATGTTATTCTTTATGAGAATAATGGAATTTTAGCGAAGAAATTTATAAAAAAAAATTTGTAATTAATTGAATTTCTATGCAAATAATTAAAGGGCTGTAAAGAATTTTATTATTTTTGAAAATAATTGAAATTTTTCTAGGAATTTTATTAAAATTTTTAAAAACAATTGAATTTTTGCGATGAATATTGTTATTTATGAAAATAATAATTTAATTTTTCAATTTTATTTTTTATAAAAATAATTGAATCGCTGTAAAAAAATGTACTTTTCATGAAATTAATTGAATTAAAGCCGAGAAATTTATAAAAAAAATTTTAAATAATTGTATTCCTGTGAAATTTTTATTATTTATAAAAATAATTAAATTTTTGCGTATAATGTTATTAATTTATTACTGTGACTTTTTCAACATTATTTTCATCATTTCAACTCAATTATTATTTTCTAGAATTTTTAACTAAAATTCTTCGTCAAAACAATTATTTTCAATGAAACTTAGTGATTTCATCCAGTAATTATTATTGTATTATTTTTAAAAAGAAAATTAATATTAAAAAAATCCTAATTTTTAATTTTCTTCTTGAAAATGATACAATTATTTTTAATAATTTTTGTTTTTAAATTTTAATTTTAGCTTTTTTTAAATTTTCAAATACCAAATTGAATTTGACAGTGAAGTGAAAGCAAATTCAAAGTAAAGTGATATTGAAGTGACAGTGAAGTGAAAGTGAAGTGCAAATATCGAGTGGAAGTAAAGTGGATGTCAATTGAAATTGAATCGAAATGGAACTAATTTTATAATTACGAAAATAATGAAAGAAAAGCAGTCACCGATTTTCTAAAAAAGATTGTTTTTTTATTAAAATAACTCAAAATGGAAATTTCGTCTACAAACGACGATTAAAAAGATTAAAAGTACATTAGAATAAAAGGGTAGTCTTCATTTGGGTCATATTGAAAATTATGCATATTAGTCCAAATTTTAGTTTTATGATGAATGTAAATTTAATGAAAGAAGGAAAAAAAAACTACTAAAGGCCATCTGATATCAAGAAATGACGTGTTCACCCCAACTTAAGTATTTCTCCCTAAATGACGATAGCAGATTATATTGATCTGGAAGGTCAATTTCAAGCTCATTTTATTTTATCTAGATAAATGGGCAGCAATTCAAGACTTGATGAATAGTCACAAGCTAGACGGTATAGAAGGAGCTTGAATAATAAAGCGCGGTTTTATCGCTGAAACATAGGCTCTGAAAGCAAATGATGTTTTGGATATAAAACTTCTTGGCGCGCTCTATAGCCTATACGCAAAAACCTTAAACAGAAGAATCGTAATTTTTTTTATTAGACACTTCAAAAGCTCAGATATCAAAGTCAGAGTTGTAAAAAATTATATACCTTGGATGGTGAAATTAAAAAAAGAAAAAAAGAAAAAAGAAAACGAAACTTATTGCTTTTTCTGCATGAGATTTTATTTCAGTACTTGCACATAATATTGATATCAGTATGAAATTTTACTGCCTTACCTCCAAATTGAAATTTATTTTCAGAGAACAGATGATTTTGATATTACCTCAACAATTCTTCTTTATTTCCAAGTAAATATCAAAATAAATTACTAACCATAAAGTCATAACTTTTTTTTAATATCGCATTTATTTAACTTATAATAAATGTGGAGCAGAATTAAATGAATTTTGAGTGTAATTACGTCAATTACATAATATACAATTCAAGAAATAAAACATTTAATAGTGGTAATAATACTCATAAATGTGAATTTAATTATAATATGTGTATTATTATATTATTTTCCAAAATATCATTTAATTTTCACATTTTAGTCAATTACGTATAAAAATTACAACAAAGCCAGTGCTGCATTTTATTTTATTTTATTATATTTGAAATAATTTTCCTTGAAATTTATAGGAACAATGCAGTAAATTCATATATATTATATTCCGATTCAGAACAAGTTTCAGATTGTTTGAAAACTTCATACAATCCTCTTTTGAAAAGTTCGAAACGTGTTCAAAATGCTTCCTTGATTTTCTATAGTTGTAAAATTATCGTGATTGAATTAATGATAAGAAAAGATAATAATAATTAATAAAATAAGAATTTGTACGAATTCAGTTATTTTTACAAATAATGAAATTTAAATATTATTTTATTTATTTATTTATTTATTTAGAATTTTAGATAAACAAATTTATATATTTTAATATAATTTCTCAAAAGAATTCAATTACTTATAAAAAATTTAATAAAATTCAAAGCGAAAATTCAAATAATATGAATAATAAAGTTTTCACAGTAATTCGATTTCGTGAAATAAATTAAAGGAATTTTTTTCAAAGAAATCAATTATTTAAATATTTTAATAAAATTCTTTAAAAAGAAATTAATTATTTTCTAAAAATTTGTTTATAGGAATTAAATTATTTTAATAAATTATTCAAATTCATCCTAAGAAATAAATTATTTCCACAAAATTTTTCAAACTGCTTTACTAATTTTCAAAAATCAAATTTCTCCAAAAATGTAATTATTCTTAAAAGTTTTATTAAAATTTGTCAAAGAATTCAATTATTTTTAAAAATTTTAATAAAATTCGTTTTAAGAATTCTATTATTTTCATAACAAATAAAACTCATCGAAAAATTTCAATTATTTTTAATACTTATTAAATAATAATAATTTTAATTATCTTTGATTTCCTGGAATAAAGCAAATATTCTTAAAACTTTTTTTAAATTCTTCGAAAGAATTCAATTATTTTTAGAAATATTCATATAAATTGATTATTAGATTTTAATAATTATTTTCAATACATTTTTAATTAAATTTCTTAAAAAAAATACAATTATTTAAAATACAAATTTCTTAAAATTTTTCGAAAAAAATAATTTATTAAATTTGTTGATTAATTGAAATTAAATTTAATTAATTAGTTTATAAATAAATTTTACAAAATTATTAGCAAGAATTAAATTATTTTTAGAAATAATAAAATAAAATTCTTCTCAGAAATTAAATTATTTTTAGAAATAATAAAATAAAATTCTTCTCAGAAATTCAATTATTATTTTTAGAAATAATAAATTAATTCTTCTCAGAAATTCAATTATTTTCAGAAATAATAAAATAATTCTTCTCAGAAATTTAATTATTTTTAAAAATTGTAATAAAATTCGTTACAAGAATTCAATTATTTTAATAAGTTATTAAAATTCATCGCAAAAATTAATGCAATTCTATGTAAAAAAATTAATTATATTCTAAAATTTTGCCAAAATTTGTTTATAATAGTTAAATTATTATTTTTATAAATAATAAAATTCATCGAAAAAATTTAATTCTTTTTAATGAAATTTTAATTGAGTTATTCGTAATATTTGAATTATTCTTTTAAATTTTTATAAAATGAATAAAAGAATTTAATTATTTTCATAAATAATAAAATTCCTTACAAGAATTCAATTATTTTCATAAATAATCAAATTCTTTGCAGGAATTCAATTATTTACAAAAAAATTAAAATTCTTTAGAAAACTTGAATTATTTTGAATACAGTTTGAAATGAGTGCCTCGAAAAATGTAATTATTTTCTAAAGTTTTATTAATATTCTTCGAAAGAAATATTCAAAAATTTTGATAAAATTCTTTTTTAGTATTCAATTTTAAGAAACAATCAGTTATTCTATAAATTATTGATTTTTGTATTTAAATAATTGAATTCTTGTAGAATTTTTGAATAAGAATTGATTTAAAAATAAATTACAGTTCAAAGAATATAATAATTGAATATTAAATGCGTTATAATGTGAATTTTTATAGAAATTGGTATACATTTAAAAAAGGTTTTACATAATAATTAATGGAAAATTTTGTCAAATTTAATTGAAATAAATTTTATGTTTAAAAAAAATTAATTTTCTTACTTTTAAAAATTATTTTGAAATATAATTGAATTTTTGAAGAATTAAAAGAATTAAATTAAAATTAAATTTAATTAAATTAAAAGAATTAAAAGAATTAAAAGAATTAAAAGTTTGAAAAATAATTGAAGTTTAGAAGAATTTAGAATTGAAGTTATTGTTAGGAGAAAAAACATTTTTGATGGTAATCAGTAAAGTGTCAGAGAAATACAGAATGAAATTTTTATGAATTTTGTGAATCGTCTAAAATAAGTTTTTTAGTAGCCAAATTTAATTTTTCAATAGCAGCTACTTTTTTACTATACTTTTTCAGTCTTTGCTACTTTTTTCTACTTTTTTAAAATAAATTATTGAGTGCGAAGCCCGATTAATATATAAAAAGAAGCTATCTTCATTAAGTTTTTATAAAGCAAGGAATAATGCAAGAAAGAAAGGAATAAAGAAAGAAAAAAAGAAAGAAAGAAAGAAAGAAAGAGTGAGGGAGAAAGAGGGAAAGTTGTTTATGACAGTTTTGCGGACAGAAAAGAACTTAAGAACGTCTCGTACTAATATCACAATTCCAGTTTGTCCCACATTTAACACGAGACCAACTTTCCCAGTTCACGTGTGCCCAACGTTTATCGTTTTTACGACACGGTACTTTTTTTTTGCGTTTTCCTTCGCGTATACCTTACCGCATCTTTCTTTCTGGTATTTCTTTAACCCGGGACGATAAACATATTTCTTTCTGTCTCCTACCTCCACTCCACCTAACTTCGTTTCCTAACCGGGAGTAGCGTACCACCCCTAACAGTCCTGCGACCTTAATAAACGTATTTCCCTTTCTTCCTTTTCAACTTTCGTCCTTTTTCATTCCTCAGCAACTTCCGAGAACCAGCCGCGGGTTTTTTTTTTCTTCTTCTTTTTTTTTTTGCTGAACAAATTAACGAATTACGCTTGCCTCAAAGGCGACTATCGATTTCGCTCCAGCGATGATTAATGTGTTGCGTGAATATTCAACCATAAGCAAGTCTCGGTTGGTAGGACTTTTTCGATTTGTTCCGACAATTTTCAAAATGAAAGACTTTTTTGGTTTATTTTGATGAAATGAGGGTTTTTCGACTTTTTTTCTAGTTACTGCAACAAAAAGTCATTTTTAGGGTTTCGTGTGCATGAAGTGTAACGTATCACTAAACGTGTTAGTCTCCCCGAGTCGAAATTTAAGCCCTACTTTCACCCTGAATTTTCAGGGTCTATTGAGTGTTAGGAGTAGTAAAGTAGGGTCTAATTCTAATACAATTAGACCCTACTTTGACTCCCAAAACAGGCGGAAATTTGCCAATCTTCCATTTGGAGAAGCAAAGTAGGGTCTACTTCTAAGAAACCTATACCGTACTTTTAAACCTCGTAGACCCTACTTTCATACTCCTAGACCCTACATTCTAAAAGAAAATTTTAAATTATTTTTTAATGCATTGCTTGAAACACTGCAAATGCAAAAAGTACTCCAAATTCATAAAACACATAAAATTCCACTTTTACTCATCCCAAGTGCTTCAATTGAATCTGAGCAAATCTTCAAATTTTTCTTTTTCTAATTGTAGGGTCTAGGAGTATGAAAGTAGGGTCTACGAGGTTTAAAAGTACGGTATAGGTTTCTTAGAAGTAGACCCTACTTTGATTCTCCAAATGGAAGATTGGCAAATTTCAGCCTGTTTTGGGAGTCAAAGTAGGGTCTAATTGTATTAGAAATAGACCCTACTTTACGACTGCTAAACCTGAATAGACCCTGAAAATTCAGGGTGAAAGTAGGGCTTAAATTTCGACTCGGGTCGCTTTGTAGCAAAATTAGATGTCTTGCATTAGAAAAAAAACTCGATCGATTTTGTTCAAATTTAGTAGGTGTATTTTATAGTTGGGTGCGATTCTGTAATTTCACTTCACTTTAATTCACTATGCCTTTACTTTCACATTACTTTCACTTTACAATTTTTTTTTTCACTTTTTCAATTAATTGAACATTTGTTGATAAAATTCTTTATAAGGATTCCATCATTTTCTTTTAAATAATACAATTATAAAATTAAATTATTATTTTCATAAGTAACAATATTCATCACAAAAAATTAATTATTTCCTAAAATTGTAATAAAACTACTGGTAAAATTTCAATTATTTTCATAAACAATAACATTTTTTACAGGGATTCAATTATTTTCGTAAGTAATAAAATTTTTGGCAAAGCTTTAATTATTTTCAAAAATTTTAATAAAATTGTTGAAAAAATTTCAATTATTTTTAAAAATTTTCCAAAAGAATTTAATTATTTAAAAAAAATTGTAATAAAAATATACGCAAACATTTGATTATTTTCCTAAATAATGTAAATTTCACAGTAATTCAATTGTTTACAAATTTTTTAAAAAAAAATTTACAAAAGTTCAATTATTTTCATAAATAATAAAATTTTTCACAGGGCTTCAATTATTTTCGCATAAATAATAAAATTCTTTTTAAAACTTCAATTATTTTTAAAATTTTAATAGAATTCCTCTAAAAATGTAATTATTCAATTATTTAAAAAAATTTTAACAAAATTCTTTAAGAGGATTAAATTATTTTGATAAAAAGTAACATTTTTTAAAGGGATTCAAATAATTTAATGAATAATAAAATTCTTTGCAAAATTCAATTATTTTCATAAATAACAATATTCATCATTCAAGATTCAATTATTTTCAAAAATTTCTAAACTTTAATTATTTTGAAAAATTTTAATAAAATTCCTGTCAAAATTTCAATTTAACTTAAAAAATTTTTCATCAATTTTAGTTAAAATTTTAGATAATATTTGAATATTAAAAGCATTATAACTCATGAATATTTAGAAATAATTGTTTTTTGAAAAGGTTTTATTTTAAATGTTTGGAAATTTGTTGAAAGTTCTTCAAAAGAATTCAATTATTTTAAAATTTAATGATAAAATTCTTTATGAGAATTGAATTTTAAGAAACATTTATTTATTCAATAAATTATTTATTTCCGTATTTCAATAATTAAATTCTCTTAGAAGTTTCTAATAAAAATGGATTTAGAAATGAATTTCAGTTAAGGTTTTAGATATTAATTGAATATTTAAAGCATTAGAGTGTGGATTTTTTGAAATAATTGAATTTTAAAAAGGTTTCAAATTAAAATCTTTGAAAATTTGAAATTTTCATACTTTTAACTAACAATTCTGTATAGAATTAATTTTTTTGAACAGGTTTAATTGTATTGTGCTGTTATTTTGTTTGGATTTATAATTTTAGTGCGATATTATAGTGTTTGATAAAAATCCACAATCTTAATAATTTAAAATATTTTATTTATGAGCTTTCGCCCGTCGACGACAGGCAAGTTTAATTGTATTTTTTTAAAAATTATTTTAAGTTTTTTTCTCTAAAATTATGATAATAATAAATATTAATATTGTTAATAAATAATATTATACTTTACTTTCACTTCACTTTATTCTCATTTCACTTTGATTTCAGATTTAATTGACTAACACATTAGATTTACTTCATTCTCATTTCACTCGCATTTCATTTTTACTCACAGTGAAAGTGAATGCGAATTTAAAGTAAAGTGATCATGAAGTGAAAGTGAAAGTGAAGTGAAAGTGAAGTGATTATGAAGTAAAAGTGAAGAAAGAAAGAAATGAGTATGAAATGAAGTTACAAAAGCGCACCCTATATTAGTTTTGGTACGAAAAAGGCAATCAGAAGTTTTCCGTTTGTAAAAAGAACCTAGTCTGCTTCTTATAAATTTTTCACAAAGCTAGAAACCAACCGAGTCTAAATATTTAATTATGCACTTTCCTATCTGAAGTAGAGTTAATGGCCTCCTAATAAAATGGAGTGTATAATCAGAGCAGATGTAAAATTTATATTCCTTTCATCAAAATCATCAGCAGTAATTATTATTAATATTTAATTCCTTCTTTCTCAGTATTCGATACATAATTCCTTCCTGAGTAAAAAAAAAGTTTCAAAAGCAGTTATAAACTTATAATATAGAAGGTGTTTTTCGACATAATTGAATTCTATTTAATTGTTATTGGTCACTTGAACGTTTATACACACCTAACAAATATCAATGCATCATAAGTTGACTCCTTAACTGTATTAGCGCGTCGAAGCGCATTCTGTTGCCAATTTACTTAACAAGTTTACCTTTGAGTAATGCAGCACTCGGTCCAATCGAAGGCAAAGGCATACCGGAACTTGAGGTGCATTCGCTCAGTGTTAATTCCGCAATGTTAGTGGAAAAGTACCCGGTGAATTGAGAGTGTTAATTAAGTCGGTAAAAGCTTCTGATTCTGTTTGTTCATGTTCTTTTGATACTCGGAGAGAGTTGGGAATGAATTTGAGCCGTGCATGTAATATTCAACAAGTTGTAATTCCACAAATTATACCCGAGACTCCTCTTAATTATAAGTTTTTTTTTCTCCCATCATTTTGCTACGTCTGTGAATTAGAATTTATGCAATAATTCACCACGCCTTGTTATTGCTCTGAGAGAAGATGTTTGTACAATAGGAGGAGACGAAACATTTCCCACGTCGAAAAATTCCATATGAACGTACACTCTGGAAATTCCTTGGAAATTCTGCGCAAGTTTTTTATTTTAAAAATATTTTAACATTTCCAGCTTTGCCACAGGTCAGGAAAATCAGGGAATTCAGGAAATGTAGAATCGGTCAGGGAAAAGACAGGAATTTTGATTAAAGTATACTGGAAAAAATTGAATTTAGAAGAAGTTACAAATGATTACAGAAATTCAATTGTTATCAAAAATTTTCTTCAATTTAAACATTTACAATATCTAATATTTTAATAAAGTTTTCCAAAAAATTATTTAAACAAAAAATCCAAATAATCCAAACAAAAAAACATCACAATATATTTAAACAAAAGTTTAATAAAATTCTTCGCAAACATTTAATTATTTTCATAAACAATATAAATTTCACAGGAATTCAATTATTTACAAATTTTTTATAAATTTCTTCGCAATAATTCAAATAAAATTCCTTTCAAGAATTCAATTATTTTCATAAATAATAAAACTCATCGCAGAATTTGAGTTATTTTTAATTTAATTTTAATCGAATTCCTCAAAACATATAATTATTCTCATAAATTTTATTCGAATTCGTCAAAAGAATCCAATTATTTGAAAATTTGTTGAAAAAATTCTTTATGAGGATTCAATTATTTTCAAAAATAATAAAATTGAAAAATTAAATTATTATTTTAATAAATAACAATATTCATCACAAAAATTGAATTGTTTTCCAAAATTTTAATAAAAATTTCATGCAAAATTTCCATTATTCTCAAAAATAATAAAATTCTTTACATCCCTTCAATTATTTTCATAGAAATTCAATTATAACATTTTTTACAGGAATTCAATTATTTTCGTAAATAATAAAATTCTCTTTAGGAATAATTATTTTTAAAAATTTTAATAAAATTCTTGACAAAATTTCAATTAGTTTCGAAAATTATAAATAAAAATTAATAATATAAATAAAATTATAAATAATATAAATTTCACAGGAATTCAATTATTTAAAAGTTAAAAAAAAATTTTTATAAATATTTTCTCAAAAATCCAATTATTTATAAGAAAAATTAAATAAATTTCTTCGTAAGAATTCAGTTATTTTTATGAATAATAAAATTCCTCTCAGTGATTTAATTGTTTTTAGGAATTCAATTATTGTCATAATAATAAAATTCATCGCAAAATTTCCATTATTTTCATAAATAATAAAATTCTTTTTATGAATTCAATTATTTTCAAATGTAATAAAATTGTTTTCAAAAATTCAATTATTTATAAAAAAAAAATTAAATAAAGTTCTTCGTAAGAATTCAATTATTTTATGAAATAATAAAATTCCTCTCTGTGATTCAATTATTTTCATAAATTATAAAATTGTTTTCAGAAATTCAATTATTTTCATAACAATAAAACTCATAGCAGAATTTTCATTATTTTCATAAATAATAAAATTCTTTCTATGAATTCAATTATTTTCAAATGTAATAAAATTTTTCCCAGAAATTCAATAATGTTCAAAATTTTTAAAAAATGCCACGTCAAAATTTCAATTATCTTTAAAAATAATAAAATTCTTCTAGAAAATTTAATTTTTTTTTGAAAATTTAAATTATTTGCAAAAAATTTCCTGAATTTAATGATTTTCAATATCTACTATTTTAATAAAATTTTTCAATAGTTTTCAATTATTTAAATAAAGTGTTAAAAAAATTAAAAGAATACACTAAATAATAAATAAATAAATTCCATAAATAATAAATTCCATAAATAATGAAAATTTCACAGGAATTCAACTATTTACAATTTTTTAAATAAATTTCTTGGCAATAATTCAATTATTTGCATAAATAATAAAATTGTTTACCGAGATTAAATTATTTTCATAAATATAATAAAACTCATCATAGAATTTTAATTATTTTTAATACAATTTTAATGGAATTCTTTAAAAATGTAATTAAAACTTTTATTAAAATTCGTCGAAAAAATTTAATTATTTAAAAATTTGTTAATAAAATTCTTTAGGAGTATTCAATTTTGATAAACATTCATTTATTCAATAAATTATTACATTTTTTTTAATAATTGAATTCATTAAATTAGTAAAAAGTTATTTAACGTCCGAGATATAAATTGAATAAAATAAGTCACTTCATCGTCAGGGTTTTAAATTTTAAGTTTTCGTTTATTTCAATCACTAATTTTTTTTGGTAATGTATTTTATTTATTTTTATTTATTGTTAAAGTGGTTTTATTATTGTTTTTAATTTTGTATATATTTTTTGAATAGACTCCCTGAAGAGGAAATCGATTTGATTTCGAAACGTTGGAGTAAATAAATGTATTATTCGTTGTCCGAATGTTTTCGTTTTATTGACTTATTTTATTGAATTCATTAAAAAAATTTGATTAAAATTGTAGAATTCTTGCAAGAAATTTTTGAGAATAATTACATATTTCGAGGAATTTATTAAAAATTGTATTAAAAATAATTGAAATCCTATGAAAAATTTTATTATTTATGAAAATAATTGAATTCTTATACAACGAACTTTATTACAATTTTTTAAATAATTGAATTCATGGGAAAAATTTTATTACTTGTAAAAAATAATTAAATTCTTGTGAAGGATTTTATTATAAAATTTGTCTAAATAATTTAATTTTTTTTTTTGAAAACTTTTATCGAAATTTAAATTATTATAAAACATGAAGATATCTATCATTCCGAGTCGAAGAATCAGAGTGATCGATATCTTCATGTTTTTTAATATAATAATATTATTCTTATAAGTTATTGAATTTCAGAAATATTTAAATTTGAAAATCTTAATTCCTATGGAATAATAATAATGATTAAATTTTTATTTAAAAAAGAATTTATTGATGTTTCCGAATAAATTACAATTAAAAAAATTCGTAAATGTAATACAATTGTTTTTTGAGTTCTATTTATTTTTAGAATGAATCAAAATATTTTCTAGGTTCAGTGAAAATTTCAAAATTTTGTCTGGCAATCAGGAAAATAGTGTAAGGTTTTTATTTTAATAATATTGAAATTCCCCATGGAATTTCCAGGGGGTAATTCCATAGAATTTTTCGAAGTGGGTTTTAATTTTTAAAAAATGCATCCTAATAAGATTGAATTGTGAGAAATGTTTGAAATTCGTCAAAAGTTTGAAAGCAGTGGAATGTTCTGGTTTAAGGTAACTTAAGGATAGAAGCTATTTGAAGAAATAGTGGAATTCAGAAGCCCTCAACTTGTGAAAAATGGAGAAAGGGATAGTACTTGAAGGCAACAGCCGAGTCGAAAGTTGATCCTTGGAGTGAGAACCGCATCAGACGACGGGGTTTCGAATAAATACTCTGCGAAATCGTCCGGAAAACTCGTTCCATTCCCCCAGCACGAATTCGTTTTACCCGAGTCGAATCTCACTCGCGAATCACTTTTACTTTGAGCTTGGCTTACCGATCTGCCGTTTTCTCGTCCCCTTTTTCTAACACGCTTCCCAATCCTTTTCACCACCCTCGACTTTTTTTTTTTTTTTTTTTTTTAAATTTTTTTTCCTCTTTTTTTATTGTGTTGAAAAAAGCGAGTCATTGCCATGGGGGACGATGAAATTGTCCGCAAGTCGAGATAACGAGAACCGAATTACTCGAAAATCTCGTTTTGTTTCTGTGTTTTCATGCAAAATGGATTATTATTTAGGTGAACAAACTAGGAGTGTGATTTTGTAATTTTCCTTTCACTTCACTCTCACTTCACTTTCACTTTACTTTCACTTTATTCTCATTACACTTTCACTTCACTTTACTATCGCTTAACTTTCACTCTCACTTAACTTTCAATTTACTATCGCTTCATTTTCACTTTATTCTCATTTCACTTTCAGTCTCACTTCACTTTCACTTTACTTTCACTTTATTCTCATTACACTTTCACTTTCACTTTACTTTCACTTTATTCTCATTACACTTTCACTTCACTTTACTATCGCTTCACTTTCACTTTCACTTCACTTCACTTTCACTTTATTCTCATTTCACTTTCAGTCTCACTTCACTTCCACTTTACTTTCACTTTAATTTTAAATGAAATTGACTTTACTTTCACTCGATATTCACTTCAGTTTCACTTTACTATCACTTCACTGCCACTTTACTTTCACTTTACTTTTAATTAACATTCACTTTACTTTCATTAGACATTCTCTATATTCTATTCACTTCACTCTCACTTCATTTTCATTTTACTTTCACATTACTCACTTCACATTCATTTTACTCTCATTTTACTTTAACTTCATTTTCACTTCACATTCACTTCAATTTTAATTAACGTCCACTCTACTTTCACTCGACAATCGCTTCACTTTCACTTCACTCAATTTTAATAAAATTCTTCTCAAAAATTCAATTATTTATAAAAAAAAATTGAATAAAGTTCTTCTTAAGAATTCAATTATTTTTATAAACAATAAAATTCCTCTCACTTATTCAATTATTTACATAAATTATAAAATTGTTTTTACGAATTCAATTATTTTCATAATAATAAAACTCATCGCAATATTTCCATTATTTTTATAAATAAAAAAAAATGTTTTACAGAGATTTAATTATTTGCATAAATAATAAAAATTTTTATCGAGATTCAATTATTTACATAAATAATAAAACTTATCGCAGAATTTCAATTATTTTTAATACAATTTTAATAGAATTCCTAGAAAAATGCAATTATTCTTATAAATTATATTTTAATTTGCCAAAAAAATTCAATTATTAAAAAAATTTTTTAATAAAATTCTACTAAAACATTTTATTATTTTCATAAACAATAGCAAATTTCACAGGAATTCAATTATTTACAAATTTTTTTTAAATTTCTTCGCAATAATTCAATTCATATCATAAAAAATAAATTTTTTTACAGCGATTCAATTATTTTCAAGAATTTAATTATTTTCATTAATAGTACAATTTTTTACTGCTCTTTAATTATTTTCATAGAAATTCAATTATTTACAAATTTTTTATAAATTTTTTCTTTCTAATTCAATTATTCTTATAAATAATAACATTTTTGTAGGGATTCAATTATTTTCATAAATAATACAATTCTTTTTAGGAATTTAATTATTTTTATAAATAATAAAACTCGTCGCAAAATTTCAATTATTTTTTCAACACAATTTTTATCGAATTTCTCGAAAAATATAATTATTCTCAAAAAGTTTAATAAAATTCGAGAATTCAATTATTTAAAAATTTGTTGATAAAATTCTTAATGAGAATTCAATTTTAAGAAACATTCACTTCACTACCGCTTTACTTTCACTTCACTTTTAATTTACATTCACTTTACTTTTATTAGATATTCTCAACATTTTATTCACTTCACTTTCACTTTACTGATTACGTGATGTGATAGTGACGTCAAAGTGAAGTGAATTTCGAGTAAAAATGAAGTGGGTGTTAATTGAAATTGAAGTGAAAGTGAAGTGGGGACGAAATTAAAGTGAGAATAAAGTAAAAATGTAATGAAAGTGAATAAAATGAAAGTAAAGTGAATCTGAAGTGAAAGTTAAGTGAAAGTAAAGTGTGAGTGAATGTAAAGTGAAGTGAAAGTGAATTGAGAGTAAAGTAGGGGTGAAGTGCAAGTAAATTGAAAGTGAAGGGAGGATAAAGTGAAAGTGAAGTGAGAGTAAAGTGAGACTGAAGGTAACGTGAAAATGAAGTGAGAGTGAAGGTAAAGTAAAAATGAAGTGAGAGTGAAGTGAAAGTAAAGTGTGAGAAAATGAAAAGTGAAGTGAAAGTGAATTGAGAGTAAAGTAGGGGTGAAGTGCAAGTAAATTGAAAGTGAAGTGAAAGTAAAATGTGAGTGAATGGAAAGTGAAGTTAATGTGAATTAAGAGTAAAGTAAGAGTGAAGTGAAAGTGATGTGAGAGTAATAAAGTGAGAGTGAAGGTAAAGTGAAAATGAAGTTGAAGTAAAGTGAAAATAAAGGGTGAGTGAAGTGACAGTGAATTAAAAGTGAATTGAAAGTGTAGTGAAAATGATGTGAAAGTGAAGTGAAAGTGAATTGAAAGTGAAGTGAAAATGAAGTGAGAGTAAAGTGAAAGTGAAGATACACTGAAACTGAAGTGATAGTGAAGATTAAGTAAAAGTCCCAATTATAAATCCGAGTGCATTGAAAAAAAAATTATTCTTTTTTACATTTTATTTCATTAACCAAAAAGTAAAACCTGATTAAGTACACATTGAAATTTTATTTTAAATTGAGCTGCTTAAAACGAACCAAGCCAGAATGAAGTGGAATCGATGAAGGTCATATTTATGAAAAGGACTTAAGCGTTCCATGAAGGGCACGATAAATTGGAGGGTGAATCCTCATTAGAATTTCAGACGAAACCCATGAAATTTAATATGTGACACTCAAAAAGGATTTTATAGGAATTTGACAGTTTTCCCTTGTACATATTTGAGAATTCTTCATCAAGAAATGTGAAGGGTTTCAAACATTAATTTCTTCTTTTTCTGAAACCGTTCAAATTATTTCTTTTTTAAATTAAAGTGAATCCATATTTTTCATTTCCTAATTTCCTTGAATTAATTTAATTAATTGATAAATGAATGAATAATTGAAACAGAATAATGAATAATGATTTATTAATTCAAAATGAAATAATTTTTATTAAAGTCCATTTGACTTAAATCAAAATTATTTGATTTGAGAATATACATTTATTGTGTATTTAATATTTATTGTTTTTTAAAAAAGAAAAATTCATTGAAAGAAAAAAAAATTAATATTTCAAAAGTATAAGAATTTTTGTAAAGGTTTTACAAAGTTTGAAGCAGAACATCATACACGGAGAGAGATTTATTTTTGCTCTTTCTAAGACGATTAACTTTTCTCTAGCTAGTTGATATGGGACGCAAAGCTGTCACAGTTCCTTAGTTTAGCTTTTCGCAGTTTTTTTCCCCTTTAATCCACATAATCCGTCACGTATGTATTATCCGAACAGACTTTAAGTTTCATAATTCTTTTCCTCGTCCACTAATGACAGTGACTTTCGAAGTGATAATTGGAAATGATATTTAAACGTCAAAAGGAAAAGAGCGCGTAAAAAATATGTTACAGATAATACAGAATTAATCTTTATATATATTTTTACTATTATAGCAATAATTTTTTTTTATTTATTATTTATCTTTAGGCAAAAAACATTTATTTATTATTTATCTTTAGGCGAAAAATATTTATTGTTATTTATCTTTAGGCAAAAAATATTTATTATTATTTATCTTTAGGAAAAAAATATTTATTTATTAAAAGTAATAATCGAGATAATTTGTCCTCACGTGAAGTCGCAGTGTTTTTTGATTCTAATTTTTTTCTTATAATTCGAATTGTTATGTAAAAAGTATTGCAGTTACTTTGTAAATAATAAAATAAGACGTGAAGTAAGAAAATTTAACAAGGGCGAAAATTGCTTTTTTTTAAAGAAACAATTGCTTTGCGTGCAGGTAAAAATTAAATAAGTGAAAAGCTTATTTTATTTTCAAGTTTATTAAAATGAAATAAATTTAGAGGGATTTATTATTTATTTTTAAAAATAAAGTAATTATTTGGAGAAATGAGATAAAATGAATTTTAGGGGAATTTATTTCCTTTCAACTATTATTATCTAATTGAGTAGTGAAATTTTCATCAATTTATCGAAAAGCAACGATGTCTCTGACATTATAGATAATGCCCCACGGGACTGTCGAGCTAAATGCGAAATCGTTGTCCGCAGTTGCGTTTTCGAGTTAAGTATGCTTTACAATCAAGAGCAGTGCGAGGCATTGCATCGGGCAAACAGGGAAACTGCAGTAGCACGAGGAGCCACTGCAGCACGCCTATCCTACACCGCATCGAGGATTTCCCCATAGTCCAATTCTATGCACACAGTTAACGCCACTGGTGGGTTCAGAAGGTTTGGTTAGGTTTGGCTGGGTTAGAGAAACGCTAAGTCCATTATGCTGTTATGGGGTGTTATTTTCACCCCAGCACTTCGTAGCTCTCAATTGTAAACCGTACTTTGCCTCTCACTCTCTCGCGTTCCTCCATGGAAACTCGCTCTCTGTAATCGATACCGAGCTCTTCTTTCTCACTCCTTCTCACGCTCCCTTTCTCTTTTTTGCTCCCCCATTTTCGTATCAGCTCCAACATCTCCGGCGCACTACTCCATTCTTGATACCTCCTACTGTTTACCCCCGACACCCGAACCTATCACTTTTCCTCTGTCTTTGTTGCGGAGTCACTCCCCCCCCCTCCACCCCTCCATGATTGCAAGCAAATATCGGTCGACACTTTTCGGTAACTTACTTTTCAAACTTGTTCCCAATGGGAGAAAAAGAAATTATTCACCTAGTGGAAAAATGAGTAAATTCCTCCTCTCTCACAATGTCTGCAAACTAATTACACTTATTTACGGGGAAAAATTTTTTCCATCATCTACAGGACTTAAAAAAAAAATATTATAAATATTCTTAATATTTAAAATTTTTTTTTTCTTCTTAATATTTTTAATATTCTTTAAAATATGGTTAAATAAAAATAGAAAACAGTAACAGGGTTGCCACGGGTTAGGGAAGTCAGGAAAAAAAAGGAAAAAGTCAGGTTTTATTAAAAGTACTGGAAAAAATTAAATTTTTAGAATTTATAAGAAAATTCTGAATTTTTGTGTCTTTTTTGTTTGAGAAAATTTTTCAATTTTACTTATAACTTAATTCTTGAAGAATTATCATAAAATTATTATACTTATAAATTATTGAATGAATAATTTTAATGAAAAATATCAAAATACTATATGAAATTGCCAAGAATTCTAATACAGAACCTTCAATTTTTTTTCTATTTCTGACAATAATTTCTTTTTGAATAACTTAATTATCTTAAATAACTATTATAAAATTATTACTTGTAATTATTTACTGAATAATTTTACTTAAAAATTTCAAAATTAATTTGATTTCAAAAAAAGGTTGGGTTTACAATCTTTATAAATAGATGAACTTCAAAGGTTTTAATTTGAAAATTTAGAAAATATGAATTTTTAATGACTTGAAACAGAAATTTTAGGTACCTGATACCAGAAATTTAATTATATTTTCAAAAGTAATAAATTTCTGTGCATAAATTCAATTATGTTCGAAAATTTAAAAAAAATTCTCGGTAAAATTTCAATTTTCTTTATAAATAATTAAATTCTTCTCTGAAATTCAATTATTTTCAAAAAAATTTAATAAAATTCGTGGCAAAATTTTAATTATTTTCAAAAATTTTCCTCATTTCAATTATTTTTAATATCTATTTTAATAAAATTTTCCAAAAGAATTCAATTATTTAAATCAAATTTTAATAAAAATTTCACAGGAATTCAATTATTTACCAATTTTTTATAAATTACTTTACAAAAGTTCAATTATTTTCATAAATAAAATAATTTTTAACAGGGATTCAATTATTTTCGCATAAATAATAAAATTCTTTTTAGAAATTCAATTATTCACATACAAATAATAAAACTCATTACATAATTTCAATTATTTTTAATACAATTTTAATCGAATTTCTCGAAAAAATGTAATTATTGAATTATAAATTATATTTCAATTCGTCAAAAGAATTCAATTATTATTTAAAAAAATTTTGATAAAAGTCTTTATGAGGATTGATACACTTTAATAAATAATAACATTTTTTAAAAGGATTCAGTTATTTTAATAAATAATAAAATCCGTTGCAAAATTCAATTATTTTCAGAAATTTTAATTAATTTCTTTGCAAAATTTCAATTATTTTCAAAAACATTCCTCAATTCAGTGATTTTCAATATCTACTATTTTTATAAAAGTTTCAAAAAGAATTCAATTATTTAAAAAAAATTAATAAAATTCTTCGTCAGAGTTCAATTATTTTTAATTTTATAATGAAGTTTTTCGAAAAAATTAAAATATATTCAGAGAATTAAAAAAATAGGTCTGAGAAATTCAATAATTACGAAAAACTTAAGTAAAATATTTTTTTAAAAATTCTATTATTGAAGAAAATTTTGACAAAATTGTTTACAAGATTTAGTTAATAAAGATGCAATTTTAATAAAATTTTCCTATACAATTCAATTATTTTCAACACAATTCTTCTGAAGAATTAAATTATTTTCACAAATAATACATTTTTTTGGAATTCAAATATTTAAAAAAAATTTGAATAAATCTCTTCACAAGGAATCAATTATTTTCATAAATAATAAAATTTTTCTCGAGAATTCACTTATATTTAAAACTTTCCATAAAATGCATTATAAATTTGAAAAATTATAATAAAATTGATTATAAAATACAATTATTTTCGTAAAATATAATATTCCTCCTAGGTAATACAATATTATTGTCAAAAATGTTTGTATAAATCTTCGGAATAATTTAATTATTTTTGTAAAAAATAAAATTCTTTAAAGCAATACAATTATTTAAGAAATTTTAATAAAATTCTTCCCAAGAATTCAATTCTTTTCAAAAATAAAATTTTTCGTCAGATTTCAATGATTTTCAATTTTTTAATGAAATTTCTCGATAGAATTTAATTATTTTCAAAAAGTTTTTAAAAATTCTGAGAAATTCAAGTATTAAAAAAATTTAAATAAAATTCTTCACAAGAAATTAATTATTTTCATAAATAATAATATTTTTCTCCGGAATTCAATTATTATTACAAATAAAATTCTTCACAGGAATTCAATTCTTTAAAAAAATAAAATTATTCACAGGAATTCAATTATTTAAAAAAATGTCTAATAAAATTCGTTGCAAGAATTCAATTATTTTCAAAAATACCAAAACTTATCGTAGAATTTCAATTATTTTTTTTTATGCAATTTTAAATAAAATGCTAGAAAATTGCATTTATTCTTAAATTTTTTTTTTTAAATTCGCCTAAAGAATTGAATTATTTTTAAAAATTTTACTGAATAAAAGTCGTTTCAGTTATGATTGAAAAAGGAAAAGAATAATTTTAACTATTTATCTCATCTCTGACTACTGAAAAATGTGCTCGAGATTTAATGAACTTTTTTTTTAGAAAATAGAAGAACTATTGACGCGGTACTTTTTCTTCTTAAGGTTAACGGGAGACTCATTTTGAGTCGATATTTATTGTCAGAGTTTCCATTTTCGCCTCCTCAGTTTTATTCTCGAGAATTACGACTTTTTTATACAGCGCGAACAAGTGGAACTTACACCTATGTCAATGATTTGCGATACCCTCGGTATAATTCACTTTATAACTGTATTTCCGGTTTGTACGTATGTAAGCAGATTTCTCCAAAGACCCAATGGAAGAAAAAATAATTTTTTTTTTTACAAACTACTTTCGATATTCTAGAAAAATTAATCGCTGGAATGAGATTCTATAACTTCCACTTCACTTCAATTTCATTTCACTCTTATTCGCATTTATTTTCACTTAAAAAAGTGAGAGGGAAAGTTGAAGTGAAAATAAAGTTAGAGTGAAAGTAAAATTCCAAAAATTTATAAAATTAGGATAAAAATTTTATTATTCACTTTTTATTCTCACTGTATACTATTTTTCATTCCAACAAACTGCAGATATTATACAAACAATAATAAAAAAAACCAGTAAAAATAAATTACATTCCTCTCGACTGAAAAAAAAACAATTGTTTCCCATTACAAATTTTCGAACTGAAAATTGAAATATTTTTTCATATGAAAAAATAACTATTAAGCGCAGATTGAAATTCTTGATTATTCCCAATTTTTTTATTATTATTACACTACACATGCGAAAATTGAATTTTTATGTTTATACTGGCTTAAAAAACTTATTACGATCTGTGATGATGGGAAAGAATTTTATGAGCTTTTGTAGCTGAGAAGAAAAGCAGGTCGAAAAAGTAAAATCCCCAAAGGGTCTATGATAAAAAACGGTAGGAAATTGGAAAAGAAAACAGTTGAAATAAAATACAGGATTCGAGAAAAGAATTCTGGCTAGAAAAAAAAATGCTTACTGAAGCAACAAAGTGTTAATGCACTCAAAACACCTAAAGAAACCTGAGAAAAGATTCCTAACTTGTAAAAACTTTCCTTTATTTTTTTTTTACCTTTAGAGAAACTGATACTTGCAAAATTAATTGAAGACATTTACATTTATTTTTTCTTATTAACAGAAAATGTTGAAAAAAAAATTTATTTTCCTTTTTTTTTAATAAAAGAAAATTTTAATTACTCTACAAACGAAATTTTTGTTTATATAAGATTTTATTCGCAAAGATTATATAAATAAAATTCACGTATGTGCAAATATGTTTACTGGTTCGTTTCCTTCATTTCTTTGTGTAAATATAGTGTCCATTTATATTTTCACAATAAATTTTAAAAATCAGAATTCCAATCTCAGAGTTGTTTAATTAAACTGAAATAATAATAAATATCCTCAAATGGATATTTTTATTTCCAATTTCAATATATTACGTGAAAGTGAAGAATAAAAACAATATTTTTAATATCTAATATTGAGAAATAAAGACATTATTTATCTTTCATTATTGTAATTGTTACTTTATTTTAAATGAAAAAAATCAGAGTCAACATATTTTTCTTTGAAGAAGATTTCTTCATTTAAATAAGTAATTCAAAGTGTTCTCTCTTCATCAGAAAATATATAAAGAATATCAGTTACAAAAACTTAAAAAATCTTTTCTCTATTGTTTCCTTTTGCGAGGAATAATTTCAATCAAAGAAGAAAGACTGAAAGTAATATATGTTAGTTAAAAATAGAAAAATTTCCTCTTTTTGTAGATGAGTATTTCTATATTAAAAATAAAATATAAAAATAATCGTTGAGTATGAAATGAGAATAAAATATAAAAATAATTATTGAGCGGAATTTTCTTTTCTCACTTTGAGATTTTATTGTTTAGGTGAGAAGAATTTCGTGTCCAACGATTACGTTATAAGTTCTTTATGCTTTATACATTAGACTTAATTTTTCGACTTGAAACTTTGTGCAAATTTAACTTGAACTCAATATACAAGATGAGATAAGAGAATAACTTTCAACTGTTAATTATTAAATTAAAACTTTTACTTGCCGGAAATTATTTATGTTTCAAAATTAAAGTTTTAAAATTAAATTTAAAAATGCATTCTTAACAAAGCTTAGTGCTTGTGAAGTAATTTCTATTTTTAATTAAATCCAATTGTTTTAAGTTGAATATTTATTTCCTTGGCGTTTTCTTTGCAGACATAAATTATGTTCAAATCAAAGAATATTTAAACTTCTATAGGAGAGTTATAAGAAAAATAGATTATTATGTTTTTAATTAGAAAGAATTTAAATTAGTGAAATAATATTTTTGAACTTTATATTATTGTGTTTTTCAATTAAATATATATTAGAAAATAAAAACTTCAAATATAAAAAAAATTCAATTACATTTTTTTTTAAATTAATTTCAAAATTCAATTATTTCTAAAAATTCACGCTATATTGTTTTTAATATTTAATTATTATCTAAAATTTTAACTGAAATTCATTTTTAAATCAATTTTTATTAAAAAATTCTACTAGAATTTAATTATTTAAATATAAAAATTAATAATTTATTGAATCATTGAATTTTGATTAACATTCAAATTCTGATAAATAATTTTATTAGTAAATTTTTAAATAATTGTATTCTTTCAATGATTTTTAATAAAATTTTTAAGCATAATTTTATTTTTCGAGGAATTTGATTGAAATTGTATTAAAATTTAAAAATAATTGAAATTCTGCGATGAGTTTTATTATTTATGAAAATAATTAAAATTTTGACAAGAATTTTTAAAAAATTTTTGAAAATAATTGAATTTTAGTGAAGAATTTTGCTATTTATGAATTTAATTGAAACTTTGAAGAGATTTAAAAAAATTTTTTTGAAAATAATTGAATTTTTGCAAATAATTGTATTATTTATGAAAATAATTGAATCGATGTAAAAAAATTTACTTTTTATAAAATTAATTTAATAATATTGCGAATAAATTTATAAAAACTTTGTAAATAATTGAATTTCTATGAAATTTTTATTATTTTATGAAAATAGTAGAAATTGAAAATCATTGAATTGAGTAAAATTTTTGCAAATAATTCAAATTTTGACAAGAATTTTATTAAAATTCTGGAAAATAATTGAATTTCGGAGAAGAATTATATTATTTAAAAGGATAATAAAAATTTTGACGATATTTTTTAAAAAAATGTTTTGACACAATTTAATTTCTGCTAAGAATTTTATTACTTTTAAAAATAATTGAATTTAATAAAGAATTTTTCTACTTTTGAAAATAATTGCATTCTTTCGAGGAATTTTAGTAAAATGTCTGAAAATAATTGAATTTCTGCCAAAAATTTTATTATCTTCGAGAATAACTGAATTTATGAAAAGAATTTTATTACTATCGAAAATAATTGAATTTTTTCGAAGAATTTTATTAAAATGTCTGAAAATAATTGAATTTCTCCAAAGAATTTTACTACTTTTGAAAATAATTGAACTTAACAAAGAATTTTACTATTTTTGAAAAGAATTAAATTGTTTCAAAGAGTTTTATTAAAATTTCTAAAAATAATTGAATTTTTGCGAAGAATTTTATTACTTTAAAAAATAATTGAAATTTCGATAAGAATTTTATTAAAATTTTAAACAATAATTGAATTTCGGTGAAGAATTTTATTATTTATAAGAATAATTGAAATTTTGACGAGAATTTTTTAAAAATTGTTGAACATAATTGAATTTCTGCTAAGAATTTTATTACTTTTGAAAACATTGAATTTAACAAAGAATTTTACTACTTTTAGAAATGATTGAATTCTTTCAAAGAATTTTTTTTTAATTTCTGAAAATAATTGAATTTTTCTAAGAATTTTATTATGTTCGAAAATAATTGAATTTTTGCGAAGAATTTTATTACCTTCGAAAATAATTGAAATTTTGACGAGAATTTTTAAAAATTGTTGAACATAATTGAATTTCTGCAAAGAACTTTACTACTTTTGAAAATAATTGAATTTAACAAAGAATTTTACTATTTTTTAAAATAATTGAATTCTTTCGAAGAATTTTATTAAAATTTCTGAAAATAATTGAATTTCTTCTATAATAAATAAATAAATTGTTCTAGGGAAATTCTATAGAATATTCACTACAATTTATATAGAATGATTCTAGTGAAATTCTGTAGAACTTTTTCAGCTGGGTAAAAAGTTTTAAAAAAAAATAAAAGTTTATAAAAAAAAAATATTAAAAAAGAGTTAAAAAGAAGAGTTAAATAAGAGTTAAAAAAAGAGTTAAAAAAGAGTAGAAAAAGATTTAAAAAAGGGATAAAAAAAGGTAAAAAAAATAAGTCTCATGCATAATTAGAACTTTGTTTAAAATAGGCAAAAATTATTCTGCACGAGATAATAATAATTTGTCAAAAGTGAGAAGAGCAAATTATCACATCGATTAACACCTCATAATCACGTTTCTGCTAAAAGTCTCAATTTCCTATATTAAATGAAGTTTGCCGATGGAACTTGGCTCTTGAGAGTTGGAAATTTCGTGAAAAGTTTTCCCCGCAGTGGAGAAAAGTTTGATGGCACATGTTTTGAGTGGTTGGTTCGAGAAGTAATTTTTTTCCCCGAGGCAATAACAGTAAACCCTTAAAATAAAGCTTTTCACGACACACCTTTGAGCATGATAAACCAGGCTATACTACCATCAAAGATTTATATATAGTCAAAGACAATTTATCTTTTCTTTTTTTTTCCTTTTTTTTCTCCAAAGGCAGTCAAGTATATCGACACGAGTATCGGTTTCTACGTTTTATGGTCACGTTTGCGCTTTAAGGAAATATAAAAAAATATATCTATATATATAGACACAAACAGAAAAAAGGATTGTATACGTACAAATGGAAAGGAGACATGGAGAGGAAGTGATTTTCGTTCCATTTCCCGTTGACATGCTCGCTCAAGTGTTTCTAGCCTCGATATATCAGCCATTTAAAGATGAGATATGACAAAGTATTTTTTGAAGGGTTCGTTGAGCGACGGTATTCAACACACAAACGACGACGACGATTATATATCGATGTATACAGCAACAAGAGCTGGATGTGCTCTTTGCTTTATTACTTTGAGAATTTCTCTCGGGTCTCTGATTTGATCGTTAAAAAGCGGAAGCAGCTCGCTCTAACTTTTAACGAGACCGCGCGCTCTCTGAAAATTTCTTTCCTTCGATGGTTCCCGCTGAAAAATCAACCAACTTCTATATATACGTTTCTGGATGAGGGAAAAGAAAAAAACTTTGTAATGGACAAGACAGAGTTCCATTTGATGTGTATCCACCGATGAAAGCGAATAATGAAGAAATCATTTCTGTTTTATATTATACAATTCGTTTTTTTTTTTTTTTTTTTTTTTTGATAAAACATTATTAAAAGTTTAATTTATTTCTCCTCTTGAATAGTTACAGATTTTGAAATACATCCGAGTTATTTTCTTTTTCTCGACTCGTCATCTTATGATGATGAGTCGAGAAAAAGAAAATAACTGAAGAAGCATCTTAAAAGTCACTTTTCAAGATACTTAATTTTTCTCAGTGAAGAAAATTTTTAAAAATCGGACTTTTCTTATGAAGGTGATTTTTTTAATTTTCTTTCTTCTTATAAAGGTGATTTTCTAAAAATTTCTTTTTCTTATGAAGGTAATTTTCTAAAAATTTCTTTTTCTAATAAAGGTAATAATTTTCGAAAAAAAAAAATTTCTAACAATATTTAATTTTTGTTGTGACAATTAATAGTTATTATGATTAAAAACTAAAATTCACGAAAATTTTCTAATTCTTCAAAAAAGAAAAAAAAACTTAAGAAAAGAAAATGGCAATTTTTAATGACTTGAAACAGAAATTTTAAGAACCTGATTGCAGAAATTCAACCATTTTTAAAAGTGATTGATTTATGAAAATTCTTGTCAAAATTTCAATTATCTTTATAAATAATAAAATTCTTCTCCGAAATTCAATTATTTACAAAAAATTTAATAAAATTCTTGACAAAATTTCAATTATTTTATTGAAATTTTCCAAAAGAATTCAATTATTAAGAAAAAAATTTCACAGGAATTCAATTACTTACCAATTTTTTTATAAATTTCTTTACAAAAGTTCAATTATTTTCATAAATAAAAAACTTTTTTACAAGGATTCAATTATTTTTGCATAAATAATATAATTTATATTCGAAATTCAATTATTTACATAAATAATAAAACTCATCGCAGAATTTCAATTATTTTTAATACAATTTTAATAGAATTCCTCGAAAAATGTAATTATTCAATTATAAATTATATTTAATATCGTCAAAAGAATTCAATTTTTAAAAAATTTTTGATATAATTCTTTATGAGGATTGAATTACTTTCATAAATAATAACATTTTTTAAAGAGATTCAATTATTTTAAAAAATAATAAAATACTTTGGAAAATTCAATTATTTTGACAAATAACAATATTCATCACACAAAATTTAATTATTTTCAAAAGTTTGTTAAAATCTCTTCAAAATATTAGTTAAATTTATAAATAGCAAAATTATTTATCAAAAATTAATTATTCAAAAAATTTTAATAAAATTCTTTGCAAAATTTCATTTATTTTCAAAAATATTTCTCAATTGAATGATTTTCAATATCTACTATTTTTATAAAATTCTCAAACCGAATTCAATTATTTAAAAAAAAAAATTAATAAAATTCTTCGTCAGAGTTCAAGTATTTTTAATTTTCCAATTAAGTTTTTCGAAAGAATTAAAATATATTCAGAGAATTGAAAAAATAGGTATGAGAAATTCAATTATTACGAAAAATAATTTTTAATTATTAATAATAATGAATTAATAATTATTAATTTATTATTAATTATTATTAATTAATAATAATTTTTAAAAACAAAATTTCTAACAATATTTAATTTTTTTGTGACAATTAATAGTTATATGATTAGAAATTAAAATTCACGAAAATTTTTTAGTTCTTAAAAAAAATACTTGAGATTTTGTTAAAAAATTATAATAAAGAATAAAAATTGTGCAAGTTTTTTAACAACATTTTAAAATAATCTAGTTAAAAATTGTAATTAATAAATAAAAATTATAGGCATTTTTTCCCTAAAGATATTTAAAGTTTTCTAAAAAAGTGTTTTATAAATAAATTAATTTTGGGAATTTTGGTATAAAAATGATGCAAATTATTATTTTTTTTTCAAAGAAGAACCGAATTTAGTTAAATAAATTGTGATAAGAAATAGTCATTTTTTAAAAAAATTTTCTTCTTTTTCAAAAAGAAACTTATAATTTTGTAAACGGAATTGTGATTGAGAAACAGAAAATATACAAAATAGTTTCTATTTCTTAAACTTAATTTTTTAAATCAATTTTCCAACTTTAATGAAAATTGTGGATTTTTACAAATTTTAGGAAAATAAATATCAGAAATCATAACTTTTTAGAAAAGCTTTTTTTAGAAATCAAAACTTGTTAGAAATTTTTTTTTTTAAAAAACAGAATATCGCTTCTTTTTTGGACAAAAAGGATTAGAAAATATTTTTTAGAAAAAGTTACCACCTACTCATCGATACTATTATTAATAGTTTTGACAAATACTTTTTTTCATATAGTAAAACTACTAAAACGAAATTTAATTCACTTAACCACGTATATCAAGAAAATTATCTAATTACTGACTTGGATATTTTTATCCATTTTATCAATAATTATGTAGCCACAAGATTTAATTAACCTACTTGGGTTAATTTACAAGATTAATTTTTAAAAAATGGTAATTTCCTAAATTGGTATGAGCTTTAAGTGTTGAACTCGTTCATTAAAGTTTTAGAGATTTTTATCCTGAATTAGAAAAAATAATTAAATAATTATTTCATTTAAATAGTACAAAAACTGGAGGAAATCCATAAATACCCTTTTTTTTTGTCATTCTATCCCTGTTTCTATTATCTCTGCTTTCTATCAACAAATGCAATCGATAGAAAGAGAGAGAGAGAGAGAGAGAGAGAGAGAGAGAGAGAGAGAGGATTTAACAAAAAGAATAAAATGACGCAATCAGCGCTCTATTTGTACCTAACTTTAGAGAAACACAAAACTATTTCTGACATTCGAATGAAATCTATTTCGACTTTCATTTTTGGAGGTCTGATCAATATAATAAAATTGAATGTTTTTTTTTTATTTATAGAATAAAAATTTTTCTAATTTTTGCAAAGAAGTTTGCTTTGGAAGTATTAAGAGTTGTTCAGAAAATAAAAATTTTTAATAGTAAATTTTAGCATGGTTTCGGAGGAAATTGTACCGTGTTCGAGGTATGTTTTACTAATTTTAACTGTTTAATTAGAATATATAATAAAATTCGAGGAATTTTAAAACAAAAGTAGCTTTTTAACATAGATTTTTATTTAAAATTAAAAAGAAATGTGTAGACTACGGAAAATATTTAAAAACGAACTGTAAGCGCTATAGCCTACAATTATAATTTTTACTCAAGTTGAAAAATACAGTTTTATAAACTGAATCCCTTTTTTAAAAAATAAAAACCCCTTCTTCTCATAATATTACATTAAAGTAAAAATCACTGCGCTTCCTGGAATTATAATTCATAAGTTTATAAATTATTATTTATAGAGTAGTTTTATAATTAGAATTCTAATTATGAAAATGAAAATGTAAATCTTATGAATATTTCATTTTATAAATTATTTAATATTCATACCTGAATAAAAGTAATTTAATAGAATTATTTTAATGAAAATTATTATTTGCTTCATAACTAATTTTTTTTTTATATAATAATTAATACAAATTTTTTTTTGTTTCAGGTGAGTTAAATAACATATTTTTCTTGTCAAGTATTTTTTGTGAGTTTTTCCCTGACACTAAAAGTATATTAGAAAATAAATACTTCAAATAATTTTAAACAAAAATTCAATTAAACTTTTAAAAAAAAATTACTACAGAGTTGTTTGTTAAAACTTAAAAGTATAGAAAATTCAAATTTTCAAAGACTAATTTAAAATATTTTTGAAATTAAATTATTTCTAAAAATCCATAATAATATTTCATTATTATATAAAAGTTTAACTAAAATTCATGTTTTAATCAATTTTTATTTTTTATTTGAAAATTCTAGGAGAATTTAATTGTTTAAATTTCAAATACAAAAATTAAATAGTATACACTGAATAATTAACTGTTTCTTAAAATTAAATTATCATAAAGAATTTTATCAACAAATTTTTAAATATTTGAATATAGTTTTGCCGAATTTTAATAAAATTTTTCAGAATAATTACATTTTTTGAGGAATTTGATTAAAATTGTATTAAAAATAATTGAAATTCTGTGATGAGTTTTATTATTCATGAAAATAATAATTGAATCACTGTAATAAATTTTATTATTTATGGAAACAATTAAATAATTTGGGAATTTTTTGAAAACAATTGATTTTTTGCAAAGAATTTTATTGCTTTTGAAAATAGTTGAATTTTGCAACGAATTTTATTGTTTATAAATGAATCTCTGTAGAAAATGTTATTATTTATGAGAATAATGGAATTATTGCGAAGAAATTTATAAAAAATTTGTAAATAATTTAATTCATGTAAAATTTTTATTATTTATAAAAATAATTAAATGTTTGCATTGAATTTTATTAAAATTTTTTTTTAATTAATTAAATTTATTTGGGAAAATTTTATTAAAATTATAAACAATGAAAATCATTGAATTGAGGAAAAATTATTATTTTTAATAATTAATTAAATGTAGAATTAAAAATTTAAACTAATTTCAGAAGAATTTGAATTATTAAAATTTTTTTAAAATCAAAGTTCTTTGATGTTTTTAATTAAATTCATTCAAAATGGAAATTTTATACAAATTTTAAATGAAACCTTTTGAAATTCATCTATTTATGAAAAATTGTAAACGCGACTCTTTTAAAACTCAATTAATTTTGAAATACTTAAGTAAAAATTATTGATAAAAAATTGAAAATAATTGCAATCTGACGAAGAATTTTATTAATTTTTTTTTTAAATAATTGAATTCCTGTGAAAATGTTTATTTTTGAAAAGAATTGAATTCTTGAGAATAATTTTATTAAAATTTCTTAATTAATTGAATTGCTTCAAAGAATTTTATTTTTTACGAAAATAATTGAATTTTGAAGAAGAATTTTATTATTTATTAAGATAATTGAAATTTTGACGAGAATTTTTAAAAATTTTTGAATATAATTGAATTAATGCGAAGAAGTTTATCACTTTTGAAAATAATTAAATTTCTGTAATCGGGTTTTTAAAATTTCTGTTTTAATTAATTAAAAATTGATATTTTCTAAAATTTTAAATTGAAGCCTTTGAAGTTCATCTATTAATGATGATTGTAAACGCAACTCTTTTAAAATCAAATTAATTTTGAAATTTTTAAGTAAAATTATTCATTAAATAATTACAAGTAATAATTTAATAATAGTTCTTCAAGAATTAAGTTATTTAAAAAGAAATTATTGGTAGAAAATTAGAAATAGAAAAAATTGAAGGTTTTGTATTATAATTGTTGTCAATTTCATAGTTTATGAGGCAAACAAAAAAGACACAAAAATTCTGAATTTTCTTATAAATTCTAAAAAATTAAATTTTTTTCAGTACTTTTAACAAAAATCCCTGATTTTCCCCAGGAATTCCCTGACATTTGCTTTTTTATAGTTGAAGGCAAAAGGATTATAAACATAACCCATTGTCAAATAACCTCAGTATTGGAACATTTCAAAAAACATACTTTTTTGTAAACATAATGAATATTTGAAACAAGTTGAGTAGTTTATCTGCTTATAGTGAAGTAAAAGACATATTTACAATTGAGAGAGAGAGAAAGAAAAAGGTACAAACGTCATTTTAACGAAACCATAATAAAAAGCGTTGCAAAGTCGGTATAGTGCTTTTCTGTTTGTTGATATGAATAAAGGATGCTTTTGAATCGAAATGAATCAGTAGTTTCTACTTTCGAGCAGTCAATGCATTGATTACTTTTATCATGCGGTTGAACGTGAGTGTTATTTAGGAAAGGCGACAAATACCAGTGCATCATACCCGCGACAATGTTGAAACAAATCATCTCATACCATTGGGGGTTCAATGATTGATTTTAACGAGAATATTTGACAATGGTGCACTGCGGATTTCGTACAGCCAGGAAATAATGATCGTCCATTGGAACAAATAAGGACAAAGGGTGAACAGAGAAAAACGTGATTTGTCCCAAACTGTATATATACATATATATACACGTGTGTTTAAATATTACTCGATTTATTTAGTAGCTACACCAAATATCGACATTTTCTTCCTCCTTGTTATTTTAAATTTTATTCCAATATCGATTATACGTGAATGAAAATAAACGGATGTATGCACTTTTTAACGTTACTGTTAAATCTGAAAAACGTTAAATTGAAATAAACGCTTGCAAATAATGTCTCGGGGAAAAAAAATATGAAATAAAATACGGGGAATTATTTATTTTTTTGTTCGGGTCAGCAATTTAGTTTTTTTTTGAGAAGGTAAACAAAAAATAAATTAATATTTATATTTAAATCGATAGATGCAATATGAGATGATTAAAAAGAATCGAAATGAAAATCAAATATTAGAAATAGAAAAAGTGCGCAGTGTGCATATATACATACAATTTATAATAAAATCAAGGTGATGATCTGAATAGTCCGAGTAATAAATTCCAAAGTCCGCAAGTTCTGAATAAACCGAGCAGGTGAATATATGATTAATGAAACAAGAAGTTAATCCACGCCGGTTCCACAAAAACCACACAAGTGATGAGTGAGTGTACCAAACTTGTTCTAAAATTCATTGGTGACTACTGCGTACTAAAGTGGGTAATGTTTGAATAATTAAAGATTATCAGCAATGAATTTTAGAATCAATTAACAAACTGTATTTAGTGATATCGATGACCCAAATTTCTATTTCAAGCTTCGAACTCGTTAATAACAAAAAAGGAAACAAAATGTAAATTCAAATCTGAAAAGAGGTAGGGGAAATGTGTCTAAAATAGCAACTTTAACCTGTTGTTATTATTATTTCCTTAAAATATTAATTTTTTTGAATTATTAAACAAGCTCCATAATAAATAAATAAAGTAATCAAATATTTTTTTAAGGTTTCCTTTTTTTAAAATCCATATTTGATTTGATAATTTTTAATTGAATCAAGCGAAATATTAGAATTTAGCAGTAATTATATTAAATCTTGTGAATATTTTATTATTTTATGATCAAATACTTGGAAAACATATATACATATATACACTGAAAAAAAAGTTCTGGTTAGGGTATATTTAACACGAAATTCTAGTTAAAAACAAGTTTTCTGGTAATTCCAACCAGAACTTTTTTTCAGTGTAAATATTAGTAAATAGGGAAAATATTATAAATTCAATTTCTAACTATTATTTAATCATTTATAAAGAAAATATTATGAATATTATTATACTTATGAATAAATAAATAGCAATGATAATGGAAATAATCTAATAAATAAAATAATTATTTGAAGCGATTGAAGTTGAAATTTGAAAATTATTGTCTGTATTAATTTATACAAAATAATCATAAATTCTAATTTCACATATAGATATATTTGCTAAACAATTAAAATAAATATGAAAGTTGATATGTGATTATATTTTATGAAATAAATTTATAGCAAAATTGTAAATTACAAACTTTAAAGTAAAATTTTAATTCAAATTTCTCTTTAAAGATAATACGAAAAGTAGGATATTCGGTTTAATTAAAACTTGTTATTACTATTTCATTTTAAGAAATATTACTTAATTTTTTAAGTTTTTACTACTTCATGTAGAAAAATACAAAAAATAGGATATTAGGTCTTACTAAAACTTGTTTTACTTCTTTGTGCAGAAAATTAAAAAAAAGGATATTACTACGTCTGACTTAAACTTATTTTTACTACTTAATTTAGGAAAATTCAAGAATGAGACATTACGTCTGACTAAACATTGTTTTTACTACTTATTTGAGGAAAATTTGAATTTTAGGGCTGGCTAAAAGTTGTTTTTACTACTTATTTCTGAAAAATTGCTTTCTAAGTCTGACTAAAATTTTTTTTTACTACTTGTTTGGGAAAAGAATGAAAATTAAGATATTACGTGTGTCTAAAACTTGTTTTTACTAGTAAATTTGTAAAATAAAAAAACAGTATATAACGTCTGTCCAAAACTTGATTTTACTACTTACTTAAAAAAATAAATTCTATGTCTGACTAAAACTTATATTAACTACTCATTTAAAAAAAATTGAATTCTATGTCTGACTAAAACATGTTTTTACTGCTTAATTTAGAAAAAAAAAAAATAAGTCTGACTAAAACTTGTTTATACTACTTAACTTAGAAAAATAAAAAAATAGAAAAATGAGTCTAACAAAAAGTGATTTTTACTACTTAGTTTAAAAAAATAAAATATTATGTCTGAATAAAACATGTTTTTACTACTTAATTTAGAAAAATAGAATATTAAGTCTGACTAAAACTTGTTTTTACTACTTAATTTAGAAAAATAGAATATTAAGTATGACTAAAACTTGTTTTTACTACTTAATTTAGAAAAATAGAATATTAAGTCTGACTAAAACATGTTTTTACTACTTAATTTACAAAAATAGAAAAATGAGTCTAACAAAGAGTGATTTTTACTACTTAGTTTAAAAAAATAAAATATTATGTCTGACTAAAACTTGCTTTTACTACTTAATTTAGAAAAATAGAATATTAAGTCTGACTAAAACATGTTTTTACTACTTAATTTAGAAAAATAGAATATTAAGTCTGACTAAAACTTGTTTTTACTACTTAACTTAGAAAAATAGAAAAATAGAAAAATGAGTCTAACAAAAAGTGATTTTTACTATTTAGTTTAAAAAAATAAAATATTATGTCTGACTTAAACTTGCTTTTACTACTTAATTTAGAAAAATAGAATATTAAGTATGACTAAAATTTGTTTTTACTACTTAATTTATAAAAATAAAAAAAATTAGTCTAAGTAACTTTTTATCACTTGAGGAAGGAAAAAAAGTATATTACGTCTGACTAAAACTCGTTTTTACCACTTAATTTAGAAAAATATTATAATATGTCTGATTAAAATTTATTTTTACTATTTAATTTAGAAAAATATAATAACAAGTCTGACTAAAACCTGTTTTTACTACTGAATGTAGAAAAATATAAAAAATAGGATATTACTTCTGACTAAAACTTGTTTTCTCTACTGATTTATAAAAAGTACCATAAATTGGTTAATATATCTGATTAAACATACATTTCGTTACAGATTTAGGAAAAACATGAAAAATTGGATATTACGTATGTCCTAAATTTAGTTTTACTACTGATTTAGAAAAAGTACCAAAAATTTTAGTTACTCTTTTCGATTTCATATGTAAATTGTAAACGTTCGTCAAAGGAATTAAAAGTTTTCATAGTCTCGCAGTGATTTTGTACGCTGGAATATAAATATGTAATTTTACCTAAGTCGGTCCTGTTGATCGCACAAATTTTAATTTTTAAATTATTCTACACGGTATATTTATATTTGGTTAATTTAAATGTTTTTATAATTCTTTTATATTTAAATAAACATTTTTCGCTCTGCTAATGAGGAAAGTAGGGCAGTCGAAATGTTAAAATTTTGCGTCTTATTTTTACATATTGTGTTTTTTTGAGGATTGCTAATTTTCTTGATATTTTTTAATTTAAAACTCTGTTTGTTTAAAGGTTGACAATATTTTTTAAAAATGCGAGTAGTCTTTACTGTAGTTTAGTTTATAGTCTTAGTTTAGTTTAAGTAGTCTTTACTTGTGCATAATATAAAAATTTTATTGTTTATAAACAGTTTCTACTTTTTGTTCACAAATAAGAGCACAAGCACTTTGTGTGTACCGATTTTTATTTTTCAGGTATACAGCAAAATATACTCAGCATTATGTGCAGCAGCTGTTGAAAGAGGGAAATTAATATCAAATCACATATATACACTCACTTTAATTTATAATTTTTTTTTTTTTTTGCTCTGTCAAACTTTAAAACGATGATAAATGATATAATAGATGGTGAAATATTTGTCTTTATTGCTTGCTGTCAAAAAGCTAACTACGCACAAATCGGTACATGTTCACAAATTGGAAAGAATTGCCATAGACAAAAAAAAATGCGTCTTTTAGCGACTTTCTTTCTTTCGTCTCCTCTATTTTTTTCATATCTGTAAATGCAAATTTTTTAACAGATGGTCTAATATTTCGAATTCCGTATGCACCCTCTGTCCACAAGAAGTTGCAAGCACTTTGAGTAGTGCCATGGGATTGCTAGAGGCTTCTCTAAACTTGGCCAACTTTGACCAACTTAGCCATTATTTAAATGTGATCTTGCGAAGAATCAAAGTGCTGCTGGCAACGTGTGTTCGTGTGTAACCAGATTCGACTCAGAAATGTGAAATTCGACCAGTGAAGGTTCTCCAAGAGTTTCCAAGTTCGTGAAAGGAGGTCGGTGTACGCGGGGCGGTGGTGGGGATGATATAGGTAGAGAAGGTTAGAAGGTGAGGTAAAAGGAGTTCACCAGTAAAGAAGGCAGAAGGTTGAGAGGCACTCGCCGTTAACTCGAGATTGGGAAGTTACCCGATCGTGTGATTGCGTTTTGGGAAGCTGAGTTTCGAGATGGATAGATGAGATCGAGTTCCATCACTAGTTCCATTCCACTAGTACCCTACCTTTATGTCATTTCCACACCGACGCTAATTTTTTTTTCCCCCGCAAAAAAATCAAATTTGTCGAGTACGAACATTTTTTGAAATTGAAGAAATTCATTGCTTTCTTTAGTTGGAATTTAAAAAGATAGAATACTTTGATTTTTACATGGTTAGTGACGAAAAAATATCAAAAATCGATAAAATCTTCTTCTTTTCTTGTAAAAAGTGCTCAATAATCTCTATTTTAAATTTTGACGTAATATAAAGGCCCTTAGAGGGGGGGGCCGTTACGTGGGAGCGTAACGTAAAGGTCCTTGGCCTAAAGGTCAATTTTCACCTTTTTAATGTAGTCAGTTTCTTATGGAGTGTAAAATCGTTAGAATATCAATAATAAAATAATTCTTTTTCGACTACAATCTATTTTCAATGTATAGGACGATATAAAAATGAAAAACAATTTTTCAGTAATAAGAGAACTTTTGAATTTAAAATCATATTTTTCGTTTTTTTTTATTCATTCAAACTGTTATTGGAATTAGTAATAAAAAAGAAATTTGGCATTTCCAATGGTAATAATTTTTTTTTATTGAACAACTAAGTGGTACTTACAATCTATGTGAAATTCAAGCTTTTGTTGCTTACAAAACATTTTAATGTTTTTCGTTTAAGTAATTATTTTTGTTTTTGGTATAATTGCAAAATGTTTTCAAACAAATGGAGAAAAATTAATTATTACTTTTGTTTATTGCATGCAAAAAAAATGGAAAAATGTATTTTTCTTTTTTTTAATTATGAATCATTTCGTAATGTAAATAAAAAAAATATCAAAAATTGCACATACATTTCCAATGTTAATTTTATACATTATTTTTTTTAAAAAGAAATTTTTTTTTGAAGAAGAATAAGGCCTTTAAGACTTTAAAAATAAGATTTTTAACACACTTCAAAATCACTGCTATTAAAAAGTTAGTATGTGACCTATTGTTTTTACTACATACTTTAGAAAAATAGAATATTAAGTCTGACTAAAACTTGTTTTTACTACTTACATTAAACTAAAAAAATATTAAGTCTGACTAAAACTCGTTTTTACTACTTACTTTCAAAAAATAAAATATTAAGTCTGACTGAAACTAGTTTTTAGTACTTAATTTAGAAAAATGGAATTATAAGTTTGACTAAAACTTGTTTTTACCACGTAATCTAGAAAAATAGGATAATAAGTCTGACCAAAACTTGTTTAACTACTTACTGAAAAAAATTGAAATATTAAGTCTGACTAAAACTTCTTATTACTACTTAATTTGAACTAAAAATATACTAAGTCTGACTAAAACTTGTTTTTACTACTTACTTAAAAAAATTGAAATATTAAGACTGACTAAAACTTCTTATTACTACTTACTTTAAACTAAAAAATATTAAGTCTGACTAAAATTTGTTTTTACTACTTAATCTAGAAAAATACAATTTTAAGTCTGATTAAAACTGTATATACTACTTAATCTAGAAAAATAGAATACTAAGTCTGACTAAAACTTGTTTTTACTACTTACATAAAAAAATATTGTCTGACTAAAATTTGTTTTTACTACTTAATCTAGAAAAATACAATTTCAAGTCTGATTAAAACTGTATATACTACTTAATCTAGAAAAATAGAATACTAAGTCTGACTAAAACTTGTTTTTACTACTTACATAAAAAAAATATTGTCTGACTAAAATTTGTTTTTACTACTTAATTTAGGAAAATACAATAATAATTCTGATTAAAACTTGTTTTTACTACTTAATGGAGAAAAATATAAAAAATGAAGTAATAAGTCTGACTAAAACTTGTTTTTACTTCTTGATGTAGTAAAATATACAAAATAGGTTATTACGTCTGACTAAAACTTGATTTTGCTACTGATTTAGAAAAAGTACCATAAATTTAGTTATTCTTTTCGATTTCGTATGTAAATTATGTAAACGTTAGTCAAAGGAATTAAAAGTTTTCAAAGTCTCAATGATTATTTTATTAAGAATCATTTTATAATGTTAAGAAAAAAAATAAAAATACATCAAAAGTTGTACCCACTTTTACAGTATTAATTTTTTACATTATTTGAAGAAAAAAATTTTTTTTCTTTTAAAAGAATAAGACTACCAAAAGTTTATTGATTTTTAAGACACTTCACAATCGTTGCTCTTAAAAAGTTAGTATATAACCTATGGCAAGATAAAGTAAGTGATTTTCGCTGTCGCTGGCAATAATGTCAAATGTCCTGAAGCGAAAAACACAAGGGATTCACTTTAGGAGTTGGGTTCCTTTCGAGTTACCGCACATTGTATATTATGATATAAATGTACGTTATAAAATAGAAAATATAATATAATAATTCTTAAACTAATATTTTTATTGGAAAATATTTTTAATATCTATTTTTCAAATTTTTTTAAATTGAAATTAAAAAAAAACTTTAAAATTTTTTTTAAATTTAATAAATATTAAATATTTGAGATAAATCAGTTAAAAATATAACTATGGAGAAATAACTTTTTTGCATTATTTTACGAATAACAATGGAAATGTGATGAGTTCGACTCTAAATGTAAACGTCATCAGTAACGAAGTTTTATATACATGATTGCATTGTGATTGGTTTTATTTTATTAAAAAATATATATAGAATTATATCAATATAATTCGCACAAAGGTTAAGTGCAAACACCAATGTTAATTTTATAAATTCTGCAATTTTACGGAAAAAAAAGCAAAACGAATTGATTGATATGAAATAAAGATAAAACTTTTATATTATTTTTTAATTAAAAAAGTTATTTCAAAAATTTTTATTTATGAACATTTAAAATATTTATCCCCGAATTCATTTAATAAAGAAAAATAAAAGAAGCTTTATTTATTAACATATACATTTTTAATTAGTAAATAAATACAAAATAAAATTTATTGTTTTTCACCTGTCATAATTGAATATGATTAAATTATAAATAAAAACAGATTCAAAAAATAAGTTCTAAGAATAAAACTAATACACTTAGATAATTATATTTAAGTGTATTAGTTTTATTTTTCATAGAAGTCAATTAGGTTTATTTTCGCCAAAAAAGGAATGTTTAATAAAAAAAATGATCTGAATGAATTTCTGACCCTAGGGGGGAAAACAAAGATTTGTTTGATTGAAAGGAACATGTCTCTCCTAAAATTAATTAGATATATGTGGCATTATGTAAAAAATTATCCTCTTTCAAAAAACTTATTTACCTTGTAAAAGATCATTTATTTTTCTCCCCTAAATGAAATCTATTTGGCGACATTTTTTTCCTACTAATTCAATTTAACAAAGAAATCATTATTAATGACAGCAATATTTTATATAAATATATTTCAAAAAAAATATCATTTTTGAAGTAAATCTTAATTTTTATTTTTCTTCAAAAACGATTTTTTTCAAAAATTAATTCATATTTAAAGTCAATATTCTCTTTATAGAGAAAGGACAATTTACTTGGAGACTTTTTAGATACATTTTTCTTCGTGAAACTTCTTTCTCAAGAAATTTCTTTCTCAAGAACTTGATTACAAATTTAAATCAAATCAAGAATACAATCGCTCAGAACTTTTAACTCACAAGTAGTAATATTTATCCTTGATCCAAACTTGAAAGGTTCGCTGTATATTTGAAATGAGAGAAATGAAAAAGAGTCTTCTATGCTTTCATAAAGCAAGCATTTCGAGGAGAGAGAGAGAGAGAAAGAGAGAGAGACTAAGTGACTTATAAAAGCGGGATTTCGCTTATAATAAAAGCCAAGAGTTGGCTTTCGAGTTCCAGTTCGTTTTGAACAATGGAATATCCATTATTTTACGTCACACATTGCAACCGATTTTGCCCCAAGCGGCATTCAATGAAAATGAGGTACGATTTGACTAAACCACATTTTGAGAGCAGATAGGACATAATGAATGATTATCAGAGTTCTGATTGTGGTTTTGTTAATAACAACGTTCATTTTTCAGCAACTGTTGGAATTGTTATATTTGTCACAATACTGTGATGAATAATATTTCTTATCTCCTTTTGTTTGATGAATTTTTTTAATTTAAAATAATAGACTTTGCACTTTTTTTATAAATATTAATTAAATTTATATTAATGATAGTAATATACTATTAATTTACTTTTTCTCTATTTTTTAATTTCGCGACAATACGATTCATTAAATTGCCGCCTATAGATGGCATGAAAACTCACTCGTAAACGAGAGTACATCATAATTGTGATTTATTAAAAAATTAATTTAATTTTAAAAGAGTTGCGTTTATAATTTTCATAAATAGATGAACTTCAAAAGGTTTCAATTTGAAGTTTAATAAAATTACTATTCTGAATGAATAAATTTATATTCTTCTGAAATTAGTTAAATTTTTTAATATATATATATTTCATTAATTATTAAAAATAATAGATTTATTTCAGTTAAAAACGCACTAAAGAATTAAATTTTGGAAATTCAATTATTTTTTAAAAATTTTAATATAAAAATTCTTGGAAAAAATACAATTATTTTCGAAAATTTTCCTGAATTCAGTAATATTCAATATCTACTATTAGTAATTCAATTATTTACAAATCTTTTTTAAGTTTCATCGCGAATAATAATTCGATTATTTTCAAAAATAATAAATTTCTTTTCCGGAAATCAATTATTTTCATTAATAATAAAATTCTTTTTAGGAATTCAATTATTTTTCATAAATAATAAAACTCATCGCAGAATTCAATTATTTACAAATTTTTTATTTTTTTTTGTAATGGTAGTTCAATTATTTTTATAAATATAATAAAATTTTTTACAAAATTCAATTAGTTTCAGAATAAAAAAATTCTTTTAAGGAATTCAATTTTAAAATACTTTTAAAAATGTTATTACAATTCGTCATATGAATTCAATTATTTAAAAATTTGTTTATAAAATTCTTTATGAGAATTCAATTTTAAGAAAAAGAGAATTATTCAGTAAAGTATTTATTTTTGTATTTAAATAATTAAACTCTATATCTATTAATTTCAATAAAATTTCGCAAAAAATTCAATTAATAAAAAAAAAAATTTTCAATAATATTCTCTGCAAACATTCAATTATTTTTAAATGTGATAAACTTCTTTCGCATAAATTCAATTTTGTTCAAACATTTTAAAAAATTCTTGACAAACTTCAATTATCTTTATAAATAATAAAATTCTTCTCCAAAATTCAATTATTTTCAAAAATTTTTCTCATTTTAATTATTTTTCATATCTTCTATTTTAATAAAATTTTTACAAAGAATTCAATTATTAAAAACAAAATTTTAATAAAAATTTCATATGAATTCAATTATTTTTAATTTTTTAATGAAGTTTCTCGAAATAATTGAAATATATTCAGAGAATTAAAAAAATGGTTCTAAGAAATTCAATTATTTTGAAAAATTTAAATAAAATTCTTTAAAAAATTGTATTATTTAAAAAGTTTTTAAATAATTAAAGATTCAGTAAATGAAATTGCACTTTTAATAAAAATTTTTTATGCAATTCAATTATTTTCAATACCATTCTTCTTAAGAATTAATTTATTTTCACAAATAATAAATTTTTTGTAGGAATTCAATTATTAAAAAAAATTTGAATAAAATTCTTCGCAAGAAATCAATTATTTTCATAAATATTTTTAAAAATTTTGATAAAATTCTTTATAATTTTTGAAAAATTACACTAAAATTCATCACAGAATACAATTATTTTTGTAAAAAATAAATTTCTTCGAAGCAATTTAATTATTTTAGAAATTTTAATGAAATCCTTCACGAGAATTCAATTCTTGTCAAAAATAAAATTTTTCACAGGAATTTAATCATTTAAAAAAAAATTTAATAAATTTCTTCATCAGATTTTAATTATTTTCAATTTTTTAATGAAATTTCACGATGGAACTTAATTTTCAAAAAGTTTTAAAAAATTCTAAGAAATTCAATTATTTAAAATGATTTTTATAGGTATATTTTTTTATTTTTATTTATTTATTTTTTTTTTTATTTTTCTTCTCAAGAATTCAATTATTTTTAAAAGTTTTTAAAAACATTTCTTACAAGAATTCAATTGTTTAAAATTTTTTTTTAATAAACTTCTTAATAAAAACTGAATTTTAAGAACCATTCAATTATTAAATAAATTATTTATTTTTGATTGTACATTGAATTCTCGTAGAATTTTCTATTAGAAATTGATTTAAAAATTAATTTTAGTTAATATTTTAGATAATAATTAAATATTAAAAGCATTTAGCATAAATTTTTAGAAATAATTGAATTTTGAAAATGTTTAAAATTAAAATCTTTGAAAATCTGAATTTTTCACACTTGTAACTATCAATTCTGTAGAATTATTTTTTATTGAAGAAAAATTAAATTTTTTTTAAAACTATTTGAAGCTTTTATTTTTTAATATATTTTTAATTGAAGAATTTCCGAGTAATCAAAATTTCATAAAATTAAATTGTAATCAAATTAATTTGAAAATTCTTGAAGAACTTTTTCAAAAATAATTTAAAAAAATTATTGTAAAGATCTTTACAACCATTTTTTTTTAATAAACTTTACTAAAATTCTTCGAAGAATTTTAGTGAAGTTTTTATGGAATTTTACGATGAGAAATTTGTAGAAATAATATATTTTTGGACTGTTTCAATAATTAATTCTAAGAAATGATTTTTAATTATCGAAGATATGCTTCTGACTTATCCTCATACTATTGGTCTCTTTATTCCGTAAATAACTGTTCAATTCTAGAGAATAAAATAACACATGTATATGGAGCGAAGCGAGAAATGAGAGACGCGCTCGATTTAATCTGTGGAAATTTACGTTCAAAGTTTCACTGGCTTATCGGTTATTTTGCGTAACTATGAAAAAGTGAGTGCAACAGCGACGTTTTCTTCTTATCGAATACCAATATTAGTGTCCTGATGTATATAAATGTACCAAGTCGCCTAAAAGTTTATACACTCTCTCTTCTTTATTTATCGAGTTGACACAAGAATCTTTGCTATTAGTTTATGATTTATCAACTTCACACAACATATTCCATACAATGTGGACACATAAACATGTTTTGTGTATCCTACTTATTTATTAAAAAACTATTTACCAACCCTATTCTCACCACACTGAATAATATAACAAATAAAAACAAATTAATTTTTCACCAAAAAAAAAAAATAGATTCAAAAATATTTCAAAAATTGAAAAAAATAACTACAATCTTAAAAATATTTCTCTTGGAAATTTCAATCTTTAAAGCGTGCAGATAAAAAAAAGCAAGATGGAAAAATCTTCAATTTGTTAACTTTCCAATTTATCAGTTTTCTAGATTTAAGCATTTGAGATACTCGAACTTAGGCCCTTGAGAAGTTACGAGCAAAACTTAGTTCAATTTAAAGTAGTTGAGGCAAACAATCTTCTTCCAACGATGAAAAATATTCAATTCGAAAAAAGAATTCAATGGAAACTTTTCTTTCCTCGAATATAGCTAAAGTAATTATTTCTTTTTTAAAAGCTTGTCACAATTTGCGCACAAGATAAAAATTCAATTTGTATGACTGAAATAAAGTTAACGAATGGAAATGAAAATTTCTGTAAAAAAAAAAAATATCTATGTAAATATATGGAAATATATTTTTTATTTGCGTGAATTGAAGGTATTAATCCATTGGGAATTTTTGATAATTCTACTTTGATTAAAAATAGTCTTTTAGATTCGAGAATTGTTCTATATGATGATGATGAATTAGAAAAAATGTAAAATCAATTAGATTTCAAAATTATTGTTGAATGGAATTATTTAATTCTTACTGTTTATGTTTACATACTGGGTTTTTATATCAGTTTTTGACTTAAAAAAATTTTTTTTTCTCAATTGAAATCGTTTTAACTTACGAATTTCATGGCATGAGGAAACAATGCAATCCTTTTTTGTTTACCTTTTTTTAATTAACACAGTGGTCAGTTGTCGTTTCTCTATAGAAAAGTAATGTTGACAAAATAAACACGAAACCAAAATTTTTTTTTTTTTGTGAAAAAAGAACATGTTTCATTTTACATACACACAAAAAAGCCGGAATCATTTTTGGGATGAAAATGAGAAAAAATAATATATCATTGATGCGATAGAATTTTTTTCAAACGTTAAACTTTTGAGTATGGATTATATAATTTTCTTTGTTATTAAATAAAATAATTTACTTCAAATAGTGAATAAATTGCTTCATTAAATAAAACAAGTTAAATTGTTTAAACTTGTTATTCATTTTGATATTTGAAGTCATTATTTTTACGACAAAAGTTGGCACAGCAGATAAAGCGGTTTATAATCGTGGGATTTGTACAATACAATGAGTTAAATTGACTTCATTATTTCTGACTTTTAGTGATGTGAAAAGAGAATACGAGTCATAATTAAAAAAGTTTAACCGATAAATGAGAATACTCTTTTTATACATACAGAAATATAAAGTGGAAGTTGTTTTCATAATAAAGGATAATTTAATATTTTAGCTTTCTGTGTTTAAAATTACAGTTTAAAGTTAAAAATTTGTTTATGAAGGAAAATATTTTTAAAAATTATTAACAAAATTATGCAGAGTTGACACAGTTTAGGGAGGTCAGGTATTTTTATTAAAAGTACTGGAGAAAATTAAATTTTTAGAATTTATTAGAAAATTCTGCATTTTGGAATCTTTTTTCTTTGCCTCATAAACTATCAAATTGACAAGAATTCTAATATAAAACCTTCAATGTTTTCTATTATTGACAATAATTTCTTAAAAATTTCAAAATTAATTGGATTTCAAAAAAGTTGCTTTTACAATCTTCACAAATAGATGAACTTCAAAGGTTTCAATTTGAAATTTTAGAAAATATTAATTTTTAATGAATTAAAATAGAAATTTAAAGAACAATTGATTACACAAATTTAATTATTTTCAAAAGTTCAAAGATTTAAAAAAATTCTCCACAAATTTCAATTATCTTTATAATTAATAAATTTATTCTATAAAATTCAATTATTTTTAAAAATTTTCCTCATTTCAATTACTTTTAATTTGTACTATTTTAATAAAATTTTCCAAAAAAATTCAATTATTTAAACAAAATTTTAATAAAATTTTCACATTCTGTTAAAAATCCTATTATTGAGAAGTCAATTATTTTCACAAATAACACATTTTTTATGGGAATTCAATTATTTTTAAAAAAAAAATTGATTAAAATTCTTCACAAGAAATTAATTATTTTCATAAATGATAAAATTTTTCTCCAGAATTCAATTATTTTACAAAAATTTTATAAAATGTTTTATAAACTTGAAAAAATTATAATAAAACTGATCATAGAATACAATTATTTTCGTTAAATATAACGTTCTTTCTCGAAATACAATTATTGTCAGCAATATTTGTAAAAATCTTCGAAACAATTCAATTATTTTCGTAAAAAACAAAATTCTTCGCAGAAATTCAATTATTTTCAGAAATTTAAATAAAATTCTTCCCAAGAATTCAATTCTTTTTAAAAATAAACATTTTCACAGGAATTAAAAAAAAAAAAATTTTAAATATTTATTAAAATTTAAAAAAATTTAATAAAATTCTTCGTCAGATTTCAATTATTTTCAATTTTTTAAAGATGTTTCTAGATGGAATTTAATTATTTTCAAAAAGTTTTAAAAAATTCTGAAAAATTCAATTATTTATAAAAATTTAAAAAAAATCTTCACAAGAAATTAATTATTTTCATGAATAATATTTTTCTCAGGAATTCAATCATTTTCACAAATAAAATTCTATACATGAATTTAATTATTTACAAATATTTTTTAAGCTTCTACACGAATAATAATTCGATTATTTTATAAATAATAAAATTTTTTTCCGGAAATCAATTATTTTCATTAATAATATCATTTTTTTTAAGAAATTCAATATTATTTTCAGAAATAATAAAACTTATCGCAGAATTTCAATTACTTTGAATTCAATTTTAATTTTCAATTCTTCAAAAATGAAATTAAAATTCTCTAAAAAATTCGATTATTTTTAAAGATTGTGTTTAAATTTTTTGAATGAATTCAATTCATTTAAAATATTTTGATATAATTTATTTATTAGAATTTAATCATTATTTTTAATACACTTTTAGTTAAATTTTTTGAAAAAATTTAATTATTTTTAAATATTTTAATAAAATTATTCGAAGAAATTTAATTATTTAAAAAAAAATTTTAGATTTGGTAAATTCTATTCAAACATTTAATTATTTTCATAAATAATAAAAATTTCACAGGACTTCAATTATTTACAAATTTTTAATTTTCTTCACAATAATTCAATTACTTTCATAAATATAATAAAAGTTTTTCCAGCATTTAATTAGTTTCATAAATAAGAAAATTCTTTCTAAGAATTCAATTTTTAAATATTTTTTAAAAATTTTATTAAAATTCTTCATATGAATTCAATTATTCCAAAATTTGTTTATAAAATTCTTTATGAGAATTCAATTTTAAGAAAAAAAAAAACAATTATTTACTAAAGTATTTATTTTTTTATTTAAATATATTATTTTTTATACAATTTTAAATAAAATGATATAGATATATGGAATTTATTCTTACAATTTTTTTTTAAATTCGCCCGAAAGAATTCAATTATTTTTAAAAAATTTTTGAATAATAATAATAATAATTCTTAAAAAATTTTCTAATAAAAATTAATTAAAAATGTATTTTACCTAAAATTTTAAATTATAATATTGAATATATTAAAAGCATTATTGCGTGAATTTTTAGAAATAATTGAATTTTGAAAGGGTTCAAATTAAAATCTTTAAATATTTGAATTTATAGTTGTAATATTCTTATGATTTAAATTTTAAAATAATGATTTTATCACTCTGTTATCTTAAATGTATTATAAAGCATGAAGAAATTGATCGTTTTCTTTATGTTTTATAACGATATTCTCATAAGTTATTGAATTTCAGAAGGTTTGAATTCGAAAATCTTAATTAATAATAGAAACATATATGATAAAATATTTATTTCAAAAAGAAGTTATTGATGTTTTCGAACAATTTTAGAATTTTAGAAATTCGCAAATAAATGTTATAGAACATTTTTTTGAGAATCTAATAATTTTTGGGGTGAATCAGAATATTCTTCAGGGTCAGGGAAAAAGTGAAAATTTTTTCTGGAAATCAGGGAAAAGTCAGGGAAAAATAAAATTAATTTTTTGTGTCAATCCTGTTAGACTTCTGTAATATTATGTCATGTATTCTATAGTTCTGAAGGACTGCTTTTGATGCTATCATGTTTATATCTTTGTGTTTAAACATATATAGGTGGGTCTTATATCTTATTAGTTTGTGACATTTTTCTTTTCCTTCAAAAATTGAAAGTACAGTGAAATCTATGGGGAAAGAGATATTTCCCTTTGTCATTTAAGATAAAAATCAAATCTCGATTCCTTCTGGCATTATATACTTTAAAGATCTTTTGCGAACCACTGAAAAAGATAGAAGAGAGAGAGAGAGGAATCAAATCGAAAAAATTGTGGAGACGCAAGAACGCTGCGAGCAAGCAATGCACCACTGTCAAGAGTCTGACTCTTTCACCACCAATCTGTCCGTTTGCATCGACCTCTCCCTCTTTCTCTCTCTCTCTCTCTCTCTCTCTCTCTTCCCACTCGACTTACGATCACGATAGAACGATTTCTTTTTCACCATTTTCTTTTTCTGCCTCGAGCAAATTCGAAGGAAATAGAGGTATTCGCCTTTTGCAAACGAAACTTCACCCAAATGTCACCCACGTTCCATAAAGACTAAAGAGAACGCTGTGGAGACACTCAAATATCCTTGTAATTTCAAATGGCAAACATAAATCGAAAATGCGAGAGAGAGAAAAACTATTCCAAAGACAGGCAATCTTTATAATATATAAAATGAAAAAATACCACAAACTACGCTTTTTTTAAAAAGTTTTCATCATATAAATAACAAAAAGTATATATATACATATATATCGACAGTTTTGCAAGCTGTAACATCAACTCTGCAGTTTGATTAAAGTTTAACACACAGTGTTGGAGAATTTACTTATCAGAGGAGAAGCGAACACATCATTTGAAGACCCGCAGGTGAAAATTGGAGAAACGTGAGTACCACACACGGAAGACAAATATAAAGTAGCAAGAGAGGATTATATTAGGTTAAACTTTGATTGAAACATCACATCACTAAGTGACACCAAATGTTGAGGGGGGGGGGGGTGATCGTAACTAGGGAAATTTGGTTCAATGATGAGGCGCATGAAAAGTCTCCAATTTTTATTTTCCGAATCTTTATTTTATCGAAATTCTTTTTATCTAATAAGAATTAATTATAATTTCTTTTAATCAAAAGAATAATTATCAAAAACATTATCTTTTTGAATGACTAATTAACAGAATGTTTAATACTGCGAAAAAAAATTTTTTATAATCTTCAAATAACTGAATTATCATTTCTAAAAATTATTATTTTTTATATTTCTTATTTACACTAATATCTTTATTTTCGAAATGTCAATTTTGATAAATATTATTTTATAGATTTCTTAATAACTATAATAACTATATTCCCGAATTTTTATTCAATATAATTCAAATATTACCGAATTACCAATTCTTAAAAAATGTATTGTTCCTAATAATATTTTTTTATAATGTGTAAATATTCTAAATTCTAAAGTCTCTAAATTTTGTTCTATCGAAATATCATTTGTTATAAAACTTTTTTCTTATAAATGTTATTCAAAATAGTTTTAATTTTTTCGAATTAACATTACTCATAATTTTCTTTACTCCTAATCATTCTTCTTTATAATTACTATATTTTCTAACATGTATTTCTTCTAACTATAACTTTACCGAATTGTCACTTCTCATAATTATTATTATATCGAAATAGTATTTTTCAAAGTTTTTGTAATATCTAATAATTTTTTATACAAATTTTTTTATTTTATAATAACCAGTTTTTATAATTTTATTTTATTGGAATAATTATTTCGTATAATTTTTTTCTTACCGAAATTATATTTTAAATAATTTTTTTTAATCGATTTTTTATTTTTCCGAATATTTATTTCTCCAAATAATTCTTTTTCATAATTTTTATATTTCCTAATTCGTATTTTACATAACATCCATTTCTTCTAAGATTTAAATTCTCTAATTTATTATTTGCCTAACCTATAAATGTCATAATAAGAATTGCACCGAATAGTTATTTCACATACAGAATATCCGGTTTCGACGTTTCCCATCTCTGAAGAATATGGCGCCAAATTTGAAAAAAGTTTATTATTTTATTATTTAAAAATTATTAATTATTACAAATATTGTTTAAAACAATTTTCCTAATGATATTTAATTGTTTTAAACAATATTTGTAATAATTAATAATTTTTAAATAGTAAAATAATAAAATTTTTTCAAATTTGGCGCCATATTCTTCAGAGATGGGAAACATCGAAACCGGATACTCTGTATGTGAAATAACTATTCGGTGCAATTCTTATTATGTCATTTATAGGTTAGGAAAATAAAAAATTAGAGAATTTAAATCTTAGAAAAAATGTATGTTATGTAAAATACGAATTAGGAAATATAGAAATTATGAAAAAAAATTATTTGGAGAAATAAATATTCGGAAAAATAAAAAATCGATTAAAAAAAATTATTTAAAATATAATTTCGATAAGAAAAAAATTATACGAAATAATTATTCGAATAAAATAAAATTATAAAAACTGGTTATTATACAATAAAAAAATTTGTATAAAAAATTATTAGTTATTACAAAAATTTTGAATAATACTATTTCGATATAATAATAATTATGAGAAGTGACAATTCGGTAAAGTTATAGTTAGAAGAAATACATGTTAGAAAATATAGTAATTATAAAGAAGAATGATTAGGAGTAAAGAAAATTATGAGTAATGTTAATTCGAAAAAGTTAAAATTATTTTGATAAACATTTATAAGAAAAGAGTTTTATAACAAATGATATTTCGATAAAATAAAATTTAGAGACTTTAAAATATAGAACATTTACACATTATAAAGAAATATTATTAGGAACAATAAATTTTTTAAGAATTGGTAATTAGGTAATATTTGAATTATATTGAATAATAATTCGGGAATATAATTATTATAATTATTAACAAATTTATAAAATAATATCTATCAAAATTGACATTTCGAAAATAAAAATATTAGTGTAAATAAGAAATATAAAAAATAATAATTTTTAGAAATGATAATTCAGTTATTTGAAGATTATAAAAAAATTTCTTTCGCAGTATTAAACATTCTGTTGATTAGTCATTCAAAAAAAAATGTTTTTGACAATTATTCTTTCGATTAAAAGAAATTATAATTAATTCTTATTAGATGAAAAGAATTTCGATAAAATAAAGATTCGGAAAATAAAAATTGGAGACTTTTCATGCGCCTCTCAATGATCGATCAAATTTCTTCTTCTTGTCATGACTCTCTTTGATATGCAATAAACTCGAAACTACAAACCTGAGAGTAAAATAACAATTTTATTTCAATTTCGTATCGATTCTTTTCAGTTCAAGATTTGAATTGTCAAATTTAGTATAACAAAAGAATCATTCTTTTGGACTAGTTACATTTTAACGAAAATTTATTGACATACCTTTTGTAAAATTTTTGTTACTGATATTTTTAACGTATTACCTTGAATATTTGATAGTTAGATTGTTAGCTACTTTAATAATAGTGCACTCTTTTGGCAAATTTGAAAAAAAAATTTAAGAATAAGTGCAATTTTCTATTATTTTATTTAAAATTTTATAAAAAATAATTAAAATTCAGCGATAAATTTTGTTAATTATGAAAATAATTGAATTCTTGAAACGAATTTTATTAAATTTTTATTTTAAATCATTGAATTCATGTGAAAATGTTTATTTTCGAAAAGAATTGAATTCCTGTGAAGAATTCTATTAAAATTTCTTAAATAATTAAATTGCTTCGAAGAATTTTACTACTTACGGAAATAATTGAATTGTCTCGAAGATTTTTACAAACATTTTTGACAATAATTGTATTCCTAGGAAGAATATTTTATATTTTACGAAATTAATTGTATTCTATGATCAATTTTATTATAATTTTTCAAATTTATAAAGCATTTTATCAAAATTTTTTTAAATAATTGAATTCTGGAGAAAAATTTTATTATTTATGGAAATAATTGATTTCTTGCGAAGCATTTTATTCGAAATTTTTTAAATAATTGAATTCTTAAGAAGAATTGTATTAAAAATAATTGAATTGTATAGGAAAATTTTATTAAAATTGCAATTTAAATCTTGTAAATTTTTTCAAAATTTTTTTAAATAATATAATTTCTTAAAGAAATGTATTTAAATTTTTCGAAATAATAGAATTTTTAAAAGCATTTTACTTAAATTTTTTGAAATAATTGAATTTCTCAGAACTATTTTTTTCAATTCTCTGAATATATTTGAATTCTTTCGAGAAAATTTTCATTAAAAAAAATTAAAATAATTGAATTGGTTCAATTATTAGGGCTTGTTAGCCCTAGAAACTTATTTTTTCTAAATAAATAAATATATTTCATTAAAAATTTTTTAACTACCAGTGATACTCTTTAAGAAAGTTAAGTCACTGACGTTTGTCCTTATTGTATCGGAAATAATAAATAAAAACAGTCTTTTCATTTAAATTAAATACGGAAACTTTTAATTAAGGTTAAAAATAGTATAAACGTGACATTAAAATTATTTGCTTTCTCAGGTATCTTTCTTCGGAGCATATCAGATTTACTTTATTCCTATATAGTTATTTAATTAAAGTTAGTTGCTTCTCTCTTTAATTCTTGGAAATTTGAAAGTTTGCAAATCTCCATATTTCTTATGTTTTTTTTTCTATAAAAATTCAAAAGAATTCTAAAGATTTGTCGTAAAATTAATAAGCCTGAAAGAATCGTGAAACTGAACAAACGCAATCATTATCAAGTTTTAATAGAAAGAAGTTAACTCTTAACATATTTTTTTTATTTTTTATTTTGTGTGCGTGTGCGTGTGCACATTTTTAATCATTTATTGAAAGAATACAATTAATAATAAAAGTAATTAAAAAAATTAGTTAACTGCACTGAAACAATAAAAATTTCGGATAAAAGAGGTTTAAATTTTTTTTCTAATTCTAATAATTTTTTGTCAATTGATAATCACCTGAATTGTTGCTGGGATGTTGCTAAACAATATCCTGAAAGATACCAAATTTATTGAAAATTTTAAGTAGTAGCATATTGTACTTCTTCAAAATTAATTTCATTATTTCAATTCAATTATTATTTTTAAGAATTTTTCACTAAAATTTTTCTTTAAATCAATTTATTTACAAAAAAGTTCTTCTACAATTTTCAAAATCCATTTATTTACAATATTCAATTTTACGAAATTTCAATTATTCGTAAATTCTTCAATTAAATAAATATTAGAAAATAAAAACTTCAAATAATATTTAAAAAATTCAATTACATTTTTTAAAAAAAATTAATTTTAAAATTCAATTATTTCTAAAAATTCACGCTATATTGCTTTTAATATTCAATTATTATCTAAAATTTTAACGGAAATTAATTTTTAAATCATTTTTTATTAAAAAATTCTACATGAATTAAATTATTTTAATACAAAAATAAATAATTTATTGAACAATTGAATGTTTCTTAAAATTCAAATTCTCATAAAGAATTTTAACAATAAATTTTTAAATAATTGTATTCTTTTGGAAAATTTTATTAAAATAGTAGACATTAAAAATAATTGAATTTAATACAAAGAATTTTATTCTAATTTTTGAAAATGAAATTCATTCAAGAAATTTAATTAAAATTGTATTAAAAATAATTATTAAATTCTAATAAACTAATTAGAAATTTCAACATTTTTTTAAATAATTGATTTTTTTGAAGAATTTTCATCAAATAGATATTCAAGAATAATTGAATTTTTTTTTAATGAATTCGATTAAAATTTTATTAAAAATAATTGAAATTCTGCATTGAGTTTTATTATTTATGAAAATAATTGAATTCCAAAAATGAATTTTACTACTTTTTAACGTAATCAATTTCTGCGAAGAAATTTATTACTCTTGAAAACAATTGAATTTCTACAATAATTTGTAACTTCTCTAAAGTTAAATTTTTTTTAGTGTTAACTAAAATTTTTCTATAAAAACCATTATTTTTAATAATTTGTGAAATAGTTTTTTGAGAATTTTCAAATCTATTGGTTTTTAACTGAAATTCATTTTTAAATCAATTTTTAAATCAATTTTTATTATAAAATTCTACTAGAATTAAATTATTTAAATAAAAAAAAAAATTTATAGAATATTTGAATGTTTCTTAAAATTGAATTCTCATAAAGAATTTTATCAACAAATTTTTAAATAATTGAATTCGTTTGACGAATTTTAATACAATTTTTAATAATAATTACATTTATCGAGGAATTTGATTAAAATTTTATTAAAAATAATTAAAATTCTGCAATGAGTTTTTCTAATTATGAAAATAATTAAATTCCGAAAAAGAATTTTATTATTTAGAAAAATAATTGAATCTCTGTAAAAATGTTATTATTTATAAATTATAAAAATAATTGAATTATATTGCAAAGAAATTTATAAAAAATTTGTAAATAATTGAATTTCTGTGAAATATTTATTATTTTATGAAAATAATAGATATTGAAAATCATTAAATTGAGAAATTTTTTTTAAAATAATTAAAATTTTGCCAAGAATTTTATTAATAAATTTATGAAAATAACTGAATTTCAGAGAAGAATTTTATTATTTATAAAGATAATTGAAATTTTGACGAGGATTTAAAAAATTTTTTGAACATAATTGAATTTCTCCTAAGAATTTTATTACTTTTGAAAATAATTGAAATTAACAAAGAATTTTTCTATTTTTTAAAATAATTGAATTCTTTCAAAGAATTTTATTAAAATTTCTGAAAATAATTAAATTTCTGCGTAGAATTTTATTCTCTTCGAAAATAATTGAATTTTTGCAAAAAATTTTTATACTACCTTCGAAAATAATTGAAATTTAGCAAAAAAATTTATAAAAATTTTTAAAATAATTGAATTTCTGCAAAGAATTTTACTACTTTTAAAAATAATTGAATTCTTTTGAAGAGTTTTAATTAAAATTTTTGAAAATAATTGAATCGCTGCAAAATTGTTATTATTTATAAATTATAAAAATAATTGAATTATATTTGCAAAGAAATTTATAAAAAAAAAATTTGTAAATAATTGAATTTCTGTGAAGTTTTTATTATTTTATGAAAATAATAGATATTGAAAATCATTAAATTGAGGAAAATTTTTGGAAAATAATGGAAAATAATTGTAATTTTGCCAAGAATTTTTAAAAAAAATTTTAAAGTAATTGGATTTTGGAGAAGAATTTTTATTATTTATAAAGATAATTTAAATTTTGACAAGAATCCGAACAAACAAAATTTGTGAAAAAGGACGACGTTTAAGTTTACTTTTTCTAATTCTAATAAGTTTTTCATTAGCTAAAAATTATTTGACTTGTTGCTGGGATTTTGCTTAATAACATCCTGAAAAATAAAAAAAATTTATTGTAACTTTTAAGTAGTAGCAGGTTAATAACTGCTAATAAAAAAGAAATTCACATTGAATAATAAAATCTTTAAATAATTAACACTAAGTTTTAGTATCAAAACATGAAATGAATTATAGGCAATTATTTTCGAAGTTTGAATCACTTTTTCGAATAAATTTAATCTTGCAACCCTTTTTATAATCATTAACTGATTAATGAAAAATCAACTTCCAAATAGTAACTACTTTAAATTTAGTAATATATTACAAAATGTAAATGAATCGTTCAAGTAAGAAAATGGTTCAAGTAGAAATACAAGTTCTCTTAAAATAGTTGGAGTATTTCGAAAGATCAATCGATATCAGAGTTTCTTTCTTTTTTGAAGAACTCGATGACTCCCAAAGGTGTCATTCGTACATTCTTTCGCAACATTGAGATGCTTCGGAGAGTAAGTTTGAAACCTTAAAGATCTCTTTACTACTGTTTAGAGAGGCTAAAGTTACGGAAGTATAGCAATTCATTGTAACAAAGAGAGGATACTTTGAGAGGAAAAGTATTCTCCACTATTCGAATTGTATAATGCATCACATTTCCGACAGTTTTACGATTTGTAAATGTGTCAATGTACACCTAGAAACAACAACATTGTCTCCCTTACAGTAAAGACTTTCTTTACTATTTTTTCTTTTCTATTTTTTTTCTTTAAAAGACCTTTTTTTTTCTTTTTTTAAAAGACCTGTAAAATTGAGATAAATTTTGTGTACCATTTGTACACAAATTGAATTTTTTTAGCGTATCAAGAAACATCAGAATACTTAGAAACGGAAATAATAGATTAAATTTCAATTGTTTTTCAAAAGTGTTGTATTGCAGTAGTAACAGCGTGGAATGCATCAGATTTCAGGGGATTACTATTGCAGTATAAAGAATAAATGAAAAAAAAAGAACTTTTAAACGTTCGCGGTGAAAGGATTAAGCGAAGTGAAGTACGATCCCCGTTCAAGGGAGATTTAAAAGTTTCTAGTGCTTCGTAAGCTGCCTTTCTCTCTCTTGGCGTTGCGTTGAGCGCTTCACGTTTTACAAAATCGCATGGAAATCTTCCACAAGAAAAGAGGAAACGAGCTACCTGAGAGAGAGAATTCGTCATCGGCTTGACTAGCTGGGAAAAATCTAGTGCGGAACCGTTGGACACGTATGTCTCAGGAAAATGCTCCGTTTTCCATTTTTTTTTCTCACAACCAGTAAAGGCAGAAGCGACACTATTCGCTGTGCCAGAACCGCACGTATATCCGCCGCAATGGAGTTGCATATATGCATAGACTGTATCTCGTGATGCGTTATACGTACAACATAGAAAAAGAGTCACACCTCACAAAAAAAAAAATAAAATAAAAAAAAATAAAAAAAACACCCGGGGTTAAAACCATGGAGACCTTCTTTTCTATACGGCTCTTCCGGGTTCAAAAGAAAGACATTAGTTAAAAATATACCACGTTTGTATGGATATATACTTTTGTCTCTGAGAAATGGTGTTCTGCCTGGAAGGACAATAATGCTCCCGCGCTGAATCACTAGGGATGGTGTGTAAAATTTTATGATTCTCTCTTCGCTGAAACTACCTATATTTTGATTTTTTTTTCTTTTTTTTTCATTAGAATGTCATATCATCCGATATGAGGTGGAAAGAGTTTTTTTCTGTTTTAAAAACCAGGTAAATGCTATAAAAAAAAGGAGACACTTTATTTTATATCCGAACGACATTTATTATTTTCCAACAGCATATAACCATTAATTTTATTTAAATAATCATTTTCATTTGATTTACAATTTTTCAACGTTTTTTCTTTTTCTATTTTAAAAGGCAAGCTCTTCGTATTATTTGTTACGCATCGTACATTTTTTTTTAAAATAAAACCTGTAACTTTTCTCCCATTCAAAATGATTCTATAGCATTTTACTAGAATTAAACAGATTTTTCAAAAAATTAGTAAACAAAAAATTTATTTATTATTAATTTATTAAATTTATTAATTTTAATAAGTGACTGACTTTTTGCTTTTGAATTAGTAAATTTTACTAATAAATAGTAATTTCTACTAATTTATTAATAAAATTTACTAATTCAAAAGAAAAATGTCAGTCATTAATTCAAATTAGTAAACATTTCTACTAATTTAAATTTAAAGTGGATTAATTCTAGTAAATATCAGGTAAAATTTTATTATTATTATTATTATTATTATTATTTTAAAAAATTTTGTTGTTTCATCTTTAAAAATTAACTATAAATATAATTGTATTTTTGAAAATGCATTATTTTATGAATTTAAAAAATTTATTCCGTTTAAATAATTCAATTCTCGTAGTTGAATTCTGAAAGGAATTGATTTAAAAAAACATTTCAGTTAAAATTTCATAAAATAATTTGTTTATATTGTGAATTTTAGGAATGAATTAAATTTTAAAAGATTTTTAAATTAGATACTTTGAAAATTTAAGGAGAACAAAAGTATAAAAGTATTTAAATTTTATTTTAAAAATTATTAATTACTTAATTATTAATTAATATTATTAATAATTAATAATATATTAATAATATATAATATAATATATAATAATAATAATAATAATAATAATAATAATAATAATAATAATAATAATAATAATAATAATAATAATAATAATAATAATAATAATATTATATAATATATAATATATAATATATTATTATATTAATAATATTATTATTAATTATTAATTATTAATTATTAATTATTAATTATTAATTTAATTTAGAAATAGTAAGAAACTTTGTTTTTTGAAAAAAATTTAATAAAAATTTTATTAAAATAATTGTATTTCCGAAAATAATTTTTAAAAAATTGAAATAATAGAAAATTTTATAATATTTTTTAAAATAAATTTTACATTTTAAAGAATTTTATTTTTTCCTCTTTAAAAATTATCTATCAATTAATATAATCGTATTTTTAAAAATGCATTATTTTTTGATTTACAAAATTTATTTGATTTAAATAATTCAATTTTCTCAGTTGAATTCTGATAGGAATTAATTTAAAAAGCATTTCAGTTAAAATTTTATAAAATAATTTAATTATATCGGGAATTTTAGGAATAAATTAAATTTAAAAAGATTTTTAAATTAGATACTTTGAAAATTTAAGGAAAACAAAAGTATAAAAATATTAAAATTTTATTTTATAAAAATTATTATAATTATATTATTTTTCTTTAAAAATTCTTAATTTTGGAGAATTTTATTCAAAAATTCTAAAAAAAAATAATTTAATTTTAAAAGAATTACAGTTGCAATTCTTAAAAATAATTAAATTTCAAAAGTTTTTTCACCGAAATTATTTGAAATTTTAATTTCTGTAGAAAAATAGATAAGAATAAGTTTTTAAATTTTTGTTTAACAAAAAGTATTGAAGTTATGAATTAATTTAATTTGTAAATTGCAAAAAAAAATTGTTTCGTAAAAGATTGTAATTAAAATTTTTTTTAAATAATTGTATTTCCGAAAATAATTTCAAAACATTGAAACAATGTAAAATTTTTTCAAATTTCATTGAAAAATTAAAATAAATTTTATATTTTAATAAATTTTATTTTTTTTACTTTTAAAAATTATTTTGAAATATAATTGTTTTTTTTAAGGATTATAATTTAAAATTTGGAAAATAATTGAATTTTAAAAAAATTTAGAATTAAAACTTATTACCAGGATTGTTCCAGTGGTACTCGAAAGTTCAATTATTTGATCAAAAATATTTTATTTTTTTAATTACTATTATTCTTATGATTATTATTTAATTCGAGTTGTTAGAAATATCTTGTCGATTTCTACACGAGTATTTAAAATTATTCATAATTTTTTTTTAAATTTTTATATAAAAACTGTTTAAAACATTATATTTTTCAAAAGATGAAGAATTTTTATTAAATTTCAAAATGAAAATCTTTTATTTAAAAGATTTTTCTTTTTGAAATGTAATAAAAAATTCTTTATCTTTTGAAAAATATAATTTTTTTAACAGATTTCATTGTAAAATAAAGTTAGTAAATAAATCAGAATTTTTAAACTAAATTATGCAATGATTTATTAATATAATTATCTAAATGCTGTTTTTATGTAAATAACTGTTTCGATTATAAAAAAAAATCACAATAAAATGGTAAAATTATTTACTGCTACTACTCTTAAATAATTAATTTAATCCATTTTGAAATATTCTAAAATATTAATAGTTATTTTCTTTTAGTATAGAATCGAGGTCAAAATGAAAGATATGGTTTATCGGATCAATCTTCCTTCTGAATAATTGGTCTTTTCTTCGTGACAGTTACCATCTGATTAACTTTTTGTTTTATACATGAACACACACACACACATGCATCACACGATTTCTATCTCCCCTCGTTGGAAATTCAAGTACATTTGATATATTTATGAAAATGATAATTAACTGACAATTATCAAATATAATATGAATATTTTACTAATACTGTATTACTAACTAATGTTGTATTTCTAAAATTGTGAAAGAATAATTTTCAAAACATTCTCATTTATTTACGATCGTATCATCAGGAAGCATAATTTTCTCCCAGAATGTTTAGTTTGAAAACAGGATAAAATTTAAGCAGCACCTATTAATCTTTTCAGTGAATTATTCATTTAACACAAGGGTAAAATTAAATTTCTAGCTTTCTTCCTTGTTATTGACTGATATTTTAATATTCATACCCATTAAATTCGAATTAATAAAGAGAACAAGGAAACGTTTCTTTACTATTATTCACCTTTCGAATTATTAAATAGAAAAATCAATTCTATAAATTCTTTCATTTTTATTCCTTGTTTTAAAAATGAATAATTCGCGACGTACAATAATAAATTGAATAAAATTGCCGCTAATTAAGAGAAAAAGGTATAAAAAAAAGAGCTGTAAAATATAATAGAAGGTGTAAATGTGAAAAAGAAAGAGTTAAAAAAAATTCCAATTTGAATATTGAACGCTTTTGAAAAATGGGTTCGGGGTTCAATTCTTTTTTTTCATTCTTTTTCATTCTATCATACATCTTTATTCGGACGGTTTTTCCCGTTTTCTCATCACGATTTCACAGTAACTTGAAAAATTGATATCGCAGCGGTCGCATTGACGAAAACAATTTTTACATGGACTTGTGTTTCCGCCTTTTCGTCGCCGTAGTTTGCCATAGAAAAAATAAAAAAACAAAGAAAATAATAAAAAAAAAAAAAAAAATCTGTTCAGAACGATGCGAATACCGTGCATCCTAAAGTCCGTTTCATTTCGTTGAGAACAATATGGCATTGGGTGGGGGGGGAGGAGGATAGAAACGACATTCGATGCATCGATCAGTGCGACAATGGAATGTCCATGTAAAGCGTAAATGTTCGCACAGTGGAATGGGAAACAGCAGTATATGTCTGTTGGTACAAACATTCACTGAAATCGATTGAAACGTCGACTAAGTCGAGAGAGAGAGAGAGAGAGAGAGAGAGATACCTTTCCGTATCACTGATTCAATGTAGACACAGAACTGGACGTTCCCTTACTGATCTTTCAACAGATCAAGTCAACCTGAAATCAGTTTACTTCTAACCCTTTGAAACAACATTTTTCTCTCAGCTATATATATATACTTTTCTCGTAATTATTCCTTAAAAAAATGTCCTCTTTTGAAAAAGTGTACAAAATTTCTTTTGTTATTTCATTTTTAAGGGGAAATGTGTGTATAAAATGATCATTATTATTTCATTTAAATACTAATTCTTTATAATTAAACAAGCTCGATAGTTTTTCGCACAGTTTTTCTGTAGATATCAAAAATTGAGGAAAAAAACGAATCAAAAACTTTGCTTCACAACATTTTTTTTTATTCATTTTTTGTCTCATTTTTTGATATCCTTAGAAATAATAAAATATTTTATTGGACTTTAATCGAATTAAGCGTTTTTCCAAGGATATCAAATTAAGACAAAAAACGAATCAAAAACGTTGCTTCGCAACATTTTTTATTCGTTTTTTGCCTCAATTTTTGATATTCTTAAAAATATATTTTTTAGGATATCAAAAATTGAGGCAAAAACGGAATAAAAAATATTGCGAAGCAACGTTTTAAAATGAAATAAAATATGCACTTTATTACAATAAAATGCATATTTTATTTGATTTTAATCGAATTAAGCGAAATATAAAAATTTCACACAAAATATAATATTTTGTGAATATCTGATGGTCAAATATTTGAGCAGCATAACGGTATAAATATTAATTAATAAATATCATAAATATTCGATTTCAAATTATTATTTAACAACTTATAAATGAAATATTATGAATATTATTATTATTATTTATGAATTAAATAAATATACCAATGATAATAGAAATAACGTATAAAAAAATTAATTAAATAATTAGAGCGATTGAAGTTACACCCTTACTGTAACTAAACATATAACATAATACCTAGGGGTTTTTTGCTTCGATAATTATTTTAGAGTTTGTTTTTATGAACAAAACAAAAAATGTAGAAAAATACAAAAAATTCGTATATAACGTCTGATTTAAACTTGTTTTTACTACTTAATTTTAAAAAATTCAAAAATAGGATATTAGGTCTGACTAGACTTGATTATACTACTTAATTTAAATAAATTCGAAAACTTTGATTATATTATGTTTGACTAAAACTTGTTTTTATTATTTTTTTTAGACAAATACAAAAAATGTAATATTTTGCCTGTCTAAATCTTACTTTTGCTACTTAATTTAGAAAAATACGAAAAATAGGATATTAAGGTAGATTAAAAATTGTTTTTACTTCTCAATTTAGAGAAAATTGAAAAATATCTTATTAAGTTTGACTAAAACTTGTTTTTATTACTTCATTTAGAAAAATATAATATTTAGTCTGACTAAATCTCACTTTTACTACTTAATTTAGTAAAATAGGAAAAATAGGATATTTAAGTCTGATTAAAATTTGTTTTTACTTAATGTAGAAAAATAGGAAAATTAAGATATTATGTCTGACCAAAACTTGTTTTTACTACTTATTTTGGAAATATATGGAAAATAGAAAATTAAGTCTGACTAAAATTTACTTTTACTACTTAATTTTAGCAAATTCATAAAATAGGATATTATGACTGACTAGACTTGATTTTACTACTTTAATTTAAATAAATTCAAAAAATATGATATCATGTTTGACCAAAACTTGTTTTTATTATTTCATTTAAAAAAATATAATATTTAGTCTGACTAAATCTTACTTTTACTACTTGATTTAGTAAAATAGGAAAAATAGGATATTTAAGACTGATTAAAATTTGTTTTCACTTAGGTAATGTAGAAAAATACGAAAATTAAGATATTATGTCTGACCAAAACTTGTTTTTACTACTTATTTAGGAAAAATACGAAAATAGGATATTCAGACTTATTAAAATTTGTTTTTACTACTCAATTTAGAGAAATTCAAAAAATATCTTTTGAAGTTTGACTAAAAATTGTTTTTATTACTTCATTTAGAAAAATACGAAAAATATAATATTTAGTCTGACTAAATCTTACTTTTACTACTTAATTTAGTAAAATACGAAAAATAGGATATTAGGACTGACTAAAATTTACTTTTACTACTTAATTTTCAAAAATTTGAAAAATAGGATATTAGGTCTGATTAGACATGAATTTTACTACTTAAATTAAATAAATTCGAACAAATATGATATTATGTTTGACCAACACTTGTTTTTATAATTTCTTTTAGACAAATATAAAAAATGTAATTAGTCTGTCTAAATCTTGCTCTTACTACTTAATTTACAAAAATACAAAAAATAGGATATAATGTCTGAACAAAACTTGTTTATACTACTTCTTTTGTAAAAATCCGAAAAATAGTATATTAAGACTGATTAAAATGTCTTTTTACTACTCAATTTAGAGAAATTCGAAAAATATCTTATTAAGTTTGACTAAAACTTGTTTTTATTACTTCGTTTAGAAAAATACGAAAAATATAAAATTTAGTATGACTAAATCTTACTTTTACTACTTAATTTAGTAAAATACGAAAAATAGGAGATTTAAGACTGATTAAAATTTCTTTTTACATAATGTAGAAAAATACGAAAATTTAGATATTATGTCTGACCAAATCTTGCTTTTACTACTTAATTCAGAGAAATACGAAAAATAGGATAGTAAGACTGATTAAAATTTGTTTTTACTACTTAATGTAGAAAAATACGAAAAATGAAATATTGTGTCTGACCAAAACTTGTTTTTACTACTCATTTCAATGAAATTCGAAATTACATTTGACTGAAACTTGTTTTTTTTCTTCTTTTAGAAAAATACGAACAACATAATATTTAGTCTGACTAAATCAAGTTTTTACTACTTAATTTAGAAAAATACGAAAACTAGAATATTAAGACTGATTAGAATTTGTTTTTACTACTTAATGTAAAAAAATTGATTATGTCTGACCAAAACTTGTTTTTACTACTTTTTTTGGGAAAAATACGAAAAATGGAAAATTAAGTCTGACTAAAATTTACTTTTACTACTTAATTTTTAAAAAATTCGAAAAATAGTATATTACGTCTGACTAAAATGTATTTTTACTACTGAGTTCAGAAAAATATAAAAAACATGATATTATGTCTGACTTAAACTTGCTTTCACTACTTAATGTAATGCAATAGAAAATTAGGTCTGATTAAAACTTGCTTTTACTGTTTAATGCAGAAATTACATAAAAAAAAACCTATGACGTCTGACTTAATTTTCTTCTTTCTATTTAATTCAGAGAGAAATTGGACAAATAGGATATTAAGTCTGACTAATACTTCCTTTTACTACTGAAATAGTAGAAAAATACGAAAAATTGGATTTTGTGTCTGACCAAAACTTGTTTTTACTACTTATTTTGGAAAAATACAGAAAATAGACCATTTAGTCTAACTAAAATTTACTTTTACTACTTAATTTTGACGCTGATATTGTAAATTTATTTTTACAATTTTTGGAGTCGATTATCCAATTTTGTCTTTTTTTCATGAAATTGGAGATTTTCTAATAAAAAAGAGCTTTTTTTCGAAACACAGAGGCACTCGGAACTTTTTTAGAATTTATTTTCGAATCAGAAAAAATTTGTTTCATGAAAAATGAAAATTACATGGAGAATTTCAATGGAATTTTCAGGGTGGAAATTCCATCTCTATGGAATTTTTCGACGAGGGTAAATCTTATTTTTATTACCTACTTTATAATGTCTGATGAAACCTACATAATTCATTACTGGATTTGGGAAAAACATGAAAAATGAAATATTACGTCTGTCCTAAACTTGCTTTTACTACTAATTTAGAAAAAGTACCATAAAATGATATTATGTCTTGCAAAAGCGATATGTTACTACTGATTAGGAAAAAGAACTGAAAATTGATTGTCATGTCTAACTTAAATTTACTTTTACTACTAATTTTTTTACTACAAATTTTTTTACTACTAATTTTTAAAAAAAAACAAAAAAAAAATACAAAAAATAGGATATTTTTCAGGATATAGACAATATTTGGTGACTCATGTTTCATTTTCATATTTCTGAAAGATTGCAACAATCCATTCAAATGTCAATAATAACTCTTATTTTAATTTTCCTTGCAAGGTGTGAAGAAAAAGATTTTTTGTCCTAGGTTTTTTTCGATGTAGAGTGAGAGAGAGAGAGAGCCTATTTGGAAAGTTTGTATTTCAATGGTATATACAAACTCGTATACCAGTGCACATTTCTCGTTGGCCCAGATTAAAGGTAGTTTTATGCGAGGGGCGGTGTAGCGTTATTAATCTTCGGAAAAGCCATCCGAAGGAGTCACGAGGGAGAGACGTGCGTGAAAAACAGAAGAGAAAGAAAGAAGGTTGGAAAAAAGTATAGAGTAAAAAAAGAGAAAAAAAAAGAGAAGGCAAAGAGTGGGAAATAATAGTGGCGAAAAGAGACCAACGAGCAACCCCCGTTGTCACGTCGTCGCTCCAATTTTTCTGTTTACGGATGCTGCGCAAAATAATGAATCCCGTCGTATACGCTCCGATAAATTTTGTAAGAACTCCATCCACCTAGTTTTACCTCTTGTCTCACGAATAGGTGCATCAATGTACAAAATATCGCGCAATATTTTAAAAACCAGATAAATGCGATCTCGCCAGACGAATGTCTTTATTTACGATTGGGGAGCCGTAAACTTTCAGGGACCGAGGGATATATATATACACACAATATATATCCGCCCTCACTTCTTCGGAATAGAGAAAAACGTCTGACTTTTTTCCCACAATTGTGGGTGTTCTCTTCATTTCGTATTATTACAAGTTTTTCCTTATCTCTCTCTCTCTCTCCTCAACCTTTTTTCATTTTCCAGCAAGAAATAAAATTTTCTTCGTCTTCTTGTTTATCGTTCCGAGTCTTCGACTTAAAAGATCTCCTCAAAAGATAACAAAAGAGCAAATTGCAATTTTAATAGGTCTTCAAAAAAAAAATTGTTATTTTCGAGTTTCATAATAAATTAACAATGCGAAGGGAGAATATAATAATTTCATAATAAATTTCCATTCAGATTTCCTTTAGTTAAATGCATTTATTTTTCGTTTCATCAAATTGTTAATATTCATTATTAACTATATAATGATCTGATAATTCTGTCTGCAGTTTGAAGTTAGTTTTTGTGTATTCTTTTGTTTTTTTTCTCTTAAAAATATTGTTTGACAAATCGAAAATAAGCAGGTATTTTTTTACGAATTATAACAAAATAATATCAAAAATTAGAAAATTTAAAAAAAAATTATGATTATACGAAATAAAAAATATACACATTTTGTTTATTATGCTTCTTTCTATGCCAAATTTCGTTTGACTGATATAAATTATAAAAAAATTTTCTCCTGTTTATTTATGAAAAATAGAAAATTGTTAATTGTTAAAAAATTATTATTAGCAAATAAAAAATAAATACCCATTTTCTGCATAATTTTTATTGTCTCAACAACAATATTGTTTACAAACGGATTCTTTTCTTTAGGGAAAATTATTTAATAATTTATTATATTTAATAATATTATAGATATTTAATATAATATTTTTGTACAAAATTCTAAATTTTCATAACGAAATAATTTGATTAATTTCTATTCCTTAATTACAATTGTTTTAATAAAATGCAAAGTTTTTTAAAAATAAAGAAAAAAAAAATGTTTATAAGTTCCATTTGTCAATTGCAAATTTTAATTGAAAATTTTCGAATTTTTAAAACATAAAGGGAAAACTTTTACTCAAAAAAATGTTCTGTTACATGTATTTACGAATTTCTTTATTATTATTACTTTTCTATAGGAATTAAGATTTTCAAAAATGACAAATTCACACGTTTTTGAATTTAAACAGCTTATAAAAATATTGTTGTAAAACATGAAGATAACGATTGCTACTGTAACTTCTTCAAAATTATTTTCATATTCAATTATTAAAATTTAAACTAAAATTCATTTTTAAATCAAGTTTTATTAGAAAATTCTACAAGAATTCAATTATTTAAATAGAAAAGTAAATTATTTATTGAATAATTTAATGTTTCTTAAAATTTAATTTGAATTCGTTTGACGAATTTTAATAAACTTTTTAAGAATAGTTACATTTTTCAAAAAATTCGATTAAAATTGTATTAAAAGTAATTGAAAGTCTACGATGAGTTTTATTATTTATGAAAATAGTTGAATTATTGAGAAGAAATATATTTAAAAAATTGTAAATAATTATTGAATTCCTGTGGAATTTTTATTATTTATAAAAATAATAATTAAATGTTTTTTGTACAATTTCATTAGAAATTTTTTAAATAATTGAATCCTTTGGTCAATATTATTAAAATAGTAGATATTTAAAATCATTGAAATGAGGAAGGTTTTTGAAAATAATTGAATTTGAAAGAAAAATTTTATTTTTTGTAAAGAAAATTGGAATTTTGACGGGATTTTTTTTTATAAGTTTAATATAATTGAATTTTGTGATAAGAATTTTATTAATTTTAAATATGGAAGAATTTCTGCAATTTATTCTTTGTAACTTTTACGAAATTTAAATTAAAAAAAAAACAAAAAATAGGATATGACGTCTGACTAAAACTTGTTTTTACTACTTAGGATAGAAAAATACAAAAAACAGGACATTACGTTTGATTAACATACGAAAAATTAGATATTACGTCTGAAAAAATTTGTTTATTTATTTTAGAAAAAAAAACGAAAAATAGTATGAGACGTCTGATTAAACTTGCTTTTACTATTTATTTTGGAAAAATACGAAAAATAGTATATGACGTCTGACTTAAACTTGTTTTTAATTATTGTTTAATTCTGCAATGAGTTTTATTATTTATAAAAACAATTAAATTAATGAGAAGAAATTCATAAAAAATTTGTAAATAATTGAATTTCTGGAAAATTTCTGTTATTTATAAAAATAATTAAATGATCTTTGTACAATTTTATTTAAAAAATTTCAAATAATTGAATCCTTCGGGTAATTTTATTATTAAAAATTAAAATAGTAGATATTGAAAATCATTGAAATGAGGAAAATTATAAAGATAACTTTGTGATAAGAATTTTATTACTTTTCACAATAATTGATTTTCTGCAATTTATTATTTGTAAATTTTTCAAAATTCAATTTTCATTAAGGAAATAATTTACATTATTTCTATTTCTTAATTACAATTGTTTTAATAAAATTCGAAAGTTTTTGAAAAAGAAAACAAAAAAAAAATGTTTATAAATTCTATTTGTCAATTACAAATTTTAATCGAAAATAAAAATAAATTAATGTTTTTAAAAAAGGTTATAAACAAAGCTCAAAAGATTGTCCAACCCTGACTATGTTTCCCTACTCTGAAAAACTCGACCCTGACTCTATACTGTTAAATGTTCATCAATCAACTTCTTACGTTTTTGTACTATCGAGGGGAAAAACGCTTTTTCTATTAAATAGCTTTTACCCGTATTTAACTCCCTAAATCTGCATTAGGTGAAAAGCATTACTAAATCCTATGTATTTTTCACTAAAACTTTTACAAAATCGATTATCATTGGATAGAAATAAATTTCTGACCTTCAGATTCTGACATTCGTTTTATGACTATGGCATTAAAAAATAAAAATTTTTATATTTGTTATATTTTATATTTATTTTTAATATTAAAAATATAAATGAATATAAAAAATAAATATTAAAAAAGAGGGAAGTTTTCTAAATTTTTCAAATTTGAGCTTTTGTGATATGCAAACAATCTCTTTGAAAATGGATTTTAAATTAAAATCGCTGTTTTTCACTGAATTAAAAAAAAAATTCTAATGATATTTCTCTTTGATGTTATTGCGATATTAATTGAAAAATTTTATTTTATAAAAATAGAAGAATTTCTCAATTAGCGAAGCGACGTAAAATATTTTACAATTTTGCAAGCAATTTTGTTACACATTCTCTTTCTATTTTTTTTTTTATTTTTTCCATTCGCAATATTTTTATCCATAAATGTTAAAATTCACAGTAGAAAATATATATATAAATTTTCCAAAACAAAAAAGAGAGAAGAAAAATTTGTCGATATTAAAGTTTTATTATAGTTGTAAAAGATAAATTGTATATATAGTGTCAAACAATGCATTTCAATTATGTAGAGATTTGAGACCGTTAAGGGTGCAACTTTCGCTCGACACAATTTACGAGATATCAGGACGAAACTCTATCTAGATAGGAGGCATTAATGAATATTTATCTCTCGTTAATTATGATTAAACACCTTTCTCTCTCTCTCTCTCTCTTGCTACCGTTATTCGGGTAACAAAATCGATTTGAGGATCTGCTCATCGCTAAAGAAGCATAACACTACAAACTCGTGAAATTGTTGTTATAAACCGACACATGACAGTTGAAAAAGAAAATAAAAAATTGTCGCTTCAGCTACATTCGTAACAGCAGTTATTTCCGGCAAAACACATTTTTCCACTTTCTGCATCTATCGTTATGCCCATGGTAAAACGTTAATTTTTCAAGCGTGAAGGCCGTAATCAAGCCGCGGAAAATTTTCAACTAACATATCGAATTCCAATTTAAAATTTTTTATTAAATTCATATTCAATTACTGACACTGCTCAAAAAAATATAATAATGAAGATTGTGTGGAATTTATTGTTTATTTTTATTTCATATAAAAATATTAAAAATCAAATTTATTTATACAAAAGTAATTCTTCAGTTATTGGAAATTTTTTCTGCTTCGAATTCTGTAATGAAAATATTCAATTTACCTACTTTACATCTGAATGACCTTTGAAATTAATGAAATTAATGAAATAAATGAAATAAATGAAATAAATGATTTTAATGAAATTAATGATAATTTCAAATTTCCATAAACTAGTTTTCTTTCAAAGGATTCAATTCGATATAATTATTGTTTAATACATAATTATTATAGCAGTAAAATATGAAATACATGAAAATTATGATAATTATCAATAACAAATTTAAATCAAATTTAATATAAATTGTCAGTAAAGAAGAAAACGAAATTGAATACGAAAAAGGAACAAGTAAATAATTGTGAAATCTTTCGTAAAACATATAAAAACAAAATTTTTCAAATGTTTCACATTTTTTTTTTTTTTTTTTTGTATAAAAGATTATCTACATTGATTTTTAAAAAGAGTAAAAATTATAAATTCTGTTTTTAGCCTGGGAAAAAAGTGTAAAACCCTTTTAAATCAATTTATCTCGAGATTTGTGAGAAAGGACGTGCAATTCTGGTTTTTAGTCATGCTTTGAAAATATCACCAGGAAGTATATATTTTTCCGTTGGATTCACTGTATGTATGTATATGTCGAAAACGAGCTATGAACAGTCATACAGCTGCCATTAATGGAAAAAAATCCACTTTTGTTTCATGTATTTTTTAATTTTCAAAAAAACTCCCGACAAATCTGAAATAGAGAGAAGAGAATTCTATTTTTTCAAATGGGAATCATATCACGTTATTAAAACAGATTTAACGTTGTACTTAAAAAAGAGAGAGAAAGAGAAAGAGAGAGAGAGATAGAAATGAAAATAAAAGATAATTGCAGTTGGAACTAATTTTACATTTCATTACCTGTGCTGAAAAAAACGGTAAATTTTAATCGAATATACAAAATTTTTGTAAATCTGAAATTTAGCATTCCATTTTTAAAAATTAAGAGATTTATACTATAATACACTATTTAAAATTATAAAAGATTTGAAATTGTAATTTTATAAAATTTTAGTTCTTAGGGAAAAATAAATAACAATATAAGTATTAAAAATGATTCAATAAAATTACTGAAGCATTGACTAAAGTAATTTAGAAATTTAAAAAAAAATTAAGTTTCTAAAGAATTTTAATTAAAATTTAATTAATTAAGAAACGATTAAAAATATTAATAATTTTTTTAGATTAATAAAGATTTTTTACAATTAATTAAAAGATTTAAATAATATATTAATAAATTAAAGAAAAAATATTACTTATCAAAACATATAAAGAAAGAATAAAAGCATACACGATAGTTTACCTTCAGGCGTGGACAGAGCGGACTCTTAATTAAGTAGTAACAACAAATTATGGTTGGACGTAATATAATATTTTTTGTACTTTTCTAAATTAAGTAGTAAAGGCAAGTTTTAGTCAGACTAAATATCTTATTTTTTCCAAATTTAGTAGTAAAAACAAATTTTAGTCAGACGTGTATTATTTTTCGTATTTTTTCGAAATAAGTAGTAAAAGCAAGTTTTAGTCAGACTAAATATCTTATTTTTCCAAATTTAGTAGTAAAAACAAATTTTAGTCAGATGTGTATTATTTTTCGTATTTTTTCGAAATAAGTAGTAAAAGCAAGTTTTAGTCAGACTAAATATCTTATTTTTCCAAATTTAGTAGTAAAAACAAATTTTAGTCAGATGTGTATTATTTTTCGTATTTTTTCGAAATAAGTAGTAAAAGCAAGTTTTAGTCAGATTAAATATCTTATTTTTCCAAATTTAGTAGTAAAAACAAATTTTAGTCAGATGTGTATTATTTTTCGTATTTTTTCGAAATAAGTAGTAAAACAAAGTTTTAGACAGACTTAAAATCCTATTTTTCTAAATTTAGTAGTAAAAACCAATTATGGTCGAGCGTAATATAATATTTTTTGTACATTTCTAAATTAAGTAGTAAAAGCCAGTTTTAGTCAGACTTAATATTCTATTTTTTGTGAATTTAGTAGTACAAAAAAATTTTAGTCAGACGTGTATTATTTTTCGTATTTTTTCGAAATAAGTAGTAAAAGCAAGTTTTAGTCAGACTTAATATTCTATTTTTTGTGAATTTAGTAAGTAGTAAAAACAAGTTTAATCAGACGTCATATCCTAATTTTTGTTTCTTTTCAAAATTTGAATTTTGTAAAAGTTACAAATAATAAATGGCAGAAATTCATTTATTTTCAAAATTAATACAAAATTCTTATCACAAAATTCAATTATGTTCAACATTTAAAAAAAAATCTCGTCAAAATTCCAATAATCTTTATAAATATTAAAATTCTTTTTCAAAATACAATTATTTACAAAATTTTTCCTCATTTCAATGATTTTCAATATCTACAATTTTAATAAAATTATCCAAAGCATTTAATTATTTAAAAATGTTTTAATAAAATTCTACAAAAAACATTTTAATTTCATAAATAATAAAAGTTTTACAGGAATTCAATTATTTATAAATTTATTCTCAAAAATTCAATAATTTTTAATAAACTTTAAATCGAATTTCTTGAAAAATATAACTCAATAGTTTATTAAAATTCGTCAAATGAATTCAAATATTTACAAATTTGTTAATAACATTATTTAAAAGAATTCAAATTTAAAAAATATTCAATTATTTAATAATTTACGTTTGTATTTAAATAATTGAAGTCTCGTAGAATTTTCTTAGAGATTTAAAAATGAATTCTTGTTTAAATTTTAATAATTAATTATGAAAATAATTTTGAAGAAGTTACAGTAACAATATTCTTATAATATATAAAATAATAATTTTTTCACTCGGACATCTTCGATTATTATAAAACATGAAGAAATCGATCATTCCCAGTCTTCGACTCGGAGCAATCGTTGTCTTCATGTTTTACAAAAATATTTTTATAAGCTGTTTAATTTAAAAAAGGTTTGAATTTGACATTTTTGAAAATCTTAATCCCTATGGAAAAGTAATAATAATTAAATATTTATTTAAAAAAGAAGTTATTAATCATTTCGAATAATATAACAATTAAAGAAATTTGTAAATAAATATAACAGGACAATTGTTTAGAGTAAAATTTTTTTCTTTATTATTTTCAATTTCATTTTCAAATAAAAATTGATTTGTAAAATGGGTATTTATTTTCTATTTTTTAATCATAATTTTTTAGCAATTAACAATTTTCTATTTTTTATAAACAAGAAGGAGAAAAATTCCTAATACGAAACAATTAAAATTGTCGAGTATTTTACTCGGTATTTTGATAAGAAAAAAATGGCTAATATGTGGTGTGGACAGAATGAAATAATGACGATTATTATAAGTAATTTAAATGTTGACATTCAAACGATGACAATTAGATTAAATTTGAAATAAAGGGCCGAATGTAATAAAGAAAAGTTAAAAAATAATGTTTGATAGGGGAGAAAAGAGGGGAATGCGAGAACCATGTTTACAAAGCGACAGATTGTTTGAAATACCATATTTATAAGAAAAGAAGGGAACAAGTACAAGGGGAATAATTTCTTTTTGAGAAGAAAAGTCAGAGTTGGAGAGAGAGAGATGGGTGGGGGAGAGGTAAAAAGGGGCATGGATATAAGTTATACTTGGGTTTGGGAGTAGGTCGGAGGAACAGGGCCGGAGGATTTGCCTGAGGCATACATTATGCTAAGTCGACCATTAGAGGGTGAAATATGCCTCGCGTGCCCCAGTCAGTTACCGGCGAGCGCCGGTACTCGAGCACCGTTGCATTACGGGAGTTACCGCCTCGTAGTTATTTGCAACTCTAACGAGACGCTAATTGGCTTTACCTGAAACGTTGGACGAGTGTCGTCCTACGGCCCGAGCCGCGAAAGTGGAACTCCAAAATTCACTGGTACATCTAGATTAAAACTTTGAATATTGGAGAATTGTACTTTGTTCAACTAATTTCATTTCAGCGATATTTTCAAGTAGTGCTTATAAATTACCATAGTATATGCAAATTTTAGTAGAAATTTTCGTGAATATTATCCCCATTGTGTTCCGAACTTTAAATGAAAGGAATCGTACAAAGTGTATTTCATGAAACTAACAGACCTTTCAACTTTAAAATTCATTATTGCATTAATAAAAGCCTTCCTGTTATTTTCATTTTATTTTCCCCCAGCTCTTTTCAAATAAATTTAAAAAGAATTTTTCTTCTGAAAGTCAACCGAAATTTTTTTTTTTTAATTGATTGATTCTTTTAATTAAAAAAAAAAGAAGAAAAATATATATTGTAAATCGACTTTTTTGCAAACAAAGATTTTCAAATTATATTCATTATCATGGATAGAAATAGAAACTAAAGAATATAAAGTGAATAAAAAATGTTTTAATTTGTAAAGAAATCAAACAAAAACTGTAGTTCATTTGAACGTTAATAACTTGAAGAGCACATATTCATTTAGCCAAAATGCTTTTAATTAAAAGTCATTCATTAAAATGAGCTTTCATGTTTTAGTCGCCTGAAAATTTTTATAATTATAAAATTGTTATATGAAATGGTTTTCGTTTTATTGGAAACACGTACACTGACATTAATCAGGATATTAAGTCAATTTACCTGCATCTATATATGCTCGCTCGCAATAGAATTATCTGATACTGTACGTATTTTCCGGTCAGACAGAAATGGAAATTCTATAAAAATTTTCATGAAATTTCTAATTAATAACCAAGTTTGATAAAAATATTTTACGTTTCTTATTAATTAATTAATTAATTAATTAATTAACTATAATAATCTTCATATTCTTTCATTCATTCTGTCCGCAGTTTGAAGTTAGTTTTTCTGTATGCTTTTCTTTTTTTTCTTTAAAAAATATTGTTTAACAAAACGAGAATATGCAGGTATTTTTTCACGATTTTTAATAAAATAATATTAGAAATCAGAAAATTTAAAAAAAAAATTATTATTATTTTGATTAATATACCCGTTTTGTTTATTATATACTTTTTTGATTTTTCTATAACAAATTTCGTTTGACTGATCTAAATTATCAAAAAATTTTCTCCTGTTTGTTTATAAAAAATAGAAAATTCTTAATTTTCATAAGGAAATAATTTGCATCATTTCTATTTCTTAATTACAATTGTTTTAATAAAATTTGAAAGTTTTTTAAAAATAAAGGAAACAAATTGTTCATAAATTCTATTTATCATTTATAAATTTTAATTGAGAATTAAATTGAAAATTTTCGAATTTTTTGCAAATAAAGGAAAGAATTTTACCTTAAAAAATGTTCTGTTATATTTATTTACGAATTTCTTTAATTGTAAAATTATTCGAAAACATCAAGAACTTGTTTTTTAAAAAAATATTTAATCATTATTATTTTTCCACAGAAAATAGAATTTTCAAAAATGTCAAATTCAAACCTTTTTGAAATTAAACAACTTATAAAAATAATTGTTATCTTCATGTTTTATAATAATTAAAAATGATCGAGTGATAAAATCATTATATTATTTATTATTAGAATATTGTTACTGTAACATCTTCAAAATTATTTTCATATTCAACTATTTAAATACAAAAGTAAACTATTTATTGAATAATTTACTGTTTTTGAAAATTTATATTCTTCTAAAGAATGTTATTAACAAATTTGTAAATATTTGAATTTGTTTGAAGAATTTTAATCAAATTTTTAAGAATAATTACATTTTTCGAGAAATTCGATTAAAATTGTACTAAAAATAATTAAAACTCTACGATGAGCTTTATTATTTATGAAAATAATTGAATTCTTAAAACAAATTTATTATTTATGAAAACAATTGAATTCATAAAAAAATGTATTATTTTTGAAATTATTGGAATTATTAAGAAGAAATTTTTTAAAAATTTGTAAATAATTCAATTCCTGTGAGTTTTTATTATTTATGAAAATAATTGAATGTGTTTTGTGCAAGTTTATTAAAAATGTTTAAATAATTGAATCCTTTAAGTAATTTTCGTAAAATAATAGATATTGAAAATCATTGAAATGAGGAATTTTTTTGAAAATAATTGAATCTCAAAAAAGAATTTTATTATTTATAAAGATAATTCGAGTTTTGACGAGATTTTTTTAAATGTTAAACATAATTGAATTTGGTGATAAGAATGTTAATACTTTAGAAAATAATTGAATTTCTGCAATTTATTATTTACAAATTCTACAAAATACAAATTTTTTAAAGCTTTTAACTAAAATTTTTTTAGAAATCCAATTTTTTTTAACAATTAATTAAATATATATTGACAAATGTAACTAATTTCAGAAGAATTTGAATTATTTAAATTTTTCAAATTCCCAGGAATTTTCCTAGAGAATTCCGAAAATTTCTCCCGACTCTCTTGGGAACTTTTTCACATGGGAATTCTTATAAAGAATTTTATTAACAAATTTTTAAATGATTGAATTCTTTTGACGAATTTTAATAACATTTTTTAAGAATAGTTACATTTTTCAAAGAATTCGATTAAAATTTTATATTTATTATTTTTTTATTTATGGAAATAATTGAATTATTAAGAACAATTTTATAAAACATTTGTAAATAATTGGATTCCTGTGAATTTTTTTTTATTTAAGAAAATTATTAAATGTTTGCCTACAATTTTATTAAAATTTTTTTTATATAACTGAATTCATTTACATAATTTAATTGAATAGTAAATATTGGAAATTATTGAAATGAGGAAAATTTTTGAAAATAATTGAATTTAGAAGAAGAATTTTAACTTTTCTTCGAAATTCTATTATTTTCAAAAATTTTGCTTATTTCAATGATTTTATTTATAAAAATAATTGGAATTTTTACGATATTTTTTTTTTAAATGTTGAATATAATTGAATTTTGTGATAAGAATTTTATTAATTTTAAATATAAAGGAATTTCTGCAATTTATTCTTTGTAACTTTTACGAAACTTAAATTTTGAAAAAAAAAACAAAAATAGGATATGATGCCTGATTAAACTTGTTTTTACTACTTATTTTGGAAAAATACGAAAAATAGTACATGACGTCTGACTAAAACTTGTTTTTACTACTTAATTTAGAAAAATACAAAAAATATGATATTACGTCCGACCATAATTTGTTTTTACAACTAAATTTAAAAAAATAGGATAAAGTCTGACTAAAATTTGCTATTACTACTTAATTTAGAAAAATACAAAAAATATTATATTACCAACCATAATTTGTTTTTACTACTAAATTTAGAAAAATAGGATATTAAGTCTGACTAAAACTTGTTTTTACTACTTATTTTGGAAAAATTTTTTTAAAATTTTTTTTAAATAATTGAATTCATTTGGGTTATTTATTTGAACAGTAAATATTGGAAATCATTGAAATGAGGAAAATTTTTGAAAATAATTGAATTTCGAAGAATTTTATTATTCATAAAGATAATTGGTATTTTTACGAGATTTTTTTAAAATTTTGAACATTGATTTTTCTGATAAGAATTTTATTACTTTTGAAAATAATTTCTGCTATCATTTGTAACTTCTTTAAAATTCAATTATATTAGTGTTTTTAACTAAAATTCTTCTATAAATCCATTATTTTTAATAATTAATTAAATATCTATTGACAAATTTAAGTAATTTTTAGAAGATTTGGAATTATTTTGTATTATTTTAGAAAATTTCACATAGATTTTTATGATTTCTTCAAGAATTAAGTTATTTAAAAAGAAATTATTGGTAGAAATAGAAAAAATTGAAGGTTTTATATTAAAATTCGTGGTAATTTTATAGTTTGAGGCAAACAAAGAAGTCACAAAAATTCAGAATTTTCTTATGAATTCTAAAAATTTAATTTTTTCCAGTACTTTTATTAAAAATCCCTGATATTTCCCATAATTCCCTGTGTCAGAATATATGATTATAGTTATAATAATATTAAAACTCTATTCCAATTCATATTTTATTTTTATGAAAAAAAAATTTTAATTAAAAATTTTTTCGTTTTATTATTTTTAAAATTGGTAATTTTATTTTTTAAAAAAAGTGAGTAAAATGTTAGCTGCAAGCGAATTGTTACTAGTTCTACTTAATTTCCCTTAAAATTCTCCACTAAAAAATGAAGACAAAAATTCGAAAAGAATTATATTTGACGAGAGACGGTTTTTCCCTCGTGAAAAATAGAGAGAGAAAATGAAGCTATTAGGTGAAAATATCGTTTCTAATTCAAATCATGAATTTCCTTTCTACCTTCAGGGGAAGAGAGTGAGAGAGAGTGAGAGAGAGAGAGAGAGAACATAAGACATAACATCTCGAGGTCTTATTCTCGTGTAAATCTCAGACCCTGAGTAAAGTTTCCGCGATAACGGATAATCTCACCATCTTCTCGGCAATATCTTGGCAAGAGGGTGTTACGCGCGATTCTACCTATTAGTCGTCTAATTCGTGTCTGGTTTCCTTGCCACATCTCTTCCTTTCGATTACAACCTTACGACCTAACTGAACCAGCGAAAATTGCAGAACCAAATTAAACTCATAATTAATGTTCCTATGAAAATATACAATAGTTCATTTTCTCTGGTAAAATGCTGCTACCTTATCGGTGGCATAAATTTAGTGAAAATTTATCATTTCATTTGTTGAGGAAAAATTTCAAACACGATTGCAGAGATAATATTATACTTATAGTTTTAGAGATCCCTAGGCGAAAAAATTTCACTAGAACAATTTAATACAATTTTTATTATACACGAGTTTTAGTAAATATTCGATAGAAATTTACACAATTATTTTTTTTTCTAACAGCAACTTGAATGTAAGATATTTTTGATTGAATAATTGAACTTTTGAGTACCACTTTAATAAGTTTATTCTAAATTTTTTTACATTAAATTTATTTTCCAAATTTGGAATTAGAATTCTTCAAAAATACGATTATATTTCAAAATAATTTTTAAAAGTAAACAAATAAAATTCATTGAAGTATAAAATTTATTTCAATTAAATTTGACAGAATTTTCAATTTTTTTAATTATTTTTTGACAGGAATTAAAATTTTATATAATTTTAATAAAAAACCTTTTGAAATTGACTTATTTCTAAAAATTGCAATTGTAATTCTTTCAAAATTCAATTATTTTTTTTAGAATTTTTGAATTAAATTATTCAAAACTTTAAGAATTCTTATCTTAAAGAAAAATAATGCAGTTAATAATATTTTTAAATAAAACTGTAAACATTTTTACACTTTTGCTTGCTTTAAATTTTCATGAAATTTAATTTAAAAACCTTTTAAAATTTAATTAATTCCTAAAATTCCTGTCATAAGCATAACGCTTTAAATATTCAATTATTTTCTAAAATAATGTATTTTCAATAGTCCAATTATATTTATAGATAATTTTTGAAAGATGAATAAATCTAATTCTTTAAAATTATTTTCGAGAATTCAAGTATGTCTTCAAAAAATTTTAATTACTATTTTTCAAAAACCGAATTTTTTCAGAATTTCCAAATTAAATCTTTCAAAGTTTAATAAATTTTTATAAAATAAATATTGAAATTCTTACGAGAATTCAGTTATTTAAATAAGAAAATGGATAATTCATGGAATAATTAATTATTTTATAATTTTAATTTTTAAAGCATTTTAGTGAAAAAAAATTTATTTTCTTGGTATATAGATAAACATATCGGTGTAATCTCCCCTTAAATATTGAGAATAATTTAAACAAAAAATAAACCATGAGATAAATATAAAAACAATAAATAATGTCCATAAATAAGTAAAGATTTTAAAAATACATTGTCGTTTCCTTATTGAAAATAAATTATAATTTTTTTGGTATAAAATGCTTTTTATTTTTTAAATTTTAAAGGTTTCAATTCGATATTTTTAAAAATTTTAATTTTTAATAATTTAAATTAAAAATTTCGAAGAATTTAGTTTTTATTGACGCGAAATTCAAAATAATAAAGTTTCATTAATAGAATATTAATATTAATAATTTATAATTAATTAATAATAATATAATATTTATTATATATAATAAAATTATTTTAATACAAAAATGAATAATTCATACAGAAATAAAATTAAAATTAAATTTTATTAAATTTTAAATAAAATTTGATTACTTCTCCTTCTATTATTAATTTTAATCAAAAATCCATTGATTCTTTAAATTAAAAAGATATATTACAATTCTCAGGCGAAATATAAATTTTAAAAAAGATACAAATATTTTTAGATTGACGTCAATTTTTACACTTTTCTGTTAAACCCGGCTCGATATCTTCGCCTGATGGATTCTCAGTTATCTGAAAGTTACATTTTTCACTGATGTCAAGGAAATCGGTTCTTGGAGGCAATCTCCAAGTTCAAATATTCTCAGGTTTATACTCAAATAGAGTTATTTGCAAAAAAATACAAATGACAGAAAAATGTTAATATAACATGAAATCCACTAAGCAAAGTAAATATGAAAAAAAATGTTTTTATTTGAAAAAACAAACTTAAAATTTCGAAATAAAATTGCTTGCAAAAAATAATTACAAAACTGCTATTAATATTATACATATTTATTTATTCAAAAGGTGAAGATTTAAAAAAATGGACTAAAATCTAGAGAGGTAACTTTTTTTTTTGAATATTGAAATATGAAAATAAGAATACTTTTCCTTGTAAAGAAACTTGGAATTGTAAATTTACTTTCATTTCCATGTAAAAAGAAATTTTATCCACTGCATATTTTGATGCTTCTTTTTTTTTGCCCCTCACTCGAAGTATTCGTAATTTTCAAAGTCTTCTGTCTGGTTTATTAGCAATTCTGAGTTTTTAAAAGAATGTATATCTGATAAATGAAGAGTCTCTTATTTCTTGTCAACTGAAGAATTAGTTGCATATCCGGAAAAGTTAAAGTTCACCACTACAATGACAGGAGCAAATTAAAGCGATATCCGGTGTGGCAACGAGGAAACATTCTGTTTGTAAAGTCAGATCATCTAAATTGCAAATATTTCGACCTGACGCCTCTCTAACCGATGAAAACGTGCTGAGCGTAAAGTTCAAATTTTTTTTTTGTCTCTTTTCTCTGCATCCTCAAATTTTTTTTTTTTATTTATTTTCAGTCCATAAAGTTTGTTTTAATCTTTTTTTTCCAAATGACATTTTTTTATGATTGGGGAAAAAATTTTTTTTTATTACAAAAAAGATAGTTGTAAATTGAAAAATATTTTTTGAAAAATATTTTTTAAAAAAGAAATCAAAAAAAAATTTCTTGGCATTTGATTAGAAAAAAAATTAACGCTTAACAATAGCGTGTCTCTTGTGTTAAATAATTTTTTTTTCCCAGGCATTTTTATTAGAGAGAGGGTTCAAATAGAGAAGAAAACATGCAATTTTCTCGCCTGTCATATCCCTGGCGCGGCGTTGGAAAATGAATCTCTTAAACGAATTGAGTTTTTTTAAAAAAAAAAAATTGTCGACTAGAAAAAACAGGTTTTAGATTACTTTAAAAAAAATTTATTCGATACAATAAAGCGCATTCGTTTTGAAATATCTACAAGCAAAAATCTTTTGCTTAGGAGACATTTTCTTTTAGTGAAAAAAAAGTATAATTACTAAATGTCAGTGTTTTTGACATTTTGCATGGAAAATCCTCTTGATGATTTGCATTTTCTGAATAAACTGGGAAAATTCTAAAACGTAAATTGGATCTTGAATATATTCTCCCCATGCGCAATTCTCGAGGTTATTTTTTTTTATTTTGACGTGAAAAATTTTAATATTCATTAAAAAAGTTTTTTTTTGTCTAAACTTTTCTTAAATATGGAAAATATATGTAGGGAATATTACCTCAAGTGTAGTTTTTTGTTAGAAGAAACCAAACTAAATTTTTTCCCCGAATAATTTTCGGAATAACTGCAATAAAATTATTATTATATAATAATAATCAAAATAATCTTTTCTTACGTGAAGTTAGTATTTTTTTATTCCAATTTTTTGTTTTATAGTTCGAATTATTATGACAAAAGTTTGATAATTAATTTGTAAACTAGCAACTTTTTACTCACTTTTGTAAATAAAAATAACAATTTTAAAAATTTCTTAATTATAATTATATTTTTTAATTATAAATAATTATTATAAAAAAATAAAGAAATCGATCACTCCGAGTTTTGGATTCGGAGGAATTGATATCTTCATGTTTTATAACAATTTTTTTTTTAAGTTGTTTAACTTCAAAAATTTTGAATTTGAAATTTTTAAAAATCTTATTTCTTATGGTAATATAATTATAATTAAATATTTATTTAAAAAAAGAAGTTATTGATGTTTTTGAATAATTTTGCAATTAAAGAAATTCGTGAATAAATGTAACAGAACATTTTTTTAAGTAAAATTTTTTCCCTTTATTTTCTAAAAAATTCAAAAATTTTCATTTTCAAGTAATTGACAAATAGAATTTATAAACATTTGTTTCCTTTATTTTTAAAAAACTTTAAATTTTATTAAACCACTTGTAATTAAGAAATAGAAATAATCTAAATTTTTCCCTTATGAAAATTGAAAATTTTCTACAAAAATACTAAGCAACGGAAATATGTAAAAATTGTTTCCCCAAAATAAAAGAATGAGTTTGTGAACAATAATGTTATTGAGAAAAAAAAATTTTTCATAAAATGAGTATTTATTTTCTATTTCTTAATCATAATCATAAATTTATAATTTATGAACATAATAATTTAATTTGAAAACTCTGAAAAAAATTAGATTTTTGAAAAATTGTAATTTAAATTTTTTAAAGAAATATTTGATATCCCGAAAAAATAATTTTAAGAAAATTGAAACAATTGGAAATTTTATGAAAATAAATTTTATATTTTAAAGAATTTTATTTTTTCATCTTGAAAAATTATCAATAAATATAATTTTATTTTTAAAAATGCATTACTTTATGAATTTACAAAAATTACTCTACTTAAATAATTCAAATTCTCGTAGTTGAATTCTGCCAGGAATTGATTTAAAAAAAATTCAGTTAAAATTTTAGAAAATAGTTGAATATTTAGAAGCGTTATAACAGAAAATTCAGGTATTCATTAAATTTTAAAAGATTTTTAAACTAAATTCTTTGAAAATTTAAGGGAAGCAAATGTACAAAAATATTAAAATTTTTATTTTAAAAAATTATTAATTTAATTTTTTTTCTTTAAAAATTTCTTTTAATAAAATAAATTTTATATTTTAATGAATTTTATTTGTTTTGAATAATTTAATTTAAAAATTGCGAAACAATTGAAAATTTTGTCAAATTTTAATGAAATAAATTTTATATTTTAATGAATTTTATTTGTTTTGCGCTTTTAAAGAATTATGTAAATTTTTAAAGAATTTTTAATTGAAAGAATTCTGTATATTATTTTTGAAATAGTAAATTATTTTCTAACGAGTATATAATCTTCAATTTTTTACTGAATTTTTCTTTATTTCTTTTCGGACGAATTTTTGCATAATTTCCATTTTAATTTCATATAATAAAATTTCACGATATTAAAGTATGCATTAATTAAAGTTATACTACATTCACCAACATTCGAAAGTTGATCCAAAAAAGAAAAATGAAAACCAGAGAAATATTAAAAAAATAAAAACTAAAATGCAAATATGAAATGGATGTTTGAATATTTCAGACGGGATTTTGCTTGATAGACACACACACACACACACACATACATACGCATAGACACAAAGTGTATATAGATAGTTCTCCTTTAAGGCGTTCCAATTTCCTCGCTTCGATCAAAAAGTGTTGATACTATGCAAAGGGTGAACTTGAAGTATAGAGTATCAAAATTGATCGATATGTGCAATTCGAACGAGACCCAAATTCTCGAACCTCGTGGCATTTGCATTCCATTAACTAGTGAATATATTCACGGGTGCTTTGCCGACATTCGATCCTATAGGAGAGTGGAATAAGCGAAAATGGAGAGAACTGTTTCAAACGATCATGAAGAGAAGGAAGATCTACGTGCATTATACATCTGTGTAACGAATATCTACATCTCTATTGCGAATAATGCAAACCTAGTCTAAATTGATCAGAAAATGTGTATAGTTTCTGTTTCAATTCACTCAACGATTCCTGTCTGATACATTATTATTTAGGATCGTTATAATTATTTATATACCACTGGCAACAATTCTAACTTCTTACACACTTTTTTAAAAATAAAATTAGCAATTTAAAAGAGAATTTCAAAATTTATAATTCAAATTTCTTTTCCCATGAAAATAAAATATGAATTGAAATATTAATTATTATTATTATATAACCACAATAATCATATATTCTGAGACAGGGGATTCACAGAAAAGTCAGACATTTTTATTAAAAGTAAAGAAAAAAATTTAATTTTTGAATTCATAAGAAAATTCTGAATTTTTTGGTCCTTTTCGTTTGCCTCATAAACTATGAAATTACCACGAATTTTAATACAAAACCTTCAATTTTTTTAGTTCTGACAATAATTTCTTTTGCAAATTCTTTTGCAAAATTGTTTTGCAATTTCTTGCAGAACAATCATAAAATTATTACTTAAAAGTTAGAAATTATTTAATTAATAATTTTACTTAAATATTTCAAAATTAATTGGATTTTAAAATATTTTCGTTTACAATCTTTATAAATATAGATGAACTTCAAAGGTTTCAATTTTCAATAGTGATAAACTTCTTCTCAATAAATTCAATTATGTTCAAAAATTAAAAAAAAAATTCTCGTCAAAATTTCAATTACCTTTACAAATAATAAAATTCTTCTCCGAATTTTAATAATTTTCAAAAAATTTAATAAAACTCTTTGCAAAATTTCAATTATTTTCAAAAATTTTCCTCATTTCAATTGTGTTTAATATCTACTATTTTAATAGCATTTTCCAAAAGAATTGAATTATTTAAACAATATTTTAATAAAAATTTCACAGAATTTCAATTACTAACCAATTTTTTTATAAATTTCTTCCCACAAATTCAATTATTTTTAATTTTCTAATAAAGTTTTTCAAAAGAATTCAAATATATTTAGAGAATTGGATATTTAATTAATTTTATTAAAAATAATGGATTTATAGAAGGATTTTAGTTAAAAACACGAAAAAAAAATTGAATTTTGGAGAAGTTACAAAAAAATAATTTCAGAAATTCAATTATTTTCAAAAGTAATAAAATTCTTCTTCCAAAGTTCAATTATGTTCAAAATTAAAAAAAAATTTCGTCAAAATTCCAATTATCTTTATAAATATTAAAATTCTTTTTCGAAATACAATTATTTACAAAATTTTTCCTCATTTTAATGATTTTCAATATCTACAATTTTAATAAATTTTCCAAAAAAAAATTCAATTATTTAAAAAAATTAAAAACAAAATTTTTAATTTAAAAATTGTTCTCAAACATTTAATTATTTTCGAAAATAATAAAAATTGCACAGGAATTCAATTATTAACAAATTTTTTATAAATTTCTTCGCAAGACTTCAATTATTTACATAAATAATAAATTTTTTTATGAATTAAATTATTTTTATAAATAATAAATTTGTTTTAGGAATTCAATTATTTTTATAAATAATAAATTTGTTTTAGGAAGTTAATTATTTTCATAAATAATAAAGCTCATCGCAGAATTTTTTATTATTTTTTGTACAATTTTAATCGAATTTCTCGAAAATTGTAACTTCTATTCTTAAAAATTCGATTAAAATTTGTCAAAAGAATTCATTTATTTAAAAATTTGTTGATAAAATTGTTTATTAGAAATTAAAGTTTTAAAAAAATCAAGTTTTCAATAAATTATTTATTTTTGTATTATTAAATAAATTAAATAATTTTGAAAAGGTTTCAAATTAAAATATTTAAAAATTTGAATTTTCTATACTTTTAAATGGCAATTCTATAAAATTAATTTTTTTGAAAAAGTTTAATTTTTTTTAAATAAATGAATTTAAAGTTTTTATTCATGTTTTACAACAATATTTTTTTAAAGTTGTTTAATTTCAAAAAGGTTTGAACTTGAAATTTTTGAAAATTCTATTTTCTGTGGAAAAATAATAATGTTTAAATATTTTTTTAAAAAACAAGTTCTTGATGTTTTCGAATAATTTTACAATTAAAGAAATTCGTAAATAAATATAACAGAACATTTTATAGAGTACAATTTTTTTCCTTTATCTTCAAAAAATTCAAAAATTTTCAATTTAATTTTTAATTACAGTTTGTAATTGCCAAATAGAATTTATAAACATTTTTTTCCTTCATTTTTAAAAAACTTGGGATTTTATTAAAACAATTGTAATTAAGAAATAAAAGTGATGTAAATTATTTCCTTATGAAAATTGTGAATTTTCTGCAAAAATATTAAGAAACGGGAATATTTAATGTTTTTTCTCCAAAAAGAAAAGAAGAAGTTTATTGAATAATATTGTTATTGAGAAATAAAAATAATGCATAAAATGGGAATTTTTCTATTTCTTAATCACAATTTTTTAACAATTAACAATTTTCTATTTTTTTATAAAGAAAATGGAAAAAAATTTGCATAATTTACATCAGTCAAACGAGAATTGTTATAAAAAAGCATACGAAAAACAAAATTTATTTGTTAATTATAATTTTTTTTAAATTTTCTGATTTCAAATATTATTTTGATTTTCAATTATGAAAAAATACCTGCATTTTTTCGATATGTCAAACAATATTTTTTAGAGAGAAAAAAACAAAAGCATACACAAAAACTAACTTTAAAGTGTGGACTTACAGAATGAAAAAATGAAATACGAAGATTATTATATAGTTAGTTAATTAATTAATTAATTAATAAATTAATAATTAATAATTTCAAGTTTCTAGTAAATATTATTTTTATTATTATTATAATTGACAAAAAAAAAGCCTTCTAAACCTTTCAACTTCTTTTTCTTCTTCGACAAATGAATTCGAAGTTTACTTTTTCCCTAATACGCAACAATTAAAATTGTCGAGTATTTCCCTCTTTATTTTCATAAGAAACAAAATTTATCATTATTGAGATTTCTTTCCGTAATTATTAGGGGAAAGAAGACTAATTTGAGTTAGAGGAAAAATATTGTTATTTTTGTTGCATCCTAATTCGTCCCCTTCTGAAAATAAGAAGTTGAAAAGTTTTTTCTATAATAGATTGTAACTCCTGGTGTTGTGTTTGAAAAGACTGGTGGTTTTCATCATCAATATCCCTTTTGCCATTTTACGTGATTTGAAGCAGGGAAGCTTTCAAGCTGGCATTTGACATGCGTTCCAGAGCAATGGACATATGGGTAAAGGGTGAAAATGGATGTGGAGTGAGAGACAGAAAGGGAGAGTCGTTTGGTAAAGGAAGTGTACGGATAGGGGGAATTTCTGCTCAATGACGAGGAAGATCAGACTGAAGGGTGGTGGGAATCGTTAATAACGACCGGAACCAATTAAGGCCAGCACGACAGGGCCTCTGCAGCCTTATACACATTATCAGCTACAGACGAATGTATACGAACACTAAACCATCTATAAAATAAATGCCTGAAAACATACTTGACGGAACATGAGAATTAAATCATTCTCGTGCCACTATAATTTGCACGAAACGACCTCTTAACACCTCCAACTTCAACAGTTTAATTAAATTGACTTCAATTAACAAAAACGACTTATACGCTTGCCTCTTTCGTCTATCTTTCTTTCCTTATATTTACTATTATCTTTTAGTTTTAGAAGAGTAAAATTTAAAACTTGAAAATTAATTCTTTTTTTAAACTTTACTCTCTAAATATGAATCAGTTAAAAATAACTAATGTTTCACTAAATATTTTTGACTGATTCAATTAGTCAAGTTTAACTAATTTTTTAGTTATTTTTTCACTGAAAATCAGTTATTTTTTCACTGAAATACAATTTTTTTTAACTGATTCAGAAGCAAAAAGTCATTTACTGATTGTCAGTTAAAACCATGATTTTTAATTTTAATTGATTCAAAAGTTATCAAAAGTTTCTTTCAAGTTTTCACATTCCTCAAAATACATATTCTATTCTATAAATTAAATCCAATCAAGCGAAATATTAATTAAATTTTATGAATAAATTACTGTAAAATCATTGAAATATAAATAAAATATAAATATAATAAATAAATATTATAGCTATACAATTTTTAATTATTATTTAACCATTTATAAATAGAATAGGTACTAAAAATATTATTATACATATGAATAAATAACAATGATAATAGAATTAATATAATAAATAAAATAATTAATTGAAGCGATTGAAGTAACCCTTAACTGTAACCAAAGAATGACAAATTTTTTATTATTAAAAATGTGGTTGTGATATAATAAATGAACTTAAAAAAGCGATTTTTTTACAATAAATGTAATTCTGACTAAATAACAATGTAGAATAATCTGAAAATGATGCTTACAATGTTTTTAGAGTCACTGATTATGAATCCGATGTCAGATTTTAAAAATTCAAAATGGCAGATTTAATATTGCGGTAAGAATTAAAAATTTTGTTAAATTTACATATAAAACATAAAAATGTGACCTAAATTAGAGAAAGGTGATAAAATTTCTATAAAAATCCAAAGTAACAAATTTCAAGGGAATTAGATTGATTTGTAAGATTTTTGTCCGTCATATTGGATCCGCCATTTTGAATTTTTAAATTTTCTTTAATCTGACTTCGGACTCTTAATCAGCAATATAAAAAAAAGTGCATTTGATCGCGAAATCTCTTTTCTAAAAAAAATATGTGCTTCAAAGGATTATTTATTTATTTATTTACAAAGAATTAAGATTAAGAATTTACAATAAATAAAGTTGTGAAATTTTTGATAAAGGTTTTCTTTCTTCAAAATGCATATTTGATTTGATAAATTTGATTGAATCGAGCGACATATTAGAATTATAAATAAAATATTAAATTTTATGAATATTTTAGTGTCAAATATTTAAGAAATCTTCAATATTAATAAATAGAGATTATAAATTTAATTTCTGATCATTATTTAACCATTTATAAATAGAATATTAAGAATACTTATAAATAAAGTATAGAATATTAGAATACTTATAAATAAATAACAATTCTAATAGAAATAAAATAGTAAATAAAATTATTAATTAAATTGATTGAATAAATAGAAATTTTAAATTATATTCGGTATGAATTTAACTAAAATATTTATAAATTTTAATTTCACCTATTTGCTAAGCAATTAAAATCAAATTGAAAGTAGATACATTTGAAAGTTGATTATATTTAATGAAATAAATTTATCGAATAATTATAACTTAGGTATAAAATTTAAAGTATAATTTTAAATAAAAACTCTTTTTGAAGTTAATAAAAAAAGTAGGATATTAAAGTCCGACTAAATATTGTTTTTACTACCTAATTTTGAAAAATACGAAAATTAGGATATTACCTAAGTCTGACCAATACTAGTTTTTTCTACTTATTTTGGAAAAATACGAAAAATAAAAAATGAAGATTAGTGAAATTTATTTTTATTACTTAATTTAGAAAAATACGAAAGATATGATATTACGTCTGACAAAAACATATTTTACTACATAATGTAGAAAACTACAAAAAAGGATATTATGTCTGACTAAAACTTGTTTTTACTACTTAATTTAGAGAAAGAGGAAATTATGTATTACCAAAACTTGTTTTAACTACTTAATTTAGAAAAATCGTAAAATAGGATAATAAATCTGACTAAAACTGGTTTTTACTACTTAATTTAGAAATATACAAAAAAAAAAGAATTTTACGTCTGACTAAAAATTGTTTTTACTACTTAATTTAGAAAACTACGAAAAATAAGGTGTTAAGACTGACTAAAACTTGTTTTCACTACTTAATTTAAAAAAATATCAAAATAGGATATTACGTTTGACAAAAAATTTTTTTTTACTACTTAATTTAGAAAAATAGGATATTATGTCTGACTGAAACTTGTTTTTACTACTTAAATTTAAAAATTCGAAAAATAAAATATTAAGTCTGTCTAAAACTTCTTTTTACTGCTTAATTTAGAAACATACAGAAAACAGAATATTACGTCTGACTAAAAATTGTCTGTACTACTTAATTTAGAAAAATACGAAAAATAGAATATTACGTCTGACTAAAATTAGTTTTTACTACTTAATTTAGAGAAATAGGAAATTATGTCTGACCAAAACTTGTTTTTAGTATTAAATTTAAAAAAATCGTAAACTATGTCTAACTAAAATTGGTTTTTACTACTTAATTTAAAAGTATACATAAAACAGGATTTTACGTCTGACTAAAAATTGTTTTTACTACTTAATTTAGAAATCTACGAAAAATAATTATTAAGACTGACTAAAATTTGTTTTCACTACTTAATTTAAAAAAAACAAAAAATTAGGATACTACGTTTGCCTAAAACTTATTCTTCCTACTTAATTTAGAAAAATACGAAAAATAGGATATTAATTAATAGGTTTAATAGGTTAATAATATTTAATAATAATATTTAATAATAATATTTAATAGGTTGGTTATTAAGTCTGACTAAAAATTATTTTTACTACTTAATTTAGAGAAATATGCGAAGAATAGGAAATTATTTGTCTAAAACTTGTATTTACTGCTTTATTTAAAATTTTGTAAATAATTATTGTTTATTTTTACCCTAAAGTGATGTACTAATAATTGGTTATTTTACCTGACTGGCTCTTTTAGAAACATTTTCTCTATTTAAAAAAAAATCTTTTTTGACAATTTTTCAATAAACAATAGATTTTTTATTCTTTGAACGTTTCTTTTTTAAATATCGAAAAATAACCGTGAATGTGTTTAATTCAGAAAATAATATTCTGTCAACCAGTAACCAATTTTTGTTAAACATTTCCTTCTTCATTTCAATTACAAACTAAAACAATATATTGGATTCTAATTTAAAATGACAGTTTCTCCTTTTTGGAAAACAAATCACATATTCGTTTGTTGAAATATCTTTCAATCGAAAATTGAAACAATAAATTGATTCCATGTGAAATGTATTACAACATCCAGATTTGAAAAGTCATTTTTTTACAAATACTTTTTAGTTTTATGATTTTATTTTTCACTTCTTTTTTGAAATTTTTGTTAAAAATAAAAATGTTCAATTTTTTTTTGTTTATTTTTTGCAATTGTTTAAGAATTGAATTGAAAATGTTTTTCTTTTTGTCTTTAAGAAAAAAAAATTGCTTTCTTATTAGAAATTTATAACAGAAACATTAAATATATCTAACAATGGAAGTTTAATTATTTTCTCTGAACGGAGGAAATAAAAAATATCGATTTCTCATAAAATAGGTCGTAATAGCAGGAATTTTGGATTCTATATTTTCTTCAAGTGGACCATTAATCTTCATAGTCAATAGAAATCTTAGGGGTCTCTAAATTTTCCTAAATTATTGTCTCCAATTATTTTTATATTGCCTAAAGTTTAATACGTTCTACAATATTTATTATGTGTATATTTTTTTATGTATTTATTTATTTTTATAGATTTTTCGGTGTGTTTTTTTCTTTTATTTTAGAAAAAGAATTCTTTTTTTTTCTGGTAAAAGTAATTTTCGGAAAAAAAAACTTAACCCAAAATTACTTTCCTTTCATTTAATTTGTAAAATTATTCTCGCGCCAAAATATATGGAGTCTATTCACGAACATGTAAATTCCATATCATTAGACTTTGAATACTGCCAACATATTTTTCTGATTGTATCCGCTTGAATCTTTTGATTTTGTGCGACACTATTCAAATGTAAATTTTCCAACATAGAAAAAATTTTCTTAGATATTTCCTCGTACTGCGAAATCTCGCTTTCCAATTTCACCCCCCCCCCCCACTGAGAAAAGAAAACCGACTCATTTTTGCAAATATCAGTCAAAGAGGTATATATAGAGAAAAAAAAAACTTGGGACGTGTTTCAATCCCTTAGCACGCGAGAGAAAATGGCGTTGGTAGTGACATTCCCACCTTTTGCATAACGATAAATCCAAAGCAAGGAGGAAAGGAGAAAATGAGAGATAAAGAGGAGAATGACAAACAGAGGAAAAAGGGGGCGAAAGGAGGAGGGAAGCAACCTTATTATTTTTATCCTCTAACGCTCGACAAACATTTGCATAGTGGTAGGAGCTACCAAGCAAAGGGTCAAGAGAGAAAGGTCATTCTCGGTGAAACGCGAGGAAAGTTTTGGATGATAAATTAAAGAAGAAAGAGAGAGAGAGAGAGAGAGAGAAGGAAAGAGGAAAGGACAGAAATGAGGGAAAATGTGCGACATACAAAAAAAAGAGGGTGAAACACGAAAAAGAGACAAGGAAATAGAAAGACGTCTTCATTAAGATGAGTGGCGATGGGACGTTCACCTTGTCACGAAATAAATGGATTATAAACACCATGATATAGCGAAAATCCAGGAAAATGGAGACACGTACTTTCCATTCAAGTTGAGATTATCTCGCAAACTATGACTACGACTTAATATTTACAATCCCATGTTAAATTGTCTTTTTTAAATTTATTTCTTCTTATTCCTATTAGAACATATTAAACGTTAACTCACAGTTTTTTTAGGTTAACAAATTGAGACAAAAAAAAAGAATCAAAACGTTGCTTAGCAACATTTTTGATCAAAGAATCGTTAACATTTTTGAATAACGAATCAAAACGTTGCTTAGCAACATTTTTGATTCATTTCTTAGAATGACAAATTGAGACGAAAATCGAAACAAAACATTGCTTCGCAACATTTTTGATTCGTTTTTTCACTCAATTTGATATCCTTAGGAAAACTGCGGGAGCTGATAAATGTCACAAAAAAGGAAAGTGTTATTTTAACACCAAATGTGGTGTTAAAACTATATGCCACGTCTTTAACCGACGCGACGCTGTGTGATTTTAACACTATATTTCATGTTAAATTAAAACCAGAGCGTGTTAAGTTAATAAGTCTGACCAAAATTGGTTTTTACTACTGAAAAAATGATGAAATTTACATTTTCTAGGAAAAAAATTACTAAAATTACAGAAAAAAAATGTTTCGTCTGTCTGAAAACGTTTCTCACTACTGAAATTGTCTACATCTAAATCTCCAAGAAAGAATTTTTAATCTCTTACGAAAAGTTTTCATCAGACCTGGTGTGATTAACAAAAAGCAAAAACAAAAAAAAAACTTTAAAAAAATACGAATATTTGTAGGGGCTGACTAAAACAGACTATCACTACTTATTCTGAAAGGAAAGAAAATCGACTTTTTACTATAATTAACATTTTTTTGGAAAAAATTACTGAAATTACAACAAAAAAAAAAATGATTCGTCTGTCTGAAAACGTTTCTTACTACTGAAATTGTCTGCATTTAAATCTTCAAGAAACTATTTTTAATCTCTTACAAAAACTTTTCATTAGACCTGGTGTGATTAATAAAAATAAAACAAGAAACAAAAAAACTTTTAAAAAAATACGAATAATTGTAAGGGCTGACACGCTGACTAAAACAGACTATTACTACTTATTCTGAAACAAAAGAAAATCGACTTTTTTTTACTGCAATTAACATTTTTTTGGTACAATTACAATTTTAAAAATTCACAAAATATAGAATAAAAAACAAAAACTATCGCTCTATTCACAGAAATATTAAAATATTCGGTACGTCTGAATATGAAACATTGTTACTACTGATTTTGAGAGTAAAAAAATTTTCTAATTGTTTTACGATAAAAGAAATCAAGATTTGAAACTATTTTATCAGTCTGTTAACAAAAATTTACAAATATTCGATACGTCTGACTATAAAATACAGTTACTACTGATTCTAAGAGAAAAGAATAGCAAATTGTTTTTACTGCAATTAATATTTTTTAGTACAATCACAATTTAAAAAAAAATTTTTTGTTTATTCTGTAATAAAATTGTAATAAACTATGTAATAAAAGACAAAGACTGAATCTTGATTTATTACTTGTTTAGTTTAGTTTATTTACGGTATGATACACCTTTTTTCCATAATTAAATTTTTTAACAAAAAAAAAAATTACAAATATTTGCGTTCATCTATAAAACATATTTACTACTAAATCTAAGAGTAAAAAAGTCAATTACTTAAAAAAATGACAGACTTTAACTAGATTGTCAATCTATTAACAAAACATATACAAATATTTTTTACGTCTAACAAAAAAGCACTGTTACTACTGATTTTGAGAGTAAAAAAATTTTATAATTGTTTTACGATAAAAGAAATCAAGATTTGAAACTATTTTATCAGTCTTTTAACAAAAATTTGCAAATATTCGTTACGTCTCACTAAAACTCACTGTTACTACTGATTTTTAATGTAAAGAAATTTGCTAATTGTTTTCTTATAAAAGAAATCAAAATTTGACAAAAATATACAAATATTAGTTACGTCTGACTATAAAATATTGTTTCTACTGATTCTAAGAGTAAAGAAATTAAGAAAATGATAATTTTTTTAACTCTTTAAACAATCGAAAACTGTAAATTGATTATCACCTTTTTAAAAACAACTATATAAATAATCCTAATGTCTGACTAAAATTCACTGTTACTACTGACTTCGAGAGTAAAGAAATTTGATAATTGTTTTACTATAAAAAAAATCAAGATTTGAATCTAATTTATCAGTTTTTTAACAAAAATTTGTAAATATTCGTTACGTTTGATTATAGAAAACATTTACTACTGATTCTAAGAGTAAAGAAAACGATAATTCTTTTATCGAAATCTGTTACTTTATTATCAGTCTCTTAAGGAAAACTATTCAAATAATCGTATAAAGTCTGACTAAAACACACTGTTACTACTGATTTTTAAAGTATAGAAATTTCCTAATTGTTTTCTTATAAAAGAAATAAAAATTTGAAACTAGTTTATAAGTCTTTAAACAAAAATTTAAATTATATACATTACGTCTGACTATAAAACACAATTACTACTGATTCTAAGAGTAATAATACGATAATTCTTTAACTATATCAACAATCGAAAACTTTCAATTGATTATTATTCTTTTAAGGAAAACAATAAAAAAATTCGTAAAGTCTGACTTAAACTCACGGTTACTACTAATCCCCAGAGTAGAAAAAATCAAAAACTCTTTTTCTATTTTAAAAAATCACAAACTGAAATTTTTTTATCACTCTTCTGACAAAATGTGGACAAATATTCGTAGAGTCTGACTATAAAATACTACTTCTACTGCAATTTTGAAAGTAAAGAAATTTACTTTTCTTACTAAAAAAAAATTCAATAAGTGAATAACAGTTTAAGTATAACAAAAATTAAATTTAGAAACTAAATAATAATTTTTAACAACTTCTGACTAAAAAAAAACTTTCACTACTAGGAAAAGTAGAAAAGATTAAAAAATCTCTACTTGACATCTTTCATTTCTATTTACATTAAAAATTTTTAACCTAAATCTGACTGTCTGACCATAACTGCGCTCTTCACTACTGAACCGAAATTAACATTATATAAGAAAGATTATATATGATTATATACAGAGGACGTTAAATTACTTTATAAAAAGCGTTTTTTTTATACGTCATTTTTTTTCTCATCAAAGTAAGAAGGTATTTTAAAAAAGAAAAATTGAACGAAAATCGATACAAATATAAAAGGACTTTAAAGTAATAAGTTTTCAGGCAAGATGTTTTCTTGGCGTACCGCATATGGCATTCCTTGGCGCATTTATAAGAGCGAGGTTTGAATAAGCGCATTCTCATGGTTGTAAAAAAAAATACTTTTTTTTTTTTTTTTTTTTTTCTTGTAATTCTTCAGAATTACAAGAACAGTTCGTTAAACGTGATATATATGAAAAGCAGCCACTTTGTCATTCTCCTCAATTTTTTTTCCCACATGAACTGTTTTTTCAGTACGTTTAATCAACTTGGACAATTTATGATTACCAGCTGAATTTTCTGTTTGACGCACAGCCAGCGGACAAAGTTCACATGTAATTTTCGATGTGAATTATAATTGCTAAAATTTCACAGGATTCTCCTGTTTGGTGTGAAAAGTTTTGCATGAACGATTTTCTGATTCGTGACAAAACTATACGTTCATGTTTATATGTGTGTGAGAAAGAGAGAGAGAGAGAGAGAGGGAGAGAATATATTTTGTAAATAGAAATATTTTATTGTTTTCGACATTTATATATATTCTTTACTTATTTTGTGATTTATTTAATGACTGACATATTTTATTTCGAATTAATAAATAGTTGTAATAAATATTTGTAAAAAATATTTGTAATAAATATTTGTAATAAACATTTATACACAGAAAAAAACTTTGATTCAAATAACTGATTGTCTGTTACACAGGAAATTTAGTTTAACTTTTAAACCCGAAAATGTAAGAACGTTTTTTAACATTCAGGCTTCACACTCGTTAACTAAAACCTACTATTTACTACTTTTTTACGTTTTACTACTTTCTAGATACTTCCATTTAGATTTGTGACACTAGAAGCTACTTTTTTCTTCCTTTCGAAAACTAATAGTTGAGATAAAAAATTATTCTTTAAAATTTTAATAAAATTCTTAGAAACGATTAAAAAAATTTAAATAAAATTCTTAAAAACAATTAAAAATTTTTTTAATAATATTCTTCTGCTATTTTAATAAGATTTCCCAAAGTTCAATATTATGTTCATAAAAAAATTTAATTAAATTCTTCCCACAAATTAAATTATTTTCATAAATATTAAAATTTTACAGAAATTCAATTGTGTTTAAAATACAATTTTCATAATTTTTTTTTGAAAGAAATTAATTTTTTAAACAATCTTTATAAAATTCTCCGAAAGGAGTCAATTATTTTTAATGATTTTAATAAAACTTGTTTATAAGAATTTATCTATTTTTAATACAATTGTAATTAAATTCCTTAAAAAAAATTTGAACACTATTCTTTGCAAGAATACAATTATTTGCTGAAATTAATAAAATCCTTTGTAAAAATTCAATCATTTACAGAAATAATAAAATTCCCTCTCAGAAATTCAATATTTTGCAAAAATAATAAAACTAATCGCAGGATTTCAATTTTTTTTTAATAAAATTTTAATCGAATTTCTTGAAAAATACAATTATTATTCTTAACAAAATTTATTAAAATTCTTCGAGAGAATTCAATTATTTATTAAATTTTTGATAAAATTCTTTATGAGAATTGAATTTCAAAAAATAATCAATTTCTCATTCAATTATTTATTTTTGTATTTAAATAATAGAATTGTCTAAGAGCTCTTTGACCAGAATTGATTTCACAAAGAATTCCAGTTGAAATTTAAGATAATAATTAAATATTAGATGCGTTTTAGTAAAAATTTTTCGAAATAATTAAATTTCAAAAGATTTTGTCAAATTTTACTGAAATAAATTTTATATTGCAAGGAATTTTATTTTAATTTTTTTACTTTTGAAAATTATTTTTATGTATAATCGTATTTTTGATGAATTGTTACTAAAAATTCGAAAAAAATAATTGAATTATAGAAAAATTAAGAATTGAAATTAGATAACAAAAAAAGTAAATATATTTTATGGAAATCAGGGAGAAGTCAAAGAAATCCAGAATAAAATTTTTGTCAATCGACTAAAATGGATTTTTTTAGGCGTCAAATTTAATTTTTCAATAGTTAATCGAAAATTTCATTAGCTAATTTCATTAGCTGGAAACTTGTTACTTTTTTTTCTAAAAAATTGTTCTAAAGAATTTTTTTCTAAAAAACAATTTTATTAGTTTAACGAAAAATCCTTAATACCATATTTTTTTCCGATTTTTAAACCAAATTTTAACAATTTTAAATCAAATCAGTTTGATTTAAAAATTTTTTTTGTCCGCCATATTGGATCCGCCATTTTTAATATTTAAAATCTGACTCAGCTACTTCAAAAACCTATAAGTAAGTTACGACTTTTTTTCTAAGTTATATAGTTCGATTTTTAGTAACCTTTAAAGTAGCAAAAAATTAAAAATTGAATTATTTTAATTTTTTTAAAAATTAATTTGCAATTTTTATTTTTTACGTACAATGAAAAAACGAACTGTTGATTCGAGTTCAGCGTTCAAATTTACCTTAGAAACAAATTTTCGTTGTTTGGGTCTAAAACATTACAAACTTGTGTTAAATTAAATTAAATTAAATTAAATTAAATTAAATTAAATTAAATTAAATTAAATTAAATTAAATTAAATTAAATTAAATTAAATTAAATTAAATTAAATTAAATTAAATTAAATTAAATTAAATTAAATTAAATTAAATTAAATTAAATTAAATTAAATTAAATTAAATTAAATTAAATTAAATTAAATTAAATTAAATTAAATTAAATTAAATTAAATTAAATTAAATTAAATTAAATAAATTAAATATAAAATTATAATAAATAAAATAAATAAATAAAATAATTTAATTATCATAAATTAAATTAATCAAATAATTTTTATTTGAGTCAATTAAATGCTCTATGAAACAATAATTTCAGTACTTGAAGCAAAAAAATATTTAATTGACTCAAATCAAAATTATTTGTTTCAAGTAAAATATTTAATTGATAATAGTCAAGTATTCGGTTATTTGAGTTAAATGAATTCTTTTTCAGTGTAATAAATATTTGTAGAAGTATTTGTAGAAATATTTGTAAAAATTTTTGTAGAAATATTTGTAGAAATTTTCGTAGAAATATTTGTAGAAACATTCATAGAAATATTTGTAAAAAATATGCATAGAAATATTTGTAAACAAATATTCGTAGAAATATTTGTAATAAATAATTTCTTAATGAACAATGTAAATTTTAAATTTTAGATTTTCTCCCTTATTTTTCGTAAATAGAGTATGGTAATTGATTTGTTCACTGATTATACAAGAGTTAAACGATTCTTTTAATTGGATGTTAATCACTAAATTGTCGAAGACTATTTCCACATATTACACTTTAATTTCCTGCTGTTAAAGTGAGTCAGCAGCAACAGTAGCAATAGGTGCTTAGAAGTTATACTTAACGAGCTTTTACCCTAGGTTTAATAATATCGAGTACATTAAATCGATTTTACTTTAGTTACTTGCTTCACCCTCAGGGGCACGTGTTGCATGAACGGGACTGAAATTTGAACGACATAGGCACGAGAGATTACGGAATTCTCAATTATAGGATTCAGGATCATAGAATTCAAGAGCCCCTGGATCAAGAGTGCTTATCACGAACACATCCTGCAAGGAAAGGATCCCAGGTATAAGGTTATCTCGATTACATGCCACCAATTCAATACTACCTTGCATGTATATATATATGTATACATACAAGAGATGATTGGGAGTTGAAAAATATTTTCCAAAAAAAGAATTTAATTACTTTTACGCACCTCTTTTTAATAGTTTATTGAAAAATGAAAACAAATTTTTTAAAAATTAACTTTTTTTATTATGTTAATTTAATTCAATTATTACTTTTTTCGATATTTAATTACTAGATAAACGAAAAATTTGATATACAGATGGATTTTATTTCAGTTCTTTCATGGACTCATTTTTTTCGAAAAAATATTGCCTTTTTTTAAATATTTGCATTTTTTTTTAACCAAAAAAAAATATATCGATAGTGCGTAAATTGATATATACCTTTTACATGATTTTAATTTGTTGTAATCAAATTTATATATCAATTGAAGTGCTTCAATTAAAGTACGAATTCAATTAAATGATCAATTGCAAAATATTTGTTTAATCAAATTTACCTGCATAGAAATGAATGGACCCTCAATTTCTGATTAAGCCACACAGTTGTGTGTCAATCAATAATATCTTAACAAGTGGATTTCTGATCAATTCAAGTATCAATTTGATATAACGCGGTTACTAGTATCTTGTAGCAGATTAAGTTAGGTACACTATTGATATAGCATCTCAAGTTATGCCTCAAACCAACATCTTAGCAGCTAATTAAATCTGATATAGAGGACTTTGGATCATTAAAGTTAATGAATATCGAGAGTCAGAACGAAAAACTCCTTCTTGGTGTTTTTTTTTTAATCAAATCTAGGGAATTTATATTACGATTAATTATAATTCTAATTGAGAGAATAATAAAATATTAATAAATAAAATATTAAATATCAAGAGTAGTGAATATAATGTAGAGGATAATTAAATATTAAGAGTAGTGAATATAATGTAGAGAATAATTAAATATTAAGAGTAGTGACTATAATGTAGGATAAAAATAATTTAATTAAAATCACAATATCGGTGATGTGATAAAAAAATGCGGCAGATTATAATTAATCGGTATCGTCATTAAAAATGTAGGGAAACGTTGAATTTTGTTTCGTGTTTCGGTAATAAGACTATAACTTTATTATCACTATATGGAATAGTTGTCCTCATAATTGTGGCGTCATTAAAACATTTTTTATGACATTTCAATTGTTGCGGTTTTATTGCGATGTTCATCTACATCATTATAATGACTGCAGTAGATATTTCGGTATCATTACAATTGACGCATCATTGCATTAGTTAAAGTGTCATTGTAATGTTTGTGGCATCATTAGTATAATTGTGATATCATTACTACAATGATTTTAGTATCATTATTATAATTGTGTTATCATTACAATGATTGTGGTATTCTGACAGTGAACTGGTGTAGCATTACACTTAGTTGAACTATATATATAGTTTTCATACCAATTCTTTGATTATTAGAAATAATTTTTATACAAAATAGTATCAAATCATTTACATATTGTATCAAGTTACAACAAAATTTATAAAAATATTAATTTTAATTTTTTTAAATTTAAATTTTACTAGAAATGTGAATCAAATTTAAAATCTGATTGAAATTTTTGGTATTAATATTTGATCAACAGAAATAAAATTGTATACAAAATAAAATTTGACACTATCAAGAAAACTGTGAGTGCAAATAATATTAATATACAGATGGTAAAGAAAAAATATTTATGTACTATCGGGACTATATTTATATACTATCAGGACTGTTTGTGATTCAATTGTTCTATTATTAAATAAAAAAAATTATATTGGCTTTATAATGACCATGATATTACCATTATTACATTATTAGGGCAGATACAAGATCATTATGGAAATTGAGATACGACTAATGATCCTGGTATCATTGTCACAAACATATTAATCAATACCAAGAACATCTTGATGTAGAATTAAATTAAAATATAATTGACAATTATGAAAATGAAACATTAACAGCGATAAAGCTATATAGCAACGAAATAGTCGATAATAGCTATAATTATTAGTTAAATTTACTTATATTGTGTTTTTTGTATTTTTCTACATTAAATACTAAGTAGTAAAAGCAAGTTTTAGTCAGACGTCATATTCAATTTTTAACAATTTCCTAAATTAAGTAGTAAAAATAAGTTTGTCAGACGTAATATTCTATTTTTCGTAATTTTCTAAATTAAGTAGTAAAAGCAAGTTTTAGTCTGACATAATATTCAATACTTCTTATTTTTCTAAATTAAGTAATAAAAACAAATTTTAGTCAGACTAAATATCCGATTTTTCGTATTTTTCTAAAGTAAGTAGTAAAAACAATTATTTGTCAGACGTAATATCCTATTGTTTATTGTGTTCTTCTGAATTAAATGCTAAGTAGTAAAAACAATTTTTAGTCAGACTTAATATCATATTTTTCATATTTTTACAAAATAAGTAGTAAAAACAAGTTTTAGTCAGATTGGGTACACTATTTTTCTTATTTTTTTCTAAATTAAATAGTAAAAACAAATTTTAGTCAGACGTAATATACTGTTTTCTGTATGTTTCTAAATTAAGTAGTAAAAATAAGTTTCAGCTAAATTAAGTAGTAAAAACAATTTTTAGTCAGACTTAATATCCTACTTTTCGCATTAACTTTAAAGAAAGTTTTTAATTAAATCTATAATTTAAATTTTGTATTTTAATTTCAATTGCATTAGCAAATATGTGAAATTAAAATTTACAATTAATTATTTTATTTATTGGCGTTAAAATGTAAACAGAATATTTACTTTTCAACAGAAATGTAAATATTTTTCGTTAAATGGTAAAATGTTTTTTTGTGTGAACTTGCTACCTTCTCTTTACTTTTGATTGATTAAAACATTTTCTAATGGAATTTTAGTGATGACTAAAATCTACCTCTTTACTACTTGTAATCAATGTAAAAATGTTTTTTCTGACCAAACTCGATTGTCACTACTTTTACAAATAAAATTTCAGAAATTAAACACAAATTACTTTTCACTGACTTGTAAATATTTTGTCTGACTAAAATCGTTTTTTACCACTTGTCCATTTAATGCAAAAATTACTATTCACGACCAGTAAATATTAAGTCTGATTAAAATCGACTTTCACTACTTATATTCAATTTAAATGTGTTTTGCCTATCGATAACTGATTTTTAGAACTTTTATACTTTGTCAGTTTGATTGAATTAAAATTTTACTACTGATTTAAAAAAGACTTTAAAATGCGTTGGCTGACCAACATGGATATTTACTACTTATAATTAACAGAAAAAATATGCTTTGAAATTATGAATAGTATAAAGTTTTATTTGTTTATTAATATAAGTTCTTTTAATATTTCGTCTGACTAAAGTCGACCTTTACCACTTGCTATCTATGTAATAGTGTTTTATCCTACAAAATGCGATTTCTCCTGCTTGTAGATTTGATATAAAATTACAAACATTGCAATATTCAGAAACTGTAAATGTCTTGTCTGACGAAAATTGACATTCATTACTTGTAACCAGTAGTGTAAAAATATTTGTATAAAGTACATGAAACTTGTATATTTTAGCTGATTAAATTTTACTTTTTCTCATTAATTTTCAAATAATAAATATATTCAAATATATTCAAAATATTCAAAATATTCAAAATATTCTAAACATTGTTCTAAGGTTCTTTAATTATTCCCGCCTGACTAAAATCGACCTTCACTACTTGTAAGTTCGATACAAATGTTCCAGTATAGTTCAGGAGGTGTAAATGCTTCGTTTGACTTAAACGGACTATTACTACTGTTTTTATTTACTTTTGATAGATTTAAAAATATTCTAGCCAAATTTGTTTGCCTTTCATTGTTATATTAAACATATCACAGTTTTGATAAAGATATTAAATTTAGACAGAAAACGAATAAAAAATGTTGCTTCGCAACACTTTCGATTTCTTTTTTGTCTAAATTTAATATCATTATCAAAACTGTGAGAATTTAATTTTAAACGAAAGAATAATATCAAAAGGTGACCATTTTAAACACATTTTCCCTTATTTTTAACAGGGGCAACAAATAATTTGTTTTGCTTTCCATTGTAGTTTAGATTAATTTGCACCTCGGCACAGCGCACTAGAACTAAAATAAAATAGTGATAAAAAATCCCTTATCTGACGGTATTATACACTAATAATCCAAAGAGTGGCAAATTGTTGAAAATTCACTTAGAATAATTAAAAAACTAAATTGTGACAATGAAAAAAAAAGAAAGAAGTGAGATGGGATTTCATTAAACTGAGACTGCCAGAGTGGAGAGAGAGAGAGAGACAAGTCTTTAATTATCCATTAGGTAAATTTGCAAAGAGATGAAACACAGTGAGCCAAGTCCCACCATTGGCTTGGTCTGGAGATAAAGTCGAATGCAATTTTCACCTCTGGCTCTTGGAAAATTTATGAACTGCAAATGCCAGCGGTAATAAAATACTGAGCTTTACTTATCTCTAACCGGTTGGTTCATATTTTCAAGAGTGAAGTACACTTTTTTGCTCGCTTTTGAGCTATATTTTTGAGCGAGCTTTTGAGGGAGCTTTTGAGTGTAATAGTAGTAGTAGATAGTGGTGGTAGTAGTAGTAGTAGTAGTAGTAGTAGTAGTGGGATTTTGAAGTGGTTTTCAAGAGAGCGAATAGTCATCATCAGTCGTTTCGCATAAATGAGAAGAGATACACTCACCGATCGTCGTAAACGAATCCTGCGTAGAGAGTGTTGAAGTACAGGGCCGTCGCTACAAGAGCGCAGGCTACTGCTAGGATATCCATATCACATCGCGGTGGTGGAGGCAACCCTCTCCTAACTTGTTGCACAACCTTCGCGGATCTTACGGGCTTCCCCGTTCGGTTACCGACCCGAGTCTCAGCCCAACGACACCAACACGGTTTCGCGATTTTGGAGATCACCACTTTCCAATCCAAACAAAAATCACTCAATTTTTCCACGGTGAACACTTTTTGTTTGGTTATTTTAAATAGGGTTTTCTGATTTTCCCCTTCCAGTTTTAACCGATTTTTGCGACTCTTCCAAAAAATGTCAACTTCTTTTTGGCAGAAGTGACTCTTCTTCTTCTTCTTTTGATAACGTTTCTTTTTTTCTTCTTCGATAATGTTGCTTTGATCGTACTTTGTTTTATTCTTTCAATCTTCAATCAATTTCGGATTAGGAACAAATTTTCGTACTTATTGAATTTTTCGTCGATACTTTTTCTTGTCAAAACTTTTTTCTATCCCTTCTTCTTCCTTTCCCCTTCGACTTTAATTTTCCGAATTGCGATCACGTCCTTTTTTTTCGTCGGTAAATCACGACTTTTGATATTCTTAGTAGAGATTAGTGCCCCTATGATTGTATATCATGTGTGATAACTGTCGTGCGCCTAAATGACCATAAGCTTTCCTAATAGTCCCTTAATCACTTTTTATTGCCATTTCCCATCAGCTATCTACCGAATATTCCTCGCAGATTTGTATAAAATAGCCCCACCACATAAAATGGGATTTATGATTGATTGCTAATGCCTGCTATAAATTTTCAATCCTCTTAGCTGTATATTTTTTTTTTTACTGCAAAACTATTTTCGAGAAAAGTGTTTGAAATAAAGAAATTTTCCTCTTCTGTGATTAACGTAAATAGTTTCTAATTTTCAAGATATGGTGAATTGTAGGAGAATCGTTTTTAGTTGATTGTTGTATGATTGATAAAATCTTCTTTTATTGTCCTTATCGAACCAGCAAAGCGGGAAATAATCGCTCCTCTTCTCTATTCGCTCTTCAAATTAAATCCTTTTAATTATATATTTTAATTATAAATTAACTTATAATTTTAATTAATAAACCTATAGAAATTGTAGGGGAAAAAAAACAGAAACAGTTGCACTCACTTGAACACTACAACCCCGATTGGAAAAAAATTGCATTATTTTTGAATTGAAAAAGAGGAAATAATTTAGTTTCTGTCGGGTATTTTTATAATTGAAAAGACAAAAAGTGAGGAGAACGGAAGTGCCTGCGGTTGTTGTAAGCGACGCCGATGGCGCGAGAAATGAGAGTCTGGAGAAATGTTGATGCCGGTGACCGAGCAGACGACAGGCGCTGAGAATGTGCCTATCGCGACACGGTGCATCTTCCAGATGCGTTCGCCAAACTAACGGACGTACGGCGAGTGAGTGAGCTTTATACCAGTAAGACATCGATCGGTGGGGCGCATGCGCTCCGCAAGCTCTCTTCTCGGAATCTCCTCTTCGTGTCACCAGTCGTCGTTCTCCCCACCCCCACCCCCATTTCCTCCTACAATTCTCTTTTCAAAACACAGTCAAGTTTCTAACTCTGCCTGCTCTGACGAGACTAGTAGCTTGGATGTCCGTTTCGCGACCACGACACCAAAACCACAAGCATCTCTCTCATTTTCGCATAAAGTGGGATGACTCTCGATTGGCCTGAGAATTTTCATGGCAAGAAAAATGTCTCTGTCTGAAGTAAAGGGCTCTTAATAAAATATAGAAAGCGCGCCCTGAGGCTCAAGAGTGAGAGGATAGGATCTTTTGCGGTTTCTGCTTTGCCGACCATGTCAAACAACGCCTCCAGGCTACACTGGATTTAAGCGATATTAAAAGCTTGCCTGAAAGCCCTGTGGTTGAAAATAGGGACATGATATATAATCTAATATTTTACAATTTTCAGCGTAAAATATTATATATTTTTTTTAATTTTCATATATACCGATGGCATAACTACTACTATAAACAATTTTTTGTTAATTGGAAATTCTTTCAATTTTCATAAATATATTTTTATACATTTCGAGAGAAATAAACAAGAGAATTTGGAAAAAAAAATGTTTTTAATTTGAAAAAGAATTATAAAAACAAGTTTAAAAAAATAATGTTAAAAACCAATTTTAAAAAACCAATAAAAAAAACAGTTTTATAAAAACAAATTTGAAAATGAAAAATATTCTACATAGAATATTTTCACCTCTTCAATCATTTTATGTAAAATAAATATTTTTTAAACACTGAAAATTTATTTTTAGCAAAAAAAAAAACTGCTTTCCAGTATTTCTAGACAAAAAATAATCTGTAAATGCATCTTAAAACCAAAATTATTGAATAACGGCATATTTTAAAATTTAAAAGTAGATTTGACCCTCTGCCTTCTCAGTTATGATTCGTCAGAAAAAAATACAATTCCATAGTCGAATTACAATGAAAATCGCTGGAGTATAAATAATTTAAAGTATAGGCAAAGAGTTGAATCAAAGTTTTGGACTTTAAATCCTACGCCCAAGGATAAAATTCAGTCAAAAGTTTATTTTCTACAAATAATAAAATTCTTCTTCGAAATTCAACTATTTACAAAAATTTTAATACAATTCTTGGCCAAAATTTTAATTATTTTCCTCAAAAATTTTTCTCAATTCAATGATTTTCATTTGTTTACTATATTTTAATAAAATTTTCAAAAAAAAGTAAAATTTAATATAATTCTACGCAGACATAAATAATAATTACTTTAATAATTACTTTCATATAAAAAAAAAATTCCACAGGAATTCAATTATTTTCATAAAATAATAAAACTCATTCTTAAGAAATTCAATTACTTTAAAAAATGTTAATATTGTTGGCAAAATTTCAATTATTTTCAAAAATTTTCCAAATAAGAATGGAATTATTCGAAAACAAATTTAATAAAATTCTACGAAAACATATTAATTGTTCTTTTTCTAAATAATATATAAATTTCTTAGCAATAATTCAAATAATTTCATAAGTAAACAAAACTCATTTTAGGAATTCAATTATTTTTTAAAAAATTTAATAAAATTTGTTGGCAAAATTTCAATAAATTTCAAAAATTTCCCAAAAAGAATGGAATTATTTAACAAAAAATTTAATAAAATTCTACACCAACATTTAATTGTTTATTTAACCCTTTCACGCCCATGGGACATATACGTCCCACCTACAAAAACCTCAATATCTTTGAAGAAACTTAATATTTTTGAGTCTAATTTAGTGCGTTCTCTTCAGGAAGAATAGGGCTTTAAAAATAAGTCACCTAGATCATGTTAAAAAATTCCTATTGTTTAAAAAAATTCATAAATTATTGTTAAAAATCATGAATTTTTAAAATATTTTAAAATCGCCTAAAAATTGTTACTCGGGGGTTTTCGGGGTCGCTGATTACGAATCCGGTGCTAGTTTTTCAAAATTCAAAATAGCGGATCTAATATGGCGGACGACAAATGTAAAAATTAAAACGGATTGGCATGAAACTTGTTAATCGGGGGTTTTTTAGGGTCGCTGATTACGAATATAATATCAGTTTTTTAAAATTGAAAATGGCGGATCCAAGATGGCGGACCATTATTTTTAAACATTTTAATTTCACCTGAAAATTGTTACTGGGGGGTTTTTAGGGTCGCTGAATACGAATCCGGTGTTATATTTTTAAAATTCAAAATGGCAGATCCAATATGGCAGGCGTTATTTTTAAAATCGTTTAGTTTTACCAGAAACTTTTTACTCGGGGGTTTTCGGGGTCGCTGATTACAAATCCAGTGTTATATTTTTAAAATTCAAAATGGCGGATCCAAGATGGCGGACAATTTTTTTTAAACATTTTAATTTCACCTGAAACTTGTTACTCGGGGGTTTTCTGAGTCGCTGATTACGAATTAAGTGTTAATTTTTAAAAATTCAAAATGGCGGATCCTATACAGTGGACGACAAATGTAAAAATTGTTTGGATTAGAGGGAAACTTGTCACTGAAGGGTTTTTATTGTCTCTGATCACGAATTTGTAGTTTATTTTAAAATTGCGATTGTGTATTTATTTATTTATTTCTGTCAGTAAAAAGTAAAGTATGATTTCATTGCATGCCCTTTCGGGCCTTTACAATCTCCTCAACATCACTATACTAAATTCTTCTAACTCACAAACTCTTCCTCCATATCCCTACTTTTGCGGCTGCAGCCGACTTAGGTTAGGAGTACTCGCATTCGCCTGGACATTCGGCCAGGGAAGAGGAAAAACTGCAGAAAACCTACTTCCCAAGTACAACCGGTTTATTGACGTCGAGTCATGAATGAACATTTGGATAGCCATCACAAATGCACAATCATAACCTCGGCATTAAACCTCCCGTTTGATATATCTCATCAGTGAAAAACACCAAATCTGTAGCGATTCACAGAGGGTCACCCATCCAAGTACTAACCGCACTCAAAGTGGCTTAACCTCTGTGATCGCAAGCAACAGGATTCCACCAACCGGGCTATACTATCGGTTATTTTTATTTCTGTCAGTAGATGGACTTGTTTCTTTCTACTCTCACTGGATTCGTAATCAGCGACCCCGAAAACCCCCGAGTAACAAGTTTCTGGTAAAACTAAACGATTTAAAAAAAATCGTCCGCCATCTTGGATCCGCCATTTTGAATTTTTAAAAAATGATGTCATATTAGTAATCAGCGACCTCAAAAACTCCCGAGTAACAATTTCCAAGCCAATCCGATCAATCTGTAAAAAAGTTGCCCGCCATATTGGATACGCCATTTTGAATTTAAAAAATTTTATAATTCTGATATCAGATTCGTAATCAGCGCCCCCGAAAACTATGAATAACGTTACACTTACGTTTTTTTAACCGTCCAGTTATGCCTGGGTGTGAAAGGGTTAAAAAAAAAATTTTTTAATAAAATTCTACGCAAACATTTAATTACTTTCTTAAAAAATAAAAATTTCATAGAAATTCAATTATTTGCATAAATAATAAAACTCTTTTTAAGAAATTCAATTACTTTAAAAAATGTTAATATTGTTAGCAAAATTTCAATTATTTTCAAAAAATTTTCAAATAAGAATGGAATTATTTTTAAAAAAAATTTAATAAAATTCTACGCAATCATTTAATTGATTTTCCTAAATAATACCTATATATAAATTTTTTCGCAATAATCAAATAATTTTCATAAATAATAAAAATAATCGCAGGATTTAAATTATTTTTCATATAATTTTTATCAAATTTCTCGAGAAATTTAATTATTCTTGAAAATTTTATTAAAATACGTCGAAAGAATTCACTTATTTAAAAATATAATGACATAATTCTTCAAGAGAATTAAATTTAACGAAACATTTAATTATTCAATAAATTATTTATTTTAATTTTATTTAAATAATTAAATTCTTGTAGAATTTTCGAAGAAAAATTAATTCAAAAATGAATTAAAAATAAAAATCTGAATTTTTCCTAATTTCAACTAATAATACTGTAGAATTAATTTTTTTGGAAAAAGTTTAATTAAATTTTTTTTTTAATATTTGGAGTTTTTATTTTATATTATAGGTACACTTAATTAAGAAATTGCCAAATAATTGAAATTTTGTAAAATTAAATTAAAATAATATAATGATTTTAAAAATTCTCAAGGATCTTCAATTATTTTCAAAAATAATAAAATCCTTCGCAGAAATTCAATTATTTTTCAAAATTTTAAAGAATTATCGTTAAAATGTCAATTATCTTTATAAACATATAAAATTATTTTCCGAAATTTAATTATATTTAATTATTTAAAAAAAACTGTTCGTACAATTCTACGCAAATAATTATTTTCATAAATACCTAATACAAATTTCACAAGAATCCAATAATTTACAAATTTTTTATCAATTTCTTCGCAATAATTCAATTATTTTCATAAATAATAAAAATTTTTACAGGGATTTAATTACTTTCATTAAAAAAAAATTCTTTTTAGGAATTGAATTATTTTCATAAATATAATAAAACTAATCGCAGGATTTAAATTATTTTTAATACAATTTTATCGAATGCGTCGAAAAAGTAATTATTTATAAAAATTTTTGTTAAAATTCCTAAAAGGATTCAATTTTATTTAAAAATGTAATGAAAAAATTCTTTATAAGAATTCAGTTTTGAGAAACATTCAATTATTCATAAATTATTTACTTTTTTATTTAAATAATTGAATTCTCCTAGAATTTTCTTACAAAAATTGATTTAAAAATAAATTTTAGTTCAAATTTCAGACAATAATTGAATATTAAAAGAGTGGATTTTTAGAAATAATTGAATTTTGAAAAAGGTTTCAAATTAAAATTTTTAAAAATCTGAATTTTTCATCTTTTTAACTACCAATTCTGTAGAATTAATTTTATTTGAACAAATTTAATTGAATTTTTTATTTGAAATTATTTGAAGTTTTTAGTTTTTAATATATATATTTAATTGAAGAATTTCCAAATAATCGAAATTTCGTAAAATTAATTTGTAAACCAATATATTTGAAAATTCTCAAAGAGATTTGTCAAAAATTATTAAGAATAATTGATTTAAATTTGAATTTTAGTTAAAATCTTAAAATTTCCAGAAAATGATAATTGAATAGAAATGATAAAAATAATTTTTAAGAAGTTAGAGTAACAATGTATTATTGAAAGTAACAATAATCTTATAATATAAAATTATAATTTTATCACTCTTTCATCTTTAATATTAAAAAAAATGAAGAAATCAATCACTCCAAATCGAAAATTCGGAGTGAACTATTTTTTTATGTTGTATAATAATATTCTTATAAGTTGTTGAATTTCAAAAAGGTTTGAATTTGGAATTTTTGAAAATCTTAAAAAAAATATTGAAATGCAATTGTGTTTTGATAAGAAATTCTTTTTCTGTTAAATAAGAAATTGAAAAGTTAATTTTTTTTTATCACAATGACTTTATTTGGAGAGTAAACCATCCAAGGGATCAAAGCCGCCGGTAAACACTCCTTTGTTTGAGAACCTCTACTATAATGAAATCCTTATGTAAAGAATTAAATTTTTTTCCAATTTCTTCTTTATTTAACCCTTATCAAAATGTAACCAATCTTTATATAAATGATATTTTTCAAAAGAATGAAATATTTTTCTAAACAATCAAGTTAGTTGAGCGAAAATTTTATTATTGGACGGAAAAATTTCTTTAAAATAAAAGAAGTTACTGAGTTTTTATTGCACATAATAGTTTTTGCATTTTTAATAAGCGGAGAAATGTTAATATTGTCCGAGTTATTTAAATATTTTATCTGGATAAAATTGCTTCTTACCACTTGTTTTTTGCTTTAAAAAGATGAATAATGTTATATATTATTTTTTAATAATTAATTTTCAATGAATTCAATCATGTAAAATTATGAGTCTGAAGTATATTAATTTTATAAAACTATAAAATCTAATGAATAATTACTTTCAATAATTATTAATGACATAGAGTAAAATAATAATTTTTATATCAATTCCTCGAGAAAATATTTTATTTATAATACCAAAAGAGACAGGGAAACATTTTTGATATGAAATTCAACTTTATTAAATAATAATATTGAAAGAAGATGTAACCTAATTCTTTTATGAATTTTCAAAAATAATCTTCTTTTCTTTGAAAATTTCATTTATCGAAGTCTTACGTGCACTTTCTTTCTTCACTATTAATAATTAGATCATTCTTTTCTTATCTCGACACATATAGGAAGCACACAATTGCTTCATTTCTTCCCAACTACGTCCCACTTGGCCACTAATTTTCTTCAAGATTTCCCCTGAGAAAATGTTAGGACTACATGCTCCGCTCTAACCGGAGGCCTCGGCTATATATCATTATTATTAAACGAGCATCAGAAACTATCATACTACACTCTTATCACCCTCGGTACCTCTAGTTCATTGGAATTGCGCCATGAACCTCAACTTTATCTTTCCCTTGGGGTATGGCCATTAAAAGGCTTTTTTAATTAGTAGTTAATAACTGCTAATATCTTTTTGTCAATGATATATTTTTCCTTTTATTCAAAGGTTCCATTTTTTTCGAAAATAAATTTTTTTAAACTCTTAACAATTTTTTTAATTAATAGGTTCGCACTCATCTACTAAAACACTACTATTTACTACTTTTTCTACGATTAACTACAATTTACTCCTTTTTTCACGATTGACTACTATTTACTAATTTTTTCACGATTAACTGCTATTTGGATAGTTTTTTTTTTTAAATTTGTGACACTAAAAGTCACTTTTTCCAATTTTTGAGAATTTTTACAAGTTTAAATTCGTTAATAGTTGGAATAAAAAAATTATTCTTGAAAATTTTAATAAAATTCTTCTTAGAAACAATTAGAATTTTTTTTATAAATTTCTTTGACACAATTCAATTATTTCAAAAAATTTTCGAAAATCTTTTGCGAGAATTCAGTTATTTTCACAAATAATGAAATTCAAATATTTTCAATGTCTATTATTTTATTTATTTATTTAGATATACAAATTTTTATATTTTAATAAAATTTCTCAAAAAAATTCAATTATTTATAAAAAATTTAATAAAATTCAAAGCGAAAATTTGAATAATAAGAATAATAAAATTTTCACAGTTATTCAATTATGTGAAATAAATTAACGGAATTTTTTTCAAAGAAATCAATTATTTAAATATTTTAATAATATTCTTTAAAAAGAAACTAATTATTTTCTAAAAATTTGTTTATAGAAATTAAATTATATTCATAAATAATGAAATTCAATGCAAGAATAAAATTATTTTTAATACAATTTTAATAACATTTCTTCAACGAATTCAATTATTTTCTAAAATAATGAAACTCTTTTTAGGAATTCAATTATTTTTTAAAATGTAATAAAATTATTTAATTGCTTTCCTAAATAATATATAAATTTCACAGTAATTTAATTATTTACAAATTTTTAATAAATTTCTTAGCTATAGTTGAAATATTTTCATAAATAATCAATTTTTTACGAGGAATTTAATTCTTTTCATAAATCATAAAATTACTTTTAGAAATTGAATTATTTTAATAAATAATAAAACTAATCGCAGGATTTCAATTATTTTTAACACAATTTTAATCCAATTCCTCGAAAAATGTAATTATTTTTGAAAATGTTATTAAAATTTGTCGAAATCAAGTAGAATTTTCTAATAAAAATTAATTTAAGAATAAATTTTAGGTAAAAAACTGTTCGTGAAATTCTACGCAAACATTTAATCATTTTCATAAATAATAAAAAATTTAAAGGAATCCAATTATTTACTAATTCTTTATAAATTTCATCGCAATAATTCAATTTGTTTATAAATAATTAAAAATTTTACAGGGATTCAATGGTTTTCTTTAAAAAAAACTCTTTTTAGAAAATTAATTATTTTCACAAATAATAAAACTAATCGCAGGATTTAAATTATAAGTTATTCGAAATATTAGAATTATTCTTTTAAATTTTTATAAAATGAAAAGAAGAATTCAATTATTTAAAAAGATTTATTAAATTTTGTTACAAGAATTTAATTATTTTCATAAATAATAAAATTCTTTGCAGGAATTAAATTATTAAAAAAATAAATTCCCTACAGAATTTGAATTATTTTGAATACAGTTTAAAATGAATTCCTCGAAAAATGTAATTATTTTCTAAATTTTTTTCAATATTCTTCAAAGAAATTAATTATTTTCAAAAATTTTGATAAAATTCTTTTTTAGTATTTAAATTCGCTAATAGTTGGAATAAAGAAATTATTCTTGAAAATTTTAATACAATTCTTCTTAGAAACAATTAGAAAATTTGTTCTGAAATTCTTTGACAAAATTCAATTATTTTCAATGCAATTTTAATTTAATTCTTTGAAATCTTTCAATTATTTTGGAAAATTTCCACAAAATTTTTCAAACTATTTGACTAATTTTCAAAAATTTAGTAAAATGCAATACAAAAATTCGAATAATATCATGAATATAATAAAATGTGCAAAGCAATTCAATTATGTGAAAAACAATTGTCAAGAAATTTTTTCAAAAGAAATCAATTATTTAAATATTTTAATAAAATTTTTTGTAAAAAATTAATTAAATTCTAAAATTTTGCCAAAATTTGTTTATAATATTGTTAAATTATTATTTTCATAAATAATAAAATTAATCGAAAAAATTCAATTATTTTTAAACCAATTTTAATTAAGTTATTCAAAATAGTTGAATTATTCTTTTAAATTTTTATAAAATGAAAAAAAAGCAATTATTGAAAAATATTTAATAAAATTTGTTACAAGTATTCAATTATTTTCATAAATAATAAAATTCGTTGCATGAATTCAATTTATTTCAAAAGAAAATAAAATTCTTTACAGAATTTGAATTATTTTGAATAGAGTTTGAAATGAATTCCTTGAAAAATGTAATTATTTTCTAAAGTTTTATCATTATTCTTTGAAAAAAATGAATCATTTAAAAAAATTATGATTAAATTCTTTTTTAGTATTAAAATTTAAAAAACAATCAGTTATTCTACCAATTATTGATTTTTGTATTTAAATAAATGAATTCTTGTCGAATTTTTAAATAAGAATTAATTTAGAAATAAATTCCAGTTAAAATTTTAGATTATAATAATTGAATATTAAATACGTTATAATATGAATTTTTATAGAAATTGTTATAAATTTGAAAAAGGTTTTACATGAATTAATAAAAAATTTTGTCAAATTTAATTAAAATAAATTTTATGTTTTAAAAAAATTAATTTTCTTACTTTTAAAAATTATTTTCAAATATAATCGAATTTTTGAAGAATTATAAAATTTCTAAAATTTCTAGTTAACTATTGATAGGGAAAAATTAATTAAAAATTAAAAAATTTGGTTTCTACTACTTATACAGATTAAACGATTGCAAAATGGTTCGTCTGACTAAAAATGACTTGTACTACTGATATAAATTTAAAAAAAATTTAATTGATATGTCTGACTAAAATCAAAGTTAGGTACTACTGATAGAAAATTAAAATTTTATGATTTCACTACTGATAGAGATTAAAATATTGCATATTGGTTTATCTGATCAAAACTGACTTGTACTACTGGTGCAAATTAAAAGAAATACCAATGATTTGTCTGACTAAAATCGAAATTACTACTGACAGGATGACATTTCCTTGATTTCTCTGATTAATTTTAGTTTCTCTGTCTCTTTCCTGAACAGTTTTTTTTCTTATTTTGACATTCGCCAAACTTTATACAAATATCGATTAGGATTAAAAGTAGAATTTTTATAATTTAAAGAACTTTGTAAAAAATTAGAATTAATATTTATTCACGTTAGAGGACAATAATTTTTAGTAAAATATACAAATATTATACTAAATTATAATCGAAATATCATCCATTAAATTTACTTGTATATTTAATTATTTAATAGAAAACAAGGAGATGAAACTGAATTTTTACTCGAGTCAATGTATTATGTATTTTATTATTTATCAAAGACATATTTTTCCTTCTTTTTATAAATAATAAAAGTAAACTTTAGACTCTTAGCTTTATTTTAATGTGCATTAAAATTTTGTTGAATTTTTAATATATATAATAATAATAATAATAATCATTATGAATTAATTTAAAAAAAATTAATTAAAAAAAAAGTTACAGTAGTGAAAAGTTACCACTTATTCATGGAGAATCATTCACCCATTTATATACTGTGTAGCAAAATAAGCACATTATTTATATAAAGAAATATTGTATTAAAATTGTAGAAAAGAGGAAAATTAGAAAGCTTACTCTCGTGTTTTTAAATAAATAGCAGTATAACGAAATTATTTTTCCCTGAGAAGCAGGCAGACTCACCCTAGTAAATTAGCTATTAAGCGTGGGAAGCAGACTGTGATGGGGAGTTCAACAAGTCGAGGATCGCCCTCAGGTAGAAAATGTGCGTTCTCTTTTCTCGATGTGCACTATACCACGGTTTACCTTCAACACTCATGCTCTTCGAAGTCCTTCAAAGATTAAAGGCATACTCAGAAAGTTGTTGAGAAACTCAAAAAATCCCTATTCATGCGAAAATTGCATACAATGCACTTTTCGACCCCCTTTAGTTTCGACAGTGACACAATATTCTCTTTAATCCTTGTTGTATATACTTTCTTTGTTCTTTAGAAGAAAAAAATAAAAAAATATATTTTGTTTATTTATGTATTTTAAATATTAATTTTATTAATTTTTTTTTTAAATCGAGCATCGGAAATTTTATGGTCACACTGAAAATGTCAATCATTTTTTACTGATTAGTTATAATTATGAAATTGAAATATATAAAATGTTAGTGAAAAAGTAGTCGGGTTTCGTCAGACAAGACACTTTTACATTGATTACAAGTAGTAATGGTCGATTTTAGTCAGACAAAAGTTTAGTTTTTTATTTAGTAAATTAAAATTTATTCCACTTATAATTCTACTAGCAACAATTCGCGCGCTAAAGCGCACGGCTAACTTCTTACTGCCTTTTTTAAAATAAAATTAGCAATTTTAAAAATAATAGAATTTTAAAACTTCATAATTCAAATATTTGTTGAAAACACTAAAAAAAATCCAATTTTGAAGAAATTACAAATAATTGCAGAAATTTAACTATTAAAAAAAATAAATAAAATTCTTCTTATAAAATTCAACTATGTACAAAATTTGAAAAAAAATTTTGTAAAAATCCCAATTATCTTTATAAGTAACAAAATTCTTCTCCAAAGTTTAATTATTTTTCTAAATGTCAAAAAAATTTTTGTCCTAATATCAATTATTTTCAAAAATAAAATGCATTTTTTTAATTTCATCAATGATTTTCAATATTTACTATTTTAATAAAATTTCTCAAAAAAATTCAATTATGTATTTAAAAAAATTTTAATAAAATTGTATGCAAACATTTAATTATTTTCATAAATAATTAAAATTTCACAGGAATTCAATTATTATTTTTATAAATAATAATTTTTTTTAAGGAATTCAATTATTTTCATAAAAAATAATTTAAAATTCTAGAAAATAATAATTGAATTAAAATGATGAAAATAATTTTGATGAAATTACAGTAACAATATATTCTTATAATAATATAAAATAATGATTTTATTACTTGGTCATCTTTAATTATTATAAAAAATGAAGAAATCAATCACTCCGAGTCTTCGACTCGGAGCAATCGATATCTTCATATTTTATAACAAATACTTTTATAAGTTGTTTAATTTTAAAAAGGTTTGAATTCGAAATTTTTAAATGTCTTAATTCCTGTAGAAAATCCTATTCCAAAAATAAGATTAAAAAAAATAGGAATTTTGCAAATATTTTTCTTCTTTTTCTAAAACAAAATAATAATTTTTTTAAAAAAATTGTGATTTATAAACAAAAACAATGCAAAATAAATTGCATTATTATTAACTTTTTTATTATTTTTCTTTTCAAATATTTTCAATTTTAAAATTAATATATTGAAAATCATTTAATTGTTGCAAAGAATTTTATCAAAAAATTTGATTATAATAGAATTCCTTCAAAGAATTTTATTATTTAGGAAAATAACTGAATTCTCACAAAGAATTTTATTAAAATTTTTAAAAATCCTAATTAAATTCTTTTGAAGAATTTCTTTGAATTTTCTTTTTATTAAACTAATGGAGTTTCTTTAATAATTTTAATTAAAAATTTTGAAAGCATTTGAATTTTATTAAGAAAAATTTTATTAAAAGTGAATTGAAAATAATTGAATTCTTGCCGAGAATTTTACTAATATATATAAAAATTGTTTCGAAGAATTTATTAAAATTTTTAGACATAATTGAAATTTATGGAAATATTTAAAAATATTTGAATTCATCCGAGGAATTCAATTAAAATTGTTTTAAAAATCATTGGATTTTTGTATAAAGATTTTACTATTGAAAAAAATAATTAAATATTGTTCAGAAAGATTTTACTATTTATAAAAAATAATTAAAATGTTTCGCGAGAATTTTTAAAAATTTTAAGAAATAATTAAATTTTTATGAAGAATTTTATAGAAATATTTTAAAATAATGAAATTTTTTCGAGAAATTCAATTAAAGTTGTTTCGAAAATAATGAAATTTCTTTAAAGAATTTTATTAAAATTATGTATATTCAAAATCATTGAATTCATTACAAGAATTTTATTACTTTTTTGAAAATAATTGAATTCTTTCAATTTTTTTGACGAATATATTTAAAAATTGCATTGAAAGTAATTTAATTTTTATATAGAGTTTTTTAAAAATATTTTGAGAATAATTGAGAATTATTTTTAGAGAATTTTCAATTCTTGTTGAAATTGCATTTTATGGAAATTTTTGAAAATAATAAAATTCTTTCATGTAATTTTATTGAAATTTGATTAAAAATAATTTAATTCTTGTGAAGAATTTTACTATTTATAAAAATAATTGAATTTTTTCGAAGGGTTTATTAAAATTTTAGAGAATATGAACAGTAATAATTAATTTTGTGCTTAATAAGTGAATTTTTTAAATTTTGATTATGAAATTATTTTTAAAATTTATATTTGAAGATTAAAAATATTTGTAATTTGCATAACAATAATAAATTGAATATCACGTTCCGCGCGTAAAATTTTCTAGTTATCTAAAGATAACAAAAACAAAAATATAAATAAAAGACAACTTCAGAGTGTGAGGGACAGAAAAAGTGAATGAATGAAAGAATGAAAGAACATTCAAATTAATATAATATAATATAATATAATATAATATAATATAATATAATATAATATAATATAATATAATTAATATAATTAATATAATTTTCAAAACATTCAATTATAAATTTATAAGTAGTAAACAATAAAATATGGTCAGATAAAATATTATAAAGTATTAATTAAGCAGTAGCCTTTTTTAAAAATTCTATTCCAATCGTCTTTTTTTCATATAGAATGCATAACAATTTTGAAAAAAAAATTTCCTCTCTTTGTCTCACAAATCACGTCTATGACGATTGCCTCTACAATCGTCATCAAAAAATCGTTATATTTGCGAACAAAAATTTTTCTCGATCGTAAAATACTTTGGCAAATCGTTTTTCAACCGTCATGGAGGAGTATATGCCAATATGCAAAAGGTGAATTTTAATTTTCGTGGAAATTTTCTCGAATTTCCCACACGTGTGAAAGGACTGACAATGAGAATAGATTTCATTTGAACAAGAGGAACACTTTAGCACGTCTTCAAATATCCATACGATGTTCGAATCACGTACATCATGAAAGAACCGAACATGAAGCGTCGTTTAGATATTTGAATGGGTTAAATAGTGCGTTATACTGAATTTGAGAATCGCCAAATTGGCAAGGAAATGATGCTTTCAAATCCAAAAAGAAAAAAAAAGAAAGTTTTACACTTGAAGACATTTTAAAAGTTTATCGAAAGAATGCATTGAATAGAAATTTTTTTATTAAATTTATGATAGGAAATTTAGTTTGGAAATAAAAGGATATTTAGATGAGAAATAGATTATGTTTGGATGTTGGAAGGGGAAACCACAAACCTCTGTTCAACCACCATTATACTAACATTTTGGCTCGATTAGTTTCCCCCCTTCTGCAAGCCAATGTACAATGAAAGTCAATGACTTACACGAATTTTCAAGAGTTTTGTCAATAAATTAACTGCTTTTGATAATGAAACTGCGAAGTATAAATTTTTCAAATGAATAATAATGATAGAAAAAACATTGTACTTTTTGGTATTAACACACTGAGAAAACGATTTATTTGATTAAAACAAATTTTGTTTAAATCAAAGTTAAAATATCTTTGCTATACAGTCAAACAAATTTAAGTTTAATTGAAACATATTTTTTTGGTTCATTTAAAGAAATAATATATTCAAACATAAGTTATGGTTAATTTTAAATTATTTATAATTAACTTTTAAGTTTGAATTAAACATAAAATTTTTAAGCGTAATGTTTGTTTAAATCAAAACTAAATATGTTTGAATTAAACATAATTATTCAAAAAAATAGTATTTTTGAATCAAAACAGTAGATATTTTCCATATAATGGGATTAAGCTTACAAACTAATTTCAATTAAATAAAATCACTTAAAATTATTTTTCTATTTGAATTGGGTATAATATTTTCTTAGTGCAAGCTGCGCACTCAATAATTTGTTTTAAAAATGTAGTAATAAGTATCTTTAAGACTGAAAAAAGTATCAAAAAATAGAATTAAGACTGAAAAGAGTAATAAAAACGTAGCTACTATCAAAAAATAAAATTTGGCTACTAAAAACTTATTTTAGACGATTCACAAAATTCATAAAAATTTCATTCTGTATTTCTCTGACATTTTCTTGATTACTATCAAAAATGTATTATTTTCCTGGTAATAACTTCAATTCTACATTCTTCTAAAATTCAAATATTTTCCATACTTTTAATTAGAACTTTTAGAAATTTTAGAATTCTTCAAAAATTCGATTATATTTCAAAATAGGGGAATGTAGTCAAGGTTGGCCTACTGTCTAGGTAGGCCACTCGCGTTTTTTTTGTCAAGTTCACTAGCGCCACCTACGCGCATTTTTGTCGAAGCTTGTCTTAGTGAAACCTAACTTTTTGTTCAATTACATTTTCGGAAAATCGAAAATTGTGTTTTCTGTGACGTCGGTACAAAAAAAGCTCAAAAAAAGTTTTGTGCATAATGTGAAAAACCATTAATAAAAGATAAAAAACAAATTGAATCGTCAAGGCAAGTATGCAGAAAATTTGTGGGACTCATGGTTGAAAGGAAAACAAAGTAAAAAATCGAATCCCGAAACGTATTTCTTTATGGTTACAACAATTCGGTAATGTTACTTACTGTCAAGGTCGGCCACTATGTGTTTAAAATGCGCAAAGTTGAGGACGAGCTACTTCATTTGCAAAAACTGCAATTCTGTATAACTCATAATATAATTGATCATCTTATTAATATTTTTATTTAATTTTATTAATATTTTAGTGCAAAAATTTTTTTTATTTATATTTATTTTTTTATATTGTTTATTGTTATTATTTTGTTATTTCATTAAGTTACAAACTGTAAACAATAAAGAATCAATTTTCCGTAACTCTAAACATGTCATTTTATTTTTTAACGATTAATGCCCTTTGAATTTTAAACATGGCCGACCTTGACTGTAATGGCCAACCTGGACTACAAATTTTTTTTTTTTTAAATCTTTATAACTTTTTCATTTTTAAACCTGTCAATTTACTTTGTACAGAAAAAATGTTCCTATTAAACAGGACTTTCCAACCATATACTTCAATTGTCCAAATTCATTTTTAAAAAAAAGTTATAAACAAAAGTCAAAAAGGTGGCCGACCTAGACTATGTTCCCCTAATTTTTAAAAGTAAGAAAATTAATTTTTTTAAAACATAAAATTCATTTCAATTAAATTTAACAAAATTTTACGTTAAATTATGTAAAACCTTTTTCAAATTTATAACTATTTCTATAAAAATTCATATTATAACGTATATAATATTCAATTATTATAATCTAAAATTTTAACTGCAATTTATTTCTAAATTAATTCTTATTCAAAAATTCGACAAGAATTCATTTATTTAAATACAAAAATCAATAATTGGTAGAATAACTGATTGTTTCTTAAAATTGAAAACTAGAAAAGAATTTAATCAAAATTTTTGAAAATAATTCATTTCTTTTGAAGAATGTTAATAAAACTTTAGAAAATAATTAAATTACATTTCTCGAGGAATTCATTTTAAACTATATTCAAAATAATTCAAATTCTGTAAAGAATTTTCTTTTCTTTTTAAATAAATTGAATTCATGCAACGAATTTTATTATTTATGAAAATAATTGAATACTTGTAACAAATTTTATTAAATATTTTTCAATAATTGAATTTTTTTTTTCATTTTATAAAAATTTAAAAGAATAATTCAAATATTTCGAATAACTTAATTAAAATTGGTTTAAAAATAATTGAATTTTTTCGATTAATTTTATTATTTATGAAAATAATAATTTAACTATATTATAAACAAATTTTGGCAAAATTTTAGAATTTAACTAATTTTTTACAAAAAATTTTATTAAAATATTTAAATAATTGATTTCTTTTGAAAAAATTTCTTGACAATTGTTTTTCACATAATTGAATTGCTTTGCACATTTTATTATATTCATGATATTATTCGAATTTTCGTATTGCATTTTAGTAAATTTTTGAAAATTAGTCAAATAGTTTGAAAAATTTTGTGGTTTTCCAAAATAATCGAAAGATTTCAAAGAATTAAATTAAAATTGCATTAAAAATAATTGAATTTTGTCTAAGAATTTCAGAACAAATTTTCCAATTGTTTCTAAGAAGAATTGTATTAAAATTTTCAAGAATAATTTCTTTATTCCAACTATTAGCGAATTTAAATACTAAAAAAGAATTTTATCAAAATTTTTAAAAATAATTAATTTCTTTGAAGAATATTGAAAAAAATTTAGAAAATAATTACATTTTTCGAGGAATTCATTTCAAACTGTATTTAAAATAATTCAAATTCTGTAGGGAATTTATTTTTTTGAATAATTTAATTCCTGCAAAGAATTTTATTATTTATGAAAATAATTAAATTCTTGTAACAAAATTTATTAAATCTTTTTAAATAATTGAATTCTTCTTTTTATTTTATAAAAATTTAAAAGAATAATTCTAATATTTCAAATAACTTATAATTTAAATCCTGCGATTAGTTTTATTATTTGTGAAAATAATTAATTTTCTAAAAAGAGTTTTTTTTAAAGAAAATCATTGAATCCCTGTGAAAATTTTAATTATTTATAAACAAATTGAATTATTGCGATGAAATTTATAAAGAATTAATAAATAATTGGATTCCTTTAAATTTTTTATTATTTATGAAAATGATTAAATGTTTGCGTAGAATTTTGTGGAAATTTTCAAAAATAATTAAAAGATTTCAAAGAATTAAATTAAAATTGCATTGAAAATAATTCAATTCCACTGAATAATTGAATTAAAATTGCATTGAAAATAATTGAATTCTTGCGATTTATGAAAATAATTTAATTCCTATAAATAAATTTTTAGAAAATAATTAATTTCTTTTTAAGAATTTTATAAGAATATTTAAAAAATTGATTGCTTTAAAAAAAATCCCTTTAATTTATTTCACATAATTGAATTACTTGTAAAATTTTATTATTCATATTATTTGAATTTTCGCTTTGAATATTATTAAGTTTTTTATAAATAATTGAATTCTTTTTAGAAGTTTTATTAAAATATATAAATTTGTATAATCTAAATAAATAATAAAATAATCATCCTTTTATTATAGTATTCTCAGTTTACTATTATTTATCATCTTAAAGTAAATGTGCCAGAAATAATTTGTGTTTAATTAACCTATAATAATATTGAATATAAATTTATTTTTACGTCTTACAATTAGTGAATAGCTTATAAATGTTTGAATAATTAAAATTTCGATTCATGTGTGAATTTATAAATATAGAGAAAAAGAAAAACAGATCATAAATTTGTTAAACATTGTATAAAATGAAATTATCCGAAGAAAATGTTTGAAAACGAAAACTTTCAATTAAATAATAATTTATCTTTATACGGAGTTTGCATTATTAAAACAGATCTTCCCCGCATTAATATCATTTTTTGTAATTAAGAGCCTTGGGGAGTTATGTAAATTATATTCGAAAATAATACGTTTTCATTAAATAAATATTTGTATTTATTTTCTTTTTTTTATCGTCTTCTCACTGCTATATTATTGTTTACCTATTTAAAGGAAGTAGAAAAATAATTTTAGATAATTTTGTTTAATATTATATATTATAGATATTAAATATCTACTGCTTTGAATCAAAAGTATTATTTATTTGAATAATTATATTTAATTCAAACAGAAAATCTGTTTTACAGTTTTTCTAAGGATATCAAATTGAGACAAAAAACGAATCAAAATGTTGCTTCGCAACAATTTTGATACGCTTTTCGTCTCAATTTGATATCTGCAGAAAAAAAAATTTAATTTAATGTCATATTATAATTTAGATTAATTAAGACAAGATTATGAAACTTTTTGAAAGAAGGTGAGTTTTAAGGAAATATACAATACTTTCTCGTTTGTTTATACGCAAATGTTGATCTACTTTATACGATCAAAAATTCAAAGTTTTAAACGGTTGCAATGCAGTCTTTAGGTGAAGGTATTATCGAGACTGGTGGAAGCGGGGAGCGATTTGTAGCGATAGAAATACTTTTTTAGCTCACAAGTTGCGCCAATGCGAATTCGATAAGACAGTATATATATAAAGTTTCCCGGTAATTTCAGACCTAATTTCACATTGTGAAGGCAAGAGGAGAGACAATGCGAGTGGAATATAAAAGCGGGCAAGATAAGAGCTTTTTGGAAAGCATGGTGTCTGTAGAGCCAGGGAACAGAAATAAGGAACTAGCGTGTAGTATTCCACTGTTAACTTTCTGAATATACTTAGTCGCAGATGTGCGGCTAGCTCTCTCTCTCTCTCTCTCTCTTGTTTCGGTTTAATATCAAACTTGGTGCCACCATTTCCCCAGAGTGTGGGCTTTTCTTGGGAAGGGGGAAATTGCAGAGAAAGGGGTTTTGGGGGGGAGGGAATAACTGCCTCGGAAAAGTGAGAGAGAAAGAGGGAGAGAGAGAGAGAGACTTGCAGGCAGGTATATTTCCAGGAGTCGCGTTGCTTTCCTCTACTGTGAGGGGTGCAAACGGCTCGATTGAGGACTCGTCACGTACAATCTACGTGTGCAGCGTGCGTTAGATTTTCTATCCCTTTTCGACCCCTCTCGATCATCCAACTACGTTACCAAGAGGCGTCACCCAACCACGTTTACTCTCTTTACTTTCCTCTTGTCTTTTGCGCCATAAAGCGCAGCTGAAGCGAAAAATTTCTCCGTCTCTCTGAAATCGTTTCTTACGTCACCTACCACTTGATGAAATTATTGTTCGATTACTATGAGTCTGTAGTGACACTTTCATTTTATATCTGTCTCTTGACGCTGCTGTGCTGCTGCCTTCGAGGGGAAAAATTTATTGCATCGGAAAAAAAAACGTTGACAATTTGATTTCATATAAAAACCCATAATCCTGATATTATTATTTTTTTATTATCATTACTATTACATGCATTGTACCAATTTCTATATTTTTATATTATTTGTTAATTGGTGTTAATTCATAATCCTGTAATTGGTCTACTTGACTCTCTAAATTTGAATTAGTAAAAATGTTTATTAATTTGAATTAGGGACTGACTTTTTGCTTTTGAATTAGTAAATTTCACTATTGAATTAGTAGAAATTACTATTTATTAGTAAAACTATTTACTATTTACTAATTCAAAAGCAAACAGTCGCTAATTCAAATTAGTAAACATTTTTATTAATTCAAATTTAGAGAGTGACTGTTGCAGATTTACTTCAATAAAAATAAAATAAATTAAATATACTTATAATAATTGTCTTTCCGTCATTCATTCATTCATTTTATTTTCATCTATGTTCTAAGTTTCTGGCAATTGATTTTTAAATCATTTTTATCAAAATTTTTCATATTTTTCCTTTAAAGATAAGACTATTTTTAATGTTAATGATTTTTTTGTAAAATTTTATTATTGTTACATCAGGGTTGCCAAAGGTCAGAAAAGTCAGGGTATTTAGAATTAGTCAGGGAAATCAGGAAAAAGTCAGGGATTTTTATTAAAAATACTGAAAAAAATTAAATTTTTAGAATTCATAAAAACAATTTTGAAGTTTGGTATCTTTTTGTTTTTGACTTATAAACTATGAAATTGGCAAGAATTCTAATACAAAACATTCAATTTTTTCTATTTCTGACAATTATTTCTTTTTAATAAACAAATTCTTGAAGAACTAAGTATCATAATATTATTACTTAGAAATTATTTAATGAATAATTTTACTTAAAAATTTCAAAACTAATTGTATTTCATAAGAGTTACGTTTACAATTTTCGTAAATAGATGAACATTAAAGGTTTAAATTTGAAATTTTAGAAATTTTAGATTGAAATTGAAATTTTAAGAGCAACTATTAAGAGAAATTTAATCATTTTCAAAAGTAATAAACTTCTTCGCAAAAATTCAATTATTTTCAAAACTAGTAAAATTATTCTCAAAATTTTAATTACGTTCAAAAATTTTTTAAAATTCTCGTCAAAATTTCAATTATTTTTAGAAATAATAAAATTTTGATCAAAATTTTAACTATTTTTATAAATAATAAAATTCTACTGATCAATTAAATGATTTTCAATATCTACAATTTAAAAAAAAAATTCCAAAAGAATTCAATTATTTAAAAAAACTTTTGAAAAAATTCTACGCAGACATTGAATTATTTTCATAAATAATCAAAATGACACAGAGTTTAATTATTTACGAAATTTTTATTTTCTTTGCAATAATTTAATTATTTTTATAAATAATAAAAATCTTCTATGAAATTCAACTATTAAAAAAAAAATTTTATAAAATTCTTGGCAAAATTTCAATTATTTTCAAAAATTTTCCTCATTTCAATTCTTTTTAATATCTACTATTATCCAAATGAAGTCAATTATTTTTCATTTGTTAATGAAGTTTCTCGAAAAAAATTCAAATATATTCAGAGAATGGAAAAAAACAGTTCTGAGAGATTCAATTATGTCGAAAAATTTAAATAAAATTCTTTTAAAAATACTATTATTTAAAGAAATATTGACAAAATTCTTTACAAGATTTAGTTAATAAAATTGTAATTTTAATAAAATTTTCATTTACAATACCATTCTTCTTAAGAATTTAATTATTTTTCCCAAATAAAATAAAATTCTTCGCAAGAAATCAATTATTTTCATAAATAATACAATTTTTCTCAAGAATTCAATTATTTTTGAAAAATTTGATAAAATGCTTTAGAAATTTGAAAAATTATAATAAAATTGATCATACAATAAAATTATTTTCGTAAAATATAAAATTCTTCCTAGGAATTACAATTATTGTCAAAAATTTTTGTAAAAATCTTCGAAACAATTCAATTATTTCCGTAAGTAGTAAAATTCTTCGAAGCAATATAATTATTTAAGAAATTTTAATAGAATTCTTCCCAAGAATTCAATTCTTTTCGAAAATAAACATTTTCACAGGAATTTAAGAAATTTAATATAATTCTTTGTCAGATTTCAATTATTTTCAATTTTTTAATAAAATTTCTTGATAGAATTTAATTATTTTCAAAAAGTTTTAAAAAATTCTGAGAAATTTAATTATTTAAAAAAATTTGAATAACATTCTTCACAAGAAATTAATTATTTTCATAAATAATAATATTTTTCTCCGGAATTTATAATTATTTTTACAATTAAAATTCTTCACAGGAATTAAATTCGTTAAAACAAATTTTAATAAAATTCGTTGCAAGAATTCAATTATTTTCATGAATAACAAAACTTATCGCCGAATTTGAATTATTTTTTATTAAATTTTAAATAAAATGATAGAAAATTGGATTAATTCTAGAATTTTTTTTTTAAATTCGCCGAAAGAATTCAATTATTTAATAAATTATTTATTTTTGTATTTAAAAAATTGAATTCTCGAAAAATTTTCTAATATTATTATTATTTTTTTTTTATTATAATACTTGTCTTATTACAAAAAAGTAAATACAAGAGGAGTTTCGCATTACAGAGATATAAACTAATTCTCAAAATTGATATTCATTTATTTCTAGTTACAATATTCTTACGATATAAAATAATAATTTTATCACTCTGTCATCTTAAATTAATTATAAGTTTTTGAATTTCAGATGGTTTAAATTTGAAAATCTTAATCCCTGTAGAAAAATAATAATAATAAAATATTTATATTTAACAAAGAAGTAATTGATGTTTTTGAATTTTACTTCAGAAGAAATTTGAAAATAAATGTAATAGTTTTTTTTGAGTATCTAATAATTTTTGGGGTGAATCAAAATATTCTTCAAGGTCAGGGAAAAAGTCAAAATTTTTTCTGGAAATCAGGGAAAATTTAGGGAAAAATAAAATAAAATTTTTGTGGCAACCCTGTTATTATTTTTAATTAGAGACAAAAAAAGTAATTATTTTACAACTTTTATCTAAAAATTTAACTTTTTTAATAACACTAAACAATTTTATTTCTCTCTGAATTTTTTTTTTATATCAAAGAGCATCAGAATTTTTATACGCGCACATTAATATTACATTCTAGACATATTTTACTTCATCTCCTACTTTATCTTACTCCTTTTTTTGTATTATATCAAGCAAATTCACAAGAGTAGAACAGAAAAGTTCTATTTTATTAACTTTTATTGCAAAAAAGTTGAAAAATAAAAAATGATAAAAAAAGGGTTACAGTGTCGCTTTCATCATAATTATTTAACGTGTGTGTTTCATGTGACACATTGTTTGTTTGATCTTTAACTTTCATATTGTGAATCAAATTATATTCCCTGTCGTAACATTATCGTACTTCTGTCAATTATCGTAAAAGAAAAATGAAAAAAAAAAAAATAAAGGGAACAGTATAAGTTAGGCAAGTAAAGCAAACAGAAACCCGAGAGTGAACGAAATATAATTTCTTACTTACACAGGAGGTTTTCAAGTACGAGTTGAGAAGTTCGGGAGTTCAAGTTTTGCCGGTATATTAGTCTTCAGTGTAAGGAAAAAGAAACAAAAAAAGAAAAGGGGAAACGGTAATTACTGTTTTCCAGCTGCCGTTGGGTATTGCAAGTATTCCGACTGCAAGTTTATCGATACTTATATTAAGTCATTTAAAGTTTTCAAACTTTTCCACTAAAGTATTCTCCTTAAATTAGAGAATAATAAAAAGAACTGTGAGGGATTTTTTTTTTGACAGGAAAATATCAATGAAAATTGTATTTTTACTTTTGATATAATTAAGGTTAATACCACACGTCAGGGAATTCGGGAAAAGTCAGGGATTTTTATTAAAATACTGGAAAAAATTAAACTTTTAGAATTCATAAAAAAATTCTAAATTTTTGTGTCTTTTTTGTTTGCCTCATAAATTAGGAAATGACCACAAATTCTAATACAAAACTTTCAACTTTTTCTATTTCTCACAATAATTTCTTTTTAAATAACTTAATTCTTGAACAATTATCATAAAATTATTACTCACAAATTATTTAATGAATAAGTTCAAATTTTTAATATTTATTTAATTAATTATTGAATATAATGGATTTATGGAAGGATTTTTGTTAAAAAAAACTAAAAACAATCGAATTTTGGAGAAGTTACAAATGATTGCAGAAATTCAATTATATTCAAATGTAATAAAATTCTTCACAAAAATTCAATTATTTTCAAATGTAATAAAATTATTCTCAGAATTTTAATTATGTTCAAAAATTTAAAAAAAAATTCTCCTCATAATTTCAATTATTTTTAAAAATAATAAAATTCTCGTCAATAATAAACTATTTTTATAAATAATAAAATTTTCTACTCCTAAATTGAATTATTGTCAATGTCTACTATTTTAAAAAACATTTTGAATTAAATGATTTTCAAAATCTACAATTTAAAAAAAAATGTTCCAAGAGAATTCAATTATTTAAAAAAAACTTTTCATAAAATTCTACGCAAACATTCAATTATTTTCATAAATAATAAAAATAGCAAAGAAACTCAATTATTTACAAAATTTTTATAAATTTTTTGGCAATAATCGAATAATCCAATGCTTTTGATGAATAATAAAATTCTTTTTAGAAATTCAATTATTATTTTCATAAATAATAAAACTCATCGTAGAATTTCAATTATTTTTAATACAATTATTATCGAATTTTTCAAAAAAAATTTTCTTGAAAATTTTATTAAAATTCGTTGAAAGAATTCAATTATATAAAAATTAGTTGATAAAATTCTTTATGAAAATTTATTTTTAGTACCTATAATATATTTTTTTGTAAATTTGAATATAAATTTTGTTATGAAATTAATTGAATTTTTTAATATATCTATATTTGATATTATTTTCAAAATTTTAACGCAATTCTTCGAAAGAATTCAATTATTTTCATAAATATTAAAATTATCTTCAGAAATTCAATTATTTCTAGGAATTTCAATTAAAATCTTAGCAAAATTCAATTATTTTTATAAAAAACAATATTCTTTAAAATTATTCAATTATTTTCAAAAGTAATAAAATCCTTCTCAGAAATTCAATTATTTTTCCAAATTTTTTCAAAATTCCCGTCATTATTTTAATTAACTTAATAAATAGCAAAATTCTTCGCCAAAAATCAATAATTTTTAAAAATTGTTATCAATTCAATGATTTTTTATAGATATCTACTATTTTATTAAAATTTTAATCAAATTTAATTATTTATTTAAATAAAATTTACCAAAAGAATTAAATTATATAAAAAATTTTTTTTATGAATATAATAAAATTATTCAAAATAGAATTTTCAAAATTTTTTTCGAAAAATATCAATTATTTACAGTTTTTTATGAATTTCTTCGCAATAATTCCCATTATTTTCATAAATAATAAAAATTTCATAGAAAATTGAAATATTTAAAAATATCTTATAAAATTCATTGCAATAATTTAATTATTTTCAGAAATAATAATATTCTTTTTGGAAATTCAATTATTTGCAAAAATAATAAAACTCATTTTAGAATTTCAATTATTAATAAATATTAATACAATTTTAATCGAATTCCTTGAAAAATGTAAGTATTCATAAAATTTTTATTAATATTTGTCGAAATAATTCAATTATTTAAAAATTTGTTAATTAAATTCTTTATTAGAATTCGATTTTAAGAAACATTCAATTATTGAATAAATTATTTACTTTTGTATTTAAATAATTGGATTCTCGTAGAATTTTCTAATGAAAATTGATTTGAAAATGAATTTTAGTTAAAATTTTAGATAATAATTGAATATTAAAATTAAAAGCATTGCATTCTAACATAAATTTTTAAAAATTATTTAATTTTGATAAGTTTTCAAATTAAAATATTTAAAAATCTGCATTTTTCATATAATTTTAACAAAAAATTCTATAGAATTAATTTTTTAGAAAAAGTTTAATTGGTTTTTTAAAATTGTCTGTAGTTTTTATTTTCTAATATATATTTAATTAAAGAATTTCCGAATAATCGAAATTTCGTAAAATTAAATTATAAACAAATGGATTTGAAAATACTTATAGAACTTTGTCAAAAATTATTAAAAATAATTAATTTAAAGGAGAATTTTAGTTAAAAATTGTATAATTGAATAGAAATGATAATTTGAAATTTGAAATTTTTGAAAATCTTGATTCCTATGTAAAAATGATAGTGATTAAATATTTATTAAAAAATGAAGATATTTATGTTTTTCAAATAATTTTATAATTAAATAAATTCATAAATATTTAATAGAACATTTTTTTGGATATCTAATAATTTTTGGGAGTTAATCAGAATATTATTTTCGGGTCAGGAAAAAAGGCAAAATTTTGTCTGGAAATCAGGGAGAAGTTAGAGAAAAACAAAATAAAATTTTTATGTCAATCCTGATAATGTTATCAAATTAGGAAAGATAATATCTCTTTGTTGTTTAATTCAACTTCGAATTTTTCGTTAAAAAGAATTGTAAACTTCCGTTTTCCCTTTTTTATAATAAGTCAATGTTCGCAACAATGAATGTCATAAGGAGGAGGAAGGAGATATGTTTACTGCGACTGGCTTTTATTCTGGTAATTCTGGTTGAAGAGGAGAAAGATAACCATCCTTACAAATAAAACATGTAATCTAATAGTGGATTGAAATAACATCTATTTTCTTCTTTAAAGAATAAGTACCTCGATGTAATTGAGTCAGGTTTATGACTGGGACCTAATTCTGCAATGTACGTTTATAAAGAACTTTTTTTCCCTTTCTTTTCATATTCTAGATATAAATATACGGTTTCTCCTGGTTTTTAACAAGATCCCAAAAGGAATGTCTGCTAAAATATACCGGAGGATATTAAATTACAAATGAGAGATTTCCGATGATTTCCTTGAAATAATTAAACTTATTTAATTAGGTTAGTTACTGTTGGAAAAATTAGCGTATTAAATATCTACGGAAAATATATCGTTAAATTATGAATTCCTTCCATTTTATATTATACTCGTTTTACATAGTGCTAATTGAAACCTAATCTACATATAAGGTTTTGCTCTTGCAAATTTTATATGTAAAATCTCATTTTAATGATCCTTATAAAATGGTGTTAGTGTTAGTTAATACGGAATGGATGAATATTAAAGAAGGAGGTGAAAAACGAAAACCATTTACGGACCAATTAATGACAAAAATATAACCAGTCCGAGTGAAATTAGAGAACACTTTACTTAAAAGTATAAATTCAATTTTTTCATAACTATAAAACATGAAGAAATCGATCACTCCGAGTCTTCGACTTGGAGCGATTAATATCTTCATGTTTTATATTAATTAAAGATGGCAAATTGATAAAATCATTATTTAATATTATAAGATTATTGTACTTCTTCAAAATTATTTTCATCATTTCAATTCAATTATTGCTTTAAAAATTTTTCACTAAACTTTTTCTTTAAATCAATTAATTTTCAAAAAAGTTCTTCGACAATTTTCAAAATCCATTTATTTACAATATTCAACTTTACAAACTTGAATTATTCGTAAATTCTTCAATTAAATATATATATTAGAAAATAGAAACTTTAAAAAATATAAAAAAAATTCAATTAAACTTTTTCAAAAAAATTAATTCTACAAAATTTTTATTTAAGAATTTATTTAAGAAAAATTTAATTTTTCAAACATTTTAATTTGAAACCTTTTCAAAAAACAATTATTTCTCATAATTCATGTTAAAATCCTTTTAATATTAAATTATTATCTAAAATTCTAAAATTTGAACTAAAATTTATTTTTAAATCAATTTTCATTAGAAAATTCAACGAAAATTCAATTCATTAAATACAAAAGTAAATAATTTATTGAATAATTGAATGTTTATTTAAATTTAATTATTGTAAAGAATTTTATCAACAAATTTTTAAGTAATCGAATTCTTTTGACGAATTTTAATAAAATTTTTAAGAATAATTACATTTTTCAACAAATTTTTAAATAATTGATTTTTCGAAAAAATTTATTCTAATACTTTTTTAAATAATTGAATTTTCTATAAAATTTGTATTATTTATGTAAATAGTTGAATTATTGAAAAGAATTTTATTATTTTTGAAAATAAAAATTATTGAATTCATTTAATGAATATATGTTATTTACTAAAAATAATTGAATTTTGCAAAGAATTTGATTGAAATTCCTGAAAATAATTGAATTTCTGGGAGGAATTTTGATATTTATCAACATAATTGAATTCCTTCGACAAATTTTAATAAAATATTTAAGAATAATTATTTATGAAAATAATTGAATCCCTGTAAAAAATTTTATTATTCATAAAAATAATTGAATTATATTGCGAATAAATTTATGAAAAACTTGTAAACAATTGAATTTTTGCGAAATTTTTATTATTTTATAAAAATAATTAAATATTGACGTAGAATATTATCAGAATTTTTTTTAAATAATTGAATTGTTTTGGGCAATTTTGTGAAATTTTGGGAAATCAATTGAATATCATTCAAATGCTATCTCCAATTATTATTTAAATATTAACTTAATTTAATTTTTAAATCAATTTTTATTATAAAATTCTACTGGAATTCAATTATTTAAATACAAAAATAAATAATTTATTAAACAAATGAATGCTTCTTAAAATTCAATTCTCATAAAGAAATTTATCAACATATTTTTTAATAATTAAATTCTCTAGGCGATTTTTAATAAATTTTTTAAGAATAATTGCAATTTTCCGAGAAATTCGATTATAATTGTATTAAAAATAATTGAAATTCTGCATTGAGTTTTATTATTTATGAAAATAATTGAATTTCTGCGAAGGATTTTATTATTTTTGAAAATAATTGAATACTTTTGACGAATATAAAAAACAATAGAACTTTATAAAAATAATTGAATTTTGCTACGAATTTAATTAAAATTCCTGAAAATAATTGAATTCTTTCGAAGAATTACGTAAAAAATTTGGAAATAATTAAACTTTTTCAAAAAAATATGTTATACTTAAAATTAAATTCTCATAAAGAATTTTATTAACTAAATTTTATAGAATTGAATTCTTTTAACGAATTTAAATAATTTTTTTATGAATAATTACATTTTTCGAAAGATTCGATAAAAATTGTATTAAAAATAATTGAAATTCTGCAATGAGTTTTATTATTTATGAAAATAATTAAATTTCTGAAAAGAATTTTATTATTCATGAAAAGAATTGAATTATTACGAAAAAATTTATAAAAATTTTGTAAATAATTGAATTTCTTTGCTATTTTTATTATTTATGAAAATAATTGAATCTTTGCGTAGAATTTTATCAAAAGTTTTTTTTAAATAATTGAATTCTTTTGGAAAATTTTTTACAATTGTAGATATTGAAAGTCATTTAATTAGTAATTTAATTTAGGAGTAGAATTTTTTATTAATAAAATAATAATAATTTCTATTAAGTAATAATTTTATGATTGTTCTGCAAGAATTTCCCAATTTATGAGGCAAACAAAGACCAAAATTAAAAATTTTCTTATAAATTCTAAAAAATTTAATCTTTTCATTGGTTTTAATAAAAAATCTCTGACTTTTCGCTGACTAATTCTACTTTCTCTGACTTTTCCCCGAATTTCCTGACTTGTGGCAACCCTGCTAAAGAAATAAAATTTGTGACAAAATACAAAAATAGAATGATAATAATAATAATAATACCGCACGTCGAACTCAATCAGAAGAGAAGAGAGTACTTGTCCGTTGATTGAGTGGTTGATCAATGGCATTTGTGAACGCACTAGTTGAGCTTCTAACGGGACATTGGTCTTGTGACGCTCGACATCAGTTTCGACCCGTTCCACTCAATATCAACAAGGGTGAAATTCCACGCAGTCCTTAGTCATGACCTCCTCTCTCTCCCACTCTCTCTCTCTTCCTAGATTGAGCATTTTGAAACTGGGGCCGAATTATTCAAGTTGAGCCGGGTCGGTATTTTATGCGCGGGAAGGAGATGAATATGCTAAGGCTCTGTCGCCAGTATCTCGAGATACATGGCACATTTCGAAAGACGTTACGGTTTCTCCTCTCAGTATAAAATATTCGGTTTCACTGCATTTCAGGAATAAATCCGATTTACGAATTTCAATTGCCAAGAGACTCATGATTCCCAAATCAGCAAATAAAAATATCTCATTCTCTATTTTCCAAAAAAAGCAAGTATAAATTCTTTCCTAAATTTTATTTCACTTTTTATTTTTATTGTACAATATAGTTTACAACATTTATTGCCGTTTTATGGTGTACACACACGTTTTGACCGCGCAAATAAAAATACCGCATCAACATGCTATGCAAGTCAAACTCTACGCTATTTATCGTTTGGAAAAATATTTAAAAAAAAAATTTATTCAAACTCTATTTATCGTTTAGAAAAATAAAAAAAAAAAAATTTATTCAAATTCTTGGAAAAAATTCAACTGAAAAAGTTCTATAGAATTTCACTAGAATCATTCTAAATGAATACTAGTGAATATTTCATAGAATTTCACTAGAACGATTCTCTTTAGCATTTCTACATGAATTCTACTAAATTTTAGTGATTTTTAATTATAAAGAATGTAAATTTAGAAAAATAATTTTTTCATTAGTAGTACGGTTACTACTGGCCTCGAACTAGGTCCGTAAATCCCGTACAGGTCCATAAATTTGCTTCAAATCCGTAAAAATCAGTTTTTTTTTAAAGAAAGGTCCGTAAAGTCCGTAATTTGACAAAAAAAGGACGAAAAGTTAGTAAATTGTACGATATAATTTGGAGAATTTTAGAGAAATTACAAATGATTGCAGAAATTCAATTATTTTCAAAACTAATAAAATTCATCGCAGAAATTCAATTATATTCGAAAATGTTTTTAAAGTCTCGTCAAAATTCCATTTTATCTTTATAAATTATTAGAATTCTTCTCCGAAATTCAATTATTTTTATAAAAATTATAATAAAATTTCAATTATTTTCAAAAAATTTTTTCTATTCAATTATTTTTAATATCTATTATATTAATAAAATTTTCCAAAAGAATTCAATTATTCAAAACAAATTGTAATATAATTCTACGCTAACATTTAATTATTTTTATAAAATAATAAAAATTTCACAAAAATTCAATTATTTACAAAATTTTCATAAATTTATTCGCAATATAATTCAATTATTTTTCTAAATAATAAAATTTTTTACAGGGATTCAATTATTTTTCTAAATAATAAAATTCTCTTTAGGAATTTAACTATTTTAATAAATAGATCGAATTTAATTCTAAGAAACATTCAATTAATCAATAAATTCATTTTTGTATTTCAACAATTGAATTTTAGAAAGAATTTTGTAATGAAAATTGATTTAATATTTAATTTTAGTTAAAATTTTAGATAATAATTAACTATAATATTCTGATAATTGGAGATAAAATTAAAAACACTAAAAAAATTAAATTTTGAAGAAGTTACAAATGATTGCAGAATTTCAATTATATTCAAAAATTTGAAAAAAATTTCGTCAAAATGTCAATTATCTTTATAAATAATAAAATTTTTCTCTAAAATTCAATTATTTTCAAAAATTTTAATGAAATTCTTGGCAAATTTTAATTAATTTCAAAAATTTTCCTGAATTTAATGATATTCAATTTCTACTATTTTAAAAAATTTTTAATTTTCAAAAGCAATTCAACTATTTAAAAAAAGTTTTTAAAAAAATTTTACGCTAACATTTAATTATTTTTATAAAAAAATAAAAATTTCACAGAAATTCAATTATTTACAAATTTTCTATAAATTTATTCGCAATATAATTCGATTATTTTTCTAAATAATAAAATTTTTACAGGAATTCAATTATTTTTCTAAATAATAAAATTCTTTTTAGGAATTCATTTATTTTCATAAATAATAAAACTCATCGCAGAGTTTAGTTCTTTTTAATAAAATTTTAATTGAATTTCTCGATAAATGTAATTATTCTTAAAAATTTTATTAAAATTCGTCAAACAAATTTAATTATTTTAAAATTTTTTGATAAAATTCTTCATAAGAATTTAATTTTAAAAAACATTCAAAAATTCAATAATTTTTTTTTATTTATATAAATGAATTCAAGTAAAATTTTCTAATAAAAATATATTTGAAAATAAATTTTAGTTAAAAACAAATGAATTTGAAAATTCTCAAAAAATTTGATCAAAAATTGTTAAAAATAATGTATTAATAGAAAATTTTTTATTTAACACTAAAAAAAATTTAACTAGAGAAGTTACAAATTATTGCAGAAATTCAATTGTTTTCAAGAGTAATGAAATCCTTCGCAAAAATTTAATTATGTTCAAAAATAATACAATTTTTTTTAGGAATGCAATTATTTTCATAAATATTACAACTCAATGCGGAATTTTAATTATTTTTAATACAATTTTAAATCAAATTTTTTAGAAAATGTAATTATTCTTAAGAATTTTATTAAAAACCGCCTAAAGAATTCAATTATTCAAAAATATGTTGATAAAATTCTTTATGAGAATTGAATTTTAAGAAACATTAAATTTTTCGATAAATTATTTTGTATTTAAATAATTGAATTCTAGTAGAATTTTCTAATAAAAATAGATTTAAAAATGAAATTAATTAATTTCATTTTTAAATCTATTTTTAAATAATAATTGAATATCAATTGAATGATATTCAATTTCTACTCTTTTAATAAAATTTTCCAAAACAATTCAATTAATTAAAAAAAATTTTGATAATAATATAATAATTTTATTTACAATGAAAGAAATTCGTAAATATATTTAATAGAAAATATTTTTGGATTTCTAATAATTTTTGGAGTAAATCAGAATATTCTTTCGAGTCAGGGAAAAAGTCAGTGTTTTGACAAAAAATTCAGAGAAAAGTTAGGGAAAATCAAAATTAAATTTTTGTGTCAACCCTGTTTAAGAAAAATTAGTTTGATGTGAAATTTGAATGCTTCCATTTGTTAAAGTGAGAGTCGTATTGCTGCGCACAATATGGAGAATGAAAAAAATGAATAATAAAAATTGCGATTATCATTTTAGAGATGAAATGGGGAAATGTATTCAGCCACGTGACTGCAACATCAAAGAGTAATGTATGCTCTTAAGGCGCAATTCTACAAGGCACACTAGAAGAGTGTATGTAATATTTACAAAGATATAACGTTATAAGTAGATCATGGATTTTGCATATACACGCACGTAAGACACGAGACGAGTGTGGATGAGAGTATATGGAGAAGGGGTTAAGTCTCGTGTTTCTCGATGCACGATCGACTCACACGTGACGGGCATGGGTAATAGAAAATGTAGACGCGAAGACGTTATATTGTGTAATGCCACTCGTCTGACTCGTCTCGCACTGTCTCACACATCCGTTCGGTAATGGTCCTCGCAATGTAAAGGTCCTGACGTCAAAATGTATGGGTACACCGTCACATGGCACACAGAAGCGCAATGCCTTCTAACACGCTCCGCACATTATTCCAGGAGGGCAATTATTTCGACAAACCCTCCGGATCGTTTTGGCGGATATCAAGACGCGCGCCAAGATGCTGCCACTGGCAATAACCGGTAACTTATTACCACTTCTGGTCGGTTGAGCGCATTTAGATCGCCTATTTGGCAAGGCGATGGAATAATTTTACGTTTTGCCCACGCTGGAATCAAGCGGTACCCGCGCGTATAAGATTCGAGCCATTGGCCCGTGAAATATTTCCCAGCCGTTGCAATCACGTATCGTGATCGCCCTTACTATTTTGACCAAACGGAAGCAGCTTATACGTCTCCCGGAACTTCCAGCCGATGGCACTTGCCTTCCGGAAACAGCGAGTAACTTATCCGACACCCTTAATTTCTTAAATTCAATTTTAACCAACACTTTATCAATTCTCATACCTATACACATACGAGAGAAAAAAATGCTTCAAGTACGGGAAAAATGTGTAAAACTGCCAGTCTGGTGAAATTGCCAATTCTTAATAAATCACTTTGGAATTGAAATAGACTTTAAATTTAATATTCTTCATCATAAAATCTATATGCAACTATTTTTAAATAGTAAACTTTTAAATTTGGTAAATTTAGTCTCGCTTCGAAAGAGACTAGAATTTTTCTTTGCTTTCTAAGACATTTTTTCAGGATTTGTGTCGAGTAAATGTCAATAATATACAGACAATGTTCAATTTCTCGTTTTACCTAAATCAGTAATGAAAAGTAGATTTCGTCAGACATAATAATCAATTTATGGTACATTTTAGAAATCGGTAGCAAAAACTATTTTTCTTATTATTTTTAATTAAGTAGTAAAAACAAGTTTAAGTCAGACGTAACATTCTATTTTTCGTATTTTTGAAATTAAGTAGTAAAAACAACTTTAAGTCAGACGTAATATCCTGTTTTTTGTATTTTTTTAAATCACGTGGTAAAAACAAGTTTAAGTCAGACATAATGTCCTATTTCTCTAAATTAAGTAGTAAAAAACAATTTTAGTCAGACGTCATATCTCCATTTATATCATTTTTTTAAAAATAAGTAGTAAAAACAATTTTTAGTCAGACACAATGAACTATTTTAGTCTAAATTAAAGCAAATTTTAGTCAGACTAGGATTTCTATTTTTTCTAAATTTAGTAGTAAGTTCAAGTCAAACCTAATTTCCTAGTTCTTTAAAGTAAGTAGTAAAAAGAACCTTAAGTCAGACGTAATATCCTGTCATTTGTATTTTTCTGAATCACGTATTAAAAACAAGTTTAAGTCAGACATAATTTCCTATTTCTCTAAATAAAGTAGTAAAAATAAATTTTAATCAAACATGACATTCTGTTTTCTTTATATTTCTAAATTAAGTAGTAAAAACAAGTTTTAGTCCGACATAATATCATATTTTTGTAAATGAAGTAGCAAAAACAAGTTTAAGTTAAACTCAATATTATATTTTTCGTATTTTTCTAAATTAAGTAGTAAAAACAATCTTTAGTCAAACGTACTTTCCTATTTACCTAAATTAAGTAGTAAAAAACAATTTTAGTCAGACGTCATATCTCCATTTATATCATTTTTTTTAAAATAAGTAGTAAAAACAATTTTTAGTCAGACACAATGAACTATTTTAGTCTAAATTAAAGCAAATTTTAGTCAGACTAGGATTTCTATTTTTTCTAAATTTAGTAGTAAGTTCAAGTCAAACCTAATTTCCTAGTTCTTTAAAGTAAGTAGTAAAAAGAACCTTAAGTCAGACGTAATATCCTGTCATTTGTATTTTTCTGAATCACGTATTAAAAACAAGTTTAAGTCAGACATAATTTCCTATTTCTCTAAATAAAGTAGTAAAAATAAATTTTAATCAAACATGACATTCTGTTTTCTTTATATTTCTAAATTAAGTAGTAAAAACAAGTTTTAGTCCGACATAATATCATATTTTTGTAAATGAAGTAGCAAAAACAAGTTTAAGTTAAACTCAATATTATATTTTTCGTATTTTTCTAAATTAAGTAGTAAAAACAATCTTTAGTCAAACGTACTTTCCTATTTACCTAAATTAAGTAGTAAAAACCAATTTTAGTCAGACGTCATATCTCCATTTATATCATTTTTTTTAAATAAGTAGTAAAAACAATTTTTAGTCAGTCACAATTAACTATTTTAATCTAAATTAAAGTATAAACGTGTTTTAGTCAGACATATTAACCAATTTATAGTACTTTTTATACATCAGTAGCAAAAAAAGTCTCAGTCAGACGCAATATCCTGTTTTTTACATTTTTCTAAATTAAGTAGTAAAAACATTTTTTAGTCAGACATATTAACCAATTTATGGTAGTTTTTGTAAATCAATAGCAATAAACGTTTTAGTTAAACTTAATAACTTATTTTTCCTATTTTTCTAAATTAAGTAGTAAAAACAATCCTTAGTCGGACGTAATATCCTATTTTCCTAAATTAAGTAGTATAAACATGTTTTAGTCAGGCGTAATATCCTATTTATCTAAATCAAGTAGTAAAAACAATCTTTAGTCAGATATAATGTCCTATTTTTCCAAGTTAAGTAGTAAAAAGAAGTTTTAGTCAGACATAATATACTGTTTTTGTAAATGAAGTAGTATGAAAACAAGTTTTAGTCAAACTTAATATCTTATTTTTCTAAATTAAGTAGTAAAAACAAGTTTTGTCAGACTTAATTTCCTATTTATCTAAATTAAGTAGTAAAAACAAGTTTTAATCAGACATAATATCTTATTTTTCGTATTTTTCTCAATTCAGTAGTAGAAACGTGTTTAAGTCAGACATATTAACCAATTTATAGTACTTTTTATACATCAGTAGCAAAAAAAGTCTCAGTCAGATGCAATATCCTGTTTTTTACATTTTTCTAAATTAAGTAGTAAAAACAAATTTTTAGTCAGTCATAATTTCTTATTTCTCTAAATTGAGTAGTAAAAACAACTTTAAGTCAGACGTTATATCCTGTTTGTTGTATTTTTCTATATAACGTAGTAAAAACAAGTTTTAGTCAGATATATTTTTCTGTGACTCTAAATTAAGTAGTAAAAGTCAATTTTAGTCAGACGTAATATCCTGTTTTCTGTATGTTTCTAAATTAAAAGTAGTAAAAACAAGTTTTAGTTAGACGTAATGTCAAATTTTTCGTATTTTTTAAATTAAGCAGTAAAAACTAGTTTCAGTCAGATGTCATATAATGTTTTTCGTATTTTTTCAAAATAAGTAGATAGTAAAAAAAAAATTTAGTTAAACACATTTTCCTATTTTTCAAAAATAAATGGTAAAAATTCAATTAAATTTATGAAAAAAATTATCATTCTGAAAAAAGGAAACCTTAAAGAAATATTTGACAGCGTTATTTATTGCAAATTCTTAACCAATGTGCCAAATATCACATAATAAAAAGTAAATCTTATTTTAAGAACTATTAAAATTAAACTGTTAATCAGCATAAGACTTTATTTTTACTGTAAAAGTTTACAAAAAAAAAAAAATTCTCAGAGGTCATGTTTTAAAGATCTTAAATCCCATTTTAATTTCTAATCAAGGAAAAGAATTTTGGTCGGAAATTTTTCAAGTTATGAATTTTTCTTCTTTACTTTTTTCAAATTTTGGATTTTCTAATGCGGGCGGGTGGAAACGCTGGCTATTAAAAGTTTACCAAAAAAATTGTCAATGGTCACAAATTAAAATGCTTTTATTCCTCTTTATTTTATGACAAAGATAAAGAAATGTTGGTCAAAAATATTCCGAGTTATGAATATTTATTTTTCACCATTATCAAATTTTTGATTTTCTCTTACGGGCGGGTGGGAAATTAAACAAAGACGATATAGACAAGCATGTGTCTAAACTAAATTGGCCAAAATTCAAGGCTTTGCTTTTCGTAACTTTTGATTATTTTATACATTTACTAACTAAATTTGAATTTCCGTGCCTGATTATGAAATTAAATATTAAAGCACAGTTTATCGAGCTTCTTTCTACGGGATGAATAATTAAACGAAATAACAATAACAACACTAATTTTGTCCATTTTAGACGCACATTTCCAGAAAATAAAAAAAAATTTCTTTTCTAATTATTCTTAATATCATAATCGATAGATTTTCGTGTATGTTGTGTGTAATATAAAGGGAATGATTAAATCTTTCAACGACAATCAATTCAGTTTAGTGAGTAACCACATAAATGGTCAGACCAATGGCTGAATGGCATCAATCGAAACGTATTTGGTCATGATTTGGGGTACTATGAACAGCTAATCTATTATCAGAACGAAAGCCTATATATGTAGCAAATTACATTTCTGTTGGTACTCACTCACCGTGCTATTACTAATTCAGAAGGTGGTCGGGCCACAACCGTTCTACGGGAGACGACGCATTCTGCATAGTATATTCACCGGCACAATGGTCCATGTCTCGTGAGTTTTGAAATATGGATATGAATACGAGCAAGCGCAAATACGCTTCGACGAGTCGAGATAACGAAGATAGGACCCGTCATTTTTCCGTAAAGTTTTCTCTTCCTTTTTTCTTCTTTCTCTTCTTTTTTTTTATACACTTGTATAACCCCCAGAACATCATATAGGTGTGCTGTTACTGCTTTTCTTCACTCTCTCGTTAATGTGACAATCACTGTAACCAAGAAAAATGAATATTATACTCCCTGACAACGTGGGAGATAAAGACGATTTTATACAGCCATACCCTCGTTTACCAGACTATCGATGGCACAAATCTTTCTTCATTGGGATGCAAGACGCTTCACACAGGGACGTATTTACTTTTCTTTCATATCAAACACTGTTTTTTTTCATTCTATTTAAATTCAATTTTTACTAATTCAATTTTTTCCACCATTCGATGAAATTCAATGAAAAGAGATATACAGTTTCATAGTATGTCAACAAAATTATTAATAACAATTGAATTGGGAAAACTTTTTTCCACAACCTATCTTCAATTAATTTTTTCCAAAAACTAAAACTTCCTTTGTTTCACCATTTTTTCTATTTACTGTAACTTTTTGCTGTTGGGAAATTTACCAAATAACTGCACAAAGTTTCAATTAGGAAAATTTTTAAATAAAGTATAGAGAAAAAATGTGCCAGCAGCCCTGAATTTCCAATCTATCTAGGCGGTTCAACAATGCATTGTATATGGATCTCGCTTGGTTCGAAAACGAGAGAGATAAGGTTCGTACACAGGAAAACAATGTGTTTTTGAAAAAGCCTCTATAGCACTGAAAGGCAGAGCACGAGAACGATACGAGCTATGTGAAGAACACTTTTATGGGATATGGACTATATAAAGTGAATTCTATACTTTTCTTTTATAAACAAACAAAAATGTTTATCAAACAAGTATATCTCTTGTAATTTAACCTTTTAAGTACCTAAAAAGAAACAAATTCAAAACAAAACTAATATTTTTATATAGATAATTAAAATTATTTTTATATTTAAAAGAATTAAAAGTAATATTCAACATTTTAGTACAACAAAAAATTCTAATACAGGAAAAATTGATCAAATTCCTAGTATGTACTAGGAAGTTTCATTGTCTCTAGACAAATTAATTTTATTTTGTACTACCTAATCTGTCTTCTTTTAAATAAGTGAAAATTTGGTAGTCGAACTCTAACAACAAAAAATATTTTTCTTCATTAGATAGTTATAATAATTAATGATAATTTTTATAAATTTTTTATAAATTACTAACAGAAACAATATTTAGACAGATTTAATCTCCTATTTTTCGTATTTTTTAAAATTAAGTAGTAAAAGCAAGCTTTCGTCAGACGTCATATCTCTATTTTTCAAAAATAGGTAGTAAAAACAAGTTTTAGTCACACTTAATACTGTATTTTTTTTATTTTTCGAATATAAGTAGTAAAACAAGTTTTAGTCAGACTTAATATCCTATTTTTCGTGTTCTTCTGAAATTAAGTAGTAAAAACATGTTTTAGTCAGACACATTAACAAATTTATGGTACTTTTTATAAATCAGTAGCAAAAAAATTTTTGGTCAGACTTAATAACCTACTTTTCGTATTTTTCTAAAATAAGTAGTAGAAACAAGTTTTAGTCAGACATACTATCCAATTTTATTAAATGAAGTGGTAAAAATAAGTTTTAGTCAAACTTAAAACCTTATTTTTCCTATTTTCCTAAATTAAGTAGTAAAAACAATCTTTAGTTGGACGTAATTTCCTATTTTTATAAATTAAGTAGTATAAACATGTTTTAGTCAGACCTAATTTCTTATTTATCTAAATTAAGTAGTACAAACAAGTTTTAGTCCAACGTAATATCGTTTTTTTTTGTTTTTTTCTTAATTAAGTAGTAAAAACAATCTTTAGTCCAAAGTAATATCCTTTTTTTGTTTTTTTTCTAAATTAAGTAGTAAAAACAAATTTTAGTCAGACTCATTTTTCTATTTTTCTAAATTAAGTAGTAAAAACATGTTTTAGGCAGACTTAATATTCTATTTCTCTAAATTAAGTAGGAAAAACCAATTTTAGTCAGACGTAACATCCTGTTTTCTGTGTTTCTAAATTAAGTAGTAAAAACAAATTTTAGACAGTCTTAATATCCTACTTTTCGTATTTTTCTAAATTAAGTAGTAAAAACAAGTTTTTATCCGACTTAATATACTATTTTTCTAATTTAGGTAGTAAAAACAAATTTTAGTCAGACATAATAGCATATTTTTGGAAATGAAGTAATAAAACCGAATTTTAGTTAAGCTCAATATTTTACTTTCCGTATTTTTCTAAATTAAGTAGTAAAAACAATCTTTAGTCAGACGTAATTCCCTATTTTTATAAATTAAGTAATATAAACATGTTTTAGTCAGACGTAATTTGCTATTTATCTAAATTAAGTAGTAAAAACAAGTTTTAGTCTGACATAATATCCTATTTTTGTAAATGAAGTAGTAAAAACAAATTTTAGTCAAACTTAATATTTTACTTTCTGTATTTTTCTAAATTAAGTATTATAAACATGTTTTTGTCAGACGTTATTTCCTATTTATCTAAATTAAGTAGTAAAAACAAGTTTTAGTCAGACATAATATACTGTTTTTTGTAAATGAAGTTTAAAAACAAGTTTTAGTCAGCCAGAATATACTGTTTTTGTAAATGGAGTAGTAAAAACAAGTTTTGGTCAAACTTAATATCTTATTTTTCATATTTTTCTAAATTCACTAGTAAAAACGTGTTTTAGTCAGACATATTAACCAATTTATGGTACTTTTTGTAAATCAGTAGCAGAAAAAGTTTGAGTCAGACGCAATATCCTATTTTTTATATTTTTATAAATTAAGTTTTGTCAGGCATAATGTCCCATTTTTTAAAATTAAGTAGTAAAAACAAGTTTTAGTCAGACTTAAAATCCTATTCATTTGTTTGTCATTTCTACTTGTTAATTACGACTTTTAATGATATTATTACAAAATTTGCATAATTTCTTCTTTTTATCACAATTTTTTTAACGGAATCTCAAGTATGTATTTTTTAAGATTTAAAGAAATCTGAATAATTTCTATTCTTCATACACAATTTTTAACAAAATTCTATTTTTTAAAATAAATATAAAAAAATGGCATAATTTTATTTTATAATCACAATTTTTGTACAAAATGTTCTGTGTTCTTTATTATTCAAAGTATCTCTTTTTATAGAGGCAAATATTTTTTGAAAGTAAAACTTTCAATCAATTCCTTCTTAATTTATATTTTAAAGGAAAATTAAAATAGTTTATGGACATATTACTTTTAATGTTTATTTTGAATATTAATTTAAATTTAAAAAAAAATTTTATAATAAAATTAAAATAGTTAAAAGAAATTTTATTTTAAATGTTTATTTTAAATATCTATTTTTAAATTTAAAAGAATATTTAAAAAAAAATTAAAATAGTTAATAGACATTATTGTTAAAATGTGAATTAATAATAAAATTGGAAACTCTCCACGCTCGTTATTTTAGCTCTATAGTTTAATAATATAATTGTACAGAGTGTATATTGAGTGATAATAAATTATTCAAAAGAAGTTAATAAACTAAAGTAGTTTGAAAATGGGAATAGTAATAGGGGAAAATGTTTGACAAATGACATTAGAACTACTGTACAAAACTTACGTCGAAAGATAAACAATGTTCAAAACTCTTACAGAAAGATAAACAGCGATTGGCTGATTGCCATTTGTCTTGCCACCACTGGCAGTTACTATTGCCACTTTACGAAAACCGAACAAAATTTCACTTTGAGTTTATTCACAATTTTTCTCTTCTATTTTCTTCAACAAGTTCCACTATTTTTTGACACTCGACAAATTTTACTTTTCCAAAAGAATCATCAGAATGCACAAACAATTTTTGATTTATTATTAACAGACATTTTCTACTCTTGCTTCCTTATTCTTATACTCAGAACTCAGCCTTCGCAATTTTTATAATTAATAAAAATTATATTCTGCAAAATTTTTTCCAGTGTATTTTTTTTATTAGTTATAAAAATTATACAATAATCAATAATTATACAAATTATTGGTTCAAATATAGAAACATAGGATCCTATTATTTTTTTAAAGTATAAAATATTTATTATTTAAAAATTTATTATTTTTTAAATTTAATGTTGATTAATATTGAAAACGAAAATTTCCGAACGAGATGAAATAGAATTGAGTGAATTAAGAATTGCTTAATCGGTAATTTAATTAGGGAGCCAATTAGTCAGGGAAAATAATTAGTAAACAGAAATTGCACGTTAATGGTTTCGGTCCAAGAAACTAATGGAATTTGAATTTAATCAATAAACCGCTTACCGACCGGGTACACGTAAATCGCTTCACTTATTCCTCACAAAAGCGCCAGTAGATAGTGGCCGAAGTGGAAACCACATTTACCCAAACCCACAAATCCCTAGGCGTTTCAAACAATTTCAAAAGCGAGCTCACTATCATGATTCTTAATATTAGTATATTATATTGAAATTTTCAGATAATTTTCCATATTTTATTTATTATTCGTGCATTTCATATACAAATACAGTAAATATTGACATCAGAATTCATGAATTTCATTTCGCATTCCATAATAATAAAGAAAAAAATTAATTTTTAATTTTATTAAATTTTTTTCTTTTTTTCTTTATTTTTTTTTCCTTTTGCATATAATATGAAATTCTAGTCGCATGACATTCAGCTTGAATATTATTTTCAAACATTTTTTCGAGAAGAGATTTTATTTCATGTGTATGAAATATTTTTTTTTTTTTTTTTTGTACCCCGAGTTTCAATACGCTCGTAATATTGATTGATAAACGACAGAGTTTTATGCCTTTTCTAAAAAGCATAGTCTCTGTCCATTTTAATCACTGGTTGACAATAAAGATGTTTTTTGTAAAATTCAAAATTAATGGAATGTTCAATTAAAACCACACGCGGAATTGGTTTTTATTTTATTTATTTTTTTTTATTTTCCCAGAGACAAAATGTTTTACACGATATAAAATTGCAAAAAAAAAAAAAAAAAACGTGCAAAACATATTTAAAAGGAAAATTACACATCACCTGAAAACAATTAAAAACATATTTCATTATAATAAAAGAGAAATTAATAATTGGATTATAACACGCAAGAATGAAAAGAATAAAAAATTTAAATAATTTATTGCATTTATTTTTTATTATATAAATTTTCTACTTAAAACTAACTTTCGGAAAAAATTGCCATACTTTTTTTTTTCCACAATTTTTTAAATTGTGTAAATAGTTCTTAAATAATTGTATCATTAAATAAATATAAATAATTATAATTAGATTTAGAAAAATATTATTGAAAATTGCGAAATAGATGAAAAATACGGACAAAATCAGAAATCTTACAGTCTATTTTTATCTCTTGGAAAAATTATTTATAATAAACTTAAATAAATCTTAATAGCATAACAAATTGCTGTTATTTAAATATTTTTTACAACTGTATCTCATAAAACTACGATTATAAAAATTAAAAAAAGCCGACGTAATAACTACAACAGCCGAAAGAATTTTCTAAAATAAATAATTTTTTTTTTACTTTAAAATAATGTCATCTAAAATGCCGCCAGTGGTTATCTGCTGATGGAAACTAATAATCCTGCGAAAGTTAAATTTCAATTAATTATAACTGGTGATTAAATTATTATAATAATAACAAAAAAAATAAAACGATTAATTAGTTAATTTTTTACGTCCGAGAATGTTTTATTTTTTTTTTTTAATTTAAAAAACAATTATTGAAAACTGCTTTATTTTTCAAAATTTTGAAAAATAACTAAAATACCAAATAAAGCAGTTTTTAGTAATTTTCTTTAAATTCCAAAAAAATTAGCATACTTACTACATAAATGATGAAGTATAAAAAATACTAAAAAGTATCTGGTAGGTATTTTCATGAATTAATGAATTAGAGTGAGACGCAAGAAAAAAATCCATATTGACAGGACCTCGTTCTGGAATGACTCGAGTTTTTTTTTCCAACCAATTAAAAGCTCTCACTTTCAAATGAAGCTTCAATTCACGTCCAATTTCCTCTCGGATTCGTCGATTGTACTGATTCAACCATCGACGCTAACAAAAATATTTTCCATATTAAAATTTTTGAGATTTAAATTATAATCGTATAAATAAACTAATTAATTATTAGTTCGAATTATAATTGTTTAATAATTTTTACTGACCAACTAATTATTATTATTATTATTTTTATTTTTATTTTTTCTCCGAAATTCAATTATTTTCAAAAATTGAAATAAAATCATTGGCAAAATTTCAATAATTTTTAAAAATTTCACTCAATTCAAAAATTTTTAATATTTAATATTTTAACAAAATTTTTCGAAAGAATTCAATTAATGAAAAATGTTTTGATAAAATTCTCTGTAAAAAATTTAAATTAAAAATTATTAATTAAAAAAATGTAATTTAAATTTTAATTACATTCTTCAAAAAATGTAATTATTTATAAAAATTTTTTAAAAAAACTTTTAATTTCAATTCTTTTGAAATTAGTTGAATTTTTTAATATACGTATATATTTGATATTTTTTTTCAAAATTTTAACGTAATTCTTCGAAAGAATTCAATTATCTTGATAAATATCAAAATTCTTCATAGAAATTAAATTATTTTCAAAAATTATTTTTTTAAATAACAATATTTATCATAAGAATTCAATTATTTTTAAAAGTAATGAAATCTTTAGCAGAAATTTAATTATTTTCAAAAAAATTTTCAAAATTCTAGTCCAGATTTCAATGCAATATTCTTCGCCAAAATTTCAATTATTTTTAAAGGTTTCCTTAATTCAATATTTTTCAATGCGAACTATTTAAATAAAATTTTCCAAAAGGATTAATTTATTCAAAAAAATTATTTTTATAAATGATAAAAATTTAACAGGAATTCAATTATTTAAAATAAAATTTGCAGAAATGTTTTCGAAAAAAAAACAATTATTTAAAATTTTTTTTCTATAATTTCTCTCAATAATTCAATTATTTTCATAAATATTAAAATTCTTTTTAGAAACTCAATTATTTTCATAAATAATAAAACTCATCACAGAATTTCAATTATTTTTGATACAGTTTTAATTAAATTCTTTGAAAAATATCATTATTCTTAAAAATTTTCAATTATTTTCAAAAATTTTGGCCAATTTAATATCTTTCAATACCTACTATTTAAATAAAATTTCCCAACAGAATTCATTTATTAAAAAAAAAAATGATTTTTATAAATGAGAAAAGTTTCACAGAAAGTGAATTATTTAAAATTGATTTATAAAATTCCTCGCAATAATTTAATTATTTTTATAAATATTAAAATTTTTTCCAGGGATTCAATAATTTTCATAAATACAGGTAATAAAATTCTTTTTAGAAATTCAATTGTTTTCCTAAATAAAAGTCATGGCAGAAGTTCAATTATTTATTTTTAATACAATTTTAATTGAAATACATCGAAAAAATTAATTATTATTTTTAAACATTTTATTAAAATTCTTCAAATCCTTGAAAATCTGTATTTTTTATAAATTGAACTAACAATTCTGTAGAATTAATTTTTGGAAAATTTTAATAGAGTTTCTTTCGAATTTTTTCTTTTCTAATATTTTTAATTGAAAAAATTCCGCATAATCGAAATTTTGTAAAATTGAGTAATAAACAAATAGATTTGAAAATTCTCAAAGAACTTTTTCAAAAATTAAGTATATTAAAAATAACTAGTTTGAAAGAAGAATTTTAGTTAAAAATTCTAGAGAATAATAATTTGATTTGAAATGATGAAAATAATTTTGAAGAAGCTACAGTATCAATATTCTTATAATATAAAATAATCACTCTGTCATGTTTTATAATAAATTTTTATAAGTTGTTGAATTTGAAATTTTTAAAAATCTTAATTACTACTGAAAAATAATAATCATATTTATTTATAAATAAAGTTATTGATATTTTCGAATAATTTTACAATTAAAGAAATTCGTAAATAAATGAAATAGTACATTTTTTTGAGTATCTAATAATTTTTAGAGTGAATCAGAATATTTTTTAGGTTCAGGAAAAAAATTAAAAATCTGTCTGGAAAATCAGGGAAGAGCAAAATTAAATTATTGTTCACAACCCTGATAATAAATGAATAGTTTGGGGAATAAATTTTGTTTGAAATAAATAATAGAAGACCACTCAGAACGCTCAAACTCCCATTACTATTTGCACAAACTGCAAATAGCGAACGATCCTCGAGTACTGGAAAGATCGTGAAAACGATCTCGCCAGCAGCCTCTCACGCTCAGAGAGAAGAGCTACTGCTCATCATCGTGGCTGCATCGACTCCACTTTTGGGTAGAGAGGACGTGAAGATATACTACAGAAATGATCCTGTGAAGTATGATCTTGTCTTTCCACTGTCTCGTCTCAGACTTTATACTTTTCATACGCCAACTCGCTTGGGAGAGAATTTTCACTCGCCCCCTGGCGGACGCTGTACCAAGCTACTAGAAAAATTAAAACTACTTTACCAACATTGAACTATATTTTACCTGAGCTGACGTCAACATCTCCACGTTTATTAATTTCGGCTCATAAGGAACGAGCGTAACTTCTCGAAATTTTAAATAATTTTTACCCCATTGTTTCTGAAAAATTTTATTTTTATAAGAATTAAATGAGTATAATAAAAATATTAATTTGATAAAAATATTAATTTGATAAAAATATTAATTTGATAAAAATATTAATTTGATAAAAATATTAATTTGATAAAAATATTAATTTGATAAAAATATTAATTTGATAAAAACATTAATTTGATAAAAATAAAATATTTCAATAAGAATAATAAGAGAATATTTCTAGACAAGAAAATAAATTTCTTTTTTTCAAAAAAAAAACTTACAGGTTTGTCCGCTAAAACAACTTCGACTATATTTTCCAATCGAACTCCAAAATCAAAATCTTTATAATAACCAGGTTCTATGGATAGAAAATATCCTGGTTTTAAACGAATGTTATTACAGTCAGATGGATTTGCACTTCCTCCAAGGTATGATATACTAATAGGAGCTGTAACAGTTATTTTCAATATACCATTCAATTGAATTATTTTAATTTTTAAAATTATTTCTTCTTCTTGTTCTCAAAAAATTTTTCCACTAAATCTTCAATTCTTACGTTCGTGAACTGAGAGAAAATGTCCTACTCCATGACTACTACCATGCATATAATCTTCTCCCTTTCTCCAAAGTGTTTCCCTCGCCAGAACATCGATCTGATCAGTTCGTAGATCATCAGGAAAGATTAGTGACGATAATTGTATGCTTCCAATTAAAACTCTCGTGTAAGCGTCCTTTTGTTCGGGAGAGGGAATTCCGAAATGCATTGTGCGTGTAATGTCAGTCGTTCCATCTTTCGGACAAACAAATATAAAATTAATACCTTTCTAATTATTAACTTAATTGCAGGTTTCGCATTTAATAATTAATTTTAGAAAAGTGGCAAATAGTAGCTTTAAGAGTAAGAAAAGTAGTAAAAAAAAGTAGCTATCAAAAAATTAAATTTGATGTCATTGGAAAAACAGTGTAGATAAATTCTATTAAAAAATTTTTTGTTTGAAAAATAAATTACCATCATACTGTCCACCAGAGTCAATGACAAGTGTCGAGTCAGTGCCAATTCGTCGACAAATATTCGACGGTTCATAATGAGGTAAAGCAGCATTTGGTCCATAACCAGCAATCGTGGGAAAGGACAAACCGCGACTCAGATTTTGTTCCAAACGAAATTCATCAAGTGCCCTAACAACTTGTTTCTCGTCCCATCCTTCAGTGTCGTAATCCATTTGTTCTTCCATGTAAGACATAAAATCACACATGGCAATCGCATCTCGAATGTGAGAATTTCTCATCCCCTTTGCTTCAACTTCATTTTTCTCAGCGCGAAGATGAATAACAGGTGAAGGTTTCACCAAGTGCTTCTCCCTTGGAATCTGAAAAAGCAAAATAACCTTATATGTAAAATTAGTTAAATAATCTTTAACGTCCAAGATCCTTTATAAATTAAGCAAAATAAAAAGAAAACATTCGGACAATGAATAAAATATTTATTTACTCCAACGTTTCGAAATCTAAATGATTTCCTCTTGAGGGAGTCTATCCAAAAAATATATACAAAATTAAAATAATAATAAAAATTATTTAATAATAAATGCACTGCAACAGTTTAATCCCTCTAGGATTAAATTAACACCAGAAAGGATTAAAATAATCTATTTTGGTGTTATTTTTAACTGTGAATGAAATTTTACTTTAAATAAATAAAACACCAAAGTCAACGATTTTTAAAAATTCAATGAATTTAGCTTCTCCAGGGAGAATAGTAATTTAGTAAGTTAGTTACTAACTTACTAACTAACTAAGTAACATAGTTACTAAATTCAATTGTGTTCAAAAATTAAAAAAAATTCTCGTCAAAATTTCAACTTTCTATATATAATAAAATTCTTCTCTGATATTCAATTATTTTACAAAATTTTAATCAAATTCTTGTTAAAATTTTAATTTATTATTTTCAAAAGTTTTCTAAAATTCAATGATTTTCAATATCTATTATTTCAATAAAATTTTCCAAAAGAATTCCATTATTAAAAAAAATTTGAATAAAATTCTACGCAAACATTCAATTATTTTCATGAATAATAAAAATTTTTACAGGAATTCAATTATTTAAATTTTTTTTATAAATTTCTACGCAATAATTCAATTATTTTCATAAATATTAACATTTTTACAGAGATTCAATTATTTTTATAAATAATAAAAATTCTTTTAGGAATTCAATTATTTTCATAAATAATAAAACGCATTGCAGAATTTGAATTATTTTTAATGCAATTTTAATCGAATTCCTCGAAAAATCTAATTATTCTTCAAAATTTTATTAAAATTCGTCCAAGGAATTTAATGATTTAAAAAATTTGTTGATAACATTTTTTATGAGAAATTAATTTCCAGAAAAATCCTTCGCAGAAATTTAATTATGTTGAAAATTTAAAAAAAATTCTTTTTCAAAATTTCAATTATGTTTATAAATAATAAACTTTTCAAAATTCAATCATTTTCAAAAATTTTTAATTTTTAAGGGGATTTGAACCTTGATGACGTCACAGTTTGTGCAAAGCATTAGTTTTAAATCTGTGACGTCATCATGGTTCAAATGCCCTTAATAAAATTTTACACAAAATTTCAATTATTTTTAAAAATTTTCGAAATTAATTCAATTATTAAAAAAAATATTAATAAAATTCTACGCGAACATTTAATTATTTTCATAAATCATAAAATTTCCTAAAAATTCAATTATTTACCATTTTTTTTTATAAATTTCTTCGCAATAATTCAATTATTAAAAAAAACTAATAATCTTCTTCAGAATTTAATTACTTTCAAAAATAATAAAATTCTTTTCAGCAATTCAAATATTTTTTTTAAATTTTAATAAAATTCTTTGCAAAAATTTAATTATTTTCATAAATAATAAAATTTATCACAGGAATTTAATTATTTGTTAAAATTTTAATGATAATCGTTATAATAAAATTGTTTGAAAGAATTCATTTATTTTCATAAATAATTTTTAAAGAATTTCAATTATTTAAAACACAATTTTCATCAAATTTTTTTTTGAAAAAAATCATTTCTTTAAAAATATTTTTTTTAAATCCTTGCCAAGATTGCAATTATTTTTTAAAAACTTTATAATTGTTCGGTGACAAAAATTGAATTATTTTCATATTAAAACTCATCGCAGAATTTCAATTATTTTTAATGCAATTTTAATCGAATTCCTTGAAAAATGTGATTATTTTTAAAAATTTTAATAAAATTCGTCCAAAGAATTTAATGATTAAAAAAATTTGTTGATAACATTTTTTATGAAAATTTAATTTCAAGAAACATGAAATTAATAAATTATTTACTTTTGTATTTAAATAATTGAATTCTCGTAGAATTTACTAATAAAAATGGTTTTAAAAATGAATTTCAGTTAAAATTTTAGATTATAATTAAATATTAAAAGCATAATTATAACGTGGATTTTTAGATATAATTAAATTTTGAAAAAGTTTTAAACTAAAATCATTGAAACTTTTAATTTTTTATATTTTTGCCAAACAATTCTGTAGAATTAATTCTTTTTAAAAATTTAATAGGATTTTTATTGAAATTATTTCAAGTTTTTATTTTTCACTATATATTTAATTGCAGAATTTTCGAATAATTAAAATTTTGTGAAATTGAATTGTAAAATGAATTTGAAAATTTTCAAAGAAATTTTTTAACAATTATTGAAAATAATGGATTTATTGAAGAATTTTAGTTAAAAACACTAGAAAAAATTTAATTTTAAAGAAGTTAGAAATTATTGCTGAAATTCAATTATTTTCAAGAGTAATAAAATTCTTCTTAAGGATTCAATTTTTTTACTAATAATAAAACTCATCGCAGAGTTTCAATTATATTTCATACAATTATAATTGAATTCCTTGAAAAAAGTAATTATGTTTATGCAAATTTTAATAAAAACAAAAAGAATTCAATTATTTAAAAATTTGCTACTAAAATTCTTTATGAGAATTGAATTTTGAGAAACATTCAATTATTCAATAGATTATTTACTTTTGCATTTAAATAATTAAATTCTTGTAGAATTTCCTAATTAAAATTGATTTTCATTTCATAAAAATGAATTTTAAATAAAATTTTAGATTATAATTGAATATTAAAAAGCAATATAGCGTGAATTTTTAGATGTAATTGAATTTTGAAATCAATTTTTTTTAAAAAGTTTAATTGAATTTTCTTTTATATTATTTGAAGTTTTTATTTTCTAATATGCATTTAATTAAAAAATTTAGGAATAATTGCAATTTCGTGAAATTGAATATTGTAAACAAATGGATTTGAAAATTGTCAAAGAACTTTTTCGAAAATTATTAAAAATAATTGATATAAAGTAAAATTGTAGTTAGAAAATTTTGAAAATAATAATTGAATTGAAATAATAAAAATAATTTTGAAGAAGTATAAAATTCTTATAATATAAAATAATGATTCTATTACTTGGTCAAATAAAAAATAATTATTTATAATTATAATTATTTATTATAAATAAATAATTATTAATTTATAATATTATTATAAAATATAAAGAAATCCATGACTGCGAGTCGAAGACTCGGAGTTATCGATATCTTCATGTTTTATAATAATATTATAAATTAAATAAACTAAAATTTCATTCATTGTAAAAAATAACACCAAAATTGATTATTTTAATCTTTTTTGGTGGTGTTAATTTAATCTGCAACACTTTTTAATACCTCACGATTTACTGTGAGAAAATAAAAATTTATTATTTTATTTTTATTTAAATTAATTATTTTAATTAATTAATTAATCAAAATAGACTAAGATTTAAATTTTGTCACCTGACTCCAGAGTCTAGAGTCAGAAAATTATAAAGGAATTTAATATTCATAAAATAAATTTAAAAAAAAAATAATTTAAAATTAAAAATTTTAAAATAATAATCAATAGTGAAAATTAGTAACAAATTAGTAACAAATTAAAAATTAATAACGAATCACTATATAAAAAAAATTAAATAATTGTCAAATTATATTATTTTCTATATACCAAATTCTATCACTTTATTGTAAATGCAAATTAATATAAAAAAACAAAAGAAATTATCCGCGAATAATAAATTATATATCACAATTATTTTGTTTTTGTATTTAGTTCAACAATTGCTTCGTGGATTTTTAAAAGTAAAAAAAAGTGATTGTATGCAATTGGTTCGATGCCGCGGGCGCCAAGGCGTCCTCAGGCCACGGAAAATATGAAAGTCTGGAGGTATTTTATGACTTGGCACGCGGCAGTATTCTTGGCGGACAATTATTTATCAGCGTTTGGAGCTTGATACTGATTAAAGTAATATTGATCGTGGGCTTCTGGAGTGAAGAAAAATTGACATTAGAACGGGTTATCATTGCTCTGTTCATGTCGACGGGGCGTGTCAGCTCGTCACGCGGTCTCATCGAGCTCCAAAGGGACAGGCGAACATCTCCAAGAGGGTGCCACTAAGACTAGGATTATCGCACATCTTATATATCTTTAATCTCCTTATAGGCGCAAGATTCGTTAGAATTTTTCTCTAAAAAAAAAAAATTTACTCGATTCAAATAACCGATTATTTGAATATATTATCAATTAAATATTTACTTGAATCAAATAATTTTTATTCGAGACAATTAAATTGTATTTTTTATAATATTTTAATTTTTTTTAAATACTTAAATTATTGGTTCCAATTCGATTTAATTGATTCAAATAAAAATTATTTGATTCAAGTAAATATTTATTTAAATCAAACAATTTTTATTGAAGTCAATTAAATTGTTTGTTTAAACAATTGTTTGTTTGTCATTTAAATTGTTTCTATTTTTTTTCAAATACTTCAATTATTGGTTCAAATTCGATTTAATTGAATCAAATAAAAATTGTTTGAATCAAATAACAACAATTTTTAAACGTTTTTTATCTCAATTTGATATCCTTCGAAAAACTACGATTTCTATTCATTAAGTTATGAATAAAATAACATAGAAACAGTTTACTAACAATTCGAGAATTGTTATTCAATTAGCATTGACATTAACAAGCAAAAATTACTTGTTTATATGCAGCAATGAAGTGTTGAGATTGAAATTCTGAATTACAGCATCAAAGTTACCGGCGCACAGACAAGACAGAATCCGTCATAGCAAACATGTCTAAGAAAGCATCCTGTTTGAGATTGCATTTCACAGGAATAGAGCAAGTGTGTAAATTACACCGTAAATAAATACAAGCGTATAGAAACTTTAGATTAATGCACTTAGTAAATTTCATCTTCTATTTGTATTAGAAATTTACTCCTATTTGAAAATCAACAAACAGTATATGCAACATATTACTAATCTTAAATAGTACAATTTAATCATTTAATTTCATCTAATTGAGGACATCATTTTCCCATTCTCATTATAATATGAAAATTATTAAATTTTTTTTTTTAGATTATTACTTATTTATTTAGAATTATTTTCCATTATTATATTAATCGTTATTAATCTATTTTACTACACTCAGAAAAAAGAATTATTTGACTCATTTTTAGAAAATTTATTTTATTTGACTCAGAAAAACTTTTTTCTGAGTGTAATTTGAAATTTTAATTTTCAAAAATTTTTCTGGAATTAAAAAATCATGATTACTTACCGAAAAGAAAATTTCCGCTGAAGCTCCTTGAGCGTACCCACAAGGGGCGGGAAGCCAAACTGTATTCCAAGCCTGAGACATTGTTGAAATATCATACCAGAATGATGTATAATTATGCCATCTGAAACCAATTTTCCACCCTTCTAATATTTCCTTCTAATGCTCTATATATATAGTATTAAAATTATGAAGTAACACAATATTTTTCCCTCGAGAGCTAATTAAACGAAAATCGCTTCTTTATTTAATAGATAAAAATTCAAAAACTAATAAATATAAATTGTAAACTAATAATGATCCGCACAAGTTTTTGAACTGAACGTTCAAGTAAACCAAATATTTTCTCATCAAAAATATTTAATATTGTAAACTGATTTTTTCTATCATATATAGTGAGAAAATTAATTAAAAAAATAGTTACTGGTAGTTAAAAGTTACCCCTTTGTGGAAAATCACCCAAATAGAATATACAATTTAATCAATAAAAGTTTATATTAGCATTTAGAAACTTTATAATTAATTTTGTTGGTATCAGAATTCGCACACAATAATTCATTTTAAAAATATAGCAAAAAGTAGCTTTAAGACTGAAAAAAAGTATCAAAAAGTATAGTGAAAAAAGTAGTTAATATCGAAAAATTAAATTTGTCGACTAAAAGCTTATTTTAGACGATTCACAAAATTCATAAAAATTTCATTCTGTATTTCTTTGACATTTTCCTGATTTCCATTGAAAATTTTTTTTTTCCTTCAATTCTAAGTTCGTCTAAATTTGAATTATTTTCCAAACTTTGAGTTAGAAATTTTAGAAATTTTAGAATTCCTCAAAAATTCGATTATATTTCAAAATAATTTTTAAAAGTAAGAAAAATAATTTTTTTTAAACATAAAATTTATTTCAATTAAATTTGACAAAAATTTTCATCGATTGGAAATTTTGAATAAATATTTTTAATTTCTTCAAATTTTAATTAAAATTTTTCAAAATTCAAATTTTCTTTTTAAATTATTAAATTAAATTATTACAATTTTTCTTCAATAAGTATATAAATACTTATTTATTTTTCCACAGGAATTAAAATTTTGAAACAATTTTAATGTAAAACTTTTTTTAAATTTACAAGAATTTTTATAAAAAATTCACATTATAACGCATTTAATATTCAATTATTATAATCTAAAATTTTAACTGTAATTTATTTTTAAATCAATTCTTATTTAAAAATTCTATACAAGAATTCAATTATTTAAATACAAAAATCAATAATTGATGAAATAACTAATTGTTTCTTAAAATTAAATACTAAAAAAAATGTTATCAAAATTTTTGAAAATAATTCATTTCTTTCGAAGAATATTAATAAAACTTTAGAAAATAATTACATTTTTCGAAAAATTTATTTTAAACTGTATTCAAAATAGTTTAAATTTTGTAAAGAATTTTACTTTTTTTTAAATAATTGAATTCTTTTTTTCATTAAATTTAAAAGAATAATTCAAATATTTCGAAGAACGTACATAATTAAAATTGAGTTAAAAATAATTGAATTTTTTCGATGAATTTTATTATTTATGGAAATAATAATTTAACTATTATAAACAAATTTTGTAAAAATTTTAGAATATAACTAATTTTTTACAAAGAATTTCATTCAAATGTTTAAATAATTGATTCCTTTCGAAATAATTTCATAAAAATTGTATTTCACACAATTAAATTACTTTAAAAATGTTATTTTGTGGAAATTTTTGAAAATAATTAAAAGATTTCAAAGAATTGAATTTTAAAATTGTATTAAAAATAATTAAATCTTCTGAAGAATCATATTATTAGTGGAAATAATTGAATTCCTGCAAAAAAACTTTATTTATTTTGAAAATAATTGAATCGTAAAGAATTTTATTAAATTTTTTAAAATAATTTAATTTCTGGGAAAAATTTTATAATTTGCCAAAAAAATAGAATTCTTTTGTTTCATTTTATAAAAATTTAAAAGAATAATTCAAATATTTCGAAAAACTTAATTAAAATTGCATTAAAAATAATTAAATTCTTCAGATGAATTTTATTATTTATGAAAATAATTGAATTCTTTCGAGAAATTTTATTAAAATTTATTAAAATTATTCTTCCAACAAATTTTATTAAAGTTTTTTAAATAATTAAAATTTTTATAATAATTTTATGAAAATTTAAAAAAAATTTTAATTTGTTAAAATTTCAATTATTTAGAATAATTTATTTAAAATTATATTAAAAATACTTTAATTCTTTTAACGAATTTGATAGAATTTTTTTAAATAAATTAATTTTTTTGAATGATTTTATGAAAGTTGAAGAGAATAATTTATTTTAAATTATGTATTAAAATTAAAAATAATTGATATTCTGTGGAGAATTTATTAATTATGAAAATAATTTAATTCTTTTGAGAAATTTTATATAAATATAGAAATTTGTATATCTGAATAAATAAGTAAAATAATATAGATATTGAAAATATTTGAATTTCATTATTTGTGAAAATAACTGAATTCTCGTAAAAGATTTTCGAATATTTTTTGAAATAATTGAATTGTATCAAAAAATTTCATAAAAAAAATTCTAATTGTTTCTAAGAAGAATTTTATTAAATTTTTTAAGAATAATTTCTTTATTCCAACTATTAGCGAATTTAAATTCGTGAAAATTGTCAAAAATAGAAAAAAGTAGCTTTTATTGTCACAAATTTTAAAGGAAGTATCCAAATAGTAGCTTATTGTAAAAAAGTAGTAAATAGTAGGTTTTAGTAGATGAGTGCGAAGCCTGTGATACTCTCTAAATTTCAATTAGTAAAGATGTTTACTAATTTAAATTAGTGCCATAGTATTTTGCTTTCGAATTAATAAATTTTACTATTAAATTAGCAGAAATTAGTAAATTAGTAAAGTTTACTAATAAATAGCAATTTATACTAATTTAATAGTAAATTCTACTAAAAAATAGTAATTTCTACTAATTTAATAGTAAATTTTACTAATAAATAGAAATTTCTGCTAATTTAATAGTAAATTTTACTAATAAATAACTATTTCTGCTAATTTAATAGTAAATTTATAATTTAATAATAAATAGTACTTTCTACTGATTAGTAAAATTTACTAATTCAAAAGCAAAAAGTCAGTTCCTTATTCAAATTAGTATATAAACATTTTTATTATTAAAAGTTTAGTTAGTACATGAGGAGTATAATGATTGTAATAAAATTTTGATTTGAAGATATGAAAAATAAATTTTAATTAACACTAACTCTCTGTCTTGAATATTGATTATAATCGGCACATTGTCCCAAAAGACGAGGGAGAAATTTGAGTCACATGACAGGAGTCACGTAAATATATATTCACACACACGACATGTATAATCAAATATAACAATGGGTCCGCGTCAGTAATAATTACACTTACTTGACGCAGTCTGCATGGTAACATGCATCCATTTTGAGATGAGTTTCTGTACTTCGTTTCAGCTTGTTGCGTGGAGCATAAAGATGAATTGCCCCATAGGTAATGATTGTGTAAGCCCTGAGGACCGGAGTGTACGGCAAGTCAGAGCCACGAATATTGAAAAGCCAGGCAATTTCATCCAGGGCAGTAATTATCAATGCATCAGCCGATGATAATTCCATTTCTAATCTCACTTGTTTTATTTTCTCCTGCCACGGTTTACCCGAATATTTATCATCAAGAACAAATGCCGCCAAACTGCTGTACTCCTTTCTTCCCACCTTCCAAATATTGTCAATCAAATTTTCACGAACCGGCACCAAACTCACCGATGTGTTCTCTGTCCAATTTTCAAAAATATTAAAGTCTCTTTCTTTCATAAAAATTAATTAAGATTTAATAATAAATTAAGATTTTCGTAAATGAAAAATAATTTCCCTCTTTCTAAACATTCTATTAACCATTTATTATCCATTTATATTTTACATCTGGAATTTATAAATAAATAATTTATAATTAAATTTATAAATAAATTTATAAGATAATTTATAAATAAATTTATAATTAAATTTATAAATAAATTTATAAAATAATTTATAAATAAATAAAAACAATTAAGTACGCTTAATTGATTGCGTCTTAAAAAATTTTCTTTTCTCAAAAAAATTCTTTTCCTAGACAGAAAAAATGAAGAAAGAAGGAAAAATTTTGACCACACGAGCAATTTTCACAACGGGGGAAAAAAATTAGTTAAAGAAAAAAAAATAAAAGAAAATTGCTTCGTTGTAGTCTGAAATAAATCTAAAGAAAGAAGTGTTTTCGTGTGCGTTGTATAGTGGAAAACTTTTATTACCAAATTGTTTTTCCCAAAGTTTCCACCTGAACGCTGGTATAAGTTTTGGATCTGCTCCAACCCTAGCTCTGCGACCATTAAATTCATTTATTAACCATTGAGTTATTGTAGGGACCTACAACAAATTTATTTTCTAATTATACGCTTGGTTTGAAAATTTTAAATATATAAATTATAAATAGCAATATTTCCATCAAAACGATACTTTGGATTTGGTATTATAAATTTGAAATTAAAAAGAAATTTTTAAGAACTAAAATAATTGTGTTAAAAATTTAATATATCAATTATAAATATCTATATAATTAATTATAAATTATTATAAATAATATGAATTAAATATAAATATTTCTGTCACGACATTCATAGAAATAAATTTAATATTAGGATATTAAACAATTTGATTTAATATTAAATGAGAATTTAAATTAATTGGAATTAGGATTAAATTTTAATTGAAGACAAAACATAATTAATGTTTTCTATTTCTGACATAATAATTTCTTTTTAAATAACTTAATTATTGAAGAACTAACATAAAATTCTCACTTAGAAATTATTTAATAAATAATATTACTTAAATATTTCGAATTAATTCAATTTTAAAAGAGTTGCGCTTACAATTTCCATAAATTGATGAACGTTCTGAAATTAGTAAAATTTTTAATATAGATATATTTAATTAATTATTAAAAATAATGGATTTATAGAAGCACTAATGAAAATTGAATTTTGCAGAAGTTAAAAATGCTTCCAGAAATTCAATTATTTTCAAAATTAATAAAATTCTTCCCAAAAATTCAATTATGCTCAAAATTTTTTTAAAATTCTGTTCAAAATTTTCGAATATCTTTATAAATAATAAAATTCTTCTTCGAAATTCAATTATTTTCATAAATAATAAAAATTTCACAGGAATTCAATTATTTACAAATTTTATATAAATTTCTTCGCAATAATTCAATTATTTTCATATTAGATATAAAATTTCTTTTGGAAATTCTCATGTTTTCGCATTTTTCGAAATGTTCGCATGAATAATAAAATTCATCGCAGAATTTCAATTATTTTTCATACAGTTTTAATTGCATTCTTAGAAAAATGTCATTATTCTTAAAAATTTTTAAATATTTTTAAAAAGTTTTGCTCAATTCAATATTTTTCTCAATACCTAATATTTAAATAAAATGTCCCCTAAAAATTCCATTATTTAAAAAAAATATTTTTATAAATAATGAAAGTTTCACATGAATCCAATTATTTAAAATAGAATTTATAGAAATTTTTTCAAAAAATCAATTATTTCAAATTTTTTTATAAAATTCCTCATAATAAATCAATTATTTTTATAAATATTAAAATTTTTTTCAGTGATTCAATTATTTCTATAAATAATAAAATTCCTTTTATGAATTCAATTGTTTTCATAAATAAAAGTCATTTCAGAGGTTCAAATATTTTTAATAGTTTAAAAAATTTTTTAAAAACATTTTTAAATTTAATTATTTTTAAAAATTTGATTAAAATTCGTCAGAAGAATTCAATTATTTAAAAATTTGTTGATAAAATTCTTAGTTATGAAAATTCAATTTTAATAAACATTCAATTATTGAATAAATTATTTATTTTTGTATTTAAAGAATTAAATTCTTGTAGAATTTTTTAATGAAAATTGATTTAAAAATGATTTTTAGTTAAAATATTATAGATAATAATTAAATATTAAAAGCTATAGCGTGGATTTTTAGAAGTAATTGGATTTTAAAAAGGTTTCAAATAAAAATCCTCAGAAGTCTGTACTTTTTAATTGTACATTTAAATACAAATTCTGTAGAATTAATTTTTTTGAAAAAGTTTAATTGAATTTTTTTAAGTTATTTGAATTTTTATTTTCTAATATTTTGATTTGAATAATTTACGAATAATCGAAATTTTGTAAATTTGAGTTGTAAATAAATGGATTTGAAAATTCTCAAAGAACTTTTTAAAAATTATTAATAATAATTTATTTAAAGAAGATTTAATTCTAAAGAATTTATTTTTTTGGAAAAGTTTGATTGAATTTTTTAAAAATTATTTGCATTTTTAGTTTCTAATATTTTTAATTGAATAATTTCCGAATAATCGAAATTTTGTAAAATTGAGTAATAAACAAATAGATTTGAAAATTCTCAAAGAACTTTTTCAAAAATTATTAAAAAATAGTTAATTTAGAGAAGAATTTTAGTTAAAAATTCTAGAAAATAATAGTTGATTTGAAATGATGAAAATAATTTTGAAGAAGCTACAGTATCAATATTCTTATAATATAAAATAATCACTCTGTAATGTTTTATAATAAATTCTTATAAGTTGTTGAATTTGAAATTTTTTAAAATCTTAATTACTACTAAAAAATAATAATCATATTTATTTATAAATGAAGTTATTGATATTTTCGAATAATGTTTCAATTAAAGAAATTCGTAAATAAATGAAATAGTACATTTTTTTGAATATCTAATAATTGTTATAGTGAATCAGAATATTTTTTAGGTTCAGAAAAAAAATTAAAATTCTGTCTGGAAATCAGGGAAAAGCAAAATTAAATTTTTGTTCACAATCCTGATAATAAATGAATAGTTTGGGGAATAAATTTTGTTTGAAATAAATAATAGAAGACCACTCAGAACGCTCAAACTCCCATTACTATTTGCACAAACTGCAAATAGCGAACGATCCTCGAGTACTGGAAAGATCGTGAAAACGATCTCGCCAGCAGCCTCTCACGCTCAGAGAGAAGAGCTACTGCTCATCATCGTGGCTGCATCGACTCCACTTTTGGGTAGAGAGGACGTGAAGATATACTACAGAAATGATCCTGTGAAGTATGATCTTGTCTTTCCACTGTCTCGTCTCAGACTTTATACTTTTCATACGCCAACTCGCTTGTGAGAGAATTTACACTCGCCCCCTGGCCGTCACTTCTTGAAACTTCTATCCATTGAGCCCACACTGTCGTTAAGTTAGTGTTAGAGAGGCAGGGGGAATCAAGAAAATGACCAAGACAAGTGCGCACCACTGGAAACTCTTACCGCAATTGTAAATTGTCAGTCGGTACTTCAGGCTTCTTCTCGCACAGTTTACCACATTTTAATTAAACATCAATTTTTACGTCTAAAAAATTATTTTTTTCTGTATTTAAAGTTAAAAATAAAAAGCGTACATCCTCACGGCCTTCTTTCATTATGGTCCATTTACAATCTATTTGCTCATCAGCCTGAAGATGATATCTTCCATCAGTCCACAGAACTGCCTTATTCATCGTCACTAGCGCATCTCCTGAACTTCCCTGAAATCCTGTTATGTATTCTCTCCTTCTGTCGTGTTCGTGAACAGTTTCACTCTATCAAACAGAATAAAATAATTCACCCAGATTTATTAATTACTTATCCATAAGCACTTATTTCGTATTCAATAAACTAATTTTTTTGTGTAATAAAAATTAGAGTAAATGTTTCAACTCGACTAATATTTTTCGACATTAAAAATATTAATTTTACGAAAATTTAATTGCATTTTAAAGTTTATACTATACACTTTATACACAGACTGTAGTTTCATATCTCTAATGATAACAGTTGCTGATGTTAGAAGTGTAATAAATATTCCTAAACACGTTACTATGCAAATTTTGGGAACATTTCACCGCATATAACACATTCGCTTATATAATTCTAGAAACTGCAATGTTTTGTGGTATCATGGCTCTAATTTAACAATTTTATAGGTTCAAAAACACAACATGCAAACATGTTTAATCATACAAGTTAATGTATACATTTTGAATATAGCCATACATATTAAACATTCAGTTTAAATTGTTAATTCTATTATGTATAATATAATACAAAAAAAAGAAAAGCTCACAAATTGCGCAACACTTGGCAAAAAATTAAAATTTAAATCTGTATGTCGCTATACAATTTAATACCTGTATTCTTTCTATAATTGTTTCTCGAGAATTAGCTATGTATTTTCCGCTCTGAAAATTGTGAATAGAATTTCATTTAATATCAGACTTTTACAGTGTGTAAATTTCTACAAAAAAAATGGAAAAACGAATATAGCATTTCTTTTACACTGAAAAAAAGTTATTTGATTCACAATAAACGTTTAGTTGTATATTATCAAATAAATATTTATTTATATCAATATATAAATATTGATAATAGTATACCCTAGTCAAGTAACCGGTTATTTGAATCAGAATCAAATAATAATTTTTTTTCAGTATAATGATAAACTAATAATATATAAATGATAAATTGTGAGTGAGACTATATCCCGAGTGGAAACAGAAAAATGGCAAATATCAGCAAAGGGACAAAAGCAAAAAAAACCATGGTTCCCCAAAGTTAAAACTTAAAATATAAAAATTTTAAGGCTATTTTTTGACATTTTTCCTTCTCCACGCGAGGTATGACTGTAAATATAAATAGCAAACTGAAGATAACTATTAACTATTTAAAATTAAATTGAGGAAAAATAAAAAATTACCTGATGTTCATCGTCTGAGGTTACGATATAAGCATCAAGTGGAGGACCTTCTATTGTTGTGATTCGGCTCATTTCAGCTCTTAGAAGGGTCAATTTCATCGACGTGTCCACTCGATTTTTGGGTTGCTCCTCCAAATATTTGTCAACCGGACAAAATATTCTAACGAAGCCTTTATAATTTATCGGAGAATTTTGCAGTCCTTGTCCAATAGTGAAATCTATAAATATAAAATTTTACAATATGTTTATTTTTTATTTTAGTTTTTGAATTGGGATCAAAATAAAATTTCATAAAAATTATAAACTTCTGTCTAAAATGGTAAAGAATTCAAATGTACCATTCAAATTGAAAATTTAAATTTATTTAAAAATTAAAAATTTAAATTTATTTTAAAATTGAAAATTTATTTTAAATTTGAAAATTTAAATTTATTTTAAAATTGAAAATTTAAATTTGTATTATAAATATTATAAAAAGATTTATAATATTAAAAAAAAGATTTGGAGGCGCCGGGTATCGATCCCGGTACCTCTCGCATGCTAAGCGAGCGCTCTACCATCTGAGCTACGCCCCCTGATATCTAACCTTCACTAAACAACCTACTTGTAACCACGAGGCCCGAATCATGTTCAAAATTTTTTCATCGTTTCGTCTAATTTTAGTTAATTGACACTAAAAGTTTATACCCGCGAGTAAAATTCAATATTTCCGTTTTAGTCTCTTCTTCTATAATTTTCTTTAATAAAAATTTAAACCATCATTTTCTTCAATAAAAATTTAAACCACCCTTTTTTTACTATAAAAATTATCGACTCGATTACTCGACTGACCATACACAAAAGGAAAATTTTGTATTTTTTACAAACAAAAAATTTACAAACTATTCACTCTTTATTGAAATTTTTAGCTTCGTACAGTTGCTTCAAGCATCAAGTATTATATATAAAGCAAGTCGAAGTGTTTCTTTATATGACAAATTTTTTTTTTCATGTCTTCTCATATTTCTGATAATGCAAATTGAGAATAAGGTTCGTAATCGTGAGAACTGGTCAATTGTTTCTTGAAAATGGTCCCGACAATGTCCCATGGGAAAGCAAAGGGTGTTCTGAGTGGTGCTCGCGTATTAGGTTGGTATATTTCAAGTGGAAGTTACTTTAACGAAGTTCGTTTTGAAAGTGAAAGTTGTTTGAATTGATCGAGACAATTCAGACAATAAATAATATCGGTCCCGTGTATTTCCCTGAATAAGAATGGATCAGGTGAACATGACTTCTAGAGTAGCTTCTTTAACCTTCGTATATACTCTCTGTCGATAAGTTGGAAAGTTAAAGCAGACTTTGCACTCATCTACTAAAACCTATACTATTTACTATAATATAAAATTTTGGTATAATATTTATAACTAGCAACAATTCGCGCGCTATAGCGCGCAGCTAACTTCTTACTGCCTTTTTTTAAAAATAAAATTAGCAATTTTAAAAACAATAGAATTTGAAAACTTTCTAATTCAAATTTTTGTTGAAAACATTAAAAAAATTCAATTTTGAAAAAATTACAAATAATTGCAGAAATTCAACTATTTAAAAAAAATAAATAAATACAATTCTTCTTATAAAATTCAACTATATGTACAAAATTTGAAAAAAAATTTTGTAAAAATCCCAATTATCTTTATAAGTAAAAAAATTCTTCTCCAAAGTTTAATTATTTACCTAAATGTAAGTAAAAAAATTCTTCTCCAAAGTTTAATTATTTTCCTAAATGTCAAAAAAATTCTTGTTCTAATATCAATTATTTTCAAAAATAAAATGCATTTTTCTAATTTCAATGATTTTCAATATCTACTATTTCAATAAAATTTCCCAAAAAAAATTTTAATAAAATTGTATGCAAACATTTAATTATTTGCATAAATAATAAAAAATTCACAGGAATTCAATTATTATTTTTATAAATAATAAATTTTTTTTAAGGAATTCAATTATTTTCATAAAAAATAATTTATAATTCTAGAAAATAATAATTGAATTGAAATAATGAAAATAATTTTGAAGAATTATAATATTCTTATAATATAAAATTATGATTTTATTACTTGGTCATCTTTAATTACTATAAAAAATGAAGAAATCGATCACTCCGAGTCTTCGACTCGGAGCAATCGATATCTGCATATTTTATAACAAATACTTTTATAAGTTGTTTAATTTAAAAAAGGTTTGAATTCGAAATTTTTGAATGTCTTAATTCCTGTGGAAAATCCTGTTCCAAAAATAAGATTAAAAAAATAGGAATTTTGCAAATATTTTTTTTCTTTTTCTAAAACAAAATTAATTTGTTAAAAAAAAAATTGATTCAAACAAAAATAATGCAAAATAAATGACATTATTATTAACTTTTTTACAATTTTTCTTTTCAAATATTTTCAATTTTAAAATTAATATATTGAAAATCATCGAATTGTTGCAAAGAATTTTATCAAAAAAATTTGATGATAATGGAATTCCTTCAAAGAATTTTATTATTTAGGAAAATAACTGAATTCTCACAAAGAATTTTATTAAAATTTTTTAAAATCCTAATTAAATTCTTTTGAAGAATTTCTTTGAATTTTTTTTTATTAAACTAATGGAGTTTCTTTAATAATTTTAATTGAAAATTTTGAAAGCATTTGAATTTTATTAAGAAGAATTTTATTAAAAGTGAATTGAAAATAATTGAATTCTTGCTGAGAATTTTACTAATATTTATAAAAATTGTTTCGAAGAATTTATTAAAATTTTTAGACATATAATTGAAATTTATGGAAATATTTAAAAATATTTGAATTCATCCGAGGAATTCAATTAAAATTGTTTTAAAAATCATTGGATTTTTGTCTAAAGATTTTACTATTGAAAAAAGTAATTAAATATTGTTTAGAAAGATTTTACTATTTATAAAAAAATAATTAAAATGTTTCGCGAGAATTTTTAAAAATTTCAAGAAATAAATTGTTAAGAAGAATTTTATAGAAATATTTTAAAATAATGAAATTTTTTCGAGAAATTCAATTAAAGTTGTTTCGAAAATAATGGAATTTCTTTAAAGAATTTTATTAAAATTATGTATATTCAAAATCATTGAATTCATCACAAGAATTTTATTACTTTTTTGAAAATAATTGAATTCTTTCAATTTTTTGACGAATATATTTAAAAATTGCATTGAAAGTAATTTAATTTTTATATATAGAATTTTTTAAAAATATTTTGAGAATAATTGAGAATTATTTTTAGAGAATTTTTAATTCTTGTTGAAATTGCATTTTATGGAAATTTTTGAAAATAATGAAATTCTTTCATGTAATTTTATTGAAATTTGAATTAAAAATAATTTAATTCTTGTGAAGAATTTTACTATTTATAAAAATAATTGAATTGTTTCGAAGGATTTATTAAAATTTTAGAAAATATGAACAGTAATAATTAATTTTGTACTTAATAAGTAAATTTTTTAAATTTTTATTATGAAATTATTTTAAAAATTTATATTTAAAAAGAAAAAATTTTGTAATTTACATAACAATAATAAATAATTGAATGTCTCGTTCCGCGCGTAAAATTTTCTAGTTATCTAAAGATAACAAAAACAAAAATATAAATAGAAGACAACTTCAGAGTGTGAGGGACAGAAAAAGTGAATGAATGAAAGAATGAAAGAACATTCAAATTAATATAGTTTATTAATAATTTTATATAAATTTTATAAAAAGATATGTGAATACCTAAATTAAAAAAAATTAATTTTTATCTCCGAAGCCTTTCCTTGAATGTACTGTTAAACATTAAGAACAAAGGAAAACTATAGTTTTTCTATAATTTTTCTATTCTATAGTTCTTAATATTTACATATTGTTCGGAAGAAAATCTAAATTTTTCTATGGAAGCATTTAATTATTAAAAATCGTTTATAGAAAAATACTATAGACGAACATGAATCATATATTATAGTGACTTTGTAAAATTATGTTATGAAACTTTAATAACAAGCTTGCGGGTTATGAAGTTTCGATTTAAGTTATTTCCTTCTTGTAATTATATGCAACAAAGAAATGATTTGTGTAACGAAAATTAATGATTGATGTTTTCAATACAAAAACCTTAACAATGACAATAATGAAAATAAAAATTGGAAGCTGAATCAAACTATTATGGAACAAAGCACGCAAATTATATATATTATCTTTTTTTTTAATAATTCATCGCAGTTTATACCTTAAAATAGCAAAGTTTTAGTTTTTAAATGAAAAATATAATTAATAATTATTCTCATTGTACTAAAGTAACTGCATAATGACTATAACATAAATCCGCCGAAATATTGCAGATAATATCAGGAAACGTGACTTAACTTCAGAAACTTGCAGGTATATTAAATTTCCATTGTTTAAAATGTTTGTGCAACAATTTGCAAATATGCAAAGAAGAAAAGAGGAAAAGTGCATTTAAGCTAAGATAGAAAAATAAAATGTTGACCTGTTTCAAATTTTCTACATTTATATATTATTATTACTATATTATTTATTTATTTTTGAATAATTAAATAAATAAATAATAATAGTAATAATAATATATAATAATAAAAGAATTATACAAGTAATTTAATATTAATTTTGAATAAAGGAGAAAATTCCAGAACTAATCGAGGTATCAAAGGATTGCATGATAAATACACATATTGATGTTTATGATGTTGCATAATGTTGTTTGCAACCGTATATAAAATTTGATTGTCAACCGACACTTAATCTTTAGGAAGACTATATAAAAGCAAGCGCGCTCAATAAAATAATAGCATATTTTGACGGAAAAATGTGGATTTTCAAGCTTCTTGTTTTTTGCATATTTTTAATATGCACGACAGCGGAGGAAGAAATTAATCTTGAAATTCGCCAAGGAAAGCTGAAGGGTTTAAAAGCAATTACAATAACGGACAATAAACCTTATTTCAGCTTTAAGGGAATTCCATACGCTCAACCCAATGTTGGACTAAATAAATTTCGAGTGAGTTTAAATAATTAAATTTGTCTATATAGATATAAAATTGTTTGTCTCATATTTTGGATTATATACCCATGGGTGATTTTTTTGAAAGTGCTACTTTTGAACTTTGTTTTTTAAAGTTTTTTCAAATTATCTTATACAAAACTAAAGCCTATAAGAATTTCTAAAATCTACATGATAGAAAAAATAAAACATAATAATAGAAAAAAATTGTTATTTCTGACATTAATTTAATAAAAATCAAATCAAAAATTGATGTAAATTTTTGTCATCAATTTGATCCATTTGAGTATCAATTTGTTTTATAATGAAATCTATGCATAAAATTCAGTTGAATAAAGTTTTTTAATTTTTTTAATTGATAAGTAAGTGTTAAATTTTTACTATATATGAAAATGTTTAATAATTATTGTAGAGTGAATTTTATAAAATTAAGCAAGATATCAAAAATGACTTTTGGAAGAATCACCCATATAAGAAAACAATATTTTTAGAAGTTCAGGTTTCGCACTCAATAATTTGTTTTTAATAATAAGTATAGCAAAAAGTAGCTTTAAGACTGAAAAAAATATCAAAAAATTGCATTAAGACTGAAAAATGTAGTAAAAAAGTAGCTACTACCGAAAAATTAAATTTGGCTATACTAAAAATTTATTTTAGACGATTCACAAAATTTTTAAAAATTTCATTCTGTATTTCTCTGACATTTTCCTGATTTCAATCAAAAATGTTTGTTTCTTGTTAATAACTTATTCAATTATAAATTCTTCTAAACTTCAATTCTTTTCCAAACATTTAATTAGAAATTTTTTTTTAAACATAACATTTATTTCAATTAAATTTGAAAAAAATTTTCCATTAATTAATGTAAACCGTTTTCAAATTTACAAAAAATTCATATTGTAACGCATTTAATATTCAATTATTATAATTTAAAATTTTAACTGTAATTTATGTTTAAATCAATTCTTATTCAAAAATTCTACAATAATTAAATTATTTATAAAAATAATTGAATTCTTTTTTTCATTAAATTTTAAAAGAATAATTCAAATATTTCGAAGAACTTAATTATAATTGGATTAAAAATAATTGGATTTTTTTGATGAATTTTATTATTTATGAAAATAATAATTTAATTATTATAAACTAATTTTGTGAAAAATTTAGAATATTATTAATTTTTACAAAGAATTTTATTTTTTTTTTAAATAATTAAATTGTAAAGAATTTTATTAACTTTTTTTAAATAATTTGAAATCCTGGGAAAAATTTTATAATTTAAAGAAAAATAGAATTCTTTTTTTCATTTTATAAAAATTTAAAAGAATAATTCAAATATTTCGAAAAACGTAATTACAATTGCATTGAAAATAATTGAATTCTTCTGAGGAATTTAATTAGAATTTATTAAAATTATTCTTCCAACGAATTTTATTGAAGTTTTTTAAATAATTAAATTTTTTTTTATAATTTTATGAAAATTTAAAAAAAAATTAAATTTGTTAAATTTTCAATTATTTAGAATAATTTATTTAAAATTATATTAATAATAATTGAATTCTTTTAACGAATTTGATTAAATTTTTTTAAATAAATGAATTTTTTGAAAAATTTTATTATTTATAAAAATTATTGAATTCTTTCGAGGAATTTTATTGAAATTGTATTAAAAATAATTTAATTCTTGCTATATGAATTTTATTCTTTATGAAAATAATTTAATCCCTATAAACCAATTTTGAAAAAATGATTAATTTCTTTTTAAAAAATTTTATTATAATATTTAAATAATTGATTTCTTTGAAAAAATTTCCTTTAATTTATGTCACATAATTAAATTATTGTGAAAATTTGATTATTCTTATTATTTGAATTTTCGCTTTGAATTTTAAAAAATTTTTTATAAATAATTGAATTCTTTTGAGAAATTTTATTAAAATATATAAATTTGTATATCTAAATGAATAAATAAAATAATAGATATTGAAAATATTTGAATTTCATTATTTGTGAAAATAACTGAATTCTCACAAAGGATTTTCGAAAAATTTTTCAAATATTTGAATTGTGTCAAAGAATTTTATAAAAAAATTTCTAATTGTTTCTATATGAAGAATTTTATTAAAATTTTCATTCAAACTATTAGCAAATTTAAACTTGTGAAAATTCTCAAAAATAGGAAAAAGCATACTTTAATGTCACAAAAAAAAGTATCCAAATAGTAGCTAATCGTAAAAAAATAGTAAATAGTAGGTTTTAGGAGATGAGTGCGAAGCCTAGAAGTTAAAAAATGTATTTGTGCCTCTCCACCGTGAAAGGGACGCAGAACTAAAGTTTGATGTGAAAAACAAATGAAAATGAATTTAATATTTATTTTTTAGAATACATTTAGCGATAAAAAGTGTTTTTGATTTCAAATATAATCAAAAATAAATCTTTAATGAAGTAAATCCCAAAATTTTTTGCAGCAAAGGTCAGCAAGGGTAAAGGTATTTTTATTTATTTATTTCAGAAAAGGTCCCTTTCATCGTAGAGCGACACATAAAATTTACATTTACCAGTATTTTATTTGAATTTTGTTTGTAAACATAGAAATAGAATTTTTTTCAAGAATAGAATGTAACAGGAATCCAGCAGTTGGTGCCAGTATAAAAATGGAAAGAAAAAGTGCCATTAGAAACTCTATTGGGAAAACCTGTTCGATTACCTAACGGAATAACAAAAGGCTATACTATGTGATCTTCTGCGCTCATATTTCTTATAATACCTCGATTCATATCACAGTGACTACAATTATTGCCAATTTCAAATGTTAACCATTAACAATAATATTAAAATAATTATATTATAATTATATTAAGGTCATTTGAACCATTATCACACTGTAAAAAAAAGGTTTAAAATTAAAGCTGATTTCGGTATTAAAATTAAAACAAATTACGATTTAGTACCAAAATTTGTACTAAATTCGTACCTTTCTTTTTACAGTGGTCACAGTTTGTGCCAAAGCATGTTTTCCAAAACAGTGACGACATAATGCTTTAAATGCGTTTAAAATAATTATTTTTAACTTTCTGCTCAAATATGTAAATGTACCTGTATGTAAAACTAATTTTGCTCAAATATACAAATTTAAAAAATAATGAAAAATCATATTATAATTGTAATTATATAAAATTAGACAGTGGAATTCGACACAAAAAGTGAATTGAGAATAATTTGGGGAAATTTGTTTTTATTTAGATGAAAGATTTGTTATTATAGGCACCGGAGCCACCGGAGCCTTGGCAGGGAGTTTTAGATGCAACGAAACATGGCTCGACATGTGTCTTTTATTGTCATATTCGCAAGGGATTATTTGGAGATGAAGATTGCCTCTTTCTCAATGTCTATACACCGACTCTGGATAAAAATGCTCGAAAAGCTGTTATTGTATTTTTTCATCGAGGCGCTTTCAATGCCGGCTCGGGAGATGATGATCTCTTTGGTCCAGATTTTCTCATCGACGATGACGTCATTCTCGTCACTTTGAACTACAGACTCGGTGCACTCGGTAAATTGAAAAATTGAATCATAAAAAAATTATTTACAATACTATGTATTTTAAAGTCTCTTTTCTATACTTCAAATCCAAATTTACCTTTTCGTCTTGTAAAATTTCATTCTGTTTTTTTCATCCTCTTGAATTCTATTTCTTTTCTAATTTTTTCGTTATGATATTCTTTTTGTCAATTCTCCTTTTTTCTTTACTTTCCTTTTTCTTCTTTATTTTCTTTCTTCCCTTTTACAGTAAAACGTGAGATGTTAAAATAACACCAGAAAAGATTAAAATAATCTGCAACAGTTTAATCCCTCTAGGATTAAATTAACACCAGAAAGGATAAAAATAATCTATATTTTGGTGTTATTTTTAACTATGAATGAAATTTTACTTTAAATAAAACACCAAAGTCAACGATTTGTAAAAATTCAACGAATTTAGCTTCTCCAAGAATAATAGTAAGTTAGTAAGTTAGTTACTAACTAACTAACTAACTTAGTAACATATTTACTAAATTCAATTGTGTTCAAAAATTTTTTTAAATTCTCGTCAAAATTTCAATTCTCTTTATAAATAATAAAATTCTTCTCTGATATTCAATTATTTTACAAAATTTTTATCAAATTCTTGGCAAAATTTCAATTATTTTCAAAAGTTTTCTAAAATTCAATGATTTTCAATATCTACTATTTCAATAAAATTTTCCAAAAGAATTCCATTATTAAAAAAAATTTGAATAAAATTCTACGCAAACATTTAATTATTTTCATAAATAATAAAAATTTTTACAGGCATTCAATTATTTGCAATTTTTTCTATAAATTTCTTCGCAATAATTCAATTATTTTCATAAATAATAAAATTTTTACAGGGATTCAATTATTTTTATAAATAATAAAATTCTTTTAGGAATTCAATTATTTTTATAAATAATGAAACTCATTGCAGATTTTCAATTATTTTTAATGCAATTTTAACCGAATTCCTCGAAAAATACAATTATTCTTAAAAATTTTATTAAAATTCGTCCAAAGAATTTAATGATTTAAAAAATTTGTTGATAACATTTTTTATGAGAATTTAATTTCCAGAAAAATCCTTCGCAGAAATTCAATTATGTTGAAAATTTAAAAAAAATTCTTTTTCAAAATTTCAATTATGTTTATAAATAATAAACTTTTCAAAATTCAATCATTTTCAAAAATTTTTAATTTTTAATAAAATTTTACGCAAAATTTCAATTATTTTTAAAAATTTTCGAAATTAATTCAATTATTAAAAAAAATATTAATAAAATTCTACGCGAACATTTAATTATTTTCATAAATCATAAAATTTCCTATGAATTCAACTATTTACCATTTTTTTTATAAATTTCTTCGCAATAATTCAATTATTTAAAAAAAAACTAATAATCTTCTTCAGAATTCAATTACTTTTAAAAATAATAAAATTCTTTTCAGCAATTCAAATATTTTTAAAAAATTTTAATAAAATTCTTTGCAAAAATTTAATTATTTTCATAAATAATAAAATTTATCACAGGAATTTAATTATTTGTTAAAATTTTAATAATAATCGTTATAATAAAATTGTTTGAAAGAATTCATTTATCTTCATAAAGAATTTTTAAAGAATTTCAATTATTTAAAAATTAAAACACAATTTTCATCAAATTTTTTTTATAAAAAATAATTTCTTTAAAAAGATTTTTTTTAAATTCTTGCCAAGATTGCAATTATTTTTTATAAACTTTATTAAAGTTCGGTGACAAAAATTGGATTATTTTCATAATAGAACTCATCGCAGAATTTCAATTATTTTTAATGCAATTTTAATCAAATTCCTCAAACAATGTAATTATTTTTAAAAATTTTATTAAAATTCGTCCAAAGAATTTAATGATTAAAAAAATTTGTTGATAACATTTTTTTTGAGAATTTAATTTCCAGAAACATGAAATTAATAAATTATTTATTTTTGTATTTAAATAATTGAATTCTCGTAGAATTTACTAATAAAAATGGTTTTTCATTTCATAAAAATGAATTTCAGTTAAAATTTTAGATTATAATTAAATATTAACAGCATTATAACGTGGATTTTTAGAAATAATTAAATTTTGAAAAAGTTTTAAACTAAAATCATTGAAATTCTTAATTTTTTATATTTTTGCTAAACAATTCTGTAGAATTAATTCTTTTTAAAAGTTTAATAGGATTTTTATTGAAATTATTTCAAGTTTTTATTTTTCAATATATATTTAATTGCAGAATTTCCGAATAATTGAAATTTTGTAAAATTGAATTGTAAAACGAATGAATTTGAAAATTCTCAAAGAACTTTTTTAAAAATTATTAAAAATAATGGATTTATTGAAGAATTTTAGTTAAAAACACTAGAAAAAAATTTAATTTTAAAGAAGTTAGAAATTATTGCTGAAATTCAATTATTTTCAAGAGTAATAAAATTCTTCTTAAGGATTCAATTTTTTTACTAATAATAAAACTCATCGCAGCGTTTCAATTATTTTTCATACAATTATAATTGAATTCCTTGAAATAAATAATTATGTTCATGCAAGTTTTAATAAAATTCGAGAACAGAATTCAATTATTGAAAAATTTGTTAATAAAATTCTTTATGAGAATTGAATTTTGAGAAACATTCAATTATTCAAAAAATTATTTACTTTTTCATTTAAATAATTAAATTCTTGTCGAATTTTCTAATAAAAATTGATTTTCATTTCATAAAAATGAATTTCAGTTAAAATTCCAGATAATAATTGAATATTAAAAGAAATATAGCGTGAATTTTTAGATGTAATTGAATTTTGAAATCAATTTTTTTGAAAAAGTTTAATTGAATTTTCTTTTATATTATTTGAAGTTTTTATTTTCTAATATGCATTTAATTAAAGAATTTAGGAATAATTGAAATTTCGTGAAATTGAATATTGTAAACAAATGAATTTGAAAATTGCCAAAGAACTTTTTCGAAAATTATTAAAAATAATAGATATAAAGTAAAATTGTAGTTAAAATTTTTTGAAAATAATAATTGAATTGAAATAATGAAAATAATTTTGAAGAAGTATAATATTCTTATAATATAAAATAATGATTTTATTACTTGGTCATCTTTAATTATTATAAATTATGAAGAAATCGATGACTCCGAGTCGAAGACTCGGAGTTATCGATATCTTCATGTTTTATAGTTATAAAAAAATTTAATGAACTTAAATTTCATTTATTGTAAAAAATAATACCAAAATTGATTATTTTAATCTTTTTTTGGTGTTAATTTGATCTGCAACACTTTTTAATACCTCACGATTTACTGTGTTTTCTTTATTCTTCTTTTTCTTCTTCAGTTCTTCTGCTATTTCCCTAGAAGATAATATATTTTCTCGAATAACTTTTATAAAATATTTATTTAAAACTTTTTTTTTTGTACTATTTTTTTGTACTATTTTTTTAGGTTTCTTAAGTACTGGCGACGCTAACGCTCCGGGAAATGTTGGTTTAAAGGATCAGGTAATGGCCCTTCGGTGGGTTAAGGAAAATATCCAGAAATTCGGTGGTTGTCCGAATAGAGTTTCAATTGCGGGAGTTAGCGTCGGTTCATCTTCTGTTCATTATCATATGCTTTCGCCAATGTCAAAAGGTCAAGTTCTAATTATTTTATGGAAATTACAATTTTCGAATTTACAATATACATATAGTTAACCGAAATATTAACTAATTTACAGGATTATTTAAAAGTGCCATTATGCAGAGTGGAACTGCTTTGGGCGGTTATGCAATCGCTCACGATGGTAAGGAAATGTCCTTCAAATTGGGCGAACATTTGGGAGTGAAAACCACCGATTCTGCAGAACTTGTTAAAAAATTGACAGAATTTACAGCGAAACAACTTGTCGACGCGACTATGGAAATTGAAAAAAATTTGGTAAAACCTTCTTATTTTTTAAGAGAATATAAAAATATTACAAAAGTATATAATTTTTTTTTTTTTTTTGAGAAAATAAAACAATTTCGTTTTTATTCTCTATTATTCTATCAACTCTTTTTTTTAAATGCTTTTTTTTGATTGATTTTCGATATATATATTTACATGCCAGTGAATTGACAATCACTTTTATTGAATTTCCCAGAATTCATTGAAAGGTCGAATGCATGCGTTTGTGCCTGTAGTTGAGCCACAAGCCGGCCAGGAAGTATTTTTGCCAACCGATCCGTGGGAGATGATGAAATCCGCAGTTTTGCCGATGTGCCCTTAATTATTGGCTACGCTTTAGACGAAATGATTTTTATGACGAAAGGTTGCTGAAAATTTATTTTTCTATTTCATTTAAAACATAAAATATCAATTATCAATATAATATAATCAATAAAAGCCTTTTTTATTTAAACAGAATTCCTCCCAAAGGCAGACGAACTTAATAATCATTTGGAGTTATTTGTGCCAGACAGTTTAAATATTACAGACGATGGAAAACTCAAGGAAATTTCGGAATCAATAAGAAATTTCTATTTTGATGGAAAGGCTTTAACTTCAAAAAGTGTTTCAGAATTTACAAAGGTATAGAAAAAATTTATAGATTTTAAAAACAAATTTTTGATTTTTAAATAAATTTTAATTAAATTCTTTTATTTTACTAATTTTATTTTTATATTATTATTATTTTATTATTATTATTTATTTAATTTTTATTTAATTTTTTTTTATTCTATTTTTAATTCAATTTTTTTTTTATTCTAGTTTATAAGCAATATTGATATGTAAATGTTATAAAAAAATTTCAGTTAACAAGTGACGTTTACTTCACTTATGGAGTTGCAATTATGACAAAAATGATGGCAGCGAAAAATAAACGACCAATTTACGAATATTTATTTTCCTATAATTCAACAGCTGGTTTCGTGAAAAATTTATTAAAAGTTGAAGAAGGTACTAAATTGATTCTATTATATAAATAAACAAAATTATAATTTTAAATATAAACCAAATTATTGTCATAAATAAATAAAATTATTTTTATAAAATATAAGTAATAAAAAAATAATTACATTTTTAAATCCTTCAAATTAGAAATTTTTTATTTAAATTTATCTCGAAAAACGTATATAGGTAACTTTATTTTCCTCTATTTTCAGCTGGAGTGTCGCACGGTGACGATTTGGCTTACGAATTTTATTCCAAGTATTTTAATAACAAGCCAGAACCGGGTTCACCTGATGAGAAAATGAAAAAAACTTTTACGAAATTATGGACGAATTTTGTTAAAAATAGGTGAAATTGCATATTATTTTTTTTACTAACAAATTGTTTTGAATTTTTAGACAAACTCTTACATTCTTTTTATATTTTTTTATCATTCATGTCACTATTTTTTTAAAATTTTTATATTTTTATTTACGTGACTTTTTCAAATTTTTATATTTATTTACGTCACTTTATTTTTTCTTATCATCCCTTTAATTATTTGTTATTTAATATTGTCAGGAATCCTACGAACAAATTGGACGATGATATTACGGTAAATTGGGAGCCCTTAGGTCCCGAAGGAAATTACATGAATATCAATTTGCCTCTGAAAATGGAGAAAGGTCTTTACAAAGACCGAGAGAGTTTTTGGGTCAATATTTACAGAGACATATTAGGAGAACATGTAAAGCTATTTGAATAAGTAGATTATTTTAAATTTCACAATTTAATTTATTTTTCTTGAAAATAAAAGAATAGGTGTTTAATAAAATTAATATAAATAATTATTAATAATTAATAATGTGTTATAAGTGTAAAAAAATTTTAACTTCTTATAAATATATAAATATTATTCTTCTTATAAATATTAATATTATTAATATTATAATATTTTGATATTAATGATTATTTAAAATTTAAATAAGATACGTCTGACTTAAACTGACTTTTACTACTGCAAAAGAAAAAAAATTTTCAAAAATATTTTGTCTGTCTGAATTTTATCTAAATAACAATAAATTAAGATTGTCTGACTCAAACTGACTTCCACTACTGTGAAAATTATTTTTAAAAAATATTTTGTCTTACTAAACCCCTACCTTAACTACTGACACTTTTACAAAGTTTGAACTTCACTTATCACTATTGACTTTAGGATTCCAAATTTTAAATTTGAAAAAATTTTAAATTTTAAATTTAGTCTGACAAGAAAAGTTTTTTCTACTGAAACAAGAATTAGTGAAAGTAGAATAGTAGTGGTAGTAGTAATAGTAATAGTAATAATAGTAGCAGTAGTAGTAAAAAATAATAAGTCGAATATACAAATGTTTTTGAGCAGTTTTGTCTGACTAAAATTGATTTCTACTACTTTTAACAAAAAAAAAAAATTTGAAACAATTCTCCGACCAAAACAATGGTTTTAGGTCTAAAAATTGATTTCCAAAACTTTTGACGTCTGACCAAAAATGTCTCTTACTACTATTTAAAGTAATCACAACTTAGAAAAGAGTGAAAAAATCGAATCAAACTTTTAACACCCCCTTAAGGTCTTTACAGTAAAAAAATCAAGTAAAAATTTATAATAAACGTTCTTTTTATTAATACTTCAATAATAAGCGCAATTGAAATATGAACACCACATAGAAAAGTAAGAAAGATTTTCCAACTTAAAATAAAGTTTCATATAAATTGAAAAAATTTGTTCGAAATACAAAGAAAAAAACCATTTACATATACAAACGTTCTTACAAAATTGTATATCTTTGGTATTTGGAAACATTCAAGAAGAAAAATAAAGAATCATTTCACAAAATTTTAAACACACAAATTTTTTATGAGAATATCAAGTTAAGAAAAAAAAGGTTGCTTTGCAACAATTTTGCAGTTTTTTGTCTAAATTTCAAATCTTTGAAAAAATTGTGTACCTGAAATAAAAATATCATAAAAACTGCATTATTCTCAATATCCACAAGTCATCAGAATAAATTTTGAACATATTTGTGCTTCTCTTTTACTCGCATTTTAACACATTTACCCTTATATGTATATGTATAAAAAAAATATTTACATTATTTTACAGAAAAAAAAATTCTTTTTCAAATTTCTTATTCCCAGGGATCGTCGTCCCTATCTCCATCGAAATTCTGTTGAACCTGTTGTTTGCGAAGGGAATTTCGTAGTCGCTGTTTTGCGATACGTAAAACTTCTCGCATCTGTGAGGCAAACATTGCTCTCGTTGGTTGTTCAAAATGCTGACTTTGAGAAACTGCTTCTGTATATTAAAATTTAAACATTTAATGGTTTATATTCAATTTTTAAAATTGGGAAAATTTTTTTCTCTATAATTTCACAGTATTCCGAAGGATATCAAATTGAAACAGAAGAATGAAAAATGTTGTAACGTTTTTGATTTTGTTTTGATTTTTTTTTAGACAAAAAAATCAAAAAACGTGTTGCTACGTTTTTGATTTAATTTTTTTTTAAACAAAAGAATCAAAAACGTTGCAACGTTTTTGATTTGATTTTTTTTTTTGACAAAAGAATCAAAAACTTTGCAACGTTTTTGATTCTTTTGTCTCAAGTTTGATATCCTTACAGAAAAACTGTGAAATTAGGGAAAATTCAGTGATACCTAGTAGCGATAATTTTTTTTCAAAACCCACCATAAAATGCATTTGTTATTTGCCTGCTGTATAAAGCAAGTCCAACTTGTGCGTGACCAGTGTCCTTTCCATGCCATGTAAAATTATTGGCGACATCATTAGTGAGAACTTCCTTCATGCAGAGATTTAATGCTTCTCGTAACGTGAAACCTCCAATGTACTTTAAATATTTAACCTGAAATTTTTTTTCATAAAAAATACATTTTTTGCTAAAGTTAAAAAAAATGTTAGGTATATTGATTTTTAACTAAATTTTTATGAAATTCAATTACTTTTCAAAATTTTAGTTAGAATTCTTCAAAAATTCAATTAGATTTTGAAAAAAAAATTTTAAAAGTGAAAAAATAAATTTTTTTTAGTATAAAATTTATTTTTATTAATTTTAACAAAATTTACGATCAATTGAAAATTTAAATAAATATTTTTAATTTGTACGAGAATTGAAGTTGTATTAACAAAATTTTAATTGCTATTTTCAAAAGAGTGATTTTTGTCCTAATTTCTAAATTAAATTATTCAAACTTGAACAATTTTTTTTCAATAAATATATATAAATTTATACTTTTTTATTTTTCCACAGGAGTTAAAATTTTTTAATAATTTTAGTGTAAAATGTTTTGAGATTTAACAATAATTAAAAATTCATTTTATGAAAACTTAAAAGAATAATTGAATTATTTAGAATAATTTATTTAAAATTGCATTAAAAATAATTGAATTCTTATGATAAATTTTTTATTTTTTATCATAATAATTGAATTCTTCCAACGAATTGTTTTGAATTTTCTTAAATAATTGAAATTTTTTGAATGATTTTATGAAAATTTTAAAGAATCATTCTATTATTTAGAATAATTTATTTTAAATTGTAGGTGTTGAAAATAATTGAATTCTTGTCCTGAATTTTACTATTTATGAAAATAATTGAATTCTTCCAACGAGTTTTATTAAATTTTTTTAAATAATTAAATTATTTGAATGATTTTATGAAAATTTCAAAAAAATAATTCAATTATTTAGAATATTTTATTTTAAATTGTATATTTAAAGTAATTGAATTATTGCTATGAATTTTATTATTCTTGAAAATAATTGAATTCTTCCAACTAATTTTATTACATTTTTTAAATAATTGAATTTTTTAAAATCATTTTATGAAAAATTTAAAAAAATAATTCAATTATTTAGAATATTTTATTTAAAATTGTATATTTAATTGAATTATTACTATGAATTTTATTATTTATGAAAATAATTGAATTCTTCCAACGAATTTTATTAAACTTTTTATTAAATAATTGAATTTTTTTAAATCGTTTTATGAAAATTTAAAAGAATAATTCATAATTCAATTATTTAAAATAAATTTTTTAAAAATTGTATTAAAAATAATTGAATTCTCGTACTGAATTTTACTACTTAAGAAATTAATTGAAATACTGTGGACAATTTTATTAATTATGAAAATAATAAAATTCTTCTAACGAATGTTATTGAATTTGTTGTTAAAAGAATTTAAATACATTATTTCTTGTACAAATTTTATTATTCATGGTAGTACATGAATTGTTGCATTGAATTTTCTTTATTTTTTCTATAAAATAATAGAATTCTTTTGAGAAATTTTATTAAAATCGTATAGATATTGAAAGTATTTGAATTTCAGTGAAGAATTTTATTATTTTTTGAAAATTATTGAATTTCTCCGAAAGATTTTCCAAATATTTTAAAAAATAATTGAATTGTTTCAAAGAATTTTATAAAAAAAAATTTTTTTAAATTGTTTCTAAGAAGTATTTTATTAAAATTTTTAAGAGATTTATATATTTAATTGACGACTGGAGACATCGACACAGGGTATTTTTAAAGATTCTATTAGCAAATATTAATTAGTAAACTAATTAGTAAATATTTATAAAATGAATTTGTATTAATCTTACCAATCCATTATAAACTTCATCACTTGCATTGTCAAATTCAATGACTTCTTGAACCGTTTGCATCGGAATAATGCCCGGTTTCGCCGGAGCTTGGCCTTTTCGTTTCTCTTGCATCACATGACGTTCAATTGTTTCAAGTCGAGAATTAATTGCAAGAAGGTGATTATTATATGTGTCCATTTTCAAATTTAATTTCCTGTAAAATATGAATTTAGTAACTTGAATATATAATTATTATAATTCATACTCATACTTAACACTAAACCCACTGTAAAAATTAATTATCCTAAAAGTGACTACAAAGTTATTTAAAACATCTTCTATTAAAATGTTTCTAGCTTAAACATCTTCTATTTAGATGTTTCTAGCTTCTCATCTTAATATAAGATGTTTGTAGCCTAAAAATCTTAATATAAGATGTTTGTAGCCTAAAAATCTTAATATAAGATGTTTGTAGCCTAAAAATCTTAATATAAGATGTTTGTAGCCTAAAAATCTTAATATAAGATGTTTGTAGCCTAAAAATCTTAATATAAGATGTTTGTAGCCTAAAAATCTTAATATAAGATGTTTCCAGCCTAAACATCTTAATATAAAATGTTTCTGGCCTAATCTTCTATTAAGATGTTTTAAGTAACTTTGTAGCCACTTTCAGGATACTTAATCTTTACAGTGTTTTTTCTTTTTTCTTCAAACTTTTACCTCAATTCTAATACAATATCAAGATTATGATCCTGATGATTTAGAGGACCTTGTTGTTGTTGTTGCTGATGATCTCCCCCACTTTCCATTCCTTGATTATTTTCCGTAAATGGTTCCGTTTTAAATGTGGAAGACAAACCATTTTCAGCAGGTGCACCATCTTGAAAACCAGATGGACCAGGAAGAAAATTCATGGAAAAGGAAAAGTTTTCGGAAATTGTCGACGTTGGTAGTAGGGGATCGACAACTTGTTGCGTATCAGGAAATGAATTCGCCGATTGTTGAACAAATTGTGGAACACGACAATTGTCCACTTGTTGTTGACTTTGAATATAAACAATATTCTGTGAATGAATTTGTTGTTGCTGTTGATTAATTCTATCGTCAGCAATTGAATTTTGCCCTTCTTTCCTATTTTCATCTCTTTTATTCTCAACTGCAACCGATTCTTGAATAAGTTTCACTTCTTCTCGTATTCGTCGCCTTTGTCGCATTGATAGACAATTTCTTATTCTTGATTTTCGTGCAATTCCCTCTAGTCTATGATTCCTCATTGTTATCTAATTTTTGAAGATTCTAAACAATAGAAAATTATTAGACTTTGTGTTATGATATTAAAGCCTTTCTCTCTTACATCAGGAAATAAAAATTTAACTTTAATTAATTAAATTTATGTCATTTGTTGTGTAATTTGTAGCATTTAACTTCTTGTTTGGAGTACAAAATTGCCACTTTATCAGAATTTCTATTTTATTTTTAACTTCAAACAAATTTTAATCTTTGTCCATACATGGACTGTTACATACTAAAAACTAAATCTCACAAATATTTCTGCTAACATTGTTCTAATTTTCAGTTTTTACTTGAAATATTGAATCAAATTATTGTTTCTTCAGCCAAAATGATAATCAAAACAAACTTATAAAAGTGATAAGTGACAAAACATTTAAAACTATTCGTAAAATAGTATAGAACATTAATTGCATAGAGCATCAGTAAATTACCAAACAAAGAGTAAATTACATCTAAATGATATCGAATAAAATTACAATGCAAAGAAATAAGAAATAGTAAAATTTTGTTTCACTTACCGCAATTGAAATGCAACGTAATAAATTTCTGGACGATTCTAACCTCGACTATTTCACCGACACCTCAAGAAATTAAATTCACACACTTCATCACGAGGATAATTTTACCCAAATATACGAGTCAATTATTTATTTAGTAATTTTCTTTGAAAAAAAACGTACAAAATTGTGTCAAAATATGAAAAAAGCGGGGAATGTTAATTCTGATACATGTTTGTTCATGCATTAGGGACCAGGTGTTTAACAGGGTTCGGTAGGTTCTGTAGTTGTTGAGTCTTAAGCAGGGACCATTAGGTCTTTTCAGTTTTTCTAAAAATAACTTGTTTACCTCGAATTTTGATTTGAAAATTAGTTTCAAAAATTTTCAAAATTAACAATTTAGTAATTTATTATTAAGGAAAAATACAAAAAGAAAAAATTTGCTTTGTAGCTTTCGAAGGAAATACAGGAATCGAATGGTAAAAGTGTAATACACTCTTACCTTCACATGGCTATAGATGCCTTTACCAAGAGCTGTCCACATCTGGTGAGCTATCAGGTACTAACATTTCTTCACTCAATAAATTCTTGAAATTCTTGAAGTATGATAAATTTTGAAAATTTTTTTTAAGTCGGTCTAGTACTTCGATACATATGATAATTATGCAGCTTTGTTAATTTTTTAAAAATCTACCACTTTTTAAAATTTGTAATTTTTTTTCTGTACAATTCTATCGATTTTTTAAACGTCTGCCGAATTTTATGAGTCATATCAAATTGAAACTAAAGTTAATCTCAAATTGATGCTAAAAATTTAGATCAATTTTTATTTGATCCACATTTTTAGTATCAATTCGTTGCAATTTGATAGTTTTAAGTTAACAGTGGCTAATAAATAGTAATTGCTACTAAATTATTAAGTTTACTAATTCAAAAGCATAGTCAGTCACTAATAATTGAAATTAGCAAACATTTTTACTAATTCAAATTTAGAGAGTAATTATCAATTACATTATTATAGTTTATATAGAATTTTTCCAACTGGTCTTGTTTGTCAATGACCATTGAGGCCACTTGGAAATAGAATTATATTATTTATGTATTTTATATTCACACAGATATGAAAGAAAATTGTCAGGTTTTGTCTTTTATGACACTCATAAAAGTCTAGAAAGTAAATCGCTACTTCTCGCGGGTAGACCAGAGAAATTTGGCAATGATTCAAATACCCTGAGACAGAAATATTGACCTAGAAAATTCGAAAGATTTATTATAGCATTTACAGTTACATATTCAATTGAGATTTTATATACCCATATCAATTTCAAATTATCGACATTTATTAACAATGTATTAGGAAGACACACACGTCGACTTCAGTAATATATTCTATAATACTTCAAAATTAGTTTTTCCCACGCGGTACAAAGAATAGAAAATTATTATTTTAAGACGAAAGTCCTAAATAAATATTTTCTTTTCGCTATAGAGTCGAAAACCTCATTTTGAGGCTTTGCATTCAATAATTTGTTTTAAAAAAGTAGCTTTAAGAATGGAAAAAGTATCAAAAAGTAGAATTAAGACTGAAGAAAATAGTAAAAAAGTAGCTACTATCGAAAAATTAAATTTGTCTACTAAAAATTTATTTTCGGCGATTCTAAAAATTCATAAAAATGTTATTCTGTATTTCTCTGACATTTTGCTGATTACCATCAAAAATGTTTTTTTTTTCTTGCTAACAACTCCAATTCTAAATTCTTTTAAACTTCAATTATTTTCCAAAATTTTAATTAGAAATTTTAGAAATTAAAGAATTCTTCAAAAATTCGATTATATTTGAAAATAATTTTTAAAAGTAAGAAAATTAATTTTTTTAAAACATAAAATTTATTTCAATTAAATTTGACAAATTTTTTTATTAATTAATGTAAAACCTTTTTCAAATTTATAACAACTTCTATAAAAATTCATATTATAACGTATTTAATATTCAATTATTACAATCTAAAATTTAAACTGTTAATTTATTTTTAAATCAATTTTTATTCAAAAATTCTACAAGAATTCAATTATTTAAATACAAAAATAAAAAATTGATATAATAACTGATTGTTTCTTGAAATTAAATACTAAAAAAGAATTTTATCAAAATTTTTTTCAAATAATTTATTTATTTCGAAAAATATTAATAAAAGTTTAGAAAATAAAAATACATTTTTCGAGAAATTCATTTCAAACTGTATTAAAAATATTTGAAATCGTGTGAAATTTTTTTTATTTATGAAAATAATTGTATTCTTGCAACGAATTTCAGAAATTTTTTTTAAATAATTGAATTTCTGTAAAGAATTTTATTGTTTATGACAATAATTGAATTCTTGTCACGATTTTCAGTAAATTCTTTTAAATAATTGAATTTCTGTGAGGAATTTTGTATATTTATGAAAATAATTGTATTTTGTAACGAATTTCAGTAAATTTTTTTAAGTAATTCAATTTCTGTGAAGAATTTTTATATTTTTCAAAATAATTGAATTTTTGTGAAGAATTTTATTGTTTATGACAATAATTGAATTCGTGTAACGAATTTCAGTAAATTTTTTTAAGTAATTAAATTTCTGTGAAGAGTTTTGTATATTTATGAAAATAATTGTATTTTGTGACAAATTTCAATGAAATTTTTGAATAATTGAATTTCTGTGAAGAATTTTATTATTTATGAAAATAATTGAATTCTTGCAACAAATTTCTGTACATTTTTTAAAATAATTTAATTTCTGTAAAGAATTTTATTATTAATGAAAATAATTGAATTCTTGCAACAAATTTCTGTAAATTTTTTTAAATAATTGAATTTCTGTGAAGAATTTTGAATATTTATGAAAATAATTGTATTTTGTAACGAATTTAATTAAATAATTTTTTTGAATAATTGAATTTCTGTGAAGAATTTTATTATTTATGAAAAGAATTGAATGCTTGCAAAGAATTTCAGGAAATTTTTTTTAAATAATTGAATTTCTGTGAAGAATTTTTGTATTTTTTTTTAAATAATTGAATTCTAGCAAGGAATTTCAGTAATTTTTTTTTAATAATTGTGTTTCTGTGAAGGATTTTAATATTTTTAAAAATAATCGAAATCTATTTTTCAATTTATTAAAATTTAAAAAAATAATTTTCAAATATTTCAAAGAACTTAGATAAAATTGGATTAAAAATAATTTAACTTTTTTGATGAATTTTATTATTTATAAAAATAATAACTTAACTATTATAAACAAAATTTGTCAAAATTTTAGAATATAAATAATTTTTTACAAAGAATTTTATTTAAATTTTTAAATAACTGATTTCTTTTGAAATTTTTTTTTTAAATTGTATTTCACACAATTGAATTACTTTGAAAAATTTATTATATTCATAAAATTTGAATTTTCGCTTTAAATTTTATTAGATTTTTGAAAATCACCAAAGTCATTTGAAAAGTTTTATGAAAATTTTCGAAAATAATTGTATTAAAAATAATTTAATTTTTGTGATGAATTTTATTACTTATGAAAATAATTTACTTCCTATAAACAAATTTTTAGTAAATAATTAATTTCTTTTTAAATAATTTTATTAAAATATTGAAATAATTGATTTCTTTAAAAAAATTCCTTTTATTTATTTCACATAATCGAATTACAGTGAAAATTTTATTATTCATATTATTTGAATTTTCGCTTTGAATTTTATTAAATTTTTTATAAATAATTGAATTCTTTTGAGGAATTTTATTAAAATATATAAATTTGTATATATCTAATTAAATAAATAAAATAATAAATATTGAAAATATTTGAATTTCATTATTTGTGAAAATAACAGAATTCTCACAAAGGATTTTCGAAAAATTTTTCAAATATTTGAATTGTGTCAAAGAATTTTATAAAAACTACGTTCTAATTATTTCTCAGAAGAAATTTATTAAAAGTTTCAAGAATAATTTCTTTATTCCAACTATTAGCGAATTTAAAGTTGTGAAAATTGTCAAAAATAGAAAAAAGTAGCTTTTAGTGTCACAAATTTATGAAAAAGTATCCAAATAGCAGTTAATCGTGAAAAAAGTAGTGATTAGTAGGTTTTAGTAGATGAATGCAAAGCCTGTCATTTTAATATGAAATAAAATGTTATATTTTTTTTTACATTAAAAACATTTTTTAAACAATTTGTATACATTTCATTGTGCTTATATTGAAACCATAATTGCCTTATATATATATCCTATTTAGGTCATAAATAATGCAAATTCAAAAATATTCATAAAGTAAGAATTTATGTGAAAATTTAAAAAACTAAATCTCTATCTATAATTTTGTTTGAAGAATTGTAAGTAGTCTTGCGCGTATTATTTTTAGAGTGACGTGTGTGTTCACTTTCGCTTTCTCTCACACACTCCTTCCTCGTTCGCCATTTGCTGCGTCCAAATATTGGTTCACCACTTGCTTTATAGTCCCGAGATGAACAGGATTCCAGACTAACAAAGAGTGAAACTAGTAACTTATCCATCATAGTGTAAATGAAGATTCATATAGTGAAAATGGTCAATTGTTCATCATACTCAATAACAAATATTCGTTGTTCTTATTATTTTAATCGACTAGTATATGAAATTTTCTTTTTCTTTCGGCTCAAATTATCAAAATTTCAGTTTTCAAATAAATTACGATTTACAGAAAAGATAAAATTATAGCTACATGCGTATATGTATCTATTTTTCTTGTTACGCTCACTTCGTCAGTTACTTTTACGTCTCAAGAAGAGCAGAGAACTATAATAATTGAGAGGTAGTCATTCAGAGAGGGACGTTTAGAATCATTATCAAAATTGCTACAAGTATATTATTTTTCAACTGAATAGTTTTATTATCATCCAAGTATTTTTATTATCAGATTTATTATTATTATTATTATTATTATTATTATTACTATTATTATTATTATCACTATTATTACTACTACTACTACTACTACTACTACTGCTAATATTATTACTATTATTATTATTAGAATTATTATAATTATTACAATAATAGAACTATTACTGCTAATATTATTACTATTACAATTATCATTATAATAATAATAACAATAATAATTATTATTATTAAGGAATAGACCATAAACTAACTAATCCTATTTTTTTGAGAAATTTTAACCTCCCCCTTTCCCCTTGGAATACACGAACCCTTATTATTATTTTTGAGCTTTGTTTTGTTGGTATAGACGACAATTATAAATTATAGTTTTCTAATTCTTAAAAAGTCTATTTAGACAATTTTTATTACTTTTTATTATAAAGTGAAATGACGTTGATTATTTAAACAAGGAGAAATGGGGTAACAACAGATTAGATACGTTCTTAAAAAAGAATTTATTAATTAACCTACTTGTCAATCATTAATATCATTTTCTGGCCATCTCATTAACTAAGAGATGATTTCAGCATCTTGTTATCAGGACTTCAGACATAAGCAGTTGGTTTCTCGTTATATACATGGTCCATATATATTACCTGACTTAGCGACGTACGATAAATTAACATAATTTCAAAATTTATTTATAGGCAAATTGTCAACAATTGTTAAGAAAATCTCAACATTTTTTTGTTATGACAATTTACCTAATATTAAGAATATTAGTATTTGTGAATTTTTTTTTTTTTTAATTGAACATGTTCGAGAAGATAGAATTTTTATGTTTGGGAAAAATAAACAAAAGAGAGGATTATTTAAAATTTTCGAATTTGAAAAATATTATCTTTATTGTATTGAAAAGAAATGAGACATTCGAATTTCCGATCGATATGAGAGCGAGGATATTTTGGCATTGAAGCAGCCTTGATTTGGGTTGGTTCGAGGTTTTTCTCAACAGGAGAGCAGCATTTTAAAAGCAAAACAGGGTAGTTTCTTTAATTCTTCGTATTTTTTTCGATATAATATAATACAGGTTTTTTTCCTTCTTTGGAAATTGTAACTTTATTTCTTGTTACTGTCGATAAAGAATAACTCTGATAATTCTGTATAATTTTAATTTTAGCAATAGTTTCTGTTGCAATTTAAACAAGGTTAAAATTCTAAAATCGAAGCTTATTTATTATTAATTTAACACCAAAATGAATTAAAATAACTTCTCTTCTTTTCGTTTGTCTGAAGTCCTGATAACAAGATGCTGAAATCATCTCTTAGTTAATGAGATGGCCAGAAAATGATATTAATGATTGACAATAAGGTTAAATAATAAATTTTTTTTTGAGAACGTATCTAATCTGTTTTTACCCCTTTTCCTTTTTTTTATTGACAAGTATAGGTTAAATAGTAAATTCTTTTTTAAAAACGTATCTAATCTCTTTTTATCCCTTTTTTATTGATAAGTAAGTTAAATAGTAAATTTTTTTTAAGAATAACGTATCTAGTCTCTTTTTACCCCTTTTCCTTTTTTTTAATTGACAAGTAGGTTAAAAAATATATTCTTTTTTAAGAACGTATCTATAATTTTGTTAGCCCCTTTCTCCTGCTTTATATTAATCAAAATCATTTCATTTGTAATAAAAAGTAAATGTAATAAAAGACATCAATTTTGCAAATTGATTTTTATTTCCAGACAAATTTAAAACTGGATTATTTTTATCTTTTCTGGTTGTAAGTTATGTAATAAAATTTAAGCTTCATTTGAATTTACAGTAGTTTTTCGAAAAAGGTAAAATTTTCAGGAAAATAAATTCTTAATATGATTTTAATATCGGAACGAAAAGTGTTGAAGAACGGATATATTGTAGATACTTTATATACACATATATAGTCAAGCAGTGAATGAGAACGATAGTTGCGGGATGGATATTGGCAACCAGGGTGAAACAACCGGAGAGCACGAAAACAAGAGGGTAAAATAAGGGTGATATCGCATTGGAACTTTACTCAATAAAACTGTGAATGTTTATTTCCCTGTTTTAACATAAATTCTACAAATTATTTGAAAACAATTTTTTTTTTGTCTTATTCGTTATTTTTTAAAATATTTTTTAAATATTTTGTTACATTTAAATTAAACACATTTTATTTCCCAACTTTTACTGATTTCATTTAATAACTTAATTATAAGTTAATAATTAATATTCAAACGGGGTTGGTGAATAAGGCAAGAATTATTCTGCTTAAAATTATTAATGAAAAATATAATAATGACAGATGTTTTTTAATAATAATGAGAAAAATGACCATCGCAGACTTCGCACTCAATAATTAATTTTAAAAAAGTAACAAATAGTAGATTTCCGGGTGAAAAAAGTAAAGTAAACAAAGTAGATATGCAAAAATTAAATTTCAAGACTGAAAAACAGGTTTTAATTTTACAAAAATAACAAAAAAAAATTGATTCTGTATTTCCCTGATTTCTAAAAAAAAAATTCACTTTTTTCTTAACCTTAGTAATAATAGTAATAATAACTTTTAAAAGTTAAAAAATAAAATTTTTTAAAATATAAAATTTATGAAAATAAATAAATTCTTACAACGAATTCTGTAAAGAAAATTATTATTTATAAAAATAAATATATTTTGTAACGAATTTCAGTAAATTTTTTTAAGTAATTGAATTTCTGTAAATAATTTTATTATTTATGAAAATAATTGAGTTCTTGCAACGAATTTCAGTCATTTTCTTTAAATAATGGAATTCCTATAAAAATTTTTTTTTATTTATGAAAGTAATTGAATTCTTGCATCAAGTTTTATTAAATTTTTTTAAATAATTAAATTTCTGTGAAGAGTTTTATTATTTATGAAAATAATTGAATTCCTGCAAAGAATTTCAGTAAATAATTTTTTTGAGTAATTGAAATTCTGTGGAAAATTTTGTATTTTTATGAAAATAATTGTATTTTGTAGCGAATTTCAGTAAATTTTTTTAAGTAATTGAATTTCTGTGAAGAATTTTATTATTTATGAAAATAATTGGATTCTTTGTAACGAATTTCAGTCATTTTCTTTAAATAATGGAATTCCTATAAAAATTTTTTTTTATTCATAAAAGTAATTGAATTCTTGCAACGAATTTAATTAAATTTTTTTAAATAATTGAATTTCAGTGAAGAGTTTTATTATTTATGAAAGTAATTGAATTCTTGCAAAGAATTTCAGTAATTTTTTTTAAATAATTTAATTCCTGTGAAACTTTTTTTTATTTATGAAAATAATTGAATTCTTGCAACGAATTTCATTGAATAATTGAATTTCTGTGAAGAATTTTATATATTTTTATGGAAATAATTGGATTCTTGTAACGAAATTCAGTAAATTTTTTTAAATTATTGAATTTCTATTAAATTTTTTTTTTATTTTTGAAAGTAATTGAATTCTTGCAACGAAGTTCAGTAAATTTTTTTAAATAATTGAATTTCTGTGCAGAATCTTATTAGTTTTGAAAGTAATTGAATTCTTGCAACAAATTTCAGTAAATTTTTTTAAATAATTGAATTTCTGTGAAGAGTTTTATTATTTATGAAAATGATTGAATTCTTGTAACGAATTTTAGTAAATTTTTTTAAGTAATTGAATTTCTGTGAAGAATTTTATTATTTATGAAAATAATTGGATTCTTGTAACGAATTTCAGTCATTTTCTTAATATAATGGAATTCCTATAAAAATTTTTTTTTATTCATAAAAGTAATTGAATTCTTGCAAAGAATTTCATTAATTTTTTTTAAATATTTGAATTCCTGTGAAACTTTTTTTTATTTATGAAAATAATTGAATTCTTGCAACGAATTTCATTGAATCATTGAATTTCTATGAAGAGTTTTATTATTTACGAAAGTAATTGAATTTGTACACGAATAAGTCAAGTTTTGTTAACTTTAAAATAAATGTTTCTCTTATTGTGTAGGATGATGATAAATAATAAAGATAATAAGTTCATAATTTAACAAACACAAAGCAACTTTAATTAAAATAGAAAAGCACTCAAATATACATATAAAATGAAGAAATACATTTTTATAACAATTCGTTTCGTGTCTAAATTTATTCTGGTCTTCTATCGAAAATCCCTCAATTAAAATTATCATGACTAATTTCCACCTCTCTCACTTCATTGAATCTCACGCCCATCAGTCTTCTCTACACATTCAAACATCTTTGTTTTCGTCAATTAATGATCACCTTAACACTCGTACATTCCGCCCGCCTTGATAGATCAAAACTTTCTTTTTTTTTTACAATTTTTTTTTTTTAAATTAAATTGGAAGCGGTGCAATTCTTTTTACGCCTCGCTCTACAATGCCATTCGCTGTACGTAATTTTACCACACGCACGACTGAATCCTCGCCAAAAATCACCTCAATAACTCGACCCATACACCATCGCAACGGAGGAACGTTTTCTTCCCTTATAGTTACCAGTGTCCCTACCTTTATATTATTCCCATTAATAAACCACTTATTTTTTACGTTTAATTCACTCAAATATTCCCTCGTCCAACGCTTCCAGAGATCCCCTTTTATTTTTTGAATATGTTGCCAAACGCTTAACCGATTGACTGGTACTGTGGAAAGGTCGGTCGACGGAATAGATAATAATGATTGTCCAACAAGAAAATGACCCGGTGTCAGCACATTTAGATCGTTCGGATCAGATGACAGTGGCGTTAATGGGCGCGAGTTAAGGAGTGCTTCGATCTCACACATTAGAGCACTCAATTCCTCATACGACAAAAGTGTTTCGCCAATCACTCTCCGCAAATGATGCTTAAGGGCCTTTACTGCTGCCTCCCATATACCACCAAAATGGGGTGTACGAGGAGGGTTAAAATTCCATTCAATTTTTTGATCTGACAATTCTCTCTGAATTTTTTCATTATTTTGATTTAAAGCCAAAAATTCGTAAAGGTCCTTAAGCTCATTATTGGCACCAACAAAATTGGTTCCATTATCGGAGTACAAGGCTCTAGCTTTTCCGCGACGAGCAAAAAATCTGCGCAAACAAGCAATAAAAGCTTCTGTTGTTAAATTCTCTACTAGTTCAATGTGAACTGCCTTTGTCGATAAACAAATAAAAACAGCCGCATATACTTTTAATTTTGTTCGATTTCGATGTCTCTTTTCCTTAATAAAAAAATGCCCGCAGTAATCTACTCCAACATTTTCGAAAGGTCTCGTTACAGAAACTCGCGGCTTTGGAAGATTCCCCATAACATAAGCAATCTCTTGGGGTTTCGCTTTGCAACATTTTACACATGATAACACTACTTTTCTAACAACTATTCTACCATCTAAAATCCAATACTTTTGTCGAAGACTATACAAAGTTGAATTAACACCTGCATGTTTCGAACTAAGATGAGTACTGCGTATCAAAAGGGTAGTAACCGGATGACAAGAAGGAATAAGGATAGGATGGATTTGATCTTTATTTAGTTCTGCATTTTGAATTCGACCTCCCACTCTTAATATGCCGTTATCCAATATGGGACTCAATCGAATAATTTTGGAATTTCTGGCGATCTGCTTTCCTGATGACAACGATTTTATTTCACTGTGAAACTCCTCTTGTTGAATAACCTTGATTATTACCATTTCAGCTGATTCAAGTTCCTCCACAGACAATAACCCTGTGAGTTTTTTCCTTTTCTCGAGCATTCCAGCAAAATCTAATGCAATAGGCAATCACACGAATGAGTTTTTTCAAACAGGAATATCTGTTCCACAAATCCCATCGTTCAGCAATTCTTGTAGTCATGATTTGAATTTTTTCTTGATCCCCATGATGTCCGTCTTCAACTTGGAATTCTGGAGGCCAGAATTGTTCATCTTCGTTCAGCCAACTTGGTCCATTCTTCCATAAATCATTTGTTAAAAAGTCAGCCACATTTTGACCTCTAGACAGACAGTCTGCTGGATTATCAAACGTTGGAACATGCCTCCAGTCACTCGTTGTGGTGATGCTCTGAATTTCGGCAATCCTGTTAGCCTCAAATGTTTCCAACTTATATGGAGGTTTATTAATCCAATTTAGCACGATGGTCGAGTCTGTCCAAAACACAACCTTCTGAAACTTAACCTTGAGAGCCTTTAGAACAATCTTGTATAATTTGGAAAGCAAAACTGCTCCGCACAATTCTAATCGAGGTAGCGAGATGGTCCTCACTGGAGCAACTCTGGACTTGGAACATAACAATATTGAAGAATGATTCCCGTTTTTCGATGATCGCAAATATATACATGCACCATAGGCGCGTTGACTAGCGTCAGAAAAACCATGGAGCTGTATATCCTTTGAATTTGCAATCTTTGCTAATCTTGGTAAATGCCAATCATTAATCAATTTAAGCTGCTCCCTGAAGCTCCGCCAATTCTTCTCCACCTTTTCAGGAACAGGATCGTCCCAGGCCAATTTCATCTTCCACAATTCTTGCATTTCGATTTTCGCCAAAACTACGACTGGAGCAAATCCATCCCTGCGGATCATACAATTGTGCAGTCTCCGACAAGATGGTCCTCTTAGTGATTAAGTCTGATTCCGTTTTCAAGTCGACCTCGAAACCAAGTTCATCAGTTCTCGAATTCCATACGATGCCTAGAGTCCTTGTAGATGACTGTTGATCATTCAGCTTCCTGCGCAGATTATCAAGACTATCAGGTGATGACTCAGTTAGTCTAGGATCATTTGATACCCACTTGCAGAGTCGAAGACCTGCCTTGGAAGTTAATTGAATCAAATCCTTCATGAGATGATCAGCTTTCTCGAACGAGTCAGCACCAGACAACATATCGTCGACATAGAAATCTTCTCTCAAGACAGCTGCAGCTTCTGGAAATGCTGATTCCTCATCATCAGCTAACTGATTTAAACATCTTGTTGCCAAGAATGGAGCAGAGGATGTTCCATACGTCACTGTCTTTAATTGGAAGATTCTAACCGGTTCATCAGAATTAAATCGCCACAAAATCTTCTGATACTTACGATCATCGGGATGTATGAGGAACCGACGATACATTTTTTCTATGTCAGCTCCCAGTGCAACTTCAAACAATCTGAATCGCATTATCAACTCCAGCACTCCGTCCTGAATGCATGGTCCCACCATCAACACATCATTCAGCGATAATCCTGAATTTGATTTTATTGACCCATTGAATACAGCTCTCAATTTGGTAGTAAGGCTGGATTCCTTCAAAATTCCATGATGTGGTATAAAAAATCCATCTGTTTCTGATAAATGCAACTCCTCCATGTGATCAAGGTCTATGTATTCTTGCATAAATTGATGGTACATTTCCTTTAACTTCGGATTTCTTTCAAGTCTTTTCTCCAAGGCGAAGAAACGTCGTCGAGCTATATCAAATGTTGATCCCAATGAATCCACTTCTTTTTTTAAAGGCAATCGAACCATATATTGACCTGATGGTACTCGCGTTGTATTTTCCCGGAAATGTTGCTCACAGGCCTCCTCCTCTGCTGAAAAATGTCGTTTATTTGGTAATTCTTCAATCTCCCAGAATTTTTCTAATTGATTATGAAGTTGATCTCTAATTAAATTACAAGAAACCTTATTTTGATGAAAATTGTTGTTAATTTTTCCTGTAACAATCCATCCAATTTTAGTATTTTGTAGAGATGTTCTTGGAAGTGCCAGTGGAATTTTCTCGATGCACAGAAGTTCATAAAAAATTTCAGCTCCAATCAATGCGTCAATTTCTGAAGGCTGATTAAAATTGGAATCGGCAAGGGTAATATTTTCTGGAATTTTGAGGATTTTTTTATTAACAGGATTACTAGGATGACTGCTGGTAATACGAGGTAATACGAGGAAGGACAATTCTGCAACATAATGACAATATTTTGATTGAAACTTTGCAAGTACCCATTCTAAACTATCTATCTCCTGACTATTAATTCCTTCAATCGATGCATTTGTTTTCTTTCTTTTTAATTTTAATAAATTAGCAAACTTCGTTGTTATGATATTAGGTTGGGAACCACTATCAAGCAAAACCCTACATTCATGTTTATTTCCTTCTGCGTCAAACATATCGACAATTGCAGTTGATAGCATAACAGTAGACGCATCGCTTATGTGCAAATTTTTACTTTGATTTGTAGTTGAGCCTGATTGTACATTATTTTTCTAAATTTGATTCCACAATATCCACATGCAATAGGGTATGATGACGTTTATTACATTTGATACAATTACCAGACCTACACTCATTAATTCTATGATTTTTTCTCAAACAATTGTAGCAAAGTCCCTTTTTCTTAACAACATCTTTTCTATCAGGTACTAATAAATTTAGAAATTCTGGACAATTATTAATAAAATGATTGCCACTACAATTGTAACATGAAATATTATTTTGTGTACTAATAAAGGACTTTGCTACAGGTTTCTTTTCATTGTTTGATTGGTATTTTGTGCTAGGCCTTGCATTTGATTTGTTATTCTCACCACAGCCAGTGTGTATAGCTTCTAATAGCTGGCAGCGATCACGTAAGAATCCCGTGAATTTGGCAAATTTAGGCATTGTATTCCCACTTATCGTCCTCTCCCACTCCCTACGCGAATCTTTATCTAGTTTAGAAGTGAGTAAGCATATAAGGGGGGTATCCCAACTGTCAGTTGGCTCCTTAAGAACTTTCAACGCGCGCATATGTTTTAATATAGAGTCATAGAAGCCACGCAAACAGCTGACAGAATCACGAGTAATACTGGGTAAATCGAAAATTGCCTGCATGTGATTTTGAATTATAATTCGTTCATTATTGTATCTATCTTGCAGTAAAGTCCACGCTTCGTCGTAATTATTATTAGAAGTTTCTAGATTTTCAATAACTTGCGCGGCTTCACCACTAAGATACGATCGTAAATACCGCAATTTTTGTATTTTTGGGATTGTCAAATCTTCGTGTATAATGGCACAAAACGCGTCTCGAAATCCCAACCATTCCCCATAACCCCCAGAAAAGGTAGGTAAACTTAAAGCAGGCAAGGGGAAGTGCCTTCTCACAATTGTATCTTCACTGGGTGTGGTGGATCGCGCAACAAAATCTCTTAAATTAGCTAATTCATTCGCTCGTTGAGTACTCAGTTCCGCCTCTAATTCGGCTATACGGGAGAGATGTTTGTTCGTATCCCCACCTCGAGGTCCACTTTCGTTACTGGACTCAGAACGATCATTTATTAATTTTAATGCTATAGCACTATATCGATAATATGTTTCCTCAAATTCACTACGTTCCGCTCCTCAAGTTGGGTTTGGATCCAACATCTCCAGCCCTAATTGAGCCTTGTCATACTCTATCCAATTTTCATCTAGTTTACTCAAACGAAGTCGAATTTCCTCGACAGTCACAGAGTCATTAGTTCTTTGATCTATACATCTATCTAAAAATGTTTTAAATTTCGTTAGTCTTGATTTGCAATTTGTACGTGACTGTCGAAAAACCTCAACTTCGCTATTAGTCATGATTACAAATATCACTGTTCAAATAATATCGAATATTTATACCAAGAAAGTCAAGAATAATTAAGTACAATAGAACAAACAATAAACAATGCTTACAATATCGTTGAGAGCGTGTGACCTTTGAATAATCGAAGACAAATACCTCGTGTTGACGCTAACTCTTGGTCCCAATGTTTCTCTCCAAACCTTAGAACTCTGGTCGTGATAAAATAATCCAGATATGATGTCGTCTATGCAATTGCAGGATAACTTGTCCTTTTGATTCTCCAGAGTCCAAGAAATGGCCAAAAATTGTATATTCACTTGCTCCAATGCAAATGACCCCAGTTGATAATTAAAATCCAATGCAATTAGCGTCCCACTAGTATTCACTCAGTTCATGATAATTAATAAATTAGCATTATTCACATTTAACGTTCATATATACACTTTTTCTTCTTGGTATTCTATCCGGCTCGAAGGACCAATGTACACGAATAAGTCAAGTTTTGTTAACTTTAAAATAAATGTTTCTCTTATTGTGTAGGATGATGATAAATAATAAAGATAATAAGTTCATAATTTAACAAACACAAAGCAACTTTAATTAAAATAGAAAAGCACTCAAATATACATATAAAATGAAGAAATACATTTTTATAACAATTCGTTTCGTGTCTAAATTTATTCTGGTCTTCTATCGAAAATCCCTCAATTAAAATTATCATGACTAATTTCCACCTCTCTCACTTCATTGAATCTCACGCCCATCAGTCTTCTCTACACATTCAAACATCTTTGTTTTCGACAATTAATGATCACCTTAACACTCGTACAGAATTCTTGCAACGAATTTCAGTAAATTTTTTTAAATAATTGAATTTTTGTGAAGAGTTTTATTATTTACGAAAGTAATTGAAATTCTTGCAAAGAATTTCAGTATAATTTTTTTTAAAATAATTGAATTCCTGTGAAATTTTTTTTTATTTATGAAAATAATTGAATTTTTTCCAACGAATTTGCAGTAAATTTGTTTAAATAATTGAATTTATGTGAAGGATTTTTTTTATCTGTGACAGAAATTTATTTCTTGTGTATAGGATTTTTATTAAAATGTTTGTAAATAATTGAATTTGTTTAAAGAATTTTATGAAAATTTAAAAGAATAATTCAATTACTTTGAATAATTACATTAAAACTATGTATTAAAAATAATTGAATTTTTTCGATGAATTTAATTATTTATGATGATAATAATTTTACTGTTATAAACCAATTTTGTCAAAATTTTAGAATATTATTAATTTTTTAGAAATTTTTATATAATTCATATAATTGAATTTTTGTGAAAAATTTATTATTCATGATATTAATTAAATTTTTGCGAAGTATTTTATTAATTTTTTTCTCAATAGAATTTTTTTTAGAAATTTTATATAAAATTGTAGATTTTAAAAATATATGAATTTCAGTCAAGGGTTTTATTATTTGTGAAAATAATTGAATTCTTGCAAAAAATTTTTGAATTTTTTTCTAAGAAGAATATTTATTAATAATTAATTTATTAATTATTTTACTTCAACTATTAGCGAATTTAAATTTTAAAGTAATAGTTCAAGTTTGGAAAAAAATAGAAAAAAGTAGCTTTTTAGTGTCACAAATTTAAAAAAAAAAGTATCCAATTAGGTAGCAAATCGTAAAAAAAGTAGTAAATAGTAAGTTTTAGTAAATGACTGCGAAGCCTGCTCATTCGCATTCATCTACTAAAACATACTATTTACTACTTTTTTTACGATTTCCTACTATTTGGACACTTTTTTTAAATTTGTGACACTAAATTTTGGTACAATTTTGGTACTAAATCGTAACTTGGTTCTATTTTAATACCAAACCTTATTTTTTTACAGTGTAAAATTTAAATTCGCTAATTCGTCTTAAAATACGGAGTATTGGAATTTAAAACCACGGATAAATTTTTCAATTAATCCGAAAGAGAAATAGATAAAATAAATAAAAAACAGATATGTCTCATATTTATTACGAATTGCGGACAAAAACAAATCGATATTTCCCATTGCCGCGTTCTGCATGAATATTGGCCCCAGGGATTCTCGCTCCAACCCGCAGATAAATTCATACACGAACGCAACAAATACAAATACCTATATACATATACATTGGCGTGGCAATCCAAATAGAAAAAAATATATAAAAATCCAATAAAAAAAAAGAAGAAACATAAATCCAACCCCCGATGGTTATATATATATGTGTGTATGGTATGAGAATGTGCGCGACTGGCTTTTGCTTTTTACACCCTCTCCATCGACATGCGATCCTGTTCAGAGTGAGACGCCCGCCTGCTTAAGTGGCCTTGTGGCGGGGTGTTCCAAGTGCGACTACCTGTCTCCAGGCGAAACGAGTCGGAAAGTCCTACCCGAAAAAGATGCCATCGATGTTTTTCTCGACTTCTTCCGAGTGCCAAAGCGTCGCGGATGCCCGCCATTGGGCTAGGAATTCATCGACAAGTGGAAGCTTTTTCGATGATAAAACACCACCACCGTGAATCAACCCTCCAACACCCCTCCACTCTTGTCATCGACCACCCCTCAGATTTCACTTTCGTCTATATATAGAGAACTTGGGTCGATCTATAATAGGGGAGGGATGATGGGGAGAAATGGATTTTCTACCGCACGCCAACAACGGCAGTTATTGGAAGTTAGAGAGAAAATTATTGGAAACAAGGAGGTCTTCACCGTTCAACCTCCTGATTAGGAACCCAGAATTACTACTAAGGTAATTAACTTCAAATATATTAGATTTTTTTTTTTAATATTTTTTTAAAAATATTTTTTTAAAATATTTTTTAAAAATATTTTTTTAAAATATTTTTTAAAATATTTTTTTAAAATATTTTTTTAAATATTTTTTTAAAAAATTCTTTCAATAAAGTATAAATAGAAGAAATATGTCTAAAATAATCACCTTAGTTTGTTAATATTATTTCGTTTGAATACTATTTCTTTAGAAATTAAACGAGTTCGAAAAAAGTGTTGTTTAATCAAATTCTAACGGAATTTGAATTTAAATAAATTTTAATTCCGTTTGAATATGTTTGAATCAATGAAAAGTAAAGAAACAAAGTTTTTATTTTAATTGAAAAAAATATTTGTTTGTCTCGAAAAGTAATTGTAAAAATCATCTCTTTAGTTAGTGAGATGGCCCAGAAAATGATATTAATGATTGACAAGTATAGGTTAAATAATAAATAAATTTTTTAAGAACTTATCTAATCTTTCTTTTACCCCCTTTTCTTCTTCTTTAAATAACAGGATTCGAACTCATCATCTACTAAAACCTACTACTTACTACTTTTTTTTACGATTACCTATTTGGATACTTTTTTTAAATTCGTGACACCAAAGCTACTTTTTCCTATTTTTGAGAATTTTCAGAAGTTTAAATTCGCTAATAGTTTGAATAAAAAAATTATTCTTGAAAATTTTAATAAAATTCTTCTTAGAAACAATTAGAAATTTTTTTTATAAAATTCTTTGACACAATTCAATTATTTGAAAAATTTTTCGAAAATCTTTTGCGAGAATTCAGTTATTCTCACACAAATAATGAAATTCAAATATTTTCAATATCTATTATTTTATTTATTTATTTATTTATTTAGATATACAAATTTATAGATATTTTAATAAAATTTCTCAAAAGAATTCAATTATTTTCATAAAAAATAAAATTCTTCAGAGAAATTCAATTCTTTTTCGATACAATTTTTACAAAATTTGTTTATAATATAGTTACATTATTATTTTTCATAAATAATAAAATTCATGGCAAAAATTCAATTACTTTTAATCCAATATTAATTAAGTTATTCGAAATATTGAAATTATTCTTTTATAACTTTTTATAAAATGAAAAAAAGAAATCAATTCTTTTTAAAACTTATAAAATTTTCCCCTGTAATTCAATTATTTAAAAGAAATTAATAAAATTCGTTACAACAATTCAATTATTTTTCATAAATAATAAAATTCTTCACAAAAAAATTAATTATTTTAAAAAATTTACTGAAATTCGTTACAAAATACAATTATTTTCATAAATATATAAAATTCTACACAGAAATTCAATTATTTAAAGGAATTTACTGAAATTCGTTACAAGAATTCAATTATTGTCATAATCAAAAAAATTTTTCACATAAATTCAATTATTTTAAATAATTATTTAAAATAATTGAATTTATGTGAAGAATTTTTTTTTTAGTGAATTCACTAAAATTTTGTTGCGAGAATTCAATTATTTTTAAAAATATAAAAATTCTTCAAAGAAATTCAATTATTCAAAAAAATTATTTAATGAAATTCCGTTACAAAATACAATTATTTTCATAAATAGGTATATAAAATTCTACACAGAAATTAAATTATTTAAAAAAATTATTTACTGATATCATTGCAAGAATTCAATTATTATCAGAAACAAAAAAAATCTTCCACAGAAATTCAATTATTTTAAATAATTTACTAAAAATTTGTTGCAAGAAATTCAATTATTTTTAAAAATATATAAAAATTCTTCAGAGAAATTCAATTATTTAAACAAATTTACTGAAATTCGTTGCAAGAATTTAATTATTTTTAAAAAAATAAAAATTCTTCAGAGAAATTCAATTATTTAAAAGAATTTTCTAAAATTCGTTACAAAGAATTCAATTATTGTCATAAACCATAAAATTCTTCACAGAAATTCAATTATTTTGAAAAATTTACTGAAATTCGTTTCAAGAATTCAATTATTTTCATAAATAAAAAAAAATGTCACACGATTTCAAATATTTTTTTATACAGTTTGAAATGAATTCCTCGAAAAATGTATAATTATTTTCTAAAGTTTAATTAATATTCTTCAAATGAAATTAATTATTTTCAAAAATTTTGATAAATATAAATTTGTATAGAAGTTGTTATAAATTTGAAAAGGGTTTTACATTTATTAATAAAAAATTTTGTCAAATTTAATTGAAATAAATTTTATGTTTTAAAAAAATTAATTTCTTACTTTTAAAAATTATTTTGAAATATAATCGAATTTTTGAAAAATTCTAAAATTTCTAATTAAAAGTTTGAAAAATAATTGAAATTTAGAAGAATTTAGAATTGAAGTTATTATCAGGAAAAAAAAAATTTTTTGATGGTAATCAGAAAAATGTCAGAGAAATATAGAATGAAATTTCTATGAATTTTGTGAATCGTCTAAAATAAGTTTTTTAGTCGACAAATTTAATTTTTTGTTAATAAAAACAAACTACTTTTTTTTACTACTTTTTTCAAACTTAATGCTATACTTTTTTAATTTTTGAATGAATGAATGAAAATTTTAATAAAATAAATAAACCTTCAGATAAATTCGTGTCTATTTTAATAATAAAAAGATTTTAAAACTCTAAAAGATTTAGAAAACATAAAAATATCGCAAATTAAAGTAAATTAAAAATTTGAAATCTGTTTATACTAATTTTCTAAATTCTCTAGATTCAATGTTTGATTACAAATAATTTTATTGAATTACAAAACATCTTGAGAATCAATATAGAAATTATTCTCCACCTGCGAACGCCAAGTTGACCGCTAGATGTCACTTCAGTTGACAAAACTGATTTTGCAAGATTCCACGCCACCTAGCGTTGACCTTGGCGTTCTCAAGTGGAGAAATTAATTCACAATTTTAACCCTCAAAAATTAATAATTAATAAAATGCAAAAAAATATTATTGTGAGAATATAATTATAACATTGTGTTCATAAAAACTGAAAGAATTAAAAATAGAAAATTCTATTTTTAATATAAAAATTTCTATACATATATAGAATCGATGAGTATCGATTGAAAATGACACCGAGCCATCTGACAGGGGTTCCTAATAGCACGTCACACTTCTATTGTTGTGGTGTTCGGAGCGGTCGATGACTATATATATACGATATTGTATACACTGTTTCGTACATGTCAGAGGGGTGAGATGTACACGAGATTGTGCCACCTCGGTGACTACCCTTAACACAGGGGTTGAAAACAAACGCCAGCGTTATCGTGTTTTCCTGGTACCAAACCGCCCTTGTTTTCCAATAAATACAAAGTGTTCGCAATTTCATTGGTCGAATGAGTAGAAAGAGAAAGTTGACATATTTTGAGAAACTTTTTGGTGTTGTCACATATATTATAGAACTTGCGAATATTGCTGATCAAATTTCTTTCCTATCGAAAAATGCTTGATAAGGCGCTATCGAATATTGACTCAACCTTCTGCCTACGGATGTATCCCTGCTTCATTTCCGGTCGAGTTTCCACTCGTCTACTTTTATCTTCTTTGCTGCTGCGGTTATTTTGATTTATTGATTAGGCGTTTTCTCTCTCTCTCTCTCTCTCTCTCTCTCTCTCTCTCTCTCTCTCTCTCTCTCTCTCTCTCTCTCTCGTATATTCATTCACTTCGATTGATATTCTCACTTGATCGTAAACTCAATTTTGGAAATTTTACCCCCCCCCCCCTTTTCAACTATTATAATAGTGAATTAATAATATATTTTCGATTCAAGGAGGAAAGAATTAAATGAAACAATATTTTTCATTGAAAAGAAGAAAGAATTAAATGAAACAATATTTTTCATTGAAAAATATTGTTTCATTTAATTCTTTCTTCCTTGAATCGAAAATATATATTTGCTTATATAACTTTATGTAAGGAACAATTTTTTATAATATTTTTTATATATATTGTTAAAAATTGTTCCGTACAGTGTTTATTTTATTTTTTCTAAATATTTGATATTCACTAAGGCTTTTTTGTTTAATATCCACTTTTTTCCACCGCGTGTTTCTCACCGAGTGCATCACTGGAAGTGAAACCTCTAGCAGTGTATGACGCCCGGCTCCAAGAACCAATCGGGAATTCCTATTCTGGATTGTCGAAGTGTTCCATTTATTGGTTATCGAATGTCAATATATATGTATATATATGCTATCCGCCTCTCGAACTCGGAATATTGTGAGCGGTTCAACAAACTATATATATAGTAATAATTTTTAGATCAATATAATATATTTCTATGATGAAAAGATGCGAATCATTTCGTTTCAGAAATATTGATCTGATATTTTTTTTTTAATATAATTTTGTTTGGTTTTGTTTTTAGAATTTTTGTTTGTTAATATATATGGTGAAAAAAAAACTTGTTTTAGGTTTATACGAAAAATTATAATATTGGTTCGTCTGACCAAAAGTGACTTGTTCTACTGATAAAAATTAGAAGAAATTCAAATGATTTGTCTGACTAAAATTAAAATTACTACTTATATAAAAAAATTTAAAAAACTTTGTTTCCACTATTAATAGAGATTAAACGATTTGCAAACTGCTTCTCGTCTGACTAAAAATTACTTTTACTACTAATACGAAATATTTAAAAAATTCAATTGATTTGTCTTACTAAAATCGACGTTTCTACTCATAAAAAATTATAATTATATTCTTTAAACTATTAAAATATTGCATATTGGCTCGTCTGACCAAAACTGACTTTTTCAACTGATAAAAATCAAAAGAAATCGCAAAGGATTGGTCTGAATAAAATTGAAATTAAGAGAAATTGAAAAAGAAAATAAATGGAAAGTACATTTAATACTCTTTTCAATATTAGTCTATATAACTAATTATTAATAATACTTATTTTATAGAATAAAATACACTTAAAAATTACACTTTTTGAAAGTAGTGTCCTTTGTTGTTGAAACGATTTAAAACAAAATGCTCCATAAAAAATTTGAATATTTTTAGTTAAGATGTTAAGTAATAAGTTTTAAAAAATCAAATTCTGTCGATTAATAATATAAATAGAGTAAAACACAAAAAAATGTATTTTTAGCAAGCTTATTAAATGAAAATTAAGTAATATTACAAAATAAAATAAAATAAAAAATACAAATAAATTTTTAACGATATTTCGTAAAAAATAAAAATTTTCAAATAAACATAAACATACTTTCACATAGAAAATTAGTACAGTATTTTCTCCTTTTTATTGATAAAAAAAGAGAAAATTGTTAATTGTTAAAAAAAATTATGATTAAAAAATAGGAAACAAATACACATTTTATGCATAATTTTTATTACTCAATAAAAATATTATTCACAAAATCAATTCTTTTATCTTTTAGAAAAGAAACAATTACATATTCCCGTTTCTTAATATTTTTGTAAAAAATTCTCAATTTTCAAAAGGAAGTAATTTGCATCATTTGTATTTCTTAATTACAATTGCTTTTATAAAATTTAAAGTTTTTTAAAAATAAAGAAAAAAAAATGTTTATACCTAAATTCGCTTTGTCAACTGCAAATTTTAATTGAAAATGAAATTGAAACATTACAAAATTTTTAGAAAATAAAGGAAAAAAGTTTTCTCAAAAGAATGTTCTGTTATAGGTATACATTTATTAACAAATTTCTTCAATTGTAAAATTATTCAAAAAAAAAATTACATCTTTTTTAAATAAATATTTTTAATTATTATTTTCTACAATTTTTTAACTATTTTTTATGAAAACAATAATTGAATTCCTTAAAAAATGTTATTATTATTCATGAAAATAATTGAATTATTGAGAAGGAATTTATAAAAAATTTGTAAATATAATTGAATTCCTAAAAAGAATTGCCTAAAAATAATGTTCTAAAAAGAATTTTATTATTTATGAAAATAATTAAATCCCTAAGCTGTAAAATATTTTAATATTTATGAAAATAATTGAATTTGAGCAAAATTTTTGAAAATAATTGAATTTTTTGAAAGGATTTTGCTATTTATCAAGTTAATAATTAATCTTGACGAGAATTTTGAAAAATTTTTGAAAATAATTGAATTTTTGCAAAGTATTTTGCTATTTATAAGTTAATAATTAATCTTGACGAGAATTTTGAAAAATTTTTGAAAATAGTTGAATTTTTGCAAAGTATTTTGCTATTTATAAAGTTAATAATTAATCTTGACGAGAATTTTGAAAAAATTTCTGAAAATAATTGAATTTCTACGAAACATTTTATTATTTTTGAAAATAATTGAAATCTCGACGAGAATTTTGGAAAATTTTTCATAATAATTGAATTTTTGCAAAGGATTTTGCTATTTACAAAGGTAATTGAAATCTTGATCAGAATTTAAAAAAATTTTTGTAAATAATTGAATTTCTACGAAAAATTTTATTATTTTTGAAAATAATTGAATTATTTCTACAAAGAATTTTATTATTTTTGAAAATAGTTGAATTTTTGTTATGAATATTGTCATTTATGAGAATAATTGAATTTTGCAAAGAATTTAATTGAACGTCTTGATAATAATCCCAGACAGCAAATTAGATTTTTTAGGAAGAATTTTGACATTTATCAAGATAATTGAATTATCATTAAGATAATTGCATTTTTATAATAAAATAATATTAAATATCTATAGTAAAAAAAATTCGCGACTATAATTTTAACAGAATTAAAATTAAAATGTTCTAAAAAAAAAAGTTCTGATTTAAATTGAAGTCTCATAAAGATTTTTATCCGCACGAATTTTTAAATAATTAAATTCTTTTAACCAATTTTAATAAAATCTTTAATGAATAATTGCATTTTTCCAGGAATTTGATTAAAATTTGATTAAAAATAATTGAATTCCTGAAATAGAATTTTATTATTTATAAAAAATTAAAAATAATTAAATTTCATAATATTTATGAAAAATAATATAATTGAATTATATTGTGAACATAATTGAATTTTATGAGAAAGAATTTTATTAACTCTTGAAAATAATTGAATTTCTCCAATTTATTTCTTATTTCTCCTTCACTATAATTCTTATTTCTCCTAAATTGTATTTTTTAGAGTTTTCAACAAAGATTTGAATTAAAAACTTTTAAGCTCTATTTTTAAAATTGTTAATATTATTTTTAAAAAAAGTAGGTAAGAATTGTTTACTAGTATTAAATAAAGAACAGTGGGGAATTAAAAATTTAAAAGTGACCTTGAGTGAAGAATCAACCCTCGCAATTGAAACAAAAACTTGATATTAGTTCTTATCATGTGCGCCTGCCTTATTAAAACGTTAGCATTGAATTATAATTATGTTATTGCTGAGACGAGAAATTGAATTTTATACATAACTTTATAGAATCTTAAATTGCGAAATATGCTTCCAATACTGCGCTTTTAGAAGTCCGTATACGTTTTTTTGATTTTTCAATAAGAAATTCGTATATTTAGACGAAGAAAATTCAGTTGTGAATTGAGATGAGAATTCTGTTATTTGATAAAAGTAGTAAATACAGTAGTAAGGAGGTCGTTGAAATAGATTTGCTTGATATTAGAGTAACATCAACTTTGCAGGTGTCTCTTTTTCTACATCAAATTACGTAATTGATAATTATCTTATGTCATAGACAGGAAGGGTTAGAACATACTAGGCACATAACTATTAGGAGTCCAGAAATCTAATGCTAGCTTGTAAATCATCTCAACTCTATCACTAATTTTCCAAAAAAAAAAATCATCCATATTTTCCCGTTTCTTTACACAAATATTATTGCTCTCGATAACATATTGTTCTACTTTTCTCAAAAAAAGTTCTACTTTTTCCCAAAAGAAATTAAGAAAACAATCAATATCATAATAATAATTTTGGATTTATAATTCTCTTTTGGATTTTAAATTTGCTTCTATTTGTCGCATACTTTACTCTTTAGAAAAAAAATAAAACAAAACTATAAGCGAAATTAGAAAAATTAAATTGCCATTGAACATTGAAAATAGAAATTTTGGCCTAACTTTGAAGAATAAATAAATATTTGTCATAATTTGTTATTGTATTATGGTAACTGTTTGTTCCTACTATAGTTGTTGTAATGTGGAAATATTAGCAGTGCGGAAGACAATAAATTCCATTTCTTGAAGGACAATTTACATAGTTGTAGTATATGACGAAAGACGTCAACAGGAGTTCGAGCGCATTATTCAGGAAAACAGAAATATCAGAAACAGTGTTTTACACTTGTAACTTGTTCCCAGTTGCAATATGTTTACCTGATACCTGGCGCGACAAGTTTAAAAAAAAAGACGAGTCCAATAACATTGTCTAATCGAAACTATATCTAAAATCACCCCATTATAATACTTTTAAACAATTTCTGCTTTTTGAAATTTTCAATCGAGAAAAGCCTCTTCCTAAAGTAAAAAACCAAAATTTTTTTTACTTTTGAATTTGTTTACAAAACTTTTGTTAAAAGAGAAAATTTTTGCTTAGAGAAGATAAATTCAATAGTAGAAAGTATTATTTAATTATTTAATTTTCTATTATCGTAATCTCAAACTAAAGCACAAAATGCTTATTTCTCAATCATTCTGTTTATAATATTTGATAAAATTAATATTATTTAAAACTGAAGTACTGTAAAGTGTTTTTTTTTAAAATAAGAATGAAAAAAAAGTGTTGTAGGGGTAAACAATAAAATTTTTTTTGTTTATATTGGATAAGTGACAGCGTTGCGTATCAGGGCCTTATGGTGGAGAGAGAGGGGGACTTATCGGTGTAGAGATGCGGTTAAGGATTCTAATTGGGGTGAACAATAGAGAACGAGAATTATCAACAGGGTCACATCCAGTGCAGGAGGTCGAAGCGTGGGAGTTATATATATACTGCCAATATGCCAATATTTAATCCATTTTGTCTTCGATTCTTTTTTTTTTTTACTTTTATTTTTTCCCTCAAAATTTACAAACCGAATTCTTGACAAAATGATATCCTTTTTCTTTATGACAAAAGCATTTCTAATTTATCGCTGATTTCTCTATTTTTCTAAGAATTGTTATTTAAAATTCGAAATGAATCGAAAAGATTGAAAATATTCAAATAAAAAAAAGTTATTTTGAAAACAAAAATAATTTTAAGAAGAGTTAAGATTGAGTTTGAAGTATGGCGATTTGTGGGCAAAAAATAATGAAAATGGTATGAGAATGGGTTGGCCGGACCCTTGACCTCGACCTCGAGGACAAAGGGCCTAAGGGGCAGTGCGTGGTTTTATCAAGGCAGCAGCCCCCGCAGGTGGTGAACTAAGGGCCCGAGAACACTGGGTGCATAAGTGGAGGAGTTCACCTGTGATGCACTTGCAGTGAGGATGCATGCACCACGAAATGGTGTTGTATTCACTATATACAGTCACCATAGTTGTGGTGGAAATACATGCATTGAGAGGGGATAGGCCTATGTTGCTTCACGCACTGCTAAACTGACGAAGATTATCGGGGAAACATGTTATTCAGTGTCTCTTCCTTTAACTCCATTTTGGGCAAGTCCCAATCTTTAATAAACAGCTGTATGGATTGTATGTGATTCTTAGTTCTTAGATTCTCAATGGTATTTACTTTCGACCACTTTTCTCTTTGGATATTTAATAAATGAAGGTAAAATTTTGCACGAAAGTCTAAAATGCAATAAAGAAGGGCAGTGATTTGGAAAACTTTTAATAATTCAAAAATAAATTATAATAAAAACACTTTAAAATCGTTAAAGACGAGAAATTGATTAGAACTCTCTAAATATTGAATAAGTAAAAATATTTACTATAATTTGAATTAGTGACTGACTTTTTGCTTTTGAATTAGTAAATTTTACTAATAAATAGCAACTTTTAGTAATTTATTAGTAAACTTTATTAATTCAAAAGCAAAAATTCAGTCACAAATTCAAAATATGTAATAAACATTTTTACTAATTCAAATTTAGAGGGAAGTGCACTTACTGATAATTTTAAAGTAATTTGTAATTATTAATTTTAAAAATATCAAAACTTTTGCACATCACTGACCTTTTTTATTGTATTTTAGACTTTCTTTAAACAAAATTTCAGCTCAATTTATAAAAAAATATTTAAAGAGAAAAGTGATCAAAAAAATTAACATTGAATGCTGGAATATATTTTGATTCACTCTGAAAATTATTAAATTACTCAAAAAACATGTTCTATTGCAATTTATTTACAAATTTCTTCAAAAGTTAAATTATTCGAAAACATCAATAACTTCATTTTTTAAATAAATATTTAGTCATTATTATTTTCCATAGGAATTAAGATGCCTTTTTGAAAATCAATTATTATTTTCTAGAATTTTTAACTAAAATTCTTCTTTAAATAAATTAGTTTTAGTAGTTTTTGAAAAAGTTCTTTGATAATTTTCAAATCCATTTGTTTAGAATTCAATTTTACAAATTCAGTTATGTAACTTTAAAAAAAAAAAATTTTCACATAATTTTTAGGATGAAAAATTAAAATTTTTAAAGATTTTAATTTGAAACCTCTCTTTTGAAAAATCAATTTATTTTTAAAAATTCGTACAATAATGCTATAATTATTCAATTAAAATTTAAAATTTTAACTGAAATTCATTTGAAAATCCATTTTTATAAGAAAATTCTACGAGAATTCAATTATATTTAAATACAAAAATGAACAATTTATTGAATAATTATATAATCCTTAAAATTAAATTCTCATAAAGAATTTTATTATTTGTAAAAATAATTGAATCCCTATAAAATATTTTAAAATATTTTTTTTTTTATTTTATAATATTTTTAAATATTTAAAATTTTTTTTTTAATATTTTAAAATTTTATTTTATTTTTTTAAATTTTAAATATTTTAAAATATATTTATTAAAATATATATTTTTAAATTTTTTTTTAATATTTAAAAATTTTTTTTTTTTAATATTTTTTTTTTTTTAATTAAATTACAGATTTTAAAGAATTTTTTTTAAAAATTTAAATAATTGATTTTTTGGAAAAATGTATATTGATTCTTTTTTAAATATTTGAATTCCTGTGAAAATTGTATCATTTTGAAAATAATTTTATTTTAAATAATTGAATTCTTTGGGGAAATTTTATTTAATTTTATAAAAAGATATTAAAAACTATATTGAATTGAGATAAATTTTTGAAAATAATTGAATTTTTGCAAAGGATTTTGCTATTTATGATGTTAATTGAAATCTTGACGAAAATTTTTGTAAATAATTGAATTTTTGCAAAGGATTTTACTATATTTATGAAATTAATTGAAATCTGGACGAGAATTTTGGAAAATTTTTGAAAATAATTGAATTTTTGCAAAGGATTCTGTTATTTACGAAGCTAATTGAAGTTTTAACAAGAATTTTGAAAATTTTTGGAAAATAATTGAATTTCTACGAAGAATTTTATTATTTTTGAAAATAATTAAATTTCTACAAAGAATTTTATTATTTTTAAAAATAATTGAATTTCTACGAAGAATTTTATTATTTTTGTAAATAAATATAATTTTTGTGACGAATATTGTTATTTATGAAAATAATTGAATTTTGCAAAGAATTTAATTGAAATTCTTGATAATAATTGAATTTTTTGGAAAGAATTTTGACATTTATCATATAAGATAATTGAATTATCTGTCGAAGAATTGCATTAAGATTTTGGAAATAATATTAAATATATTGTAAAAAAAAAATTTATCTATAATTTTAACAGAATTGAAATTAAAATTTTTCAAAGAAAAAAGTTCTAATTATAAAATTGAATTCTCATAAAGATTTTAAGAACAAATTTTTAAATAATTAAATTCTGTTGACGAATTTTACTAAAATTTTTAAAAATAATTGCATTCTTCGAGGAATTTGATTAAAATTTGATTAAAAATAATTGAAATCCTAGAAGAGAATTTTATTATTTATAAAAATAATTGAATCCCTGTAAAAAATTGTATAATATTTATGAAAATAATTGAATTATTGTTAAGAATTTTATAAGAAATTTTTAAAATATTCAATTTTTTCAAAAAAAAGATGCCAATTTTTTGGCATAATTAAATAATTAAATTTCCTATATACAATTTTTATTATTTAAAAAAATATCTGAATCATTGCGAAGAATTTTATAACAAAATTTTATAAATAATTTACTTTTTTCGAAAAATTGTCTGACTATTCTATTTTGAATAATTGAATTCCTGCGTGAAATTTTTATCATTTATAAAAATTATTATAAGGATAGTTGGATTTTTGACAAGAATTTTCTAGAAATTTGGGACATAATTGAATTTTTGCAAAGACTTTTATTACTTTGAAAATAATTGAATTTTTGCAATTATTTATATAACTTCTCCAAAATTCAATTTTTTTGTGTTTTTTTAACTAAAATTCTTCTGTAAATACATTATTTTCAATAATAATTAATTTCATCTTATTATCATGAATTATTTTGAATTATTAAATTTTTCAAAAATCTACGTTTATTAATATAATAAATTTTTATAATTAAATTCATTCAAAATTGAAATTTTTTAACATTTCAAATTTAAACCTATTGAAGTTCATATTTATTTATAAAAATTGTAAACGAGCTTTTTCTTCCAAAATTCAGAATTTTGAATTTTCTTATGAATTCTAAAAATTTTATTTTTTTTCAATACTTTATTAATAAAAATAACCCTGACTTTTTCCTGAATTCCATGATTTCTTCAACTTTGTAGCACGTCACATATTACAAAATATTTGAAATAATGGCTCGATATTTGTTTTGTAATAAAATATTACAAAAAAATTTCGAGCATTTACTTAGAAGATTATAGGGAATATAGTAAAATAAGAATAAAAATAAAGTAAAAGGGTGTTATTTTGTAAACCCTATAACTTAAATAAATAAATAAATAAAATGTATTAAAATTTTAATTTAATTTAAAATTTTATATATATTTCAAAGAGACATTATAGGTATGTTTCTTTTTCTTCAAAAGACCAATACAATTTTTTGTTTCTTTGCGATCAATGATTTTTTCTTTCACTGAATTATTTTTTCTATCAATGAAAACGTGTTCACTGATAGAAAAAATAATTGAGTGAATAATAATGATGAATGGTGCGGGAAACATCGATAATGAACCTTTTTATTCAAGAGCTCTAGCAACAATGAACGGTTCATGTCTATAGAGTCAGTTAATGTGCCACTCCTTGTCGTTCATTCTCTCCTGATATCTTGCACGTTTTTTCTTTGTTCAATGCTTCAGAATTTAACACCCATTATCGCTTTCACTCGCCAGTATAATCTTGGCGCTATCTCCCATACAGTTTTAGAGAAGGAAAACAAATTTAAAAGAGATATCTGAATGCTTCGAAAAGGATAGTGAACGAATCGACTCTGCGGTACAAAGTGACAGGCAAGCTTGTCATGCAACCCTAGTAGACCATGTACTAACAAGATGAGCGTGAAATGTTCTTTGTTCATTCTAGAGTGCTTGTGCACTTGCGGATTCCTCGTCTTTCTCTCATCATCAAACTTTGCTACGAAAATTATTTTTATTTATTTTACATTTTTCTATTATTTAATTTTAAATTTATCTTTCGAGGTTTTTATAATTTACTGTAAAATCCAATTTACTATATTAATATTAATATTAATATTAATATTAAATAATTCAGTATTAAAAAAGTTGGCTGTAGAATAACGTCGATTAGTACGGAACCCTAAGAATTAATAAAAAAAATGAATAGAAAGTGGAAAATTAAGCACATAGTTAATAATCTGGAATGAAAATACTAAACTTCTTTAGATACACTTTCTGAATGAATCGATTTTCTGCTATTCGATTTCTTATCGTGAATTTGATAAACCGTTTCATCCGTTCTTCTTACTTTGTTATATATTCGTTTAAGGAAAAAAGTCATGAGTGTGCTCTATTTAGGCTTCGACTTAAGTTTTTCAAAAAAAATTTTAAATTTTAATTAAAGAGTATTTTTACTGACTACAATTAACAAATAATTTTAAATTTTTCTTTAGGAATTGTGTCAGAGAATCCTTTATACGTTATTACTATGTTTGCACTTGGAATGTTTCCCTTAAGGACGCTTGACCGCTTCTGGACAATGGTGATGAGAACCTGAACCCAGTGAGGAACCAGGATTTCAGAAAGTTATAGAATACTTGACAGGGAGTATTTTACCAATTTTCTTGACCAAACCAATGTTTTCCTTCTTCGTCCTAAAAATAAAATTTAATTTAATTTCTTTTTTTTATAGTTTTTAAGCAACTTTTAGTCGCTCAGTTGTTATCTAGTTGCTAAGTTGTTAATAAGCAACTTTACTAAACTATTTTTTTTTTAATATTTTTGAAATTTATTAGAATTGGTCCGGGAAATCAGGGAAAAGTTAGGGATTTTTATTAAAAGTACTGGAAAAAATTAAACTTTCTACGACTACAGATGCTTATTTTAACATAAATTATACTCAAAAGCGCTCTCCAAATTATTTAATCGAGAGCAAAATATTTCATAGCTTCATCGTCTTAATGAAATTTATGTTTCTTGAATATTAAGTGAAGCCAAACTATAATTTCGAATGTTAAGCCGTTTTATAAAATATTGCTTCTGTTGACTTCGGATATGAATTACAAACAGTTTATAACTTTAACATTTACACTGCGCTCTCAATTCCAAATTCTATTTTCATGTATGTCTTTATTATTATGATAATAAATTTAAATCTTTACATCTTATCCTTTTCCTAAATTCGAAAGATGATTTACATTAACATTCATATCTATTTACAATTTTCATATTTTATGCTTCGAATATTCTTTCGATATATCTTATATATATGAATTTATTTAATTTGTTTTGACTCTGTATATAATAATTTAAATTAGACAAATATTATAATTACTATAATTCGATTAGGATGAATAATGATATACGTATTTTAAAATTTTGTGTCATCAATATAATGGATAATATATTCTCATTTGAAAAATACGTTTCTTTTAGTACGAACTCTATAACAGCGTTGGATCTTTTAATGTGTGAAGAATAAAAATGTTTAGTTTTACTATTAGGTGAAAGGTTGATTACATAATCTTGAAAATTGCATTTTGCATGCTTTCTTTTTATTAACTTTCATTAGCAACTAAAGAAAATAGACAATTTGTTAATTATACAAAGTTTGTAGAAAAAATCTAGAGAATATATTTTAACAGATGACGATATTGTTAAATAATAATTTATCGTCACTTTAATGAACCAAAACTTTTTATAAAGAATCTGATTTTAATTGAAATTCATTTTTAAATTAATTTTTATTTGAATATTCTTAAAGAATTCAATTATTTAAATACAAAAATAAATAATTTTTGAATAATTGAATGATTTGTAAAATTAAATTATCACGAAGAATTTATCAACAAATTTTTAAATAATTTAATTCTTTCGAAGAATTTTAATAAAATTTTTCAGAATAATAACATTTTTAGAGGAATTTGATTAAAAATAAATTAAAAATGATTGGAATTCTGCGATGAGTTTCATTATAATTGTCATGAAAAGACGTTTAAATTTTATTCTTTTTAATTCTATTATTTTTTATGGACTGCTAGCAACCTAGATTGTTGGTGGGATGTTGCTGAACAACATCCTGGACGATAAAAAATTTTCTTGTAATTTTTAAACGCTTTTAAAAAAATTAACCACAGCCGAAATAGCATTAGATCATAATTGTCATTAAAATATGTTTAAATTAAATTCTTTTTAGTTTTATTATTTTTTATGGACTGTTAACAACCTAGATTGTTGCTGAGATGTTTTTTTTACAACATCCGCAAGGGTAGAAAATTTTATTTGTTACTTTTAAACGCTTTTAAATGGTTGTAATCGCATCTGGTCTTTCTATAGAATAACGCACTTTTCTTTCTTTTTTAAATTCGAATTCTTATTATAATTATATTAAAATGAAATAAAATTATTAAACTTTTTTAAAAAAATTTAATTTCGGAGAAGAATTTTATTATTTATAAAGATAATTAAAATGTTGACCAACATTCTTTTAAATTTCTAAACATAATTGAATTTCTATGAAGAACTTTATTATATATATATATACTTTTGAGAAAATAATTGAATTTCTGCAATTATTTGTAACTTTTCCAAAATTCAAATGTTTTCAATTGAAAAAATTCTTCTATAAATCCATTATTTTTAATTATTAATCAAATATATATTTTTTGAAAAATTTAACTAATTTTAGAAGAATTTTAATTAATACATTTTTCAAAAATCTAAGTTCTTTATAAACTTATATTTAAATTCATTGAAAACTGAAATTTTATAAAATTTCAATTTGAAACATTTTGAAGTTGATCTATTTATAAAAATTATAAACGCAACTCTTTTAGAATTCAATTTTAATTTTGATCTACTTAAGGAAAATTGTTTATTAAATAATTTCTAAGGAATAATTTTTTTGCTTCTGTTTCTTCAAGAATGAAGTTATTTAAAAAGAAATTATTGGTAGAATTAGAAAAAATGAAAGGTTTTGTATTAGAATTTATTTTATTGGTGGTAATTTCACAGTTATTATGAGGCAAAGAAAATAGACACCAAAATTCAGAATTTTTTTTAAGAATTCTAAAAATTTACTGTCTTCCAGTATACTTTTAATAAAAATCCCCAACTTTTTCCTGAATTCCCTTATCTGAAGCAACTAATTAAAGACTTTATTGTAAATAAAACAAAAATAGTAATAATTGAACCAATCGTGAAAAAAACTAATGTTCAAGTGCGACATCTTAAAGTTAGAAATATCTTAATTTTAAATTATAGAATGGTTAGTGAAGGCAATATAGCAAAGGGTAGGCTATACATGTGGATATACGAGAAACCTTTGCCATGCTGACTATGCAACTCTACAATGAAGTGTAAGGTAGAAGAGACCTGGATGAAGATCCAAGCATCACAGACAACATTTTCTATACCAACACAAATAGAGGGGAAATAATTGGGGTTAATGTATATAGTATAGCATCAGGCCCTGAATACAACCAAATATAACTAAGCTGGAGATTAGGAAGCGGATTAGAGGAAAATAGACATAGAACCATCTTTAGTTATCCGTCGTTTGTTGGTAAACTTAAGTTTAGAAATAGTCGGAGAACAGAAGATCCGAGGAGGTAGTTCGCTTGAACTAAGCTCTAAACATACCTGTTCAGCCTCCGTAGGTATGCCAACCTGTCTACTGAATGAGAATGTATTGACCATGTACACTCCGCATAGAAGAGCCATGAAAACATACGTATACAACATTCACGATTCCCATCTAATTTTCTTCACATTCATTTTTTTTTCCAAACAATATTTCCAAAGAATTTTTTTTCAAACTTATCAAAAGAAACGATTAGAAAAAAAACTAGAACGATCATTTATATAGAGTGAAAAGGGGTTTTAAATATAGAAAGTATGATTAATCCTCATAGACAGAATAATTAGATGCAGTAGAAATTCTTTTGTACAGAATTTTATGATCCAACTATTTTTAAAATATTCCACGATTTCTTTCATGCTTTTCATATATTTATTTAATGTTTATTAATATATATATATATATTTAATGTTAAATTTCTTGTAAATGTTTCAACGTAAATGTAACGATTATAAAGAGAGAGAATTTCGTGTAATTGAATTTTTAAAAGAAGGAGAAATGTAATTCTTCGTTAGGAGTTTAGTTTACTCTTTAGATATTGGATTTGTTTTGAAGAGAGTCATTATAACTCAGCCTACACTTGTTTCGTTTGGTTTCTCGGCGCCCCTTTCTCACAAGGCAGCAGAATAGTTGAGGAGCATCAACGCAGTTTCAAACTCTACAGGTGGTTTCTCACATATATTAAATACCCATACATTCATCGGTCGTTGCATCATCATATTTATAATAATAATAATAGTTTATAATAATATTATTTATAATAATATTATTTATAATAATATTTTATATATAATAATATTATTTACAATAATAATTTATAATAATAATTTATTCAATAAATAATATTTATACAGACTTTGCACTCGGTAATTAATTTTAAAAAAAGTATCAACAAAAAGTTACTTCCAAACTAAGAAAAGGAGTACAAAAAAGTAGCTATCAAAAAATTAAACTTGACAACCAAAAAAACTCATTTTAGACACTTCAGAAAACTGACTAGAATTCCATTCAATAAATTTTATTTTCCTGACTTTTTTCTAATTTTCATCAAAAATATTTACTTGTTTTTTATATCCTATCACTATAATAAATTGAATTCCTGCAATGAATTTTAATATTCATGAAAGAGTTTAAATATTTATTAAAATAATTCAATTCTTGTGAAGAATATAATTTTGTAAAAAATTTGTAAATAATTGATTTTTTTCGACTTATTTTTATGCAAATTTTAATTTAAATAATTGAATTCCTGAGAAATATTTATTATTCATGAAAAGAATAAGAAAAGAAAAAATATGAAAAGAATCCAAATTCTTACGAAGATTTTTACAAAACATTTTTTAAATAATTAAATTCTGTTTGGAAATATTATGAAAATAGTAGATATGTATATATTGAAAGTCATTGAATTGCGAAAAGTTTTCCAAAATAATTAAATTTTAACAAAGAATTCTATTAAAATTCTTGAGAATAATTGAATGTCTGTGTGGCATTTGATTAAATTTTTTTGAAAATAATTGAATTCCTAAGAAACAAATGAAAATAATTGAATTTTTGCGAACGATGTTATTAGAATTTTTTTTAAATAATTTAATTCTTGTGATGAATAATGTTATCTGTGCGAATAATTGAATTTTGTAAAGAATTTAATTGAAATTTAATTTAATTTGATCACTCAAAATATTTGAATTATTTCACAAAAATTTAATTAAAATTCTATTTAAAATAATTGATTTCTTTCGAATAATAGAATAATTTTATTTAAATATTTGTAAAAAATTGAATTCTTATGAGAAATTCTAATATTTTTGTAAATAATTGAATTCTTCCAAAGAATTTTAGAAAAACATTTTTTTAAACAATTAATTTTTTCGAGGAATTAAAATTAAATTTTTAAGAATTATTTCCTTTTTGAGCAATTCCTGTAAAATTGTATTAAAAATATAATTGAACTTCTGCGATGAATTGAATAGTTGCTAAGAATTTTTTTTTAATTTTTTAAAAGTAATTGAATTTATAAGAAGAATTTTATTAATTAAAAAAATAACTGAATTAATGCGAAAAAGTTTATTAAAATGTTTAAAATGAATTGAATTTCTGTGAAAAATTTTATTATTTTTGAAAAAAATTAAATTCTTCATAAGAATTTTATAAACATTGTTTTAAATAATTAATGTTTTCGAAATATTATAAATATCATGAAAATTTTATTTTAAATAATTGAATTCTTGCAGAAACCTTTATTTGCAAAAATAACTGAATTTTTCATCAAAATTCTTTAATGAGTTTTGTTATTTATGAAAATAACTGAATTCTTGCAACGAATTTTATTAAAATTTTATTAAATTTTATTAAATTTTATTGAACGAATTTTATTAAAATATTTAAATAATTGAATTCTTGAGGAAAATTTTAATTATTTCTAAAAAAAAAAATTATGAATTCTTGCGAAGTACATTATTGCATTTCTTTTCAAATAATTGAATTACTGGGGAGAATTTTATAAAAATCTTAATTTGAACAATCGATTTTTTTTGAAGAATTGAGCAATTATTTTGAGCAATTCCTGTAAATTTCTATTTAAAAATAATTGAAATCCTGCTATGAATTTTACTTTTTTCTAAAAATAATTGAATAGTTGCAAAGAATTTCATTAAAATTTTTCAAAAATAATTGAATTCCTGAGAAGAATTTTATTATTTGTGAAAGTAATTGAATTAATGACACAAATTTTATTAAAATGTTTAAAAAGAAAGTATTTTGTGGAAAAATTTCTGTGGAAAATTTTGTTAATTTTGAATATAATTGAATTCTTCAAAAGAATTTTATAAATATTGTTTTAAATAATTAATTTATTCGAAATGTACAAAATATTATTAAAATTTTATTTTAAATAATTGAATTCTTGTAGTTTTTTGAATAATTGAATTTTTCGATTAATTAATTTAAAATAGTGTATTAAAAATAATTGAAATTTTTCGACGAGTTTTATTATTTACGAAAATAATTGAATTCTTGCTTAGAATTTTAACAAAAAATTTTTTAAAAAATTGAATTTCCATGAAAATTGTTATTATTAGTGAAAATAATTGAATTATTGTGAAGAATTGTATAAAAAATTTTTTAAATAATTGATGTTTTCGAAATTTTTTTGAAAATTCTATTCTAAATTAATTGAAATCCTGTGGAAATTTTATTATTTGTGAAAATAATTGAATTTTGGATGTATTTTATCAATTTTTTTTTAAATAATTGAATTCTTTTGCGAAATTTTATGAAAATAATTGAATTTCGAATATTTTTTGAAAATAATTGAATCGTTTTAAAGAATTTGATTATAATTTTTGTGAATAGTTTTTTGATTTCTAGTCACTCTTGCCTGCTTTTGTTGGTGATAAAAGACGGTTGTTATTTAGAAAGCAATTCGTAATATTTAAAAAATATATTTCAAGAGCAAAATTCGAATATAAATATAATTTCAACTGAAATAAATTCAAATTACATTGAATGCAACAATGAATCATCTTGTGAGTTCGAAAAGGTAGCTATTTAATTTATTGAGCTTGTTTCACTGAATGTCGTCCCATTTGGAAACCAGGAAGTTCAGTTTAAGCAAAGCTGCGGTCGATGCTCCGACGCATATATCTCTCTCGTGTTGATGTATTTCCAACGGCAATTTTTTTCCACTTTTGTATATAAATATAGTTTCAATTTCAAGGTTAATTTTATTCAGTTAAATTTCACTTTTTTTATCTCAAAAAAAAAAAAAAAATGTTATTTTAAAGTCTTTTTAACTATGCGAAATAATTGCAACTTCTTTCTAATTTACTCATTTTCCTGTTTATATTTATTATAATAATAAAAAAATAAAAACATTCACTTTTGTCATTTTAGCACATTTCGCGTAATGCATACAAGAAGAAAGATCATTTTATAATCTAGATTAAAAAAAAGTGAACCAACTTATTTAAATGACAAGACAATTCATTAACTCGTTTTCTACTATAGAGGATATAATTTAAATAAAAATTCTAGTTTCTAATATGTAATTAATTCCATCCGAATTAAAATCCCAAGCAGGCAAACCAGTTTTTTTTTCAAAAAATATAAATGATTCTTGATTGTGAAATTCTTTCACTATTTACATATTCGAGAAATAGAATAATATAAAGAAAGAGTAAATCCTGAAATTATTCTCAAAAAGAAAAATGTTTACCTAGTATATAAAAATCAAGGGACAAAAACGAATTTTAAAACATCTGATTGATAATAGGAATTTATAAAATAGAATAAAATTGCTTTAATATAGACAAATGGCTTTCAATATAAAAATTAGCATTTTAAGACTGATTTACAATCACATTATAGAAATTAAATTTCTAATAAAAATTTTCGTTATTTAAATTATTTATTGAACTATATTAAATATTTTTCGAGAACTAAATTACTATACAAAATTAATGTAATTACTAAATACTAAATACTAAATTGAAGACTGAAAATAAATTTTGATTCACTCGATTTCTATATAGTCGACATGTGAGACAAATCTGAAGCATCGTGACCAGTATTTTCTTGGAACTTGAGAAGATTTAAATAAACAAGTGGACACTAGAAAATATATCTAAGAATAGACTTTTTAAAAAATTCACAAAATTTTTTACCATTTCTTTTCCTATTGCGATTTTAGAATAGATTTCTATTCTTAGTTTTAAGATAAGGCAAAAATATAATGTACAATCATAGTAATAAATAAAAATTCAATCTGTAGCTAATAAAACGAAAAATTGAAAAGTTTATGTATTAAAAACTCTCTTGTAAGTTAAATTCTGTTTACCGCGTGAAACTGTTTACAATAAATATTTCAATAAAAAAAAAAAGGATTTTTCGGAGAAAGTATAACGCGTTCTTTCGAAGGTTGCAGGGTAAATTTAGAATTCGCGTAATTGTATGTAGAACATCAAGATACCGTCAAACAAGATATTTCCTGACACTTCTCTCTGCGACTTGTACTTTTAGACCATATAGCAAAGTCAAAATAAAAATGCAAAAAATTTAATAAATTTCATTTATATGGTGACAATTAAGGATAAATTAAATTTTACTAAATTTGGGCTTCCCACTGATCTGCTAAAACCTACTAATTACTACTTTTTTTATTAGCTACTATATGGACACTTTTTTTTTAAATTTGTGACACTAAAAGCACTTTTTCCTATTTTTGACAATTTTTACAAGTTTAAATTCGCTAATAGTTGGAATAAAGAAATAATTCTTGAAAATTTTAATAAAATTCTTCTTAGAAACAATTAGAAATTTTTTTATAAAATTCTTTGACACAATTCAATTATTTCAAAACATTTTCGAAAATCTTTTGCGAGAATTCAGTTATTTTCACAAATAATGAAATTCAAATATTTTCAATATCCATTATTTTATTTATTTTGATATACAAATTTATATATTTTAATAAAATTTCTCAAAAGAATTCAATTATTTATAAAAAAAAATTAATAAAATCCAAAGCAAAAATTCAAATAATACGAATAATAAATTTTTCACAGTAATTCAATATTATATGAAATAAAGCAAAGGATTTTTTTTTCAAAGAAATCAATTATTTAAATATTCTTTAAAAAGAAATTTATTATTTTCTAAAAATTTGTTTATAGGAATTAAATTATTTTTGAAAATTTCCACAAAATTTTTTAACCTACTTTATACTAATTTTAAAAAATTTAATAAAATTCAAAGTGAAAATTCAATTAATATTATGAATATAATAACTTCTTCAAAGTAATTCAATCGTGTGAAATAAAATTTTCAAGACATTTTTTCGAATGAAATCAATTATTTAAATATTTTAATAAAATTCTTTGTAAAATATTAATTATATTCTAAAATTTTTACAAAATTTGTTTATAAATAGTGAAATTCATCGAAAAAATTGAATTATTTCAATTTTAATTAATTATTCGAAATATTTGAATTATTCTCTATTAAATTTTTATAAAATGAAAAAAGGAATTCAATTATTTAAAAACATTTATAATAAAATTCGTTACAAAAATTCAATTATTTTCATGAATAATAATAATTTATTGCAGAAATTCAATTATTTAAAAAAAAAAATAAAATTCTTTACAGAATTTAAATTATTTTGAATACAATTTAAAATAGATTCCTCGAAAAATGTAATTATTTTCTAAACTTTTATGAATATTCTTCGAATGAAATGAATTATTTTCAAAAATTTTGATTAAATTCTTTTCTAGTTTTCAATTTTAAGAAACAATTGGTTATTCTATCAATTATTGATTTTTGTATTTAAACAATTGCATTCTAATTGTAGAATTTTTGAATAAGAATTGATTTAAAATTAAATTACAGTTAAAATTTTAGAATATAATAATTGAATATTAAATGCGTTATAATATGAATTTTTATAGAAATTGTTATAAATTTGAAAAAGGTTTTACATTAATTAATTGAACATTTGTCAAATTTAATTGAAATAAATTTTATGTTTTAAAAAAATAAATTTTCTTACTTTTAAAAATTATTTTGAAATATAATCGAATTTTTGAAGAATTCTAAAATTTCTAAAATTTCTAATCAAAAGTTTGGAATATAAGTGAAGTTTAGAAAAATTTAGAATTGAAGTTATTACCAGGAAAAAAAAACATTTTTGATGGTAATCAGGAAAATGTCAGAGAAATACAGAATGAAATTTTTATGAATTTTGTGAATCGTCTAAAATAAGTTTTTTAGTAGCCAAATTTAATTTTTCGATAGTAGCTAAATTTTGACTACTTTTTTCATTCTTAATGCTACTTTTTGATACTTTTTTCAGTCTTAATGCTACGTTTTGATACTTTTTAAAAACAAATTATTGAGTGCAAAGCCTGTAAATTTTTTAAATTAATACTAAAAGGTACAGTAAAATTTAATAAATTAGTATAGTTAAATTTTTTTACCTATATTAATATTATTCTAATTTCTATAAATAAGCATAGATTTATCAATTTATGGTTTACGTTTACTATATTATTAATTAGTCAAAAATTAGAAATATAAAAAATAATATTAAAAAAAATAGAAATCCATTAGAACATTTATTTTGTTTAGAAAGGAAAAATAAAAAAAAAACCGATTCACATTTAAGTTTGAGTGAACAGTTAAAACGATGTGTAAATAAACTCTGATTTCAACACACAACTTCCTTCCTCTCAATCAAATGTTGTTAAACCCTCATCAATATAGCTAACAAACGAAAGTTTTCCTTGTTATAAAGCCATTTAATATAAAAAAAACAATTAAAAATTTACAAAAAAAGAAATGAAAAGAATAATTAACATATAGAAAATGTTACCATTTTTCAAAAAAAAAGTTTACTTTTAAAAAATTGTATGTAAAAGAGAATTCTCGTGATTAACATTTTTAAGACGGTAATTAGATACTTTTGACAGCTTTTGATGAAGGTATGTGGTAATTCAGATTTTGAAAACATTCTAGAGCATGGCTAATAAAAAAAATGATTCTAAAATTGAAGAAGAATGCACGTATACAATTTGAAATTAAAATCTTTCATAATATAAAGAGAATAATTATCGAAATATTCGAAATAAATTATCTTAATTATAGTTTTTTCAAATTTTCGACTAGGAATAATGTTTTTTATTGTATACAAAAAGAATGGACAATGTGGAATAATAAATATTGTAGATCTTATTTATACAATGTAGAAATGATAAATTTTGAACTATGGCAAAAATCTAGAAATATTTATTTATTTCAACATTTATCCAGAAAACCATGATAGAAATTTTATGGGTTTAAAATATTTTTGTATATAATTATTTTTATATATAATAATAATAATTAATAATAATAATTAATAATTAATAATAATAATTAATATTTTTGTATATAAATATTTTTTTTAAATATTTTTTTTATGACCATAGTCAAAATATAAAAATTTTGAGATTTTAAAGTTTAAACTATTTTTTCCTTTGCCCATGGTTCGTTAAATTAGTATATAAAAATATTGATGTCGCGTCGTTTTATGAATACAATGAAAATAATAAAAAGGGGAGATTTGCCCATGACAGTAGAGCGAAGGATGTGACATTGAACTTAACAAGTTAATAACCATTATTCATCTGGTTTTTGAACAAGAATTTGTTTCCTAATTCCTTAAAGTTCGAACCGTTTTTTGTAAATTTATTTTTTATTTTAGAACCTGATTAAATATATTAAATTTTTTAAAAATACAGAACCTTATTTAAAATTATTCTTTTTTTTTTGTCAATTTTATTTTTCACTCACCAATTAGACAAACTGCTACTATAATTAATTTAATTGCAGTTCTCTTCATTTTCGACTGTCCTTGGTTTTCGTGTTTTGTTACAGGAAATAGCATAACAGGAAGGCCACAAAGTGTTGGCTTCCAAAGGTCAGTTCGCGAGAGTGTCACTTCACTGAACCATGGAAGGGATTATACCACTTCTGAAAATCACTTTCCAGACACGAATCACCCTTATATTTTTAGATTTCCATTTTCACTATATACTATGCACAATATTCTGCCAAAAAATCGCGAGGATAATATCCGGAAAAGTTTATTTAAATATCAGGAGTAATCAAAAATGCCTTTCATAATCCATTTACCTACTTGTAATTTTAATTTACTTTTTAATTTACTAATTTTAATACTAATTTTTATTTTATATTGAAAATTTTAAATTTCCACCAGATGAGTTTATGGAAAAAATTCTGGAGAGACAGAAATTAATTTTAGTTGAAACTATGATATTAAATAAGAACTAATTCAAATTTAAATTATTCAACTAATATTTAAATCTCTTCTAAAATTATTGTTTTATTATTTCAACACTTTTTATTAAGAATTTAATTTCAACAATTAAATTATTCAACTAATATTTAAATCTCTTCTAAAATTATTGTTTTATTATTTCAACACTTTTTATTAAGAATTTAATTTCAACAATTAAATTATTCAACTGATATTTAAATCTCTTCTAAAATTATTGTTTTATTATTTCAACACTTTTTATTAGGAATTTAATTTCAACAATTAAATTATTCAACTAATATTTAAATCTCTTCTAAAATTATTGTATTATTATTTCAACACTTTTTATTAAGAATTTAATTTCAAATTACATGGAAAAGTAAATTTTGTATTTTGTAAATATTTTTTAAATATTGTTCCTTTTAATTCCTTATTCAAAATTAAATTAAATTTTATTTGTGTATAGAATCATTTTTTAATTTTAATTTATTTTAATTTTTTTTTAATTTAATTTTATTTTAATTTTCCATGGAGGAAGTATTTTAATTTTCCTTACTTGTATTTTAATTTCTCATTTATTTTTCCATTTCTTTTCACATTTCGATTTTAATTACATTTTTTCGATAAAAAATAGATTTTTTAAAAATAATTAGTAAAAATGATAATAAAAGGGGGAAAAAAATTTAATTTGAGGATTAAACAATTTTTTTCAATTATCACTTGAGGAAAGGTATTCGCGAGGGAAAGAAGAGCGCGTTACGAGTGCTTCGCGAGATCGGACATATCTGGTCTATGGCTTAGTGTCTGACACTCGTTAAAGTAGACATTCACAACTTTCTGCGTTCACCACAGTCACAAATCAGGCGTCCCTCTTCATTCCATGTGTCCCACGTGTCTCATATCTTCAAAACTCTTTGCTCTTCTTCGGCTTCCTCCACCTCAAGAATATTCTTCCCCTTCTATTTTATACAGTTAAATGCACAATGATATTTTTACACGTCCACTAACCGCATAAATATTTTTCACTCGAGAAAAATATTTCGAATCAGAAAAAAAAGCAATTGCATACATTTTCTTTTCATTCCCTACAATTCGGAAAAAAAAATTTTTTTTCTTTTCATTACCTACAATTCGGAAAATATTTTTTTTCCTTTTCATTCCCTACAAAAAAATGATTTATTTTCATTCCCTGAAATTCGAAAAATACTTGAAGTAGAAAAGATTAAAAAAGAATTATAAAAAATCATGAATAGAAAAAAACCAGGAAGGCAGAAAAATATTCTGAATATCAAGGTTGGATGAAAAGCACTAAAAGTAATATATTATCAATATTTATTTAATTCACTCATGACAGTGTAATAATCACATAATATTAAAAGTAACCCAATTATTGCTACGGCATATATTCATATTTACAAGTGAAATAGTTCGTCGCACGAGTCATTATGGTATTAATTAGAAAAATCAAAAATTTTCCTCACAATTTAAATCCGTAATAAATTCAAATTTTTCATCTCTTCTAAAAAAATTTTTAGAAAACAAGAATAAACATCGCTTTTGAATTCTTTTTTTTCCAATCGAAAAATCCATGTTTCTTCCAGTTTTCTTTTTTTGAAACAGAAATACGTGTAATTTCCCAATTTACGGTTAAATGTTACCCATAATCCCGTTTTACATTAATCGTGGAAAATAAAATACTTTAATTAACAATAAATTATTAAATATCTATTCACAGGAGTATGTATAAGTTGTCTAAAAATTAGAATATAATCCTCGTCTCTTTCACGATCAAAGTTTACAATTTTTCGTCGTCGTCATTTATCGCATAGACTAAATTTTACTTTATTGTAATATTTATTTAACAGATTGTTTTACAAAATTTTTTATTTAATTTACTCGGATTTTACTCTCTGGTTATGATTAAAAAATCTTAAATTTACTTTATGCTCGAAGGTGATGCGTCATTTAATTAAAATTCTTGAGTTCTTTTTACTATAAACACTCAGGTTTTTTTTTACTTTTATTCAAAAAAGATTGCAAATACAATTCCTTTAATTATTTAACAGAAATTTATTTTTTCGAAACAAAAAAATTATTTAAATTAAATAATTAAATTCAATTTGTAGTGTTATTTTCCAATCATTGATTTAAAATTGTTGCTTCATTCAGAAGAAAGCAGATTTAAAATAAAATTTTTAAATTCTTGAGAAAAAGATTTAACTTGGTTTTTTAGATAAAATTTGAATAAAAAAAATTACAAGAATCTCAATATCTGAAAAATTGTGTAAAAACCAATTTTTTGTTTGCGAAATATTTTGTTTTGTTAATTTGACAATTTTTTTGCTAAAACTATTGCAAAATTGATACAGTTCCCTTGGTGAAAAAGTAAATTTTTTTCTAACGAGAATTAATAACAAAAAAAAAATATTTTCGTGAATATTCTCCTTCATCCACTGTAACTAATAACAAATTATTTATATATTAAGTAATTCACAGGCCCTAAGTCGCTGTTAATTTGCTTTTTCCGTTACAGATTGTTATCAAAGTTTTAGCGATAACTGTTTATTTTTCTAACAGTACACGCGTTTATAAAATAAACAAACTATGTGCACTTTAATTATATCTCTTTTCTCTCATCTCCCAGTCTTTAAAAACCTTTCAATCACTAATAAAGAAATGCGTTAAATGGAAACTAAAATAAATTGTACAAAACAAACAAAAAATGAAACTAAATAAATAAAAGATCTTCCCTGATGGAAAATTTTTTTTAGTGTAAAATTACAAATTTTTACATTTCAAAATGTAAACTGTACAATTGAAAAAAAGCAACAAAATTGAAATTTTATGTAATAGTGAAGAAATTTGATATTAATGTCATTTCAACTTGACGCATTTCTCATGGATTTTATCGCCTGAAATATAGTCAAGGCTTATCGTGTACATTTTTCGCTAAATCTCATATATAGAATATGACTTTCTTTAAATTTTTTTTTTTATATACAACTCTATTTGCATGACATACTTCACTGATTATTTACGTGTGCTACATTATTACATAAAAAAAACAAACACTCACTCTTTCGTTATACAAGAAAAAACTCGCATTTTTACATTTTCCACTCTAAACAGTTAAAAAAAGAAAAAAACTAAAAAAAAACTACTTTTTTAGAGAAACGAACAATTTTTTTGACATTGTCTAAAACATTATTAGTTTCAAGGCAGTCCTTCGTAGCGTAAATCATATACTTTCATTTTTTTCATTTTTTTTTTTTTTTTTTGTTGGAAGACAGACAAACAAATTATTTCAATGATTTGAAACATTTGCTTCATTGCAAATGCAAAATTCTTCTAAATTAAAATGCGGCAAACGGATAAAAAAAAGAAATTCAAATTATTCTACTATTAAATATTTTTTTATAATAAAAAATTTTTAATTAAAAAACATTTAATTTGTTTTCTATTAAAATATTCTTACGCTTTTTTTTTGCGTAAAAATAAATGCAGTAAATAATGTCAATTTTTAGATCGAAAAAAATATCAATATTTTTCTTAAGGTAAAAAAAAGACAAACACAAACACACTCAAGAACACACCTGAAAAGAATTTTTCTTTTTTTACAAATAATTTCATCATTGGTAAAAGAAAAAGAGTGACAATAAAACACTCACACACAGTTGCAACTTTTTTTTTCTCTTTCTCGCTATTTACAATGCAGACTTAAATATCGACCTTTTTTTTATTTTTTTTCTCTACTTTTTAGTAAGTAGTTTATTGGTTAGTCTGCCAGAATAATTAGTACATCTGGCATTGTTTGTCTATTAGGTCGGTTTTTTTTTCTCTTCATTGACTAATAAACTCCAGTATTGAAGACTCATTTATCTAATTTGAGATAATTGAGTGTTTTTTTCTTTCAAATTCCACATTTTTTTTTCTTGAGGAATTATGAATAATCGCAGATTATGTCTGGAGATTTTTTTTTTCTTTTAATCAAACTTGTAATTGTTGCTATCGAGATGGGTCTATTTTTTTGTTGTTTATAAAGATGAATGTGAACGATAATAAGGATTTCCTCTGATGGGAAGAATGTGAGCTTCAGAGTTGAAAACCCAATCGTCCAGGCTTATTAATGAGTCATCGCTGAAGAGTAGATAGAGGTACTGGAAAAAAAATACCAAGTTATTAGGGCTAACAAATATTTTTAAAAAACAGTGTTGACACAAAAATTTAATTTTGTTTTTTCCCTGATTTCCATACAAAATTTTAACTTTTTCTTTGATCGTAAAGAATATTTTGATTCAATCTAAAAATTATTAGATACTCAAAAAAATGTTAAATAAAAATTTTTTAACATAATTGAATTTCTGCGAAGAATTTTATTACTTTTGAAAATAATTAAATTTCTGTGATAATTGAATTCTTGCGACGAATTTTAAAAAAGTCTTTTGAAATCATTGATGTTTGTTTTTAAATTTTCTGACCTTTTGTATTTTAAATAATTGAATTCCTGTGAAAATTTTATTATTTATGAAAATAATTGAATTATTTCGAAGATATTTATTAAAAATTTTGTAAATAATTGAATTCCTTTGGAATTTTTCGAAAATTTTGGAAAATTCTGAAACAATTAAATTTCTGCGATGAATTTTCATAACTTTTTAAAATAATTGATTTTCTGCAATCATTTGAAACTTTTCCAAAATTCAATTTTTTTTAGCATTAAAAATAATTGAAATTCTGCGATGAGTTTTATTAATTATGAAAATAATAGAATTTTTACGACGAATTTTATTAAAATTTTTAAAAATAATTTAATTCTTTTGACAAATTTTAATAATTTTTTTTAAGAATAATTACATTTTGCAAGGAATTACAAAAATAATTGAATTATTGCAAAGAATTTCATAAAAAAATGTTAAATAATTGATTTTTTTAGAAAAAAGTTTTGCAAATTCTATTTTTAATAATTGAATTCCACGGAAACTTTTGTAATTTATAAAAATAATTTTTTAAAAATAATTCAATTCTTTTAGGAAATTTTATTTAAATAGTATAGATATTGAAAATTATTGAATTGTGCAAAATTTTTAAAAAATAATTGAAATTTTGAAAAGAATTTTATTGAGATTTTTGAAAATAATTTAATTTTGTCGAAGAATTTTGTTAATTATAAAAATAATTAATTTTTTGAAGAGAATTTTTAAAAATTTATGAAAATAATCGAATTTCTAAAAAGAATTTTAATATTTATAAAAATAATTGAATTCGTGTAAAGTATTATAATATTTATAAAAATAATTGAATTATTGAGAAGAATTTTAAAAGAAATTTTTAAATAATTATTGCGAAGAATTTTAAAAGAAATTTTTAAATAATTGATTTTTTCGAAAAAACGATGACAATTCTTTTTTAAATAATTGAATTTCCCATCAAATTTTTATTATTTATGAAAATAATTGAATTATTGCAAAGGAATTTTATAAAAAAAAAATGTTAAATAATTGATTTTTTCTTAAAAATTCTGCAAATTCTATTTTCAATACCTAATTAAATTCCAGGGAAACTTTTGTAATTTACAAAAATAATTAAAAAAAAAATTGAATACTTTTGGAAAATTTTATTAAAATTAGTAGTTATTGAAAAATATTTAAATGAGGAAAATTTTTTTAAATAATTGAAATTTTGACAAGAATTTTATTAAAATTTTTAAAAATAATTGAATTTTTGCCAAGATTTTTATTATTTATAAACATAATTGAAATTTTGACGAGAATTTTAAAAATCTTTTTTAAAAATTTCTTCGCAATAATTCAATTATTTTGAACATAATTGAACTTTTGCGAAGAATTTTATTACTTTTGAAAATAATTGTATTTCTGCAATTTTATTTGTAACTTCACCAAAATTTAAGTTTTTTGGTATTTTTAACTAAGATTTGTCTATAAATCCATTATTTTCAATAATTAATTAAATATATATATATACCTATATATTAAAAAATTTAACTAATTTCAGAAGAATTTGAATTATTAAAAATTTTCAAAAACTTAAATTCTTTAAAATTTCTAATTCATTCAAAATTGAAGTTTTATAAAATTTCAAATTGAAACCTTTTGAAGTTCAAATTATTCATTTAATAATTTCTAAGTAGTAGTTTTATTCTAGTTCCTCAAGACTTAAGTTATTTAAAAAGAAATTATTTTCAGATATAGAAAAAAATATAAATTTGAAGATTTTGTAATTTGTATTATAATCCGTGGTAATTTTCTTGTTTATAAGGTAAACGAAAAAGACTCGAAAATACAGAATTTTGTTATGAATTTAAAATTTTTTTTTCTAGTACTTTTAATAAAAATCCCTGATTTTTTCATGTTTTTTCTGACTTGTGGCAATCATGAAAAAACAATTTTTACTTTCTGGTAAAAATTATTTTTTCATAATACCCAAATAGTAGAAAAAAATACTAAATTGGTTTTTACGACTAAAGAATTCTATTGTTGAAATTTTCCTAGTAAGAGAGAACTTTCTGGAGTTTAATTAAAATTCAGAATATTCGTGTAATTTATTATTTTGCAATACCTTGAGGGTTTCGGCAAAGAAATAACTTTGCTGGACGTCGTCTTTCTGTGAATCCACCGAGTAAACGTTATGAAGACCCGTGAATCCTCCAGGGACTCGACAATGTTTTTCCAGTGCTTGAACAGCTTCCCATCCCCATTCTCTATATTTCTGATCCTTTGTCAAACGCCACATTATAAAGTACGATTCAAATGTCTGAAAAAAAGGAGAAACAACGTTGAAAAAAAACTTATTATAAAAGAAAGTGTTACCTTCGCGCACTAATTGCGAAAACGTTTATTTAACAATTAGAATTTTCTTTAGAATGACACGAAATCGTCTACTAATTAAAGTGAAAACTAAAGTTGAAACTAAAGTTGAAGCAAGAGGTAAAGATGTAATAATGGAGTGAATGAAAAAAAGAAAAAGTGATAAAGTACTTCAATTAGAAGATGCTCGACAATTTTCTCTTTTATTCCCGTTCGAGTAAATGTGATGAAATTGGTTTATAATTACTCTTATTATTTATTTAATATCCAGATAATAATTTATCGTTCTATTTAGTTACTCATTAACAATTAATTAAAAAAAAATTAATTAAGAAAAATTAAGAAAAATTATCATTACTCATTAATAAGAAAAATTGTCCTTTTCTCGAAAAACTTACCTCTGGTCGTAAAATGTAATATTTTTCACCACTCTTCAAACTTCTCGCTTCGTTGCCTTCAATAAAATGAAAAGCTTCAGGACCTAATTTTGTAGCAGTGCGATCATACGATTCGTGGCATGTATTCGTCAAACCTTCGGCAATTTCCATGTGTCTCTTCCCCCTCACTTCTGAGTACTTCTTTTGAGTTTTCGCGCCCAATGCAAACATTCCACCTGAAATTCATTTACAATTAGGAAAAATGAAAAAAAAAATTTTTTTATTTACATTTACCAATGAAATTAAAATAGAATATAAAAAAATGGAAAAAATATTTTTAATTACAATCGATTTATTATGGGAACATTACCGGCAAAACAAGCAAGATGACCCATTTTTCTGTCCACACGATCGTATTTCAAATCAGAAACGTAAATTAATCCTCCGGGGGATTTGAAAACCATATTCTCATCGATGGCATCCATGGCTTCGTCGTACATTTCTCTAGCTTCTGTGTCCTTTTTGCCTGATTGAATCCAAGCCTTTAAAAGATACTCGTAGAAGCTGTCTCCCAATCCTCCCAAAGACATGTGATCTGAAATAAAGCAAAAAAATTACTCATTAGCTATTCATTTATTATTTTATTTCTTTAAATTTCTCTTAATTTCAATTTTATTCATTTCTATCAGTAGAACAAGTCAGTTTTGGTCAGACGAACCAAAAATGCAATTTTTTAATTTGTATGAATAGTAAAAACCAAAAAATTGTAATTTTTATCAGTAGTAACGTCGAGTTTAGTCAGACAAATCATTTGAATTCTTTTAAAAATGTGTATCAGTAGTGCAAGTCAGTTTTGGTCAGACGAACCAATATGATATATTTTTATTTATATATCAGTAGTACAAACCAAATTTAACTTTAATTTTTTATCAGTAAAAGTTTTGATTTTACTCAGAGAAATCATTCGAATTGTTTTAAAATTTATATCAGTAGTACAAGTCAGTTTTGGTCAGACGAACAAAGATACAACATTTTAATCGTTATTAGCAGTAGAAAGCAAATAATTGTAATTTTTTGGTAATAGTAATTTTGATTCTAGTCAGACAAATCATTTGAATATTTTTGAAAATTTATATCAGTAGTACAAGTCATTTTTAGTCAGACAAACCAATATGCAGTATTTTAATCTTCATCAGTAGTGTAAACAAAAATATTCTTATTTTCTATAATTGGCAACGTCAATTTTAGTCAGACATACAGTTTACTTTTCTAAAAATTTCTATCAGTAGTATAAGTCATTTTTGGTCAGACGAACAAAGATACAGAATTTTAATCGGTATTAGTAGTAGTAGAAACAAATTTTTTAATTGACTATTAGTAGTAACTTAAATTTTTAGAGAGTCAAATTATTTGGATTTCTTTTAATTTCTATCAGTAGTACAAGTCATTTTTAGTCAGACGAACAAATATGAATTTTTTAAATCTGTATTAGTAGGAGAAGTCAATGAATTTTAATTTTCTGTCAGTAGTGACGTAGATTTTAGTCAGACAAATCATTTTACTTTTTTAAAAAATTCTATCAGTAGTACAAGTCATTTTTAGTCAGACGACCTAGTTTGAAATCGTTTAATCTGCATTAGTAGTAGAAACAAGAGTTTTTTAAATTTTCAATCAGTTTTCAATCAGACCAATCATTTGTATTTCTTTTAATTTTTATCAGTGGTGCAAGCAGTTCTGGTCAGACGAACCGATATGAAACATTTTTATTTGTATACCAGTAGTCAGGCTTCTCATTCAATAATTTGTTTTAAAAAAGTAGCAAAAAGTATCTTCAAGACTAAAAAAGTACCAAAAAGTAGCATTAAGACTGAAAAAAGTATAAAAAAGTAGTGAAAAAACAACTACTATCAAAAAATTAAATTTGGCTACTAAAAAACTTATTTTAGACGATTCACAAAATTCATAAAAATTTCATTCTGTATTTCTCTGACATTTTCCTGATTACCATCAAAAATGTTTTTTTTCCTGGTTATAACTTCAATTCTAAATTCTTCTAAACTTCAATTAATTTCCAAACTTCTAATTAGAAATTTTAGAAATTTTAGAATTCTTCAAAAATTTGATTATATTTCAAAATAATTTTTAAAAATAAGAAAATTAATTTTTTTAAAACATAAAATTTATTTCAATTAAATTTCACAAAATTTTCCATTAATTAATGTAAGACTTTTATCAAATTTCTCACAATTTCTATAAAAATTCATATTATAACGCATTTAATATTCAATTATTATATTCTTAAATTTTAACTGTAATTTATTTTTAAATCAATTCTTATTCAAAAATTCTGCAAAAATTCAATTATTTAAATACAAAAATCAATAATTGATAGAATAACTAATTGATTCTTACAACTGAAAACTAAAAAAGAATTTTATCAAAATTTTTAAAAATAATTCATTTCTTTCGAAGAATATTCATAAAACTTTAGAAAATAATTACATTTTTCTATGAATTTATTTCAAACTGTATTCAAAATAATTCAAATTTTGTAAAAAAATTTATTTTCTTTTAAATAATTGAATTTCTACAACGAATTTAATTAAATTTTTTTAAATAATTGGATTCATTTTTTCATTTTGTAAAAATTTAAAAGAATAATTCAAATCTTTCGAATAACTAAATTAAAATTGGATTAAAAATAATTGAATTTTTTCGATGAATTTTATTATTTATAAAAATAATAATTTAACTATAAAGCAATTTTGTCAAAATTTTACAATATAATTAATTTTTTTACAAAGAATTTTATTAAAGTATTTAAATAATTGATTTCTTTTGAAAAAATTTCTTGAAAATTGTATTTCACACAATTGAATTACTTTGAAAAATTTTATTATATTTATGATAATATTCGAATTTTCATTTTGTATTTTAATAAATTTTTAAAAATTAGTAAAGTAGTTTCAAAAATGTTGTGAAAATTTTCGAAAATAATGAAACGATTTCAAAGAATTGAATTAGAATTGCATTGAAAATAATTGAATTCTTTCGAGAAATTTTATTAAAATTGTATTAAAAATAACTTAATTCTTGCGATGAATTTTATTAAATTTTTTTAAGTAATTAAATTCTTGTTTTTATTTTATAAAAATTTAAAAGAATAATTCAAATATTTCGAATAACTTAATTAAAATTTAATTAAAAATAATTGAATTTTTGGTAAAGAATTTTATTGTTTTAAAAAATAATAATTTAACTATTATAAACAAATTTTATCAAAATTTTAGAATATATAATTAATTTTTTACAAAGAATTTTATTAAAATATTTAAATAATTGATTTCTTTCGAAAAAATTTCTTGAAAATTGTATTTCAAGAACAATTGAATTACTTTGAAAATTTTATTATATTTATGATATTATTTGAATTTCCGCTTTGAATTTTATTAAACTTTTGAAAATAAGTAAAGTAGTTTAAAAAATTTTATGGAAATTTTCGAAAATAATTAAAAAATTTCAAATTTCAATTCTCGTAACGAATTTTATTACAATTTTTAAAATAATTTTTTGATTCGTTTTTTGTCTCAATTTGATTTCCTTAGAAAAACTACAAGAACTCTTTATCAAGCTTGATTAAATCTAAAGAATTTAAAAAAAATTCCAATAACAACATTAAGGTGCCTCTTTTAGACACAATTTCCCCAATTAACTTTATATGAAACATAAAAATACTAAAAGCAATATTTCTTCTCGAAAAATTTAGTATGTATATTCAAAAGACAGTGAGTAAATTATGGGTTTTGCAAAAAAGAAAAAGAATAAAAAAAAATTGACCTTCCGTGTCGTGACCTGCCTCAACGATAAATTTCAGAGCGATTACAGAGGCGAATTGTTACTGCTAATTTATTCAGCTACCGAATAAATAAGAACGCTGTGGCTCCACATATACTATGACTACAAGAATGTCTCTTCCTCTTTGTACTTTTTGCTTCTTATTCCTTCTCCTCTTTAATTTCATTTGACCTAAATTATTCCAAATTATTCGCTTTCCGCATTTTTATTAAAGCTTAAAATTTATCACACAAATGAGATACAATCTACTATATATATAGATACTATATACAATATTTTCACAATTATTGGGTAAATTATTGACAATATTAATGAACTCCATGATTAACTGAATTGCAATCAGTAATCTCCATTAATTATATAATTACAATTTTGATTCATTTAAATCGAAAATAAATGACATGAAAATTAAATTCCACAAAATGTATTTTATTTATATGAAAAAGTTTCATTGTTTAAATATAGAGAAAAATTAATGACTCCTCTTTTACATTCGATTAATAAAGATAAATTTTTGTTTCATTAAAATATTTAAATTCGTACTATCGAAGATTATATTCGGGATGTTTTCACCTTTGAAGTTTATAACATATTTATCTTCCTCAACAATAAACCTGCGTTTTCAATATTGCTCGCTGAATATTTTAACAAAATGTGTACAACGCAAAGAATTTAAATTAAATTCCAATGCTCAGACGCGAAAAATGCTGGTGAAATTGGAAGTTTGCCAGGTAAGATGCAGAGAGATATATATTTCATTTCATGTCGACTCAAGTACCAATATCACGTAAAGTTGAAAACTTTATTAAAAACTTTGTCAGCGGATGATGGATAAATATTGCGGTTCAGAAAAATGTAACCTTTATTTACTGTACAGAATTTCTTTCAATATCGTTCAATTTTTTTTCCCCCTCATTTCTCTCATTGCAAGAAACGCAACTCTGGAGTTCAAGAAATCACTTAAATTGTAAAGCAAATTTTTTTCTTTTATAACTTGTACAATAAAAATAAATTCTTATTATTGGAAATTCTCTTTTACATTGTCAAAAAATTCATTGATTTTTGATTTTATCTAATTTTTTTATCGATTTGTTCATAGTTCCAATCAGAAAAGTTAAGAATTTTTTTTCTCCATTTTATTTTATTTTATTTTTTCGATTAATAAATTTAAAACTAGCAAATTTGAACTTTTTTTTGCAAAAATTCAATTATTTTCAACAAAATTTAAATAAAATTTCACGAAAGAATTTAATTATTTTCTAAAATTTTGATAAATATTTCGAAACAAAAATTCAATTACTTTTTAATTTTAATACAATTTTTGGAAAGATTCCAATTTTTTTCTAAAATTTTAACGAATCCTTCAAAACAATTTAATTATTTTTAATAAGTAGTAAAATTTATCACAAGAATTAAATTTTTTCTTATAAATAATAAAATTCTTCGCAGGAATTCAATTATTTTTAATAAACAACAATAATCGAATATTTAATTATAATTACTAACAGACACAATTATTTTAAAAGTTAAGAAAAATTAATTTAATTAATTAATTATAATTCAATTATTTTCAAAATTTTTAATAAAAATTATTCAAAAAACAACAAAATTTTCATTATTTTAAAATGAAAATAAAGAAATTCTTCAAAAGCCTTTAATTATTTACAAAAACTCTAATAAAATTGTTTAATGAATTTTAATTTTTCATCAATAATTTTAATAAAATTTTAATAGTAAAATTATTAATTACAATTATTAACTAAATCGATTAAATTCAATAAATTAGAGAAATTCTTTGAAATAATTCAATTATTTTCGATATTTCAATAAAATTCCTTGAATGAATTAAATCGTTTCAAAAAATTGTATAATAATTAAGAAACACGATTATAAAAATGATTTTAAAAACTTAAAAGAAATTGTTCGTAAAATTCAATTATTTTTAAAATTTTCAATTAAAATTATTTAAAAAACTCCAAAATTTAAATAAAATTCAAAGAAATTTCTCGAATAAAATTTTATTCAAATTTTCAAATAATTTAATAAAATTTTTCGAAAGAATTTAATTATTTTCTATAAAATTTCAAGAAAAAATTCAATTCTGTTCTTAAAACGTTAAAAAAATTTTAAAAAAAAATTTTTTTCTTTTTTTTTTTAAAAGAATTCAATTATATTCTAAAATTTTAATAAATCTTTCGAAACAAAAATGCAATTACTTTTTAATTTTTAATACAATTTTTCGAAAGGATCCAATTATTTTCTAAAATTTTAACGAATCCTTTAAAACAATTCTAATATTTTTAATAAGAAGTCAAACTCATCGCAAGAATGACATTTTTTCTTATAAATAATAAAATTCTTCTGAAGAATTCAATTATTTTCAATTCAATTTTAATAAACTTTAATAATCAAATATTTAATTATAATTATTAACAGACACGATTATTTGAAAAAGTTGAAAAAAATTCTTTGTTCTCGTTTAACTCAATTAATTTTTAAAATTTTCAATTAAAATTATTTAAAAAACTACATTATTTAAAAAAAATAACTTAATGAAAATCTTCAGAAGCATAGTTCAATTTTTTACAAAAACTCTAAAAAACTTCTTTAAAAGACTTTAATTTCTAATCAATAATTTCAATAAAATTTTAATAGTAAAATTATTCATTACATTTAATAACTGAATCGATTATATTTTATAAATTAAAGAAATTTTTTGACTTTCATTATATTGTCAAAATTTTTGATAGTGTCTATTCTTTAAAAGAATTCAATTATTTTCAATATTTTAATAAAATTCCTTGAATAAATTAAATCGTTTTAGAAAATAATAAAATTATGAGAAGAATTTAATTATTTTCTAAAAATTTCAAAAAAATTTAATAATTAAATATTCAATTATTAAGAAACACGATTATAAAAACGATTTAAAAAACTTGAAAGAAATTGTTTATGAAATTCAATTACTTTCAAAATTTTCAATTATAATTCTTTAAAAAAACTCCAATATTTTTTTAAAGAATTCAATTAGGTATTTTCATAAATAAAATAAAATTCTTTAAAGAAATTCAATTAATCTCAAATTTTTTGATAAAATTCTTTGCAATCTAGACGGGAATTTTATTTTATTTTATTTATTTATTTGTATTATTTATTTTATTTTTATTTTATTTTTTTTTAATTTTATTTTTTTGGCGCGAAATTCAAAAAAGAAAAAATTTTAATAATAGTAATAATTTTCAGTAATGAATTTCAGTAAAATGCAAAAGAATTTTTTTTTTTTTTATTGAAATCTCAGTATTGTGGAAGAGCATGAAAATGGTAAATTTATATATAAAATGAAAAACTTTCTACAGAAATGAATAAATTATGCAGGAAGAAATTTTAAAGTAGACGCAAATTATTTAAATGAACTATAAATAAATTAAATGAACTAAATATTATGAGATATATATTAGATTTATTAAACGAAATTATAGTCACAAGAGGAATATTTTCTATATATTTGAAAATTCTGATATTATTTTTTCATTCAGAATATGGCCGAGAGCGTTACACCTCGCCTTTTTCCGGTCACAAAACCCTTATTACTATAATTCAGCGCCATCCGTTATTGCTTTGCCAAGGCCAACTTTTCAAGCGAGATTGTATAAATTCTTTTTTTTTTTTTTGTTTTATTTCTCTTGTTTCTCAATTTAAAGACTACCAAGACCACCCGGTAGCTAATTTTAAAACAGGTTGATTGATTTATTATTTAACATTTTTACCTTTTATTTTTACATTTACTTACTTACTTTACTTACATTTTTTTTACTTATTCACTTTTTTTATTTTTGAAAAATGGTGAATAAATATTTTTATAAAATTCTTCTCTAAATGATAAAAAAAAAATAGAATCAGAAAAAAAGTGGAGAGTTTTTTGTAAAAAGATAAAAAACAAAAAATATTCCTGGGGGATAATGAAATTTTTTTTTAAAGAAAATAAAAAAATTGGATACTTACGTTGACCCCATTTTCCAGTTTTAGGATGAATATAGTTGGGATAGAGACCTTTGGGCTTTTCCATATTTTTCAAAATGTCTCTTACTTTTTTCACCTTCTCTCTAAAAGTTGCATTTCCAGTGATGTCACTGAGATAGGAAAACTCAAGATGCATTGTTCCTATTTCGGATAAAATACTGCAACCACTGCTCGCCCAACCATAATTCTTGCTCGCCTGCAATAAAGAAATTATTAATTTTTAATTATTTTCATTTAAAGTTTTTTATTTTTTAAAAGAACGAAAAAAAAAATTTTTTTTAAATAAAAAATTTTCAAATATAAAATTTTTTAAAAAAACTTAAAATCAAAACTAAATAAAAAATTGACTCTAGCAAAAAATAATTTTGCAAAAGACAAAATTAATCGTAAATGTAAAATATCATGACTGAAGCAGATGTGGCCTTTAATTAGGGCACCTCTCTCTCTCTCTCTCTCTCTCTCTCTCTCTTTCATTCTTAAAACGACAATTCGTAATACACGATTATAATAAAGCTTTTCGTCGGGTTTAAAAGCTCAGTACAACATAAAGAGCTCTAAAGTTAGGTACACAGGTGCAAATACGTGGTATGTTTTCAAATTATTCTCCATTGCTCTTTTCTTACTTTACGAGGATATTTTTATCTGACAAAAGCTGCGCTGTATGTTATACGGCTTTTTCCGTATTTTATTTTTTTTTATTTACAAATCTATATAAGAACCGGAGATTTAAAAGTACCTTTATAACTTTACAGCGTTTGTTTTATATTCCATTAAAAAAATAATTCTCGGTCGGATTAAAGGGAAAAAAATATTTTTAAAATCATCATCGTAATTAGCCCAATTGTTTTACTCATTTGGGTTTAAAAAGAAAAAGAGATTTTCTATGCCAATTTTTATTTTTTCTTTTAAAAACAATTTTTTTCTCTTTTTAAAACAATGTTTTCAGACGAACCGGTTTGCAATTGTTTAATCTAAATTAGAAGTAGAAACTAAATTTTATAAATTTACAATCTGTAGTTATTTAAATACCATTCAGTCAAATCATGAAGATTTTATTTAATTTGAATCAGTAGTACAAGTCATTTTAAGTCAGACGAACCAAAATGCAATATTTTAATGTGTACATCAGTAGTAGAAGCCAAATTTTTTTAATTTTCTATCAGCAGTAATTTAAAAATCATTTTCAGACAAATCATTTGAATTTTTTAAAAATTTATATCAGTAGTTCAAATCAATTTTGGTAAGACGAGCAAAGATAAAAAAATGTTAATCAGTATAAGTAGTGGAAACCAAATAATTGTATTTTTTTAGTAGTGGTAAAACTTCAATTTTAGTCAAATAAACCATTTTAATTTTTTTTAAATATTTGTTTCAGTAGTACAAGTCAATATTAGTCAGACGAAGCATTTTGCAATCGTTTAATCGATATCAGTAGTAGAAACCAAATTATTTTAATTTTCTATCAGTAGTAACATTGATTTTAGTCAGACAAGTGCTATGAATTTTTTTGGAAATTTATTTCAGTAGTACAAGTCATTTTTAGTCAGACAAATCAATGTGCAATATTAAATATGTATATCAGTAGTAGAAACCAAATAATTTTAATTTTCTATCAGTAGTAACTTTGATTTTTATCAGACAAATCATTTAAATTTTTTCAAAATCTATTTCAGTAGTACAAGTCATTTTTAGTCAGACGAACCAGTTTGCAATCATTTAATTTGTATTAGTAGTAGAAACAAATTTTTTAATTGACCATTAGTAGTAACTTAAATTTTAGTCAGTCACATAATATGGATTTATTTTAATTTCTACTAGTAGCACAAGTTACTTTTGGTCAGACGAACCAAAATGCAATATTTTAATTTGCATGAGTACTAAAACCACAAAATTAAAATTTTTATTAGTAGTAACGTCGATTTTAGTCAGACAAATCATTAGAATTTTTAAAAAATTTGTATCAGTAGTAAAAGTTAGTTTTAGTCAGACTCAGCACTTTTCAATCGTTTAATCTGTTTTAGTAGTAGAATTTCTTTTTATTTTTCAATCAGTAGTAATTTAAATACTATTCAGTTCAATCATTTGGATTTCTTTTAATTTCAATTAGTAGTAAAATTATTTATTAATTAGTAGTTTAGATCAGACAAATTAATATGCAATTTTTCAATCTGAACATTGAAGAATTCTTCAATCCGGAAAATTTTAATTTTCTGTCAGTTGTAACGTCGTTTTTAATCAGACATATAATTTTAATTTTTTAAAAAATTTTATTAGTAGGGCAAGTCATTTCTAGTCAGACAAATCAATGTGCAATATTTTAATCACTATCAGAATCTAGAAACTAAATATTTCTAATTTTCTATCATTAGTAACGTCGATTTTTGTCAGACAAATAATTTGTCAGAAATAATTAAAAGAAATCTTTTAATTTCTATCAGTAATACAAGTCAATTTTGGTCAGACCAAGCAATGTGAAATTTTTAAATGTGTATTAGTAGTAAAAACCAAATAATTTTAATTTTCTATCAGTAGTAACTTTGATTTTCCAAAGAGAAATTATTCGAATTTTTTAAACATTGATTTCAGTAGTACAATTCAGTTTTGGTCAGACGAACAAAAATATAAAATTTTAAACGGTATAAGTAGTAGAAACCAAATAATTGTAATTTTTTGGTAATAGTCACTTCGATGTTAGTAAAAAAAATCATTTGATTTTAAAAAAAATTTATATCAGTAGTACAAGTCATTTTTAGTCAGACTTACCACTTTTTAATCGTTTAATCTGTTTTAGTAGTAGAAATTTTCTTTTTTTCTTTTTCAATTAGTAGTGACTTAATTACTATTCAGGACAATTATTTGTATTTCTTTTAACTTGTATCAGTAGTGCAAGTCAGTTTTAGTCAGACGAACCACTTTGTAGTCTTTAATCTGCATTAGTAGTAGAAACCAATTTTTTTGTTTAATTACCCACTAGTAGTAACCTCGTTTTTGGTCAGACAAATTATTAAGAAATTTTTAACCTGTTTCAGTAGTAAAAATCAATTTTAGTCGGACAAATCGTTCTAAAGCTTTATTTCGATTTTGTTTTTAGTTGAATAAATAATTTTAAATATGTTTCTTTTTTATTTTTATAACCACTAAGAATAATAGTTTCTTTCACTAACTTTAAAATAGAAAAAAAATTCTGATACTTTTTTCGTTCTTATTTAACCTAAAAGTAATTAAAAAATTCCTAACAAAATTTAAATTCTTTTCACTTTAAATTAGAATGTAAAAATTTGAAAATCCACTGTAAATTCATCACCACTAAATGGTAACGATTCAGTCGAGTTAATTAACCAGCTTTAATCATTTAACGTTAATCAAGCAATTAAACAAATTTCACATAGAACCTCAATATTCAACGTAAACTCCCCGATATTTATTATTCTTTTGATCTACAAAAACACGAAAAATTAAAAAAAAAAGTTTATAAAAATACGATTTTAAATATATTTTTTCTTCTCTCCTCAATCTCTAGAAATAAAATTTTCATAAATACAAAAAGTGAAAAAGTCAGGAAAAATGTTTCCTAAAAAAATAAAATAATAATTAAAAATTAAAAATGTAAATTCCCATGGACTCATTTCGTTCTTTTGAAGCCTTATTATTTCCTCAATTAAGAATTTGCATATTAATCATGATGAGTAGTTTCTCTTTTGAAAACGTGACTAAACGGAATGGCTTTAATTTCGTCGAACCGACCCCTCAAAGTTGTACAAGCGTTTTCCCGCAGTGGCGCCCGGAAAAAAAGAAAATTTTTTTTTTTTGTCCTAGTGTTCAACGCAGAAAGAGAACACACAGAATTGAGTAAAAGAGGTTTTCGTACACGAAATCGTTGTTCGTTAAAACGTAGTAGCGAAACGAAAGAGACAAAAAGAAAAATAAATAACTAAAAATACTTCAACGAGTGGTGATAGTCCTGCGGTTGATTAAAATCTAGAAGAGACAATTTCCCAGCACCAAATGTATTTTCAACTTTTGTAATTTTTTTCTTTTTTACCAAGTACTCCAAATAGTTTTTCTTCAGTTATTACCAAAATGTTTTCCTTCTGTTTCATTGTTTTCCTTATTTTTTTTTTATTTATTTTTAAATATGAATGAAATTTACTTTTTAATGAAAAAATATTCATCTAGGTAAAGTTATATACTCTGAGACATTTTTCTTGTAATGACGAAAAATGATCCTGCATCGTAAAAGTTGTATCGAACACGATAAGGAAATGGAGTGTATAAAAAAACTTCAAAAGAAGCGAAACCAATTCTTATGTAAAATAGTTATACAAAATGAAGATTTTCTTTTCAAAGGAGACAAAAGAGGGTTTTGTCTGCGAAATGAGAAAATATGACAAGAGTATAAGTTTATGACTTTCTTTTTTTTTGGAAATAAGATAGTGTAGAGTCTATTAAGTTTACTGTTCTTCTTTTCAAGAAGAGTGGATAGTATTTTCTCACTTTCATCATTAAAGTACACAAGAAAAGCATTGTACAAGTTTAAACTCACCCCAGTGCGAAGGTTTATGAGAGAGTGAGGAATTCCAGTTTCCGTGTTGAATGCTGGTAACATACGAATTCCAAGTTCAATTGATTTATTTCGGAACATTGGATCTCCAGTGAGTGCGTAGCACGCCAACAGACTTCCCATGAATCGAATGTTTGTCTCGAACAACGAAATCTCTGAATTCTGCAAAAATACAAGAAAAAAAATAAATAAACGAGTTAATTAAAAAATTTTAATTTTTAAAAAAAAATTGTTTTAATTATAAAAATTCTATTTTTAATCTTAATTGAGATTTATATACAATTTTGTGAATGGAAAAATTAGAAAAAAAACTATTTTGGAAAAGGACAGCGTAACTAAAATTAATCAGGGAAATCCAGAAAATGTCAGAGAATTTTATGAAATGTACTGGAAAATTTTATTTAATTTCTACCAGTAGTTCAAGTCAGTTTTAGTCAGACGAACAAAAATGCAATATTTTAATCTTGTATATCAGCGGTAGAAACAGAATTTTTTTGAATTTCTTATCAATTGTAATTTTAATATTAGTCAGTGAAATCATTTGGATTTTTTTTAAATTTTTACCAGTAGTAGAAGTTGTTTTTAGTCAGACGAAAAAAAGCAATATTTTAATCAGTAGGTATATCAGTAGTAGAAAGTAAATAATTTTAATTTTCTATCAGTAATGATTTAAATAATTTTCAGTCGAATCATTTGATTTTTTTAAAATTTGTATCAGTAGTACAAGTCATTTTTAGTCAGACAAACCATTTTCTAATTGTTTTATCTTTATCAGTAGTATAAACCAAATTTTTTAAATTTTCTATCAGTCGTAATTTAAATAATATTTAGACAAATCATTTGAATTTTTTTAAAATGTATATAAGTAGTACAAGTCATTTTTGGTCAGACGAACAAAGGTATAAAATTTTAATCGGTATAAGTAGTAGAAACCAAATAATTGTAATTTTTTGGTAGTAGTAATTTTGATTTTAGTCAAAAAAATCATTTGATTTTTTAAAAACAAATTATATCAGTAGTACAAGTCAGTTTTGGTCAGACAAAAAAGTTTGCAATCGTTTAATCTATATCAGTAGTAGAAACAAATTTTTTAATTGCTCATTAGTAGTAACTTCGATTTTAGTCAGGCAAATCGTTTGAATCTAAAAACAAAATTTATTTCAGTAGTACAAGTCAATATTAGTCAGACGAACCATTTTGCAATTGTTTAATCAGTATCAGTAGAAGAAACAAAATAATTTTAATTTTCTATCAGTAGTAACTTTGATTTTAGTCAGACAAGTCGTATGAATTTTTTTGAAAATTTATTTCAGTAGTACAAGTCATTTTTAGTCGGACAAACAGTATAATGTTTTTAAAAGTTTGTGTCAGTAGTACTAGTCATTTTTAGTCAGACGAACCATTTTGCAATTGTTCAATGTGTGTTAATAGTTGAAACAAATTTTTTTTTAATTACCCATAAGTAGTAACTTCTTTAAAAAAATGTTTAACTAATTATAATTGTCATTTACCAATTCTTTTAACAGAAATTAATAATTAATAACTGTTCAGGAAACGGACAGAGAAATTAAAATTGATCAGGGTAATCAATGAAAAATCAAGGAATTTTATCAAATGTACTGGAAAAATATTAAATCTTAGAATTCATGAAAAAATTCTATTGAGTCCAACCACCTATGAAAATAGTAACAAGATTTAATTATTCTTTAATTTTTTTTCGTTCTGCCTTATGAATTTTTTAAATGACCACGAATTTTAATTCCTAACCTTAAATTTTAATAATAGAAAAACGTCCTTAAATTATTACTTATAAATTATTTAACGAATAGCTTTTTTTAAAAATTCCAAAAATAATCGAATTTAGAAGAGCTACGATCAAAACTTTTATAAATAATAAAATTTGAAAAGGTTTCAGTTTCAAATTCAAATAAATAATTCAAATTTCTTTTCAATCCAACTTTTTCAGAAATCAGAAAATTAATTTAAAATATTAAAAATTTCATATAAAATAGATTCAAGTGCAATCGCACGTCGCTTTCATATTGAAGACACCATTTTAAATTTAAAAATAATACCCACATTCGCAATCAGTGACACTAAAAATGTAATTTAATCCATAATACCCTTATATTTAAACCTTCGAATCCTGTTTTCAAGAGAATGTCAACAAAAAAAAATTCTTTTTTAATTAAACAACTTTTTTAATTTACACTATATTTTGTAGTTGATTTAGACGTTATTTTTTTTTAATTTACCCGTAATTTGTGCTCATTTTTATTTCGTAAAATTTGACGATACACTATAAGAGAGATAAAAATTTAATGTAACTTTGGTGATAAACTATAAAAGTGGACCCTTGAAAATATGGGACTCCCCGTGGAGTAACACGGATTCCGCTGTGAGAAACTCAGGGGTGTCCCAACTGACAAATATGGGGAAATAAAGGTACATAAAAGTGTCCCGAGTCCCCCAAAACAAAATTTTTTTAAATTAAAATTTGAAGAAAAAAAAATGATTGAACAGATTTTTTTAATAGCATTATAGGAATCATTGAGACTCTGAAGAAAAGTGCCTTAGAAGTAGAAAATTTGAAATTGTTTGTAATTTTTGAGAACAAAAATATAAAACAATTAATATTTTACTTTTAACTAAAAAGCAATTTTAATTATTAGTTAAAAAACACAATTTCAATTATTAGTTAAAACACAATTTTAATTTATTTAGTGATAATTTAATTTTCTTGAAAATAAGTAATTTAAATTTAAAATCTAATTCCAGTAAATTCGCAATATTCTGTATAATAATTAAAGAAAATACAAACAAATAAAGAAAATACAATTTTCCCAAATCCGTAAATTTACAATCAGCTTAAAATGTGAAAATGGTTTTAATATTAGACCTTGGGCATACCTAATCCTTTCACTTGAGGTCAATTAAAAAAAGAAGGAAAAAAAAATCTTACGAGGTGACACAGTAAAGTTGCTGGTAACGCTATAATGGCTCTGCACTTGGCGTAAAAGTATAAGCTCGTAGTAATTACAACCGTGCAAACATTCATTGCTTCTTTTTTTTCTATGCTCTTTTCTCGCTTTTTGTCCTTGTCTTTACGTTATTTCCTCTTTTGCATTCCGCCGATGTTTATCTCTACCTCTTTAGGCACGTTCTCTTGCTTTATTTTTCAGCCTAAAAATGTGAGAATCACGCTTTTATGTCCTCTCGCCTGACTTTTTAATTACATTCGTTCTCGTAATTTCAGAAAAGATGTCGCCAAAGTACTTGGAGAAGATTGTAAAAAAAAAATATATATTAATGTTGAAACTCCTAATGAAACCAGAAATTGGCCACCATTGCGCTATTTATATTTCAGTTTATTAACACTTTTCTTTGTTTAAACAGAGAATAGAAAAATTATTTTTTCCTTTTTTAAATCCCAAATTCTCGTCAAAATTTCAATTATCTTTATAAATTCCGAATTCTCGTCAAAATTTAATTATTTATTTATTTTCGAAAATTATAATTAAATTCTTGGTAAAATTTCAATTACTTTCAAAAAATTTTTTTCCATTCAATTATTTTTATTATCTATATTTACATTAATAAAATTTTCCAAACGAATTTAATTGTTTAAAAAAATTTTAATATAATTGTACGCAAACATTTAATTATTTTTATAAAATAATACAAATTTTTTAGAAATTCAATTATTTAAAAAATTTTCTATAAAATTCTTCAAAGTAATTCAATTATTAAAGAAATTTTAATAAAATTCATCGCAAGAAATCAGTTATTTTTTTTGTATACAATAATATTTTTTACCGGAATTAAATTATTTTTACAAATAAAATTCTTGACAAGAATTTAATTCTTTAAAAAAATTTTTAATAAAATTCGTTGCAACAATTCAATTATTTTCATAAGGAACAAAACTTATTGCAGAATTTCAATTATTTTTAATAAAAGTTTAATCGAATTCCTCGATAAATGTAATTATTATTAGAAAATTAATTAAAAATTGATTTAAAAATTAATTTCAGTTGAAGACAAATGAATTTGAAAATCTTCAAAAAACTTTTTCTAAAATTATTAAAAATAATGAATTTATAGAAAAATTTTAATTAACACTAAAAAAAATTTAATTTTGGAGAAATGACAAATTATTGCATAAATTCAATTATTTTCAAAAATTCTCCTCAATTCAATGATTTTCAATATCTAATTTACTAAAACTTTCTAAAAGAATTCAATTATTTAACAAAAATTTTAATAAAATTCTACGCAAACATATAATTATTTTCATAAAATAATAAAAATTTCACAGGAAATCAATTATTTACAAAATTTTTTTTATAAATTTCTTCGCAATAACTCAATTATTTTTAAACATTTTAACAAAATTCGTTTCAAGAATTTGATTATTTTGACAAATAAATAAAATAAAAAAAAAAATAAAAATATATTACTATTCTTCGCTAAAATTGAATTATTCAAAAAGTCAATTTTTTAATTTTTAAAAATAATTGAATTTTGGAAAGATTTAAATCTTTGAAAATACGAATCAGCAAAGAAATGATTATAGAACTTCAATTATTTTTAGAAGTAATAAAATTCTTCGCAGAAATTCAATTGAGTTCAAAAATTTTTTTAAATTCAAATCAAAATTTCAATTATTTTTAAAAATAATAAAATACTTCACCGAAATTCAATTATTATCAAAAATTATCCAAAAGAATTCAATTGCATATAAAAATTTGAATAAAATTCTTTATCAGAATTCAATTTTAAGAAAAATTCAATTATTCAAAAAATTATTTAATTTTGTAGTTAAATAATTGAATTCTAGTAGAATTTTTTTAATAAAAATTGATTTAAAAACGAATTTCAGTTAAAAACAAATGAATTTGAAAATTTTCAATAAACATTTTTTAAAATTATTTAAAAAAATGGATTTATAGAAAAATTTTAATTAAAACTAAAAAAAAATTTAATTTTGGAGAAATTACAAATTATTGCAGAAATTCAATTATTTTCAAAAGTAATAAAATTCTTCTTTTTTTTCTCGAAAAAAATTTGTTCTTAAAAATTTTATAAAAAATCGTCGAAAGAATTCATTTATTAAAAAATATGTTGATAAAATTCTTTATGAGAATTGAATTTTAAGAAACATTTAATTTTTCAATTAATTTTGATATTTAAATAATTGAATTTTAGTAGAATTTTCTAAAAAAAATTAATTTGAAAATGAATTTCAATTAAAATTTTAGTTTATTAAATTATTATAATTTAATTAAAAGCAATATAGAGTGAATTTTCAGGAATAATTGAATTTGGAAATTAATTTATTTTTAAAAAGTGTAATTGAATTTTTTTTTATTATCGTGTCTTTTTTTTAAGGAAACGGAAACATTTTTGAAAAGTATATTTTATTTATTTACATTGGGTACAGTTATTTAAAATAAATTAGTATTTTTATAGAATGTTTTTTTTTTTTTTGCAATATCCCTTGGAGAATTGGCGTAAGGCAAAAATGTGCTTAATTAAAATACCTTGATGGAAGAAAAATTTAATTGCGATCTTTCAGTCACAGTTCCGCCTCTCAATTTATTTATCCGGAAGAACTAAATTAACTCGGTTATCAAAGTCCTTCCATCTTCTCTAAACGTTCATGTTTTACGTCAAAATTGTCATTAATGTTTCAAAGTCACTTTATTTCTTTTTTTAGGAATTCAATTTATTCTTAACATCGAATTTTCAAGGAACTTAATTTCAACATTTAACTAAAAGATAAATGTTTGGTGTTTACATTTATTTTTAAAGAGTTTCATTTTCACTTTCGTTTTTTTAATTTTACTTTCATTCCCACTTTCACAGATTTTTATTTTACTTCGATAGATTTTCATTTTCATTTTCATTTTCATTTTCATTTTCATTTTCATTTTCATTTTCATTTTCATTTTCATTTTCATTTTCATTTTCATTTTCATTTTCATTTTCATTTTCATTTTCATTTTCATTTTCATTTTCATTTTCATTTTCATTTTCATTTTCATTTTCATTTTCACTTTATACTGAGGAATAAAAAAATCGTGCAGAGTTGTCAACAAAAATTTTGTTTTTCCCTGATTTTTTAATTTTTCTTTCATTCTCACTTTCACAGATTTTTTTTTTTTTTACTTTTACTTCGATAGAATTTTATTTTCATTTTCACTTTATCCTGAGGGATAAAAAAAATCCACGAGTTGTCAAAAAAGTTAATTTTCTTTTTCCCTGATTTCGTGGAAAATTTTTATGAGTTTAAGATTCCCAGGCAAGATTTATAAAACATGGTTAATTATTTTATTGAAGGAGATAAAAATTTCGAGAAGAAATCTCATCCGACAGTGATTGAATATGAAAGTGAAAACCCTTTCTTAATGGAGGCTAATTGAGTTGGTCAGGCGTATCAGTCAGGGTAATCGGTGTAATGGAGCAGTGCTGAGTAGCATAGTGTTAATATCACGCTTATACATGGTACTAATGACAGAGTATTGTTCAGCTAATTGACGTTTACGATGGATACAACGATAGAAGCACCATGAGAAATTCCCAGAGGCTTCTCCTCGCCACAGCCATGGCAGCTTGCTTGCTTCTTGTTGAAAGGGTTGTCTTGGGAGCTAAATAAGTTGCGGAAGATTGTTACCTGAACAAAAGGTCATCACATTCTATCTATATATGCCGATAAAAGCATCTTAGGCAAACGACTTCCGTCATCTGACGACGATGAGCAGACAAATTGACATGTTCCCTAACAATGTTCATACCTCCTCATCGATTCCTTCGCTTTTAGTTTTTCATATTTTCTCTATAAATTTATATTCCCTTTTATTATAAATTGTTCTTAATGTGTCCTCTTAATTTTTAATAAAACCAAAGTCATTTATTTATAATTCAAAAAAAAAAAATGTTTAATAATTGAATTTGGAAATCAGTGATTCCAATCAGGAAAATACGAATTCAAATTTTTGAGACAACATCGACATTTTCGACTATTTTTCTATTTCTATTCGACTAAAGCAACTTTTTTCGCGTTTTAAAGTCGAAGTCCTGCAAAGTTGGACAAATTTTTGAGTTTGAGTGGAGAAAAATCACCTAATATTTTTTTTTTTAGAAAAAATGAGAATTCTATATTTAGTTCGTCGAGACATGAAAATTATTGATGAAGAACATTAATTTCGATTTCTTTATTTTTTTCCCCTCCGTCTCTCTCAATAGGTGTAATGTGAAAAAGAGGTAATTTCACAGATAGAAAAGGCGTGAAAGGAAAAAAGGGAAATGATACGAATTCTTGGTTATTGCAACTCATTCCAACCTTCCAGGGTCTTCGAATAGTTGCTCTCTCATTCCATCTCTCTTCGTTTACAGCACGCCATTATTGCACCCTTGTTATTACCTTTTGATGTAATTTCACCCTCTCGAACTCTGTTCCTTGTAATCTGTAGTACGGCTCAACTTTAACCTGACGATAGGGAAAGACTACTTTCAAGGGAATGGCACTTCTATTTACGAATGTGCTATATATTTCTAATGGATATTCCAGCATTTAAATTCATCTTCTTCGCCTCACACTTTTTATTTTGGAAAGATCCTCAACAGGGTTGCCACAGGTCAGGGAAATCAGGGAAAAGTCAGGGATTTTTATTAAAAGTACTGGAAAAAATTTACTTTCTAGAATTCATAAAAAAAATCTGAATTTTTTCTCTTTTTTCTTTTTTGTTTGCCTCATAAATTATGAAACTACCACGCATTCTAATAAAAAACCTTCAAAATTTTTTTCTAATCCTGACGAAAATGAATTTTTTAATATTATTTAATTATTCCAAAAGTTTTAATGCAATTATCTTGATAAATAACAAAATTCTTTTCAAGAATTCAATTATTTTTAAGAATTTAAAAAAATTCTTTACAAAATTCGATTATTTTCATAAATAACAATATTCATCACAAAAATTCAATTATTTTCAAAAGTAATAAAATTCTTCCCAGAAATTCAATTATTTTTAAAAATTTCAACGTATATCTTGTCAAAAATTTAAATGAAATTCTTTGCAAAATTTCAATTATTTTTCAAAGTTTTTTACAATTCAATGATTCAATATTTACTATTTTCATAAAATTTATCAAATAATTTAATTATTTTCAAAAATTTTAAAAAAATTTTTCGCAAAGATTCAATTCTTTTTCTCAAATAATGAAATTCTTTGATAAAATTTAATTATTTCCAATTTATCTACTACTTTAATAACAATTTTCTCAAAAGAATTAAATTATTAAAAAACAATTTTTTTATAAAATTCTCTGCAAACATTCAATTATTTTCATAAATAATAAAATTCTTATCAAGAATTTAATTATTTTGAGAAATTTTAATAAAATTCTTTGCAAAATTAAATTGCATTCATCACAAGAATTCAATTATTTTCAAAAGCAATAAAACTCTTCCTCAAAAATTCAATTATTTTCAAAAATTTTTAAAAAACACTTTCAAGATTACAACTATATTTTTATAAATAGCAAAATTCGTCGACAAAATTCAATTATTTTCAGGAATTTTAATAAAATTCTTTTTAAAAATTCAATTATTTTTAAAAATGAAAATATTCATCTGAAAAATTCAATTATTTTCAAAAAATTTTTTTTAAATCCTCGTCAGGATTTCAATTATTTTCATAAACAGCATAATTTTTCTACAAAATTCAATTATTTTCAGGAATTTTAATAAAATTCTTTTCAAAATTTAATTATTTTTATAAATAAAAATAATAATCACAAAAATTCAATTATTTTTAAAAATAATAAAATTCTTTGCCGAAATTCAAATATTTTTAGGAATTTTAATAAAATTCTTTCCAAAATTCAATTATTACTATTATAAATAAAAATATATATCCGAAAAATTCAGTTATTTTCAAAAATAATAAAATTCTTTGCCAAAATTCATTTATTTTTAGGAATTTTAATAAAATTCTTTTCAAAATTCAATTATTTTTATAAATAAAAATATTCATCCAAAAAATTCAATTATTTTTAAAAATAATAAAATTTTTCCCAGAAATTCAATTATTTTTAAAAATTTTTTTATAAACACTTATGATTACAATTATATTTTTACAAATAATAAAATTATTCGACAAAATTCAATTATTTTCAGGAATTTTAATAAAATTCTTTTCAAAATTCAATTATTTTTATAAATAAAAATATTCATCCCAAAAATGCAATTATTTTTAAAAATAATAAAATTCTTCGTAGAAATTTAATTATTTTTAAAAATTTGAACGAATACCTCGTCAAGAATTCAATTATCTATATAAATAGAAAAGTTTTTGCAAATAATTCAATTATTTTCAAAAATGAAATTCATTGCAAAATTTCAATTATTTTCAAAAGTTTTTCGCAATTCAATGATTTTCAAAACTTACTATTTTCATGAAATTTATCAAATAATTTAATTATTAAAAAAATTGTTTGATACAATTTTACGTAAACATTTAATTATTATTTTCATAAATGATAAAATTAATTTTGGAATTCAATTATTTTCATCGCAGAATTTCCAATATTTTCAATACAAAATTTCAAATAAATTTAAGATTTAAATAAATTCAAATTTAAGAAACATTCCATTATTCAATAAAATAATAAAATTTGTTGGAATAATTCAATTATTTTCATAAATAATTTTTTAATCATTACGGGAAATTAATTATTTTCAAAAATATTTAAGTAATTCTGCAAAAGAATTCAATTATCTTGATAAACAACAAGTTTTCCACATAAAATCAATTATTTTAAGGAATTTTAATAAAATTCTTTTCCAAAATTCAATTATTTCGATAAATATCAAAATTCATCATAAGAATTCAATTCTTTTGAAAACTAATAGAATACTATCGGAAAATTACATTATTTTCAAATTTTTTTAAAAATTCCGGTTAAGAATTAAATTATCTTTTTTATAAATAGATAGGAAAAATCTTCTCAAGAATTAAATTATTGTCAGAAATTTTAATAATATTCTTGGCAAAATTTCAATTATTTAAACGAAATTTAATAAAAATTCTTCGCATGAATTCAATTATTTTTATTTATTATTATTTAAATTCTTCTCAGAAATTCAGTTATTTTAAAAAATTTTAATCAAATTCTTCAATTAGTTTTCAATTATTTTCAAAAAGTTTTCAAAATTCTTTATTAAGATAAATTTCAGTAAAATTTTAATTAAATTCCTTAAAAGAAATGAATTATTTTCAAAAGTTGTTAATAAAATTCTTTGTAAAAATTAAATTCTAAGAAACATTCAATTATTGAATAAATTGTAATTTCAAAATTTTTTATTTAATTTCTTAATTCATACAACAATAACTTTATAACGCAGCCAAGTAACTATTTTCGTGCTAAATTGTGAATCTCTTTTAAATTAGTACTTTGTACGAAAGGGCTTTATGCCCGTATGTTTTCTAAATAAATAAATAAATAAATAAATAATTTATTTTTCTATTTAAATAATTGAATTCTCGTAGAATTTTCTAATAAAAATTGATTTAAAAATGAATAATTTCAGTTAAAATTTTAAATAATAATTAAATATTAAAAGCATTAGGGGGGAATATTTAGAAATAATTGAATTTTGAAAAGGTTTCGAATTCAATTTTTTGAAAATCAGACTTTTTCGTACTTTTAACTAATAATTCTGTGTAGAATTAATTTTATTTTTTTATTAATTCACTGGGTTATCTTTTATTATTATAAAAACATGAAGAAATCGATTACCCCGAGTCGCAGACTCGTAGTTATCAATTTCTTCATGTTTCATAATAATTCTTATAAGTTATCGAATTTCAAAAAGGTTTGAATATGAATTTTTTGAAAAATTTTAATTCTTATGGAAAAATAATAATTAAATATTTATTTAAGAAAGAAGTTATTGATGTTTTCGAATAATTTTAACATTAAAGAAATTTGTAAATAAATGTAATGGAATATTTTTTGGAGTATTTAATAATTTTTGGAGTGAATAAGAATATTCTTTAGGGTCAGGAAAAAATTAAAATTTTGTCTGGAAATCAGGGAAAAGTCAGGGAAAAACGAAAGTAAATTTTTCTGGCAACTCTGCTCAATTTTACAACAGAAAAAGAAAAGAAAACTAAAACAAGTGAATTAAATATTTAATATTTAGACCCTCAAGGACAGTTAGTCGATTATTCGTCTCGAAACAACAAAATGTCTAGCAGGTGTTGGGCTTGACAGAAATTAACGACCTCATAAACTAGAGATTGACCCTTTAAAATATGGCCGACTCTATTTACGTTAATTCTTTTACTCGTTCCAACTTCGTCCTGGCACCCGGATGTTGGCAGAAAATAAACTCGTAAAGCGACAGCGGTTTATGGCCTTCCCGTTGGAAGCGACTCCTGATAAATAATCGCTTCGGCAGCAGTCCGATCTAACGCACTGTTTCACCTGTTAAAGTCCATCGGCAAAACTAATTACACGCAGAGAGTTCTTAAAAAAATTACACTATCATTAGTTGCAAAAATTTTAATTACTTCTCGACTTAAAATTATAAGTAAAACTATAAATAAATAAATAACTTTATGAATAAATATTTAAATATTATTAAAGTTTTATAACAATTAAAATTTTCAAAGGTTTCAATTTAAAAAAATTACCACCATGTAAGATTCAAAAATGTATCAAAAAAATTTCTCCAAAGGAAACAGTTGCCAAGCAAGTGTAAAGGCAAAGAAGACAAAAAAAAAACCAACCGAGAATAACGGAAGAGTGAATCTTCCGTAGAATTCTGCCAAAATTATCTTCTCTGCTTTTATACCGGATGTAAAGCCACCGGATGTCGAGGTGGAAGAAGAAGTTTTCATGAGAATAGCGTCTACTAATTATGACTTCTATTCAGTAAATCAAAAACAACGTAAATAGCAAAACAACTCGTTACGTTTACTGAATAATTTCATAACTAGAAATTTATCTAATAGACCCAAGTATATTTTTAAAACACTCGCAATTCTAGTTTATTACGAAGAAAAAGGTAATTTTAGTTTTTTTTCCTTCTAAATAAATTTCTACGATGCGGTTAATTTTAGACTAAGAGCGTCAATTTTCAATGCCACTCGATGTTGCTTCTAAGAACAAAACTTTTCCCGCACTGGAAATAACTTCCGATTATTAAATTCAATGAGTTGACATGACGGGTAAATTTAATGAAAACAACTTTATTAAAACCGGTAAACAATCTTCTATTTTTTTATTTTTTGTTGCCACAAAAATTTAATTTTGTTATTTCCTGTCTTTTCCTTGATTTTCAGACAAAATTTTGACTTTTTCCCTGACCCTGAAGAATATTCTAGCTCAATCCAAAAATTATTAGATATTCAAAAGAAATGTTCTATTACATTCATTTACGAATTTCTTTAATTATAAAATTATTCGATTTCATTAATAAATTCTTTATTAAATAAATATTTAGTTGCATTTTATACTAAAAATGTGGAATTTTGTTGCAATATTTGGAAGAAAAGTCGAAAAATGTGGCAAATTTTGAAAATGAGTCGAAAAAAAATCGATAAAGTCATAATATCCGAGGCCTCCACCTGAGAACGTCAAGGTCACCACAAGATGGCAGTAACAATTCTAAGAAGGAACTGAACTGCCATCTAGTGGTGACCTTGACGTTCTCAGGTGGAGAATAGCACTGCCATGTTGAATCTCAAGCTATTCGTAATTATATAATTATTTATGATTAGAAATAGTTCCATTAGTAGCTTTCTTACAAAAAAAAAAGTTTCGTTGATAACTTATTTATAAAAATAGAATCTAAATAGTCGAACAAAGTAAATAAAGTGTCAAAAAGTATAAATCAATAATTTCTATTACTATCATTTATTTTTAAAATCAGAAAAAAATTTTCTATTCCATAAATAATAAATAGCACTTTTCGTATTATTTCTATAAAAAGAAAAATTCTTTTTTTTTTCCCAAAAGGCACCTGTTCTTCATTGATCGAGAGCCTCTCTTTGAGCTTAATTTGGCGTGAAGGATGAAAGTGCGTCTGGCATGGTAAGCCAAAGTGTAATGTTCTCATTATATTGTACAGATGGAGTGATATTTGACGTATCAAATCGAAACCCTATAAATAGACGACCTGGTTCCTAAAATTGTACAACATGAATTCTCTCAATTTCTAGTCTAATGTTTATGCCTTAAAATCGAAGTAAATTTAACATTTAATTTCCGTTTCCTCGAGTTCTATTATTAAAATACAAGAATTTCTTCCAACTTCCAGAGAAGTGTCAAAAGTCATTCTATAAGACAATTCAATTAAAAATTAATTAAATTAAAAAATTCCCTCGAGAGTTGATTAACAAATTTGTTTTACTATTGAAAATAAAATATTGAAAGTATAAAATTATTGGTTGAACGGAATTTTTGCTAATAAAAGTAAATTGCATTATTTGAAAAAAAATAAAAAAAAAGTAATGAAAAGTTAAAGAAGGTACGTAGACTGAAATGCTTCCTAACTAAGTTATTACAGTTTACTTTAAGTTTAATGTTACTCATGAGATACGGTCACAGCTATATACTTGGAAAATGAGCTAAGAAATTTGAAACTACGATAGAGTATTAATTCATTTAACTTGTTTCTAGAATTCTAATGTTATTTCTATCTCCTTATATCATAAATCGATATTTCTATCATTCAAAAATAATTTCTAAAATTATACCTTAATTTCCGATAAATTCAAATTCAACTGCAAATGAATCAGATTTTAATTAATTAGACACAGTTTTCCTCGGTTTTCTCGAAAGTATCAAATTGGTACCAAATTGGATCAAATTGAAACCAAAAATTTTGGCTCAATTTTTTATTTAATTTTTGGTATTTTTTGGTATTAAAGTAAGTGGTAGAAAAAAGCGAAGATAATTAGACTCTTGACACGTCATTGGTTCATGTATTTCCTTGTTTTTATATTTTCTTTATCAGTAGTCATGAAAATCGTTATACATCAGAAAATCTTCCCAGAAAGACACTTGTCTGAAGAAAAAAAATTTATCATCACCGTTACATTGCCTTTTAAGATGAAAAACAAGTGACCGGAAAGGAAATCTAATCAATTTTATAGTCGACAACATCCAAGTCAATTTCAAAGATTTTGTAATTCCAGTTCTAGAAAGAAATTCTCAAACTCTATATGGTAGAGAGCTGGTTATTTTATCACTTGACATTATCATTGGATATAATAAATTTTAATTTCCCATAGTATTTTTCAGTAAAAAATACTATGCCAGTTAAAAATATTACCAGTAAAAAATATTGCCAGTAAAGAAAATATTTATTCGGTAAAGTAAAAAGAAAGCATTATTTTACTTTTTTAAGGCAATTTTTTTAGTTTTTTAAGAATGATAAATTTACTGAAAATGAAAGAATTGGAGATTATAAAAATGTTTTAATCTGATATTCCAACGTCATATAGTTCTCACAGATTTTAATCTGATAAAATCAACATTCAGCGGCGCTGAATAGACACCTATATGTACGATAATGTTTCCAGTTTCAGGCATGCGATGCTAGAAATAGAGACATTACCTTTTGTGCTTCAGATAAGCGGAGACAACACAATGCTAAAGTGGCTACTTGGATAAAAATCTCTTATGATCCTAAACCATGTAGCAAATCAAGCAAACAAGATTCTCCATTATTTTGAATTCTTTTTCATATATGTACTACAAATAATATTAAATTTTGAAAAATTATGTTTTTCTCTCGATTTACAAAAAGTAAATCCAGGCTTCGCACTCAATAATTTGTTTTAAAAAAGTAGCAAAAAGTAGCTTTAAAACTGAGAAAAGTATCAAAAAGTAGCATTAAGACTGAAAAAAGTAGTAAAAAAGTAGCAACAATCGAAAAATAAAATTTGGCTCTTAAAAAACTTATTTTACGATTCACAACTCACAAAATTCATAAAAATTAAATTCTGCATTTCTCTGACATTTTCCTGATTACCATCAAAAATGTTTTTTTTCACTGATAATAACTTCAATTCTAAATTTTTCTAAACTTCAATTATTTTCCAAACTTTTAATTAGAAATTTTAGAATTCTTTAAAAATTCGATTATCTTTTAAAATAATTTTTAAAAGTAAGAAAATTAATTTTTTTAAAACATAAAATTTATTACAATTAAATTTAACAAAATTTTAACTGTAATTTATTTGGAAATCAATTCTTATTTATATATTCTACAAAAATTCAATTATTTAAATACAAAAATCAATAATTCATAAAATAACTGATTGTTTCTAAAAATAAAATACTAAAAAAGAAATTTATCAAATTTTTTAGAAATAATCCATTTCTTTCGAAGAACATTAATAAAACTTTAGAAAATAATTACATTTTTCGAGGAATTCATTTCAAACTGTATTCAAAATAATTCAAATTCTGTAAAGAATTTTATTTTTTCTTTAAATAATTGAATTTCTACAACGAATTTTATTATTTATGAAAATAATTGAATTCTTGTAACGAATTTAATTAAATTTTTTCAAATAATTGAATTCTTTTTTTCATTTTATAAAAATTTAAAATAAAATTTAAAAATTTAAAAAAATTAAAAATTTTAAAGTATAATTAATTTTTTACAAAGAAGTTTATTATTTATGAAAATAATTTAATTCCTATTAACAAATTTTTAGAAAATAATTAATTTATTTTTAATGAATTTTATTAAAATATTGAAATAATTGATTTCTTTGAAAAAAATTATTCTTATAAAACATGAAACAATTTAAGATGACAGAGAGATAATTGTAATTATAAATTCAAATTTTCAAAGATTTTAATTTTGAACCCTTTTCAAAATTCAATTATTTCTAAAAATACACACTATAATAATGCTTTTAATATTCAATTATAATTTAAAATTTTAAGTGAAATTCATTTTTTAAACAATTTTTATTAGAAAATTTTTCGAGAATTCAATTATTTAAATACAAGAATAAATAATTTATTAAATAATTGAATAAATTCTTAAAATTGAATTTTTATGTAGAATTTTATCAACATTTTTTTAAATAATTGAATTCTTTCGGCGAATTTTAAGAAAAAATTTAAGAATAAAAGCAATTTTCTATAATTTTATTTAAAATTGTTTAAAAAATAATTGAAATTCTGCGATAAGTTTTGTTATTTATAAAAATAATTGAATTCTTTCAACGAATTTTATTAACAATTTTTTTTTAAGAATTGAATTCCTGGCAAGAATTTTATTTGTGAAAATAATTGAATTCCGGAGAAAAATATTATTGTTTGTGAAAATAATTAATTTCTTGTTAAGTATTTTATTCAAATTTTCCTAAATAATTGAATTTCACAGAATTTTTTAAAATTTTTGAAAATAATTAAATTCTATCGAGAAATTTCATTAAAAAATTGAAAATAATTTAAATTTAATGAAGAATTAATTTTATTACATTTTTTATAAATAATTGAATTTCTGTGAAAAATTTTATTTTTAAAAGGAACTGAATTTTTGGGAAGAATTTTATTTTTTACGAAAATAATTGAATTGTTACGAAGATTTTTACAAACATTTTTGACAATAATAAATTGCAAATTTTATTATTCGTATTATTTGAATTTTTGCTTTGAATTTTGTTAAATTTTTTTATAAATAATTGAATTCTTTTGAAAAATCTTATTAAAATATATAAATTTGTAATATATGTGACGCTCCACGAGAAAAGGGACCTTATGACAAGAGTAAATAAGGTCCCTTTTCTCGTGGAGCGTCACATATATCTAAATAAATAAATAGAATAAATGAATTTCATTATTTGTGAAAATAAAATTCTCTAATTGTTTCTAAAAAGAATTTTTATTAAAATTTTCAAGAATAATTCCTTTATTACAATTCTATTAGCGAATTACTTGTGAAAATTCTTAAATATAGGAAAAAGTAGTTTTTAGTCTCCCAAATTTAAAAAAAAGTAATCATAAAAAAGTAGTAAATAGTAGGTTTTGGTAGATGAGTGCAAAGCCTGTAAATCTTGAATCAAAAATAAAAGATTAATCTTAAATTCAACATTGTCTGATTCAATGTTAAATTTTCAAAAAATCCATTGCGTAAATTCAGCAATGAAAAAAAAATTCTGTCTTAAAAATACTGACTCTTAATTTAAGACTGCCTTGCTGCCTTAAAATAAGACTTTCTTTTTACCGTGAAATTTAATAACTAAAAATAACTTTCTGAGTATAGTCAATTGAATTTACATAAATTGCAAAAGAACCTGAAGCATGTATAATTGAAAACTTGCTCTTCGCTGTACACCTGCGCCAAGGATTGTATCGTTTACTTTATCGTTCAATATCTAAAGGTCGAAATTCAGAACTTTATCAATAAAGCGGTTTTACGCAATTTATTATTTCTCTCCGCCAATAATAAAAAGAGGAACATTATTGCCTTCAGTCACGAAGAAGTATAACTATTTAATATTATTATAAATTACTATTTTTTAATATTATTTAATACTATATTTTAATATTATTAAATACTATATTTTAATATTATTAAAAACTACATTTTAATATTATTAAATACTATATTTTTATATTATTAAAAACTATATTTGAATATACAGCTATATTAAATACAGTCGATTATTCATATATCTTATTATCTTTATTATAATTATTGATACAGTTTGGTTATTCACTCTGTTTAATGCAAATAGCAAACCAATGAACAAATGGATCATCAAAATCAAATCGTATTGAAATTCATAGTAATATACATATAGTATAATCCAATATAATAGGTAGATCAATATCATAACCAACTGTTTCATGGTCACTACAAAGTTTCATGATTGCATTAGGATGATGAGCTTATCATCAGTAAATGCTTGGCGTTGGAGAACATTTCCGCAAAAGCAATTTCCCCCATAATCAGTCTCAATATCACCAATTTCCACTCAAACAAATTTAAATCATCGTTTTGCCATCAGATTCTATATTCTACGTTTTATCATTACATCTTCTAGCATCTTTAAAAAAAAAAATTCTTTTAAAAAACAAATTTAAAAATGCCTAAAACGACCAATCAAGAAAGATTCAATCAAATTGAGACAAAAAACGAATCAAAATGTTGCAACGAAGCAACGTTTTGATTCGTTTTTTTGTCTCAATTTTGATATTTTCAGAAAAACTGTGCGAAAACTATCGAGCTTGTTTAATTCTAAAGAATTAATATCACAGGCACACAAAAAAAAAAGTGTCGTGGCCGAAACACTACAGTAGTATATTCCCATGTATTTTTGGCCGCTGAATCCGAATCTGAAGTCCAAATGCTCAAATTGGTTCTTCTTTTTGAGTTATACTCAAAAAACGACTCAAAACACGAATTTGAACCAAAAAAATTAAAAATTTTTTTTGTGACATGACAATAGCATATTTCCATGTATTTTTTCCCGCTGAATCCGGATTCGAAGTCATAATGGACTGATGTGCTCAAAATTTTGAGCTAAACTCAAAAAACGACTCAAAAAACCGAATTAAAATGACGAAAATGAAAAATTTTTTCTGTGACACGGCAAAAGTATATTCCTATGTATTTTTTCACGCTGAATCCGAATTCGAAGTCAAAATAGACAGATTTGCTCAAAATTTTGAGATAAACTCAAAAAACCCCCAAAAAAAGACTCAAAAAACCGAATTAAGATGAAAAAATTTTTTGACACTACACTACTATATTCCCATGTACTTTTTCCCGCTGAATCCGAATTCGCATTCAGAATTGACAGATTTGCTCAAAATTTTGAGATAAGCTCAAAGAACTGATAAAAAAAGCGATTTGAAATAAAGAAATGGAAATTTTTTGCTATGACACTACATTACAGTATTTCCATATCGGATCTCGCATTTAAAGTCAGAATTGACAGATTTCTGACTGATTTGCTCAAAATTTTGAGATATACTCAAAAAACTGATAAAAATGTAATTTAATATGAATAAAGGAAATTTTTTGCTATGACACTACACTAGTGTATTCCCATGTATTTTTTCACTGTGATTCCAAAGTCAGAATTTTCAAAGTGGCTCAAAATTTTGGATTTCATTAAAAGTGCTCAAAAACATGCATGCTTGTACCTGTAACCAGGGTTTGAGTTCTAAAAAATTTTATGTCATTCTGATAATTCTAACTTTGAATTTGTATTCAGCGTATATAAAATTCATGAGAATACACTACCGAATACCAAAAAAATGAACTCTTTTGCATTAAATTAAATTTTGAGCATTTTTGGATTTAACTTAAAATTTTGAGCCAATTTAATAATTTTAACTTTGAATTTAGAAGCAGATGTAAAAACATGAGAATATACTAATGTAGTGTACTAGCAAGAAAAGTAGAGTTTCTTGACTTTAATTTTTGTAACTTAACAGATTTTCTTGTGTGTCTCAAAATTTTGAGCCATTAGAATAATTCTGACTTCAAATGCGAGATCCGAGTGTAAAAATATATGGAAATACTGTAATGTAGTGTCAAAGCAAAAAATTTCCATTTCTTTATTTTAAATCGCTTTTTTTATCAGTTTTTTGAGCTTATCTCAAAATTTTGAGCAAATCTGTCAATTCTGACTGCGAATTCGGATTCAGCGGGAAAAAGTACATGGGAATATAGTAGTGTAGTGTCATAAAAAATTTTTTCATCTTAATTCGGATTTTTGAGTCTTTTTTTAAGTGGTTTTTTGAGTTTATCTCAAAATTTTGAGCAAATCTGTCAATTTTGACTTCGAATTCGGATTCAGCGTGAAAAAATACATAGGAATATACTTTTGCAGTGTCACAGAAAAAATTTTTCTTTTTCGTCATTTTAATTCGGTTTTTTGAGTCGTTTTTTGAGTTTAGCTCATAATTTTGTGCACATCTGTCCATTATGACTTCGAATCCGGATTCAGCGGGAAAAAATACATGGAAATATGCTATTGTCATGTCACAAAAAAAATTTTTAATTTTTTTGTAGTGTCTCGGCCACGAAACTTTTTTTTTTGAGTGCCTGTGTATTTAAACAAAATAACAACACTAAGCTGCAGATTTTATAAATCTGATTTTGGAAAATGTATTTTTTTCCAAATCACTTTTAAATCAAGATTGTACTAAAGTAAAAAATCGAAGTGTCTTCTTATAGTTAAGAAATGAGTTTAATTTAAAACTGAGTTAAAGAAAAAAATGCCCCGAAAAGAAAAGAAAGAAGAAGAAAAATAAGGAAAAATGGGGAGGATACTCAGCACAGAATAGAAAACATACATTTGAAGGGATTCATTTATAGATTAGTCTTGATAGTAAGTTCGGTTCAGAGGTTGGATGTGCAGTCGTCCGTGTGAGTTTGGAGTGCTGCTTCTGTATGGAGATCAGGATCGTGATATATGCGACTCTTCGGACTGAGCTATCGCGGTGTAGATTGTTAGGCGAGGCTCTGCATGGCATAACTGATTGCTTCGTACATCTCGGAACTCCCCCTTTTACCTTCGTCTTTCCTCCCCTTCTCTCAAAACCCATCCTAACTTTGCATCCAACCAACTTTTGAGACTTCAACTTGATTCGATCGCTCCAATAAATCGCGCCAAGTAGGCGTATCAAAATCGATTCGACGCAATAATGCGAATCGGTTACCGATTCACAATATCGAATAATCCTCAAAAAAAAAACTTTATTGTATAAATTAACAGATAAAATTAATTTAAAAACAAAACAATATTCAAAACGTGACTATTCCCACTTTTTGACACATTTTTCACCTTGTAGTTGATACAAAAAATAAATTTTGTTTTTCCCCGACTGTCCTTTAGGGTCTAAATTAGTTATTATCGTATCAAGGGCGCAAAATAGGTGATTGGGACGATGGCGAGATGAAGGGACCGAGGGGACATTTTCGCGCCCGAGGCGAAGCCGAGGTTGCGAAAGTGTCCCCGAGGTCCCGAAATCTTGCCAAAGTCGTAATCACCTTTGCGCCCATGTTGCGAACATAATTTTTTGTCCTAACTGCATGAAAAGTATAGCATTGAGGGCACGAGCGAAGCGGGCGCAAAAGTACAGCAAGCGGGCGTAAAAGTACTTTTGGGACCGCTCGGGCTAGATGAAGCGGGCGCAAAAGTACTTTTGCGCCCGCCTGTGTGACGTCAGCGGGCGTAAAAGAACTTTTGCGCCCGCTTCCCCGACCCCAAGCGAGAATCAGTTACTTTGCGCCCACTTTAAATGCCCGAAATAACATACTTTTCATGCAGGTAGGACAAAAATTAAATTAAATATTTAGTCTTTTTTCCTTTTCTGTCGTAAAATTGAGCAGAGTTGCTACAAAAATTTAATTTTTGTAGCAGGGAAAAACGAAATTAAATTTTTGCGATAACCCTGATTTTTTTTAAAAATGTTTTTATTACCAAAATAGAATAAAAATAAAATGTAATTTTCTGATAGAGCGAACAAGATCTCCCACGTGGATAATCTAACAATAGAAATAATGTGGGTTTTGATCGAAAGAATCTTCAATGGATTGCTCTCTCTATCTCTCTCTCTATCTCTCTTAGGAAAAACTTGTTTGATAAACAAGCCTTTAAAAAAGATTTGTTTCTCCACGCAGTTTTCACATCAACAATATTAGAAAATTCACTATTTTTCTAAAGCATCTTTTTCTCGAAATTGAATTAAGAAGACTTGGTCAGTATGTGCTTGAAAGCTTTTTCAAAAAGCTTCTGTGTGGTACTTTAAGAGAAAATTATTTTCCCATCGTGTTAAGAAAACACTCACGTCACCACTAAAATTTATCTTTGGGCGTGTCTCGCCTTTGAGCATCAAGATTTTTTCTTTTCTCTCAATATTTTCCAACAAAACATATACACGGAAAAATTAATTCCTTCAATTGATATTAAAAATTTCATTTTTAAAAATCAAGAAAAATAGAGAATAATTTTTTTTCTCTTCCTCTCGGAAATGCTTTTTTTTATTACATTTCGATTGTGTTACATGTAATGGAGAATTTAATACTAGATATTAAAATTATTTCTCGCAAATATCCACAGTGACATTTACCAATTACTGTCAATTAACAATTTATCAACTAAAGAGATAAATGATGGAATTTATCACCGAGTCCGGAGCTGGGGATTAATTCTTTAATTAAGTTAATAATTTAATTATTCTCTCGGGACAGGATTTGTATGTAAATGTGTTTATATGGAAGGTTCACAGTGAAAGTTGTAATATTTCTTGGAATGTGTGAGTAATAAAGGTGGTCTCTGTGTTCCGGGGTAGCAGTGCAGTTTGGAGAGCACTGAGATGAAACTTGGTTTATCCCAACTTGGTAACACTTCAGTACCTATGGCATTAAGGCGGATTTCTAAGTGGATAACTTCGCGTATTAGCCTTGTACGGTGGTAACAGTGGCCGCCTCTTGTCTCACTTGCGACCTGCTTTCTGCGGTCTTCTATATTCATTGGAGAAATATTGCGAGAATGACAATGAGACCAAAAACCCCTTTAGCCACATTAATTAAGTCTTCTCGATTATTTCACAGTGCAAGTTTCTCCGAATAATACAAAATTTGTTGAGTGTAAATTTAGACTTTAAATCATCAACTCAACCACTGATTCAAATTTTTCGATTACTTTTTAATTTTTTCTCGACAATCTTTTATTTATAGTCACTATCAGAGATCTAATGTAAAAGATAGAAACACTTTTCTAAAAATATTTCGATCGATATCAACTTTATTGAATAGGAAAATATTAGTATAATCGACAGCATCTAATAGCATTGCGAAAAAAATTTTTTTTAAATTATAAATAGTTTTTGAGGAATTCAATTATTATTTTCACTAAATAATACATTTTTTTTATGGCAATTTAATTAATTAAAGAAAAATTCAATAAAATTCTTTGCAAGCAATTCAATTATTTAATTCTTCCCAAGAATTCAATTTTTTTCAAAAATAAAAATTTTCACAGGAATTCAATTATTTCAAAAGAAAAAAAATTTAATAAAATTCTTCGTCAGATTTCAATTATTAAAAATTTTTTAATGAAATTTCTCGATAAAATTTGATTATTTTCAAAATGTTTTACAAAAATTCTAAGAAATTCATTTATTTAAAAAAATTTGAATAAAATTCTTCACAAGACATTAATTATTTTTATAAATAATAATATTTTACTCCGGAATGCAATTATATTCAGAAAGAAAATTCTTCACAGGAATTCAATTCTTTAAAAAAAAAAAATTTTTTTTAATTAAATTCGTTGCAAGAATTCAATTTTTTTCAAAAATAACTAAACTTATCGTAGAATTTTAACTATTTTTTATGCAATTTTAAATAAAATGATAGAAAATTACATGTATTCTTAAATTTTTTTTTAAATTCGCCGAAAAATTCAATTATTTAAAAAAAGTTTTAATAAAATTCTTCCAAAAAATTAAATTCTTTCAAAAATAAAATTTTTCAGAGAAATTCAATTATTTTTAAAAAGTTTTAAAAAATTCTGAGAAATTCAATTATTTAAGAAAATTTGAATAAAATTCTTCACAAGAAATTAATTATTTTCACAAATAATAATATATTTCTCCGAAATTCAATGATTTTCGCAAATAAAATTCTTCACGGAAATTCAATTATTCTTTAAAAAATTTTTTAAAAAAATTCGTTGCAAGAATTCATTTATTTTCATAATTAACATAACTTATTGCTAAAATTTCAATTATTTTTATACAATTTTAAATAAAATGATAGAAAATTGCATTTATTCTTAAAATTTTTGATAAAATTCTTTATAAAAATTTAATTCTAATAAATATTCAATTATTAAATAAATTATTTATTTCTTTATTTAAATAATTGAAGTCTTGAAAAATTTTCTAATAAAAATTGATTTAAAAATGAATTTTAGTTAAAATTTTCGATATAATAATTGATTTGAAAATTTTCAAAGAACTTTTTATAAAATTGTTAAAAGTAATTGATTTTAATTCAATTATTTTTATAAATTTTAACTGAAATTATTCATTTTTAAATCAAATTTTATTAGAAAATTCTACGAGAAATCAATTATTTAAATACAAAAATAAATAATTTATTCAATAATTGAATGTTTCTTAGAATTTAATTTTTACAAAGAATTTTATTAATAACTTTTGAAAATAATTAATTTCTTTTAAGGAATTTAATTAAAATTTTACTGAAATTTATCATAATAAAGAATTTTGAAAACTTTTTGAAAACTTTTTGAAAATAATTGAAAACTAATTGAAGAATTTTATTAAAATTTTTTAAAATAATTGAAATCCTGAGAAGAATTTAAATAATAATTTATGAAAGTAATTGGATTCATGCGAAGAGTTTTTATTAAATTCAAAATAATTAAATTTTTATGACGAATTTTGATATTTATCGAAATAATTGAATTTTGGACAAGAATTTTATTAAAATTCCTTAAAATAATTGATTTTATGTGGAAAACTTTGTTGTTTATCAAAATAATTGAATTTTTTTAAATAATTACTTAAAAATTTTTTGAAAATAATTAATTTCCTGTGACGAATGAAAAGTTAAGAATTATTGCAACGAATTTTATTATTTTATTGAATAATAGAATGTTTCTTAAATTTGAATTTATTTAAATCTTAAATTTATTTAAAATTGTATTAAAAACATGGGAAATTCTGCGATGAAAATAATTGAATTCCTAAATGAAATTTTATCATTTATGAAAATAATTGAATGTTTACGTAGAATTGTATCAAAAAATGTTTTCAATAATTAAATTATTTGATAAATTTTATGAAAATAGTAAATATTCAAAATCATTGAATTGAGAAAAACTTTTGAAAATAATTGAAATTTTGCAAAGAATTTCATTTAAATTTTTGAAAATAATTGAATTTTTGGCGAAAAATTTTGCCATTTATAAAGATAATTGAATTCTTGACGAGATATTCGTACAAATTTCTAAAAATAATTGAATTTCTTCGAAGAATTTTATTACTTTTGAAAATAATTGATTTTCTTTGAAGAATTTTATTACTTTTGAAAATAATTGAATTCTAATGAAAAATATTGCTATTTGTGAAAATAGTCGAATTTTGTAAAGAATTTTGTTATTTATCAAGATAATTGCATTAAAACTTTTTAAATAATTAAATAATATTAAAAAATCTGGCAACCCTGAAAATGTTTTCCGAATTTTTTTCTTTCATTTTTTCTTAAATAAATAACAACGATAAATTTCTTTGTGAAACATGTTTGTTAAAAATGAAAGACTACATTTTGACAAGAAGCTCACGGGATGGTACTTTCATCTCGGATCATTGCTTTTATCTCTCAGAAATGGTTTTCAGCTTTATTTCAAGCATGGGGGATGAAAAGAAGGATGAAAAATATTTGAGTTTGCCAGCAGGCGAAGCGAAGGTGCCTTTGATATTTAGAAATCTAAAGGATAACTTACAATGACGACAGGGAATTGTAGGGAACGGATTTTATAAGGATTTTATATTAAGTGTAGCGCATTGAATACGATCGAGAAGAAAGAAAAATAACAATGCTTGTATACCATTCAAAAATAATGCGCAAGTTGAAATAAATAATGTATTCCCATCGAGTGTGGAAAATTAATTATTAATTCAAAACGAAACAAATGCGAAAAAAATTTATTTAATTCAAATAACCGATTACTTGACTATTTATCAAATAATAATTAAACTTGAATCAAATAATTCTTGCTTTAAAATCAATTAAATTAGATTTGAATCAAACACTGAAATTATTGGTTCAAGTACAATTTAATTGAATTAAATATTATTTTATTCTAGTAAATATTAATTTGATCATTTATTAATAATTTAATTCAATAATAATAATAATAGTTAATTAGTTAATAAGTCAATTTTGTTTTAATTTTGCATCTGTAATCATTCAAAAGTTGAAGTTGACATTTGAACACAACAAATTTTTAAATTTGCATAATAATAAAAAAGTGAATACCACGTTTCACGTGTAACATTTGCTAGTATAAAATAACAATAGATCATTTCAGTGTCACTAGGAACTTTCAGTGTCACTAGACCAATTAATTTTATTTTTTACCATCAAATTTTTTTTTCCACTAAATAAATAAAAATTTTAATTTTAGTGAAGTGTTTCATTTATTCTTCCGCATTTCTAAACAAAAATTGCTTTTCAATCATTTTTGTTTGAATTTTAATTAGATTTTCTTTTTAGTAAAAAAAAAAAAATGAATATTTAAAAAATGAAAATAAAATGTACTCACAATATCGAAATTTAAGTTGTCACGTATCCAATTACGACCCTCGTTGTACTCGTCATGAAGTCCCATGATGTAAAGTGTGTCCAAACCATCGACAATAGTGGCACCCATCATAGATGTTCCGAAAATACTTGCGCTGTGTCCCTTCTTTGTGATAGGCCTGAGTTCGTTTTTGCCCCAGGCATACCTCACGTAGTTGTCCCAACCATACTTCATCATCTGCGAAAAAAGAAGAAGAAAAAAAAATGAGCAAAACATTAGTAGATCGAAACATTTTGCTACAAATAAACGTGTTTGACACCTGCGGAGCTTACATGCGGTCCAAACATAAATCTCCGCGCATGGGATTCAAACACAAAAGCATATATTTCAGATAGACAACGTAAAAACCCGCTGGACCAGTGCAGTAAGTAAATTATGCTAACTGGATGTACCATTTCTCCTGATAAAAAAAAATCCTTCATAACTCTTCTCGAGTCTAAACATTGTTTTTTGCCGGTGTATATTCTTAAAAGTAGATTTTTAATGTTCGAATTATAATCGGTTCGAAAATAATAAATTTGTAGTATTAAATAAATATTGTTGGGTTGCTAGAAGAAATATGATTATAATTAGCAGAGTTGCCACAATAATTTAATTTCGTTTTTTCCTGACTTTTCCCTGATTTCCAGACTTTTTCCTGACTGATTTTGACTTTTTCCCTGACCCTGAAGAATATTCTGATTCACTCCAAAAATTATTAAATACTCAAAAAAATGTTGTATTACATTTACTTGCAAATTTCTTCAAAAGTAAAATTATTCGAAAACATCAATAACTTCTTTTCTAAATAAATATTTAATTATTATTTTTCCATATAGGAATTAAAATTCTTCAAAACATTCAAATTCAAACCTTTTTGAAATTCGTTGAAGGACAGAAAATCCAATCCAAAAAATCCAAGAAAAAAAGTCCGAAGTACAAAAAATTCAAATTATAATGTCCAAAGTAAAAAAATCCAAAATAAATAAAATCGTCCAAAATAAATAATGAAACATGTGAAAAAGCCATGTTTTTTACAAAAAAAATTCAATCATTTTCATAAATAAAAAAAATTCTCGAAAAATTTCAATTGTTCTATAAAATATTTTCAAACAATTATTCCAAGTTCAATTATTTTTTTCAACCTAATTCCAATTAAATTACTTTCTCGATTAATTGAATTATTTTCAGAAATTTAAAATGTTAAATTTATCTACTTTCGATTCACAGTCATCGAAATGGGTAATTCAAAAAAAGGACAATTTCATTCAAGGCAACCATAAATAATTTATTAAATAATTGAATATTTATTAGAATTGAATTTTTATGAAGAATTTTATCAAAATTTAAAAAAATAATTGAATTCTTTAGGCGAATTTAAAAAAAAAATCTTTAAAATAAATGCAATTTTCTATCATTTTATTTAAAATTGTATAAAAAATAATTGAACTTCAGCGATAAGTTTTGTTATTTATGAAAATAATTAAATAGTTGCTGAGAATTTCATTAAAATATTCAAAAATACTTGAATTCCTGAGAAAAATTTTGTTATTTATGAAAATAATTGAATAGTTGATGAGAATTTCATTAAAATATTCAAAAATACTTGAATTTCTGAGAAGAATTTTGTTATTTATGAAAATAATTGAATAGTTGGTGAGAATTTCATTAAAATATTCTAAAATATTTGAATTTCTGAGAAGAATTTTGTTATTTATGAAAATAATTGAATTATTGTAACAAATTTTATAAAAATGTTTAAAATGAATTGAATTTCTGTGAAAAATTTTGTTGTTTTTGAAAATAATTGAACTTTTTGCTTAATTAATTTAAAATATCTAGTATTAAAAATAATTGAAATTCAGCAATAAGTTTTGCTATTTATGAAAATAATTGAATTCTTGCAACGAATTTTATTAAAATTTTATTTAAACAATTGAGTTCCTGTGAAAAATAATATTTGTGAGAATAATTGAATTCCGGAGAAAAATATTATTATTTATGAAAATAATTAATTTCTTGTGAAGAATTTAATTCACATTTTTTAAAAATAATTGAATTTCTCAGAATTTTTCAAAACTTTTTGAAAATAATTCAATTCTATCGAAAAATTTCCTTAAAAAAAATTGAAATTTGCCGAAGAATTTTAGTAAATTTTTTTTAATTAATTGAATTTCTGTCAAAAATTTTATTTTTGAAGAGAATTGAATTCTTGGGAAGAATTTTGTTAAAATTTCCAAAATAATTGAACTGCTTGTGAAGAATTTTATTTTTTACGAAAATAATTTAATAGTTTCGAAGATTTTTACAAACATTTTCGTCATTTCAATATTTGAATATGGAAAACATTATAGCGTAGATTTTTAGAAATAATTGAATTTTCAAAAGGTTTCAAATTAAAATTTTTTTTAAATTCGAACTTTTCATACTTTTAATTAAAAATTTTGCAGAATTAATTTTTTTCAAAAAGTTTAATGGATTTTTTTTTTAATTATTTCAAGTCTCTAATTACTATAATATATTTAATTGAAGAATGTCAGAATAATCGAAATTTCGTAAAATTAAATTTGAAAAAAAAGAATTTGAATATTCTTAAAGATCTTCTTTGGAAATTATTTTTAAAAAATTGACTTAAAGAAGAATTTTAGTAGAAAATTCTAGAAGTGAATAATCGAAATAATGAAAATAATTTTTAAAGGAGTTGCAGTTAGAAATTAGCAAGTTTTAATTATTATATAAAACATGAAGAAAGCGATGACTCCGAGTCGAAAACTTCGTGTTTTATAATAATATTCTCATATGTTATATGTTATTGAATCTAAAATTTTTTAAAATCTTAATTTCTATGAAAAAATAATAATGATTAAATATTTATTTAAAAATAAAGTTCTTTACAGTCAGGAAAAAAGTGAAAGTTTTTGTCTGGAAATCATCGAATTATTTAATTTGGTAAAATATAAATGTATTTTTAAAACCTGGAAAAATGTCGTTTTTTAACCTGGAAAACCTGGAAAAGTTAAGGAAGTCACAAATATTTTAAATCCACGAAAAATTTAATGCAAATAATAAAATTTTTTGTAAGTAATTAAATAAAAAATTAGACATATATTCAAGAAGAAGCAAGCATATCTTTATTGATAATGAAAGATTGAAATCACTGCGCGATGTAATATTTCCGTTTTTTGTTTTTCATGACAGAAAGTTAGTTCACATCTCACGTGGAAGGGCAATTATCGTAAAACCTTCGTAGAACGAAGGACGATTATATCCGATCCGGGAGGATCATACTTCACGAGCGACATTGTACAACATCCGACATGAAATTAAATGAAATTGTAGTTTATGTGGCTTAGAGACTTCATCTGATGTGAAAAAGCAAAAAGCTCGACCCCCGGCTAACAACTGGCTGGCATTGTGTAGTTTATATGGCAAAAGAGGAAAAGAAATGCGCGCGACGATTTCGATGTCGTTTTCCTTCTTTATTCTTTTTCATCATTTCTGTTGCAATTTTTTTTTTTTTTTTTTTTTTTTTTTATTTTCATTGCTGTGCCGTGTGTGTCAAAGACACATACGTGTGCAAACTCTTGGTGCTTCTTGGCTTGTTGGAAAGTGCCTGGTAAGAAAATGACGCGAGACATACCATGGTGAATCTTCAGTTGAGGTAAGAGACGATGCTTGTACATAACTGCCTCGATTTTTTGCCACATTCCGACCCCTACTTGGGAAAACTCGTTGCATTGGAGCCACCAAGCTACCAAGTCTTTCCTTTCATTACTCTCAAAACCTGTCGAGAGGCAAAAAGTGAGCAAAAAGCAAGCAAAAAAGTCAACAAAAATCAAGCAAAACGTAACAGGTGCAAAACGATTTTTTTTTCTCTATTTCTAGACTTTAAGTAGTTATCTCACATTCCGATTAGGCCAACTTGATTGGCCTGTGATACTTATGGACATAAAGTGTCTAATCAGAGTTGCCACAGACTAGGGAATTCAGGGAAAAATCAGGAAATTAGAATTGGTCAAGGAAAAATCAGGGATTTTTATTAAAATTACTGGAAAAAATTTAATTATTAGAATTTATAAGAAAATTCTAAATTTTTGTGTCTTTTGTTTGCCTCATAAACAATGAAATTGACAAGAATTCAAATAAAAATCTTTCAATTATTTCTGATTGAATATCGGAGAAAAATTTTATTATTTATAAAAATAATTGAAATTTTGACAAGAATTTTTGTAAAGTTTTGAAATATAATTGAATTTCAGCGAAGAATTATTATTACTTTTGAAAATAATTGAATTTTTGAAACGAACTTTATTAAGATTTCTTTTTAAATAATTCAATTCTTTTGTGAAATTTTGTATTAAAAATAATTGAAATTTTGAAAAGAATTTTATTAAAATTTTTGAAAATAATTGAATTTTGGAGGAAAATTTTAATTATTTATAAAGATAATTGAAATTTTGACAAGAATTTTTCTAAATTTTTTAAACATAATTGAATTTCTGCAAAGAATTATATTACTCTTGAAATTTGAAAATAATTGAATTCTTGAGACGAACTTTATTAAAATTTCTTTTTAAATAATTGAATTTTTTTGTGAAATTTCATTGAAATAATAGACATTAAAAATAATTGAATTTTGACAAAATTTAATAAAATTTTTGAAAATAATTTAATTCTTCGAAAAAATTTAATTTAAAATGTGTTGAAAATATAGGCAAAGGTTTTTAAAATAATTCAATTTATTTGATAAATTTTAATACAATTTTTAAGATTAATTTCATTTTTCGAGGGATTTAATGAAAATTGTATTAAAAAAATAATCTAAAATCTGCGATGAGTTTCATTTTTTATGAAAATAATTGGATTTCTGTAAAAAATGTTTTTATTTATGAAAATAATTTTTATTGAATTCCTGGGAAAATTTTTATTATTTATGAAAATAATGAAATATTTGCGTAGAATTTTATTAAAATATTTTTTTAATTAATTGCATTGAATCGCGAAATTCGAAAAAACTCGGTTTTTTTGAAATTTTACAGGAGACACAAAAAATTGTTTATTTCCAACAGTTTTGATTTAAAAGAGTCCAGATTTTTTTTCGAATTCTTTTGAGAATTTTTATTAAATTAGTTGATATTAAAAATCATTGAATTGAGGAAAGTTTTTAAAAATAATTAAAATTTTACCCAGAATTTTACTACTTTTGAAAATAATTTTATTTTTGAGAAGAATTTTACTACTTTTGAAAGTAATTGGATTTTTGAAAAGAATTTTAATACTTTTGAAAATAATTGAAATTCTGAGAAGAATTTTACTACTTTTGAAAATAATTGAATTTCTGCAATAATGAGAAAAGTTTTTGAAAATAATTAAAATTTTACCAAGAATTTAATTAAAATTTTTGAAAATAATTGAATTTTTCAGAAGAATTTTACTACTTCTGAAAATAATTGAATTTCTGCAATAATGATTAAAGTTTTTGAAAATAATTAAAATTTTACGAGGAATTTAATGAAAATTTTTGAAAATAATTGAATTTCTGCAATAATAAGGAAAGTTTTTGAAAATAATTAAAATTTTACCAAGAATTTAATGAAAATTTTTGAAAATAATTGAATTTTTGAGAAGAATTTTATTACTTTTGAAAATAATTGAATTTCTGCAATAATGAGGGAAGTTTTTTAAAATAATTAAAATTTTACCAAGAATTTAATGAAAATTTTTGAAAATAATTGAATATTTCAGAAGAATTTTACTACTTTTGAAAATAATTGAATTTTTGATAAGAATTTTACTACTTTTGAAAATAATTGAATTTCTGCAATAATGAGGGAAGTTTTTTAAAATAATTAAAATTTTACCAAGAATTTAATGAAAATTTTTGAAAATAATTGAATATTTCAGAAGAATTTTACTACTTTTGAAAATAATTGAATTTTTGATAAGAATTTTACTACTTTTGAAAATAATTGAATTTCTGCAATAATGAGGGAAGTTTTTGAAAATAATTAAAATATTACCAAGAATTTAATGAAAATTTTGAGAAGAATTTTATTACTTTTGAAAATAATTGAATTTTTTAGAAGAATTTTACTACTTTTAAAAATAATTGAATTTCTGCAATAATGAGGAAAGTTTTTGAAAATAATTAAAATCTTACCAAGAATTTAATGAAAATTTTTGAAAATAATTGAATTTTTCAGAAGAATTTTACTACTTTTGAAAATAATTGAATTTCTGAGAAGAATTTTACTATTTTTGAAAATAATTGAATTTCTCCAATAATTTGTAATTGCTTGAAAATTCAATTTCAAGAATAAACACAATAACTTTAACAATTTTCCAGAATTTCGATAAAAATTCCCTGACTTTTCTAGATTTTTTCAAAATTTATAAAATTCCCCGACATTTTCAGGTTTTCCAGTTTGTGTGGCAGTCCTGAAAAGTGTAATTCCTTCGAGGAGCGATATCGAGAGGAATATAATAAAATTTCTCGGAATTAATAAGACAGGAAAGAGGAAAAAGATTCTGGGTTTTAATGAGATTGTAGTTAACGAGTGGATATTGTAATTGAGCCTCTACCGGAATGACTTCCTCTCGCCTGGATGCCTTTTGCTGATCTCAGGAGACGTGGAGGGTCCACTGAAGGACTCTTAGTCTCGTCGAGAGGTCTAGGATCACATAGAGAATGATATTCTATAACTATATCATCGCCAAGTTTCCTCATGGCAAAGAAGACTAAACGTAATTTTCCGCCTAGTGACCAAGAAAAATTGACAGTAAACTTGTTGCCCTTCTAGCAGCCTTGTCAGAATTGCCATTCCCCTGGGATAATGAGATTAACGCTCTTATGAGCGCATCCCACATGAGTACTCATACTCTTCAGTACTCATCTGATTCTAAACTCTCCACTAAATTCCTTTTGATCCATTTTCAATCCTCAAACTAATTTTCATTTATTTTTTCTATAAAAAATTATCGAAAACTATTTGGAGAATTTTTGAAAAAGTTTTATTTTAGCCAAACAAAATTCGTTCAACCACTTTTTTTTTTCTATAAAAAATTATCGAAAACAATTTGGACAATTTTGAAAAAAGTTTTATTTTAGCGAAACAAAATGAAAACGAAGAAAAATATTTTATTATAAATGAAACGAATTTTTATAAAATCTAATAATTTTTATTAATAATAAAAACCGGGGTATGATAATTTGTAGTCGAGAAGGAAATTTGTTATGTAAATTTTTTGTTTATTCCCAGGAGGTAAAAGTCTTTTCGGAGAAAAAAAGTTATATCTTCTGTATAGTAGACGACACATCCGTTCTTTTTGATTTTTCGAGCCATTTGCTGCTGCGCAAAACGAGCTACCCAGGACGCTTCATCATTTCTTTTTTTTACGGTGGCATAATTTAGGGGCAATATAATGCTGTCGGTGACACCACGAGTCGAAGGAAGTGAAGAAGACCCACCTTTTGTCCTTTGAATGTATCTCGCTCTTTACTCACAAGCCCATAAAAACTAAAAACTCCATAAAAAAAAATGAATCAACAATTTTGTTTCCTTCCAAATGACTCAATGGGAAAAAAATTGTATTCTGTATTCATTATTCAATTTTTATATTTTGAAAAATATTTACTATTTTTTGAAAAAATTTTATTTTATACAAGAATTGAAAGCTGTAAATTGAAATTTACTTGACTGCCACCTTCGGAACTGAAAATTCCGAAGGTGACAGTAAAAATAATTCGGTTCTGTGGGTCTTAATTTTACAATTAATCATTTTTTTACAAGATACCATCGCATATTCAGTGATGTTTTTTGATAAATGAAAATGTTTTCTGATAAATATCAGAAAATATTTTTATTTATCAGAAAACATCACTGAATATGTTGCGAATGAAAAAAATGATGAGAAGAGTAACTGAAATTCTACCACGTCTTTCCAATAATTGGTGTCTAAGGATTTTCGATAAAAAAAAAAAGAAGAAACCTGAAAGTGTGGTTAAGAAAAGTGCAAGGGGTTTTCAGAGTCAGCAGCTGTCGCATGGCGATCCACCCTTTCGCCATTATCTTTGTAATTGCAGTTAATTTCTTCGAAGAACTACCGACAAACGCAACCTGTGATCCACGTTTATATCCACTAATCTCATTGAAAATCATTTTTTTAATTTAAACCATTTCTCTATCTGCACTTTAAAAAAATATTTTTCTCTATTTTACTTTTTCATTATTCGAATGCGGGTGTATTTTTTTTACATACACCATTACTATCTTTTTTAATTACGTAAGTACTTTTTTTTACATTTTGCTCCATCACGCATTTTAATAATTTAACTGTACATAAAAGTTTAGAAAAAAAAATTCTTTTCTCAAAGTTATACAAAAATTTCAAGAAAATTTTTTCGCAAGATTTCAATTATTTTTCCAAATAATGAAATTCTTCGATGAAATTCAATTATTTTCAGTTTATCTACAATTTTAATACAAAAATTTCCAAAAAGAATTCTCCGAATAAAATGAATTATTATTATTATTCATTAATAATTTTGATATAATTTGTTTATAAAAATTCATGTATTGTCAATACCTACAATTGTATTTATTGTCCTCAAAAGAATTTAATTATTTTCCAAATGTTAAATAAAAAATTTAATTAAAAAAATGATAATAAAATTCTTTGCAAGAATTCAAATATTTTTATACATCTAAATTTTTCTTCCTAAATAAATAAATAAAATAAATATTTTCATATAATCCATTCTTCGTTGGATTTCAATTATTTTTAATACAATTTTAAATAAATTCCTCCAAAAAATGCAATATTAGTTTTAAAAATTTGTAAAATTTTTTTCCATTTAAAAAAAAGATTCGATTATTTTCAAAAATTTTAAGAAACTTTCTCTCTACAATTTTTATTAGAGATATAATGTGGAGAATTTTTGAGAAGTTATAAATGATTGCAGAAATTCAATTATTTTCAAAACTTTTTTTAAATTCTCATCAAAATTTCAGTTATCTTTATAATTAATAAAATTCCTCTCAGAAATTCAATTATTAAAAAAAATTTTTTTTTAATTCTTGGCAAAATTTCAATTATTTGCAAACAGTTTCCTCAATTCAATGATTTTCATTACCTAACTACTATTTTAATAAAATTTTCTAAAATAATTCAATTATATTCATATATAATAAAATTTTTACAAGGATTCAATATGATTTTTCGTAAATAATAAAATTCTTTTTAGCAATTCTATTATTTTCATAAACACTAAAATTCTTCTCTGGATTTAAATTATTTTTAATACAATTTTTAATTGAATTTCTCGAAAAATGTAATTATTCTTCAAAACTTTGACAAAACATCCGTCATGAGAATTGTTTTCATAAATAATAAAATTTTCGCAGGAATTTTATTATTTTTAAACACAATTTTCATAAAATTTTTCATAAAAAATCAATTATTTAAAATGATTTTTATAAAATTAATTCAATTATTTTTAATACAATTTTAAATTGTTTTTAAATCATTTTTTTTGTATAAAACTCTTTGCAAACATTTAACTATTTTCATAAATAATAAAACTTTTACAGATATTTAATTTTTATAAATTTTTTTTTAACAAATTAATAATTTAAAGAAATTTTTATAAAATCCTCCGAATGAAATAAATTATTATTAATAATTTTGATAAAATTTGTTTATATGAATTCATGTATTTTCAATACAATTCTAATTATTTTCCTCAAAAGAATTTAATTATTTTCATAAATAATACAATTCTTTTGTGGATTTTAATTATTTTTAATATAATTTTAAATAAATTTCTCAAAAAATGCAATTATTCTTAAAAATTTGTAAAATTTTTTTTTTTAAAGAATTCATTTATTTTAAAAAAACGATTCTATTATTTTCAAAAATTTTATAAAACTGTCTGTCAAGAATTCAAGAATTTTCCCAAATGTAATGAGATTCTTCGGTGAAATTCGATTATTTTCAATATCTACTATTTTAATCAAATTTGACAAAATAGTTTAGATAATTAAGAAAAATTTGAATAAAATTCTGTGCAAAACTATTTGTTTTCATAAACACTAAAATTCTTCTCTGGCTTTCAATTATATTTTTTATACAATTTTAAATGAATTCCTCGAAAAATACAATTATTCATCAAATTATTATTCATCATCATGCAATTAATCTTAAAAATTTGTAAAATTTTTTTCCATTTATTAAAAAAAAAAACGATTCAATTATTTTCAAAAATTTTAAGACACTTTCTCTCAAGAATTCTTATCAGAGAGATATAATGTGGAGAATTTTTTTAAGAAATTACAAATAATTGCATAAATAATAAAATTTTTACATGGATTCAATATTATTTTTGTAAATAATAATATTTTTTTTTAGGAATACCATTATTTTCATCATAAATAATAAAACTCATTGGAGAATTTTAATTATTTTTAATACAATTTTAATCGAATTCCTCGAAAAATGTAATTATTCTTCAAAACTTTGATAAAAAATCCGTCATGAGAATTATTTTCATAAATAAATGGTTCGTACACTTTAAAAAAAAAGGTTCTAAATTAGAGCTGATTTCGGTATTAAAATAGAACCAAATTTCGATTTAGTACCAAAATTGGTACTAAATGCTAATTTAGTACCCAAATTGGTACTAAATACTAATTTAGCACCAAAATTGTTTCTAAATACTAATTGAGTGCCAAAATTGATGATAAATACTAATTTAGCACCAAAATTGGTACTAAATACTAATTGAGTGCCAAAATTGATGATAAATACTAATTTAGCACCAAAATTGGTACTAAATACTAATTTAGTGCCCAAATTGCTACTAAATACTAATCTAGTGCCAAAATTGATACTAAATACTAATTTAGCACCAACATTGGTACTAAATACTAATTTAATACCCAAATTGGTACTAAATACTAATTGAGTGCCAAAATTGATGATAAATACTAATTTAGTACCAAAATTGGTACTAAGTACTAATTTAGTACCCAAATTGGTACTAAATACTAATTTAGTACCCAAATTGCTACTAAATACTAATCTAGTGCCAAAATTGATACTAAATACTAATTTAGCACCAACATTGGTACTAAATACTAATTGAGTGCCAAAATTGATGATAAATACTAATTTAGCACCAAAATTGCTACTAAATACTAATCTAGTGCCAAAATTGATACTAAATACTAATTTAGCACCAACATTGGTACTAAATACTAATTGAGTGCCAAAATTGATGATAAATACTAATTTAGTACCCAAATTGCTACTAAATACTAATCTAGTGCCAAAATTGATACTAAATACTAATTTAGCACCAAAATTGGTACTAAATACTAATTGAGTGCCAAAAACCGCTACCAAGTTGTACATTTTTATAATTTTGGTGTTCATTTCATGAACACTTTGCTTCCTCATAGAAATAATAATAATTGAAATATATGAATTACTTTTTATAAGAGGGTTAAAAATCATTAAATCTTGGACCAAAAAATGTGTTTTTATATATTCTATAAGATGGTAATAATAGTTTAATAATTAAACATATGTTAATAAACAAGAATGTTTAAAAATGATATTTTTCACAATTTTTAATTTTTTCAAATACCAATAATTTAATAATTTCTGCCCGAATCAGGTTAAAAAATAGGTCAATCGAAGCGTTTTTTAATGCTCTTTAAGTTGGTAATAATTTTTTGAAGTTACTTTTACATAATTTAAAAAAAATTTTATAAAAGTCTTATTTTTCAAAATTTTAGATTTTTTAAAGTTTAATATCTCCGGTTAATATGGACGAAAAATGTTCAATTGGGGGTCAAAAGATGCGTCTGAAAAAACTCTACAAAACTAAATACAAAACAAAACTAAACTTCTACATTTTTCAACAAAATTTTCAAAAGTCTTATTTTCTAAATTTTTTGATTTTTTAAAGTTTAATATTTCCGGTTAATATGGACGAAAAATGTTCAATTAGGGCTCAAAAGATGCGTCTGAAAAAACTCTACAAAACTAAAGAAAAACATTTATAAGTGTCCTAACATTTTTTCAAGTTATGTCCAAAAAACGTTTTTTTACAAAATGAAAAATGCAAAAAAAAAAAATAGTTAAACTTCAGGAATCGGGCTGAAAATACTCTCATTTTATGTCCCCCGGGGAGACCTACAATTTAAAAAAAATTGAGGCCTTTAGCTCTTTCTTGTTCTGAGATATTGAGGCAAATGTAATGTTAGTACATTTTACGGATTTTAAAATCCGTTTTTTGGACTTCGGAGGTCAAAATACGTTGAAATTTTTCTTTTCATTTATTTAGAACATTTATACGGGGAGTTCCTGTGCATATATAAAGTACTAAAGTATTAGGCATAATAAAAAAAAATTTATAAATATGTCAAAAAATGACAATCCAAAATTTTGCTAATACAAAGCTTCCTTTATGAGGAAGCAATTGATGATAAATACTAATTTAGCACCAAAATTGGTACTAAATACTAATTTAGTACCAAAATTGATACTTAATACTAATTTTGCACCAAAATTGGTACTAAATACTAATTTACTACGAATTTGGGTACTAAATCGAGATTTGGTCCATAAAGTCCGTATTTTTGAATAATTTCACTTGTTCGAGCCCTGGTGAATAATATGACAATGTGAATGCCGAACTACCGAATGAGGGTTCATCGTTGTGAACAATATATACGTATCCGTGTGGGAGTCGGGGGTGTCGACTGTCGGTGGTTCCACTTAGCGAAGATTAATTCACACTATTAGCCCTCATGTTGAATACAATACGGCGGGTTTCTGCCTTACAATAATAAACAAAGCCGTAATTATGGCGAGACTCCGGCTGTAAAGCAGCCGGATGACGTGTGGATGGACTGCAATGGATTGTATTTGGCGGCTTCTGCTTTACCGTTTAAACGTTGTATAGTGCCATATGTGCAAGTGCTCCTTGCAGGTGTGTGACTCTCAGGCATCTCAAGACGCGGCGTCGTTCAACGTATAGTTGGTCCGGATGTTGTACCACTCTTAAGCGTCTTCAACACACTCCAACTCGTTGTTCATTTGTTCCCAGGGTGTTATCGTTCTCACGCTCGCGCGCGTGTCACTAAATTCGCTGAAACTCTCCGGGAAAAGTGTACTCACTGTTTACACAATCAAGCAATTCTATTATTTCACTCGCTCAATTCCCAGGGAGAAAATAATTATTTTCAATTTTAATTAATCAAAATGAAAAAAAATACTCCTAAAATAATTACTAGGGGAATATAGTCAAGGGTTGAACTATTTTCCCCTATACTATATAATTTTCTCATTTACACAAATTATTCATAAAGTTATTTACTTTTTCATATTTACTACTTGATATTTACTTTTTTCAATTTACTTTTTCATATTGAATTATTTTACAAAAATAGATTTTTTGTCTTGATAATTAAAAGAAATATTTTTATTGAATAAAAAATAATTTCTTCCTTTTTTAGAGTTCATTTATTATTTTATGAATTCACGTTTTTCTATACGCTTCTTTAACTACATTACCCTGTCTTTTTCATTCAATATTTCATAATCTACGACTTTAATCTTTTTTTCCCCTTGGAATCTCTAGTGCTTGGTTCTTTAGAAAAATTCCTTTTTCCCCTCATACATACTGGGTCATTAATTTTACACATCTCTTCTTTTTATGTTCAATATTTTACCACTTCATATACACACGATACTATTTAATTCTTTAAAATACAAAGCCTTGGATTTGAATTTAGAAATAAAAAAAAAAAATATCAAAAGTTAAAATATTCATAATAATAGTTGTAAATAGTCGCACATTATTTATTTACAAATAATAAGTATGATTTTTGTTCGTATAAAAATCACTAAAGAAACACAATTTTTACTTTACAAAATAACAAAAAATTTTCTATTTATTCAAATTTCAAACACAACTTATTTAAATCCTATCAAAATTTTTGTTAGATTTGAAAAAAAAATTTTTTTGTTTAAGGAAAGAGAAATTATAAAATTCTTTGCATTTTATTGATTTTATTAATTGTAAAAAAGGTTTTTTAGTGATAAAGTGGTGGTTTCAAAAAAATTTCTCCACTTGAGAACGCCAAGGTCATCACCAGGTGGCGTGGAATCTGGTTTTGTCAACCAAAATGCCATCTAGCGGTGACCTTGGCGTTCGCAAGTGGAGAGTGGCATCTTTACTTCGTAACATTCAATTTTTATAAAGTATTTTATCAACAATTTTAAAAATAATTTAATTTAAAAAAAAATGCCATAAATTTTTGAAGAATAATTGTATTTCTCGAGGAATTTATTTCAAATTGTATTAAAAATAATTGAAATCCAGAGAAGAATTTTAGTGTTTATGAAAATAAATGAAGTTTTGCACAGAATTTTATTAAAATTTTTTTTAATTAACTGAACACTTTTGTCATTTTGTGAAATTTTATTAAAATAGTAAATATTAAAAATAATCGAATTTCATTGAAGAATCTCATTACATTTGGGAAAATAATTGAATTCTTGAGAGAAAGTTTCTTAAAATTTTTGAAAATAATTGAATTTCTGAGAAGAATTTTGTCAATTATATAAAAATAATTTTTTAAAATTTTTTAACATAATTAAATTTCTTGCAAAGAATTTTATTACTTTTGAAACTAATTTTTCTCTCAATGCAGTCAATATGTTGAATTTACGCAATGGATTTTTTTGGAGAATTTTACATCTAAGCAAACAGTTCTGAATTAAAGACTAATCTTGAATTTAAGATTTTCTTTTTACTCTATAGATAGGGAACAGAAAAAAAAATTTACCTACTTTTGCCATTAAAGGGACTGCATTTTAATTGGATGATTTATCGAGATATCCTTGAGAGTAAAAAGAGGGGAAAAAAGCCGAATCAGATTTCTTTTTTGGTAGACTGCATTTTGAGATTGATAATCAATTTAGGAAAGAGCATTAAAAAAAACTCCCTAAAGGTGGGTTGTGCTGATACGTAAAAAAGATTTCAGCGATAACGAGTCAATTACATTAACGTCTTTGGAAATGGAAGTATCTGGCACTTGCAATGTTCTCATTTTATCTTGAACATTTACTTAATTCCAAGTGAGCTTTCTTCGAACGAGCAACCCCCAGGCGAATGTGGAAATCAATATTTAATGTGAGATTAAAAAACAATCTCACTGGATTCTATTAACAATAGGACTATTAACATTACTACCATTAAGAGTACAGTATTATCAAAAATTGCGATTCTGTAATTTCACTTCACTTTCACTTTACTCTCAATTCACTTTCACTTCATTTTTACTTTACTCTCAAATCACTTTTACTTCACTTTTATTTTACTCTCAATTCACTTTCACTTCACTTTCACTTTACTCTCAATTCACTTTCACTTCACTTTCAAGTCACTCTCACTTTACATTCACTTCACAATAATTTCAATTTGAATTAATCAAAACTTTACTTTCACTTGAGTGAAATGAGAGTAAAAGTGAAGTAAGTGTAAAAAAGTGTAAGTAAAAGTGAGAGTGAAGTGAAAGTGAGAGTAAATTGAAGTAAAAGTTAAGTGAGAGTGAAGTGAAAGTGAGAGTAAATTGAAGTAAAAGTTACGTGTGAGTGAAGTGAAAGTGAGAGTAAATTGAAGTAAAAGTTAAGTGAGAGTGAAGTGAAAGTGAGAGTGAGAGTAAATTGAAGTAAAAGTTACGTGAGAGTGAAGTGAAAGTGAGAGTGAAATTACAGAATCATTTTAAAATAATTTTCCAATCCTTATACGGATTCCTAAATAATAATAATATTAGATTATACAGGAAAAAGATAATTTTTTTTTTTCAAGAAAAAGTGCATTTTAAATCTGCAAATGTGTGGATGTTCTCAGTTGCGTGTAAATGACCACTGCCATTAAGATAAGCCGTTGAGTACTTCATCTTAAGAGTAGACTGCAACTTAAGACAAGAGTGTAAACGCGGTTGTTAGACATGGATACAACGTTAGATAAGATCAATCTGGCAAAAATAACTCTGCAATATTAAATAGCAAGAAACTATATACATATACAATAATCATTTTATTCCCAATTACAATTTAATTAACCATTAATATCAAATTCCAATATCATGTGAAGAGAATTCAATTTGCAAAAATTGCTTTTTAATCAAACATCTCTTCTTGAAAAAAAAATTTGCTTGCATTGGTTCGTTTGTTTTCACCTTTTTTTCTATATATATAAATCAAATAGCCAAGAGATATTTACATTTTCAAATTCCCTCGTCGTTTTATTTTCTATTTACTTGTTTCCAAGTGAAACGGGATTCATTTTACTTTTTCTTTTTGTGTACTTGTCATGAGGTATAGATATAAAATAATCCCGTGAAAGAAATTAATATATTATTTATATTATTAATATTATTAATACTATTAATATATTAATATATTAATTTATCAGGGTTGCCACAAAAATTTAATTTTGTTTTTTCCTGACTTCTCCCTGATTTCCAGAAAAAATTTTCACTTTTTCCCTGACCCTGAAGAATATTCTGATTCATTCGATTCGATTTCATCAATAACTTCTTTTTTAAATTAATATGTACTCTCTAAATCTGAATTAGTGCGGATTCGTTTACCAATTTGAATTAGTAACATTTTTTTACTAATTTTTAGTAGTTTTTTACTAATTTCTAGTAGAAAATTACTAATTCAATTAGTGGAATGTATTTTTTACAATTTAAAATTAGTAAATTTTCTACTAATAATTAGTAAAAAAACTACTAAAAATTAGTAATAACAGTTACTAATTCAATTGGTAAACGAATTCGCACTATTTCATTAGTAGAAAACTACTAATTCAGATTTAGAGAGTAATCATTATTACTTTTATATAGGAATTAAAATTTTCAATAATTAAAACCTTCTGAAAATCATTATTTTATATTATAAGAATATTGTTACTATAAATTCAAATTTTCAAAGATTTTAATTTGAATTGAACCCTTTTCAAAATTCAATTACATATTTATAAAAATTCACGCTATAATGCTTTTAATATTCAATTATAATTAAAAATTTTTAGTGGAATTCATTTTTAAATCAATTTTTATTAGAAAATTTTTCTAATTAATTTTTTTTAATTTCTTAATTTTCGAGAATTACCAAATAGAAAAATAAACAATTTATAAAATGATTGAATATTTCTTAAAATTGAATTTTTATAAAGAATTTTATTAAAATTTTTAAAAATAATTAAATTCTTTCGACGAATTTTAACAAAAATTTTAAAAACAAATGCAATTTCAATCATCTTATTTAAAATTGTATAAAAAATAATTGAATTTCTACGATAAGTTTTGTTATTTATGAAAATAATAATTGCATTCTTGGAACGAATTTTATTGAGAAATTTTTTGAAGAACTGAATTCCTGCGAAAAATTTTATTTGTGAAAATAATTGAATTCCGGAGAAAAATATTATTATTCATAAAAATAATTTATTTCTTGTGTAGAATTTTATTCAACTTTTTTTAAATAATGAAATTTCTCAGAATTTCTTAAAACTTTTTGAAAGTAATTCAATTCCATTGAGAAATTTCATTAAAAAATTGAAATCAATTGTAATCTAACGAAGAATTTTATTTGAATTTTTTTTAAATAATTAAATTTCTCAGAATTTTTTAAAACTGTTTGAAAATAATTAAATTTTATCCAGAAATTTCATTAAAAAATTGAAAATAATTGAAATATCTGACAAAGAATTTTATTAAATTTATTTTTAAATAATTGAATTGCTTCGAAGAATTTTATTTTTTATAAAAATGTAATTGAATTGTTGAAAATTTTTATTATTTATGAAAATAATTGAATTCTTGCGAAGAATTTTATTCAAACTTTTTTAAATATGTAATTGAATTTCTATAAACAAATGTATTATTTGTGAAAATAATTGAATTCTTAAGAAAAATTGCATTGAAAATAATTTAATTGTTATAGAAAAATTGTATTAAATTTTCTATTTTATTAACTAAATCTTGTAAGGATTTCGTCAACATTTTTTTAAACAATAGAATTTTTAAAAGAAGTTTATTTAAATTTTTCGAAATAATTGAATTTCTCAGAAGAATTTTTTTCAATTCTCTGAATATATTTGAATTCTTTCGAGAAAGGAGAAACTTCATTAAAAATTTTAAAATAATTGAATTGGTACGATGAAATTGATATAAAATTGGTAAGTAATTGAATTCCTGTGACATTTTTATTAAAATTTTGTTTAAATAATTGAATTATTTTGGAAAATTTTATTAAAATACTAGATATTAAAAATAATCGAAATGAGGAAATTTTTTGAAAACAATTGAAATTTTGCTAAGTATTTTATTAAATTGTTTTGATAATTAATTATCTTCAAAATAATTAAATTTCGAAGAAGAATTTTATTATTTATGAAGAAAATTGAAAGTTTGACGAGAATTTAAAAAAATTTTTGAACATAATTGAATTTATACAAAGAAGTTTATTATTTTTGAAAATAATTGAATTTCTGTAATAAGTTGTTTTTAAGATTTCTATTTATTAAAAATTGATGTTTTTTAAAATTTTAAATTGAATCCTTTAAAGATCATCTATTTATGAAGATTGTAAACGCAACTCTTTTGAGATCCAATTAATTTTGAATTTTTTAAGTAAAATAATTCTTTAATAATTTACAAATAATAATTTTATGATAGTTTTTCAGGAATTAAATTATTTATGAAGAAATTATTGTCAGAATTAGAAAAAAATTTTGAAGGTTTTTTATTAGAATTCTTGTTAATTTTATAGTTTATGAGACAAGCAAAAAAGACTCTAAAATTCAGAATTTTCTCATAAATTATGAAAATTTAATTTTTTCCAGTAGTTTTAATAAAAATCCCTGACTTTTCCCTGATTTCCCTGACCAATTATAATTTTCCTGACTTTCCTGATCTGTGGCAAACCTATTTATTATTACTTGAAAAATAAATTAAAACTATTAAAAAAATTTAAATATTATTAATAATATTAGAATTTTTTAAATAATTTTAATTAATATTAATATTATATTATTCATATGTTGATATATTATTAATATTATTAATATATTAAATTATTAATATATTAATATATTATTAATATTAATAACATATATTATTACTACTTAAATAAATATAAAAAATATGGTAATATAATAATTTACCACAGCTTCATTATTTGCAATTTATATTTTACTTTGATTGGTGTTCTTTTGCTGTGACTCTATTTTTGAAAATTATTTCCGGATCATTTTCATTTTTCTCTCTCTCGCTTTTTTTTAAATGGCCTTTCCGCTCAAAAGCCGCCAATTCGAGTGCGAATATCGGCTACCAGGTCTCGTCGAACAAAGGATTTATCGATTTCCTCTTACGATTCTCTTTCATTTCCGTTTACTCTGCGAATGCTATTGATATCTAGGCACTACTGGAAATTAAGTCAAATTTTATTCCTGCCATTTTTTCATTTTTGGAATAAACCATCGAGTCATGAGGATATTTTGCTAAAATTTTCCAAACTTGCAATAGTGCAAGCTTGCTAAAAACTTACAGAGGTTACTTAGGCTACTTTATTTCATATTAAGCAATACTCATTTATTAAGTGTATGTGTATAATTTTTTTAATTTAATTCTTTCTTGTAAATTTCTTTTGTATTTTATTAATTGGCCCATATTGGCAAATAAAGTGATTATTAAATTATTAGACACTACTTACCCAAGATTAACAACAACAACAAAAAATACAAAATAATCACTTACCTCCTTGACTTTTTCCCTTCGTTGATGAGTTATATCGTCCAGGGGAGGATTGGGAGGACGAATGGGATATTTTCCCGGATGTGTAATTGGCGGTGGACCAACGGCCGATGGCTCTGAATGATGCGATCTGTGTCTCACATTGACGACAACATTTGGATTTAAATGTCCTCGGTCGTCATTTTTCTCATAATCCTGATCGGGAATGACATTTTCCTGGAGCCAAGCGGAATTTGATTGTTCGGGTCGCTCCTGGGGACCGACGCCCCGGTCAACGACGCTAGCTAGGTCATGTCGGGAAATGAAAGCTCCCGTCAGGAGAAGGATCAGCATCACGGACAATAGTCCAGTGATGGCCACTCTCTGCAACAGCCTCATTCTTGGTCAGGTATTTGCTCCACTGTCGGAAGTCGTGATTCTCTGATATTCCGCTCGTATTGACGCCGCTATATTAAAGCAGTAAACCATTGTGTCCAGTCTCTGGATATTGTATAGGGTTTTCATATTAAGCGACGCTTGAGGTGCATTTTGACTTAATTCAGTAGTGGGTGAAATGAGTGAATCACAATTTATTCATCGTCGATAACATTTTCTATTCAATTAAATACGAAAAGGGAAAAATTTATTTTTCTTTAAAATTAAAATGGAAATTATTATCAATCTTTCAAGTCAAATATTTGAAAATATTTGTCTTGGAAGATTGATAATTTCCTTTTAGTTTTAAGGGAAAATAAATTTTTCCCTTTTCATATTTAATTTAACAGAACATTTTATTAACAGTGAATAAATTGAAATTCAATTTAAAATTATTTGACTTGGAAGATTGATAATTTCCTTTTAATTTTTCTTATTTTTACGAAGTAATAAATTCATTTAAATATATTGTTTTCCTTTAATCAAATGAAAAGGAAAAAAATCGATTTTCCTTTAATTAAATGAAAATGGAAAAATTGATTTTCCTTTCATTAAATGAAAAGTAAAAATTGATTTTCCTTTATTTAAATAAAGAGGAAAGAAAATTGATTTTCCTTTATTTAAATAAAGAGGGAAAAAATTGATTTTCATTTAATTAAATAAAGAGGGCAAAAATTGATTTTCCCTTTAATTTAATTCGATAGAAAATTTCTAGAAATTTTGAGTTCAAATTAGTAAAATCTACTTAATATTTGAAAATTTTTTTTATAAATTTCACAATATTCTTTCTTTTTTTTTCCACCACTGGATTTCGTCCATTGAACCTCAAGGTCGAATACTTCTGCAGGATTGCAAAAATTCCTGGAACTCTGAATTAATTGATAATCTATTGAAATATTTAGAATTTGTGGAACTACATTAAAAACTGATCATACAATAAAAAATTATTACTTTTCTTCTATGCACATCATTAAAGAAATGATTTTGTTTTTTATTTAATTCATATTATCAGGGTTACCACAATTTCGACTTTCCTACTTATCTCATTGATTAACAAATCCAAGGTCACTTCAATTATAATAAAAAAAAACTTTTTTTAGAAGCAAAATTTTAATTTAAAAACTTAAAGAATTTTTACTTATTTGAAAAAAGAAAGTAGTTACAGTGGCTAACTTTCCACGATTATTTTCAAGAATTTCAATGAAATTCTTTTTAAAAAAATCAATTACTTTTTAATACAATTTCAGAAAATTTCAATTACTTGTTTATGAAAATTCAATTATGTTGTTTTGAAAAAAGGTGCCGCGAAGCTAGCGACCCGCCATCCGCCAGACAAATCCATAAGCGTCGCAACTGAATAATACGAAATGATCAATTCTTCAATCTTTCCTTTTCGCGATAATTTCTTTCACTATAGAGTTGAATACAAATATTTTAAAAACATAATTTAACATAAAAATCAATTGCTTATTAACAAATAAATTTTTTAACAGGTCTTAGCTTCGCAAAACTCGAAAATTCGATTGTCTGCTAATTGGCGGAGTATTTTTGTAAAATAATTTTGGAAAAAATATTAGTCAGGTAACTCCATCCGCCAATTAGCAGACAATCATTTAATTTATTTTAATAAAAACATACTTCTTTAATAAAAAATAAAAGAAATTTATTTATTATGTTAAGAATTTTTTTTCAAATATAAAAAGTTTTTAAGGTGAGAAAAAATTTGAAAAGATTTTAAGGTTTTTCAGTATTTGAAAAATATTTTTTGACATAAAAAGTAGATTTTTTTTGTTGTATTTCTAGAATTTTGATGTTTTCCCACTACTGTTATTTTTATTTTATTTTTTTTTACTTTTTCCCTACAATCGTGACATTTTCCTGATTTCCCTAAACTGTGGCAACCCAGTTTTCCTTTACAACATTTCTTTTCTACTTTGTATCTAGATTCTTAAAAAGAATTTGAAGTTCAGGTGAATCAGCGTTTCGTTCAGAGTCCCAAGACAGTTTTTTTTTGCAAAAAATGATCCCAGAAGTAACTTACTTGTCAACCACCTGTTGTTATTCCAGGCCAGAATGATACAAGACGTAGATATTTATCCAAATGATTCAACAACACCTGACAATACTCCTCAGGTTACTTTCGCCTTTTTTCCTTTTGTCCGCAATTATTTTTCTTTCTTCTTTTGCCATAAAAATGCTGTAAATTAAAAAAATCGAAATGGTTTATAAATTATCTTCACAATTCATACACTCATATCACCACTGTATTCGATATCGCATTTTTCATCGAAAATATGAAAATTAAAATTTTTAGTTATACATTTTTTTAAAATTTGAAATAGAATAATAGATATTATATACATTAAATATTATGAATAACTGAATTTCGTTTCTTTAAAAATTTTAATGGATGTCATTCAAGATTTATTGAAAAAGATTGCATTACATTATTCAAAATCTTTTTTTAAATTTTATCTCAAGACTTTAATTCTACAATATAATTTTTTTACTGTTCATTGAATAATCCATCAATAGAGGATTATTTATATCCTTCTAAATTATTCCGAGGAGTATGTAAATTTGACATTTTCAGCGTGGGTAACTTGAATCATTATTAGTTTAAAATGTTTCAGCAAAAACGATGAATGTCTTAGTGAAATAATAAAATATTTAATTTAAAAATTTAATTTAAAAATCTCAGTAGAAAATTTCGTTGTGAATTATTGCAGAGGCTTCGCACTAGATAATTATTTAAAAAGAAAATAGCAAAAAGTATCTTAAGACTGAAAAACTATTTCCCTGACTTTTTTTCCTGATTTCTATAAAAAATATTCATTTCTTTTTGCTTATCGTAATAAGATTCTATTCTGAATTTTTTTAAAGTTCAAATATTTTCGAAACTTATTTGAGAGAATTCTTCAAAAATAGAATTATATTTAAAAATAATTTTTAAAAGTAAAAAAAATAAAATTCTTTAAAATATAAAATGTATTTTAATTAACTTTCACAAAATCTTCAATTAAATGCAAATTTGATTTAATCTTTTTAAATTATTTACTGGAATTAGACTGATTTCAAAAAATTGTAATTACAACTTTTCAAAAGACTAATTTTTATTCATAATTTCGAAATTAAATTATTCAAAACTTGAATAATTTTTGATAAATATATATTTAAATATTGGTTTTTCTGCAGGAATTAATATTTTAAATAATTTTAATGTAAAACCTTTTTGAAATTTAATTCATTCTAAAAAATTACGGTTCTAATATTTAATTATCTAAAATAATTTTGACTAAAATTCAATTTTAAATTAATTCTTGTTAGAAAATTCTACGAGAATTCAATTATTTAAAAACAAAAAAAATGATTAAAGAATTTTATTATTTCTTACAATTGAATTTTTATAAAGTAAGTTATCAATATTTTGAAAAATAATTGAATTCTTAAAAAAAATTTATTAAAATTTTTAAGAATAATTGCATTTTACGTTTGTAAAAATAATAATATTCTCGCAAAGATTTTTATTAACTTTTATTTAATCCATTATTTGTAAAAATAATTTGTATCTTAATAATTGAATTCTTTTAGAAAATTCTATTTTAATAGTAGATATTAAAAATTATTGAATTTTGTAGAAAAATTTTGTTATTTATAAAAATAATTGAAATCTTGACGAGGATATTAAAAAAAATTTTGAAAATAATTGAATTTCTGCAAAGAATTTTATTATTTTTAATAATAATTGGATTTTTGGAATGAATATTTTTATTTATAAAAATAATTGAATTTTGAAAAGAATTTTATTAAAATTCCTGAAAATAATTGAATTTTTGTCGAAGAATTTTGCTATTTGTAAAAAATATAATTGTAATCTTGAAAGTGTTAAAAAAATTTTTTTAAATAATTAAATTCCTCAGACGAGTTTTATTGCTTTTGAAAATAATTGAATTCTTGTGATGAATGTAATTTAATTTTGCAAAGAATTTTTTTTAAATTCCTCAAAATAATTGAATTATTCTTACAAAGAATTTTATTAAAATTTATTTAAGTAATTGAATTTTTTATTAAACATTTTGAAAATAATTACATTCTTTTAGGGTTTATTATTTATGAAAATAATTGACTTCTTGCAACGAATTTTATTTTATTTTTTTCTAAAATATAATTCTGAATTCTTGAGAAGAACTTTATTACATTTCTTTACAAATAATTGAATTCTTGGGAAGAATTCTATAAAAATTTTTTTGAACAATTGATTTTTTTTTTTGAAGAAGAAGAATTTTATGAAAATTGTATTTTAAAAAATTAAATTCCTATGAAAGTTTTATATAAAAAGTTTTATATGAAAGTTCCTTATAATTATGAAAATAATTTAATGTTTGCAGATAATTTTATGTAATTTTTAAATAATTGAACTGTTTTAGGAAATTTTTTTATTAAAATAGTAGATAAATTGAAAACAATTGAATTTAATTGACGAATTTTATTATTTGGGAAAAAGAATTGAATCCTTTCGAAAAATTTTCTTTAAATTCTTGAAAATAATTGAATCTTTGCGAAAAATTTTATAAAAATTTTTGAAAATAATTGAATTGTTTTAATGAATTTTATAAAAATTTTTGAAAATAATTGAATCGTTTCAATGAATTTTATTAAAATTTTTGAAAATAATTAAATCCTTTCAATGAATTTTATTAAAATTTTCGACGAATATTTTTTTTTTCAATTATTAGCTGATTTTAAAGCAGTGTAAATTATTGTGTGTGAAAATTATTAAAAATTAAAATTAAATAAAAATAAATTAAAATCGTGTAAATTAAAAAAAATAGCTTTTAGTGAGACAATTATATAAAAAAAAGTGTCCAAATAGTAGCAAATCGTCAAAAAAGTAGTGAATAGTAGGTTTTAGTAGGTGAGTGCAAAGTCTGATATTATATAAAAAAAAATGATTTAAAACTAAAAGTACGATATTATTGTCTTGAAAGAAATTATTGTTATTGAAATTATTGTCTTGAAAGAAAGAAGAAAAATTCCTCGAAATTGGGAATAATTCGTTAAAATTAATTTATGCAATTGCTATATATATATGCAAGAACTAAAGAGCTACGGCGTTTTAAATGAATCGATTTCTCTCTTTCTGCTTTCCTTCTTTGGCCGCTATCTCCGTCTCGATTAAAGGCGGGTTAACTAATGGACGATATGCGCGTGCAAATCGTTCTTCGTGACCAAGGATGCGGAATCAAGTTTCAGTCTCGAAAAAAAAGGAGCGATTCGGGCGCGTTCAATTACAAGAGAACGAGTGCAGGAATTAACGACATACCGCCACAGCATCGCCATTTCTCTGAGTTCAACGACTTCCGGTTCATCGGGCTCCCACTCTCTCGTAATCAATGATTCCAGTAGGAGACTCTAAATCGCAAGGACATGCTCTTTAACTTGTCCCAATTGCTCGATATTGAAAAGAGTACCTATATATATAAATTCAAATGCAAATTTTTCTTTTGTCACTCAATATATATATGAGGCGCCGGAAAAAAAATGCCAGAAAAATTCTTTCATATTTTTATACGTTATTTTTTATAATTAAAAAATTTTAATTACTTGTTAATTAATTCCTATTGAAAAAAATTAATTTTATATTAAAAAGATTTTTTTATTATTTTTTATTATTAACAAATTTCAATTACTTGTTAATTCAAATATAATTCCTATTAAAAAAAAAAGAAAAATAGATTTTATATTAAAAATATTTTTGTATTATTTTTTATTATTAAAAAATTTCAGTTACTTGTTAATTCAAATTTAATTAATATTAAAAAAAAAAAAAAAATAGAAACGAAATATTCTAAAGAATTAATAAATAGCGAAGTCAAAACATTGTCTAATATTTATGTGTTTGGGTGGAAGAAAGGATTTTTTATCAATTTGTAATTTGAACCCCTCGTGTCGAATAATATCAACTCCATGGAATAATTTGCTGGAGGCGTTACACCTGCAAAAGGAGCCTTTCGTTCTTTCCGGTGAAAATGTACTGTGACGAAGTGCGCATCCTTAGAGTTTGAAGGATAATAATTCAAAAATATGCAAACGCACATATGTTCCGGTAAATACCTCGCTAATTTACCCCTCTTTTTTCATCATCGACACAAAGCGTTTGTGAGAGCGATGAATATCTTTTCTTGATTCCAGGCGAAAAAAGGGGAATAAATTTAACGTCTCTTATAGTCACAATGTAAAAACGATTTGTTTATATACATAAATATTAATTTAAAAACTGCAATTAAAAGGGTTGCCACAAAATTTTAATTTTCTTTTTCCCTGACTTTTCAGGTAAAATTTTTAAATTTTCTTTAATTTTAAAATTATTCGTTTCATCAATAACTTCTTTTTTAAATAAATATTTAATCATTAATAATTTTCTATAGGAATTAAGATTTTCAAATTCAAACCTTCTGAAATTCAATAACTTATAATAAATTTAAGATGACAGAGTAATGAAATAATTATTTTATAATTTATATCATGAGAATATTGTAACTATAAATTCAAATTTTCAAAGATTTTAATTCGAACACTTTTCAAAATTCAATTATTTCTAAAAATTCACGCTATAATGCTTTCAATATTCAATTATAATTTAAAATTTTAGCTGAAATTCATTTTTAAATCAATTTTTATTAGAAAATTTTACAAAAATTCAATTATTTAAATATAAAGATAAATAATTTATTAAAAAATTGAATATTTTTTGAAATTGAATTTTTATGAAGAATTTTATCAAAATTTTTGAAAATAATTGAATTCTTTCAGCGAATTTAAAAAAATAATTTTAAAATAAATGCAATTTTCTATCATTTTATTTAAAATTGTATAAAAAATATTAGAAATTCTGTGATAAATTTTGTTATTTATGAAAATAATTGAATTTTGCAAACGAATTTTATTAAAATTTTTTTGAAAGAATTGAATTTTTGAAAAGAATTTTATTTGTAAAAATAATTAAATTCCGAAGAAAAATATTATACTATTTATGAAAATAATTAATTTCTTGTGAAGAATTTGATTCAAATTTATTTAAATTATTGAATTTCTCACAATTTTTCGAAACTTTTTAAAAATAATTAAATTCAATTGAGAAATTTCATTAAAAAAATGAAAATAATTGAAATGTGATGAAGAATTTTATTAAATTTTTTAAAAATATTTGAATTCCTGTTAAAAATTTTTACTTTTGTAAAGAATTGAATTCTTGAAAATAATTATATTCAAATTTTTTAAATAATTGAATTAATTTGAAGATTTTTTTATTTTTTACGAAAATAATTGAATTGTTTCGAAGATTTTTATAAACATTTTTGACATTAATTGTATTCCTAGCAAAAAAAGTTTTATTTTACGACAATAATTGTATTCTATAATCAATTTTATTATAATTTTTCAAATTTATAAAGCATTTTATTAAAAGTTTGTTAAATAATTGAATTCTAGAGAAAAGTTTTATTATTCATGCGAAAATAATTGATTTCTTGCGAAGAATTTTATTCAAATTTTTTTAAATAATTGAATTCCCATAAAAAATGTATTATTTGTAAAAATAATTGAATTCTTAAGAAGAAATACATTGAAAATAATTGAGTTGTATAGGAGAATTATATTAAAATTGCAATTTTATTAACTAAATCTTGTAAAGAATTTCTTCAAAATTTGTTTAAATAATAGAATTTTTAAAATAATTTTATTTTAATTTTTCAAAATAATTGAATTTTTTATAACTATTTTTTTCAAATTCTCTGAATATATTTGAATTCTTTCGCGAAACTTCATTTAATAATTAAAAATAATTTAATTGGTGCGAAAAAATTTATGCAAAATTGGTAAATTGAATTCCTGTGAAATTTTTATTAAAATTTTATTTTGGAAAATTTTATTAAAATAGTAGATATTAAAAATAATTAAAATGAGGAAAATTTTTGAAAATGATTGAAATTTTGTCAAGAATTTTATTAAATTTTTTGAAAATAATTGAATTTTGGAGAAGAATTTTATTATTTATGAAAATAATTGAAATTTTGACGAAAATTTTTTTAAATTTATGAACATAATTGAATTTATCCGAAATAGTTTATTAGTTTTGAAAAAATAATTGAAAACTGAACTGGCATCGAACGGTGATCATGACGTTCGCAGGTGGAGAGTATATTTTTATGTTCTCCATTTTTTTAGTCTTAGAATTAATTTCTTTACTAAATAAATTAAAATTTGAAAACACGTTTTATATAATAGTAAACAGTTAGTGGTTTTTTTAACGAGTCATTAGTGAAAAGATTTATATATAAGTAATTTATTTATAAAAATGTAAAAATAGTAGTTAAATAGTTGTACGAGGTGAAAAAAGGTGTCAATAGTCGCGTGAATCGCAGAGAAAAGAAGAACAACTCTAAACATTGTGAATAAAAAAAAATCATTTCTTGATGATCTCGTTAACATTTTTTTTTCGTAAGCAATTTTCACTCTTCATATATATAAGGAAAGTCCTTGTAATTAAAAAGATCTCTGAATAAAAAGTGCACATCATCTTCATTAGATGAATAATATTTTTTCTCTGCAAGAAAATATTTCTCCTAACGAGCAGAACTTTCTAGTGAGAAAGATTTAAAAAGAAAAAGACAAAAGAGGAGAATAAAAAGAGAAATTTTCAAATTCAAACAATTTTTTTTTATCTACTTTATTTTATGTTTCAAGAATCTGTATCAGAAATACAGTTAAAATTAATAATTTCGATATTTTATTTATTTTATTATTTCCACACGCAGATCACAGATATTTGAAAATAAAAAGTAAAATTTGACCTGTGTGAACTTCCGGTGCAGGACAAGTTGAAAGGCTTCAGGGGGAGATTAGAAATCGAGCGAGAAGATATACTTGCGAATGAAAAAGAAATGAGAAGAGTTTTGGTTCTCTTATAAAACCCCCCGACTGGCATGAGTCGATCGTAAAATCATATCTGTCGGCGAATCGGTCGAAAAGCGAGTTCGACGCGCCCTAGAAGAACGAAGGAGCCAGGAAGGACGCAGAAGTCAAAAGAAGATGAAGGAGACGTGAAGCCGCGGGAAAGAGGAATATCAGACCAACGGGCGGTCCACGCAGCATCTCCAGGATCCCTTCGTGCCGACGAAGAAGCTTGTGCTCCGTGAACGAGGGCGGAGAGAAAGAAAATATTGCAAAAAAAAAAGTTTACGAGAGGACCGCTGCATAAACACGTCACGCTCCAGCCTCAGGCGAGATGATAGTTAACCCCCGCAAAAGTGGCCAAGATAAATATCCGAAATAAAAATTAGTTACATTGTAATTAAACAATGTAGAAATTGCAATTCAGAGTTGTCATACAAAAATTTAATTTTCTTTTTTTTCTGATTTTCAGGAAAATTTTTGACTTTTTCCCTGATACAACAACTTATAATTATTAAAGATGACCGAGTGATAAAATCATTTACAATTCAATTATTATTTACAAGAATTTTTAACTAACATTCTTCATTAAATCGTTTATCTACATTAATTTTTAATGATTTTCGAAAAAGTTCTTTGACAATTTTCAAATGTATTTGTTTACAATATTCAATTCTACGAAATTTCAATTATTCGTAAATTCTTTAATTAAATAAATATTAGAAAATAAAAACTTAAATAATATTATTAAATAATATTTTTAAATCAATTTTTATTTAAAAATTCCACTAAAATTCAATTATTTAAATACAAAAATAAATAATTTATTGAATAATTGAATGCTTCTTAGAATTTAATTTTTACAAAGAGTTTTATTAACAACTTTTAAAAATAATTAATTTCTTTTAAGGAATTTAAATAAAATTTTACTCAAATTTATCATATCAAAGAATTTTATAACAATTTTTGAAAATAATTGAAAACTTTTTAAAGAATTTCATTAAAATTTTTTAAAATAATTGAATTCCTGAGAAGAATTTAAATAATAATTTTTAAAAATAATTAAATTCATGCTAAGAATTTTTATTAAATTTCATTTAAATAATTGAAATTTTGCCAAGAATATTATTAAAATTTCTGACAATTATTTAATTCTAAAAAAGATTTTCGCTATCTATTTATAAAAAAGGTAATTTAATTCTTTAACCAGAATTTTTAAACAAATTTGAAAATAATTTAATTTTTGGAAAGTATTTTATTAGTTTTCAAATGAATTGAATTCTTCTTATGCATTTTAATATTTATCGAAAATAATTTAATTTTGGAAAAGAATTTTATTAAAATTCCTTAAAATAATTGATTTTATGTGGAAAACTTTGTTGTTTATCAGAATTCATTTGCAGAATTACTTAAAAATTTTTGAAAATAATTAATTTCCTGTGACGAATGAAAAGTTATTTATGAAAATAATTGAATTATTCCAACAAATTTTATTATTTTATTGAATAATGGAATGTTTCTTAAATTTGAATTTATTTAAATCTTAAATTTATTTAAAATTATATTAAAAATATTGGAAGTTCTGCGATGAAAATAATTGAATTCCTAAATGAAATTTTATCATTTATAAAAATAATTGAATGTTTACGTATTTAATTTTTACAAAGAATTTTATTAATAACTTTTGAAAATAATTAATTTCTTTTAAGGGATTTAATTAAAATTTTACTGAAATTTATCATAATAAAGAATTTTGAAAACTTTTTGAAAATAATTGAAAACTAATTGAAGAATTTTATTAAAATTTTTTTAAAATAATTGAAATCCTAAGAAGAATTTAAATAATAATTTATGAAAGTAATTGGATTCATGCGAAGAGTTTTTATTAAATTCAAAATAATTAAATTTTTATGACGAATTTTGATATTTATCGAAATAATTGAATTTTGGACAAGAATTTTATTAAAATTCCTTAAAATAATTGATTTTATGTGGAAAACTTTGTTGTTTATCAAAATAATTGAATTTTTTTTAAAGAATTACTTAAAAATTTTTTGAAAATAATTAATTTCCTGTGACGAATGAAAAGTTAAGAATTATTGCAACGAATTTTATTATTTTATTGAATAATGGAATGTTTCTTAAATTTGAATTTATTTCAATCTTAAATTTATTTAAAATTGTATTAAAAATATTGGAAGTTCTGCGATGAAAATAATTGAATTCCTAAATGAAATTTTATCATTTATCAAAATAATTGAATGTTTACGTAGAATTGTATCAAAAATTTTTTTTCAATAATTAAATTATTTGATAAATTTTATGAAAATTGTAAATATTGAAAATCATTGAATTTCGAAAAACTTTTGAAAATAATTGAAATTTTGCAAAGAATTTCATTTAAATTTTTGAAAATAATTAAATTTTTGTCGAAAAATTTTGCTATTTATAAAGATAATTGAATTCTTGACGAGATATTCGTTCAGATTTTTAAAAATAATTAAATTTCTTCGAACAATTTTATTACTGTTGAAAATAATTGAATTCTTGTGATGAATAATTGTTATTTATGAAAATAATTGAATTTATGGGACGAATATTTTTATTTATAAAAATAATTGAATTTTGAAAAGAATTTTATTACAATTCCTGAAAACAATTGAATTTTGTCGAAGAATTTGTCTATTTGTAAAAATATAATTGGAATCTTGAAAGTGTTTTTAAAAAATTTATGAAAATAATTGAATTTATGGGACGAATATTTTTATTTATAAAAATAATTGAATTTTGAAAAGAATTTTATTAAAATTCCTGAAAATAATTGAATTTTGTCAAAGAATTTGTCTATTTGTAAAAATATAATTGGAATCTTGAAAGTGTTTTTAAAAAATTTATGAAAATAATTGAACTTCTAAGAAGAGTTTTATTGTTTTTAAAAATAATTGAATTCTTGTGATGAATGTAATTTAATTTTGCAGTGAATTTTATTAAAATTCTTTAAAATAATTGAATTCTTGACAAGAATTTAATTATTTATGAAAATAATTGAAAGTTTGCAGAGAATTTTATAACATTTTTTTTTTTAAATAATTGAATTATTTTGAGAAAATTGTTATTAAAATAGTAGATAAATTGAAAATAATTGAATTTCATTGAAGAATTTCATTACTTGGGATAATTGAATGTTTTAGTAGAATTGTATCAAACAATTTTTTCAATAATTAAATTATTTGATAAATTTTATGAAAATACAAAATAGTAAATATTGAAAATCATTGAATTCCGAGAAACTTTTGAAAATAATTGAAATTTGCATAGAATTTCATTTAAATTTTTGAAAATAATTGAATTTTTGGCAAAAAATTTTGCTATTTATAAAGATAATTGAATTCTTGACGAGATATTCTTTTAAATATTTAAAAATAATTGAATTTCTTCGAAGAATTTTATTTACTTTTAAAAATAATTTAATTCTTGTAATGAATATTGTTATTTATAAAAATAATCGAATTTTGTAACGAAATTTTTTTTAAATTCCTAAAAATAATTGAATTTTTGTAAAGAATTTTGTTTTCTGTCAAGATAATTGCATTAAAACTTTTGAAATAATTAAATAATATTAAAAAATTTATTCTAGACAGAATTAGAAAAAAATTTGGAAGGTTTTGTATTAGAATTCGTGATAGTTTTATAGTTTATGATGCAAACAAAAAAGAAAAGATACAAAAATTCAGAGTTTTGTTATGAATTCTACAAATTTAATTTTTTCCAATACTTTTAATAAAAATCCCTGAGTTTTCCCTAATTTTCCTGATCGATTCTACTTTCCCTGACTTTCCTGACTTCCCTAAACTGCGGCAAACCTGACTTTGTAAGATTTTATAGATCTAGTCAAGTAGAGTGACTTTTAATCATTCGCCACTGTGGTGCAAGTACAAATTAATCAGCTTTGGAATTAGAGGATGATACTTGCTGTTTGATAGTATAATCGTTATCTAAGGGAGAGTTTGTGTTGTAAATCTAGTTATTTATGAGGATTACAGGGAAATCTTTGAGGGTATGGAGGTGGTTTGCTAACTGCCACTTGAATTGGACCATGAGACTTCACACTAAGTCCATTGGATATTCCACGATTGTGCAATCAGTGTGAAATCTAGTGGGGCGTCAACATAGACATCCTAATAGGATTTCACTTGAGGCGTAACACAACAGATCCATCTGTGTACAATCCACAATGGGTTACGGATGTTACACACATGCATGTTAGTTGAAACTCCAGAGGATAATTAACCAATGTCTTCTATAGGTTTCTGACTCGAAAGATCATTCTCTGTTTATGCCCAACATTCCTTATTTCTATATATATTTATTCTTATTCCCCATTAATTTGATTTATCAAATAAAAAATATTTTTCATTATAAGCGACCTTTTTCGAGATTTCTTTTTTCTCTTGAAAATATTACCCGTGGGAGATTATTGACACTAATTCGCAAGTTAGAAAGATTCGATGACCTTTAAAGATCAATGTTCCCAGAGCGGTTTGTATTGAGTCAGAAGTTATTTTTACCGAAGTGATATTTCTTTCTTTTCCCCACCTTGAAATGGACGACGGTATTTCTTAATGGTCTGTTTTAATTTACACTCTCCAAATTCTAATGGACAAATAACTAATGCCAAAACCAGAAATTGGAGAGACACATATGTTGTATAATTTTTGAAGGCTGAGGCACGCATATATAAAATGGGGAAGAAATTAAAGTGTCATGTTCTCAGGAGACAAAATACTAACAAGGTCTTTAGTAACCTGAAACCAGACACTGTGCATATTATAGTTTTGTTTAAAGGTCATGTGAAATCGAATTCAAGCTTTAGCAAACTGTATTATTGGTGTCGTATTTCTTTATTTGTCAAATAATTGAGAAATTGAATAAAATCTCAATTTAATAGTTTTCTTGTCAAAGGATTATTACATTGATTATTTACAAATTTGCCACAGGTCTGGGAAAAGTCGGAGATTTTTATTAATAGTACTGGAAAACATTAAATTTTTAGCATTCATAAGAAAATTCTGAATTTTTGTGTCTTTTTTGTTTGCCTCATAAACTATTAAATTACCATGAATTTTAATAAAAGAAACCTTCAATTTTTTCTATTTATGACAATAATTTCTTTTTTAATTACTTAATTAAATATTAAATAACTTAATTCTTGAAGAACTATCATAAAATTATTATTTATAAATTATTTAATGAATAATTTTACTTAAAAATAACAAAAGAGTTGCGTTTACAAACTTCATAAATAGATAAACTTCAAAGGTTTCAATTTAAAATTTTAAGAACTGATTCCAGAAATTTAATTATTTTCAAAAGTGATAAACTTCGTCGTATAAATTCAATTATGTTAAAAATTTTTTGAAAATTCTCGTCAAAATTTCAATTATCTTTATAAATAATAAAATTGTTCTACAAAATTCAATTATTTTCAAAAAATTTAATAAAATTCTAGGCAAAAATTCAATTATTTTCAAAAATTTTCCTCATTTCAATTATTTTTAATATCTACTATTTTAATAAAATTTTCCAAATGAATTCAATTATTTAAACCAAATTTTAATAAAAAGTTTCACAGGAATTCAATTACTTATACGAATGTTTTATAAATTTCTTCGAACTAATTAAATTATTTTTAATTTTTTAATGAAGTTTCTTGAAAGAATTCAAAAATATTCAGAGAATTGAAAAAAAATAGTTTTGAGAAATTCAATTATTTCGAAGAATTTAAATAAAATTCTTCTAAAAATTCTATTATTCAAAAAACTTTTGACAAAATTCTTTGCAAGATTTAGTTAATAAAATTGCAATTTTAATAAAATTTTCCAATACAATTCAATTATTTTCAATACAATTCTTCTTTAGAATTCAATTATTTTTCCAAACAATACATTTTTTTTAAGGGAATTCAATTATTTTAAAAAATTTGAATAAAATTCTTCGCAAGAAATCAATTACTTTTATAAATAATAAAGTTTTTCTCGAGAATTCAATTATTTTCAAAAATTTTGCTAAAATGTTTTCTAAATTTGAAAAAGTAAAATAAAATTGATCATAGAATACAATTATTTTCGTAAAAAATAAAATTCTTCGAAGCAATTTATTTATTTCAGAAATTTTAATAAAATTCTTCCCAAGAATTCAATTCTTTTCAAAAATAAAATTTTTCACAGGAATTCAATTACCTATTTAAAAAAATTTTGATGAAATGCTTTATAAATTGAAAAAATTATAATAAAATTGATTATTTTCGAAAAGTTTTAGAAAATTCTGAGAAATTTAATTATTTAAAAAAATTTGAATAAAATTCTTCACAAGAAATCAATTATTTTGATAAACATACCTAATAAATTTTTTTTTGAGATGAAATTTTTTCCAATTATTTAAAAAAATTTTGATAAAATGCTTTAAATATAAATTTGAAAAATTATAATAAAATTAATAATAGAATACAATTATTTTCGCAAAATATAACATTCTTCCTAGGAATACAATTATTGTAAAAATTTTCGTAACAATTCAATTATTTTCATAAAGAATAAAATTCTTCGAAGCAAATCAATTATTTAAGAAATTTTAATAAAATTCTTCCCAAGAACTCAGTTCTTTTCAAAAATAAACATTTTCCGAGGAATTCAATTTAAAAAAAAAAATTTTTTTTAATTCGTCGTCAGATTTCAATTATTTATAATTTTTCAATGAAATTTCTCGATGGAATTTAATTATTTTTAAAAAGTTTTCAAAAATTCTGAGAAATTTAATTATTTTTAAAAAATTGAATAAAATTCTTCAAAAGAAATTTTCATAAATAATAATATTTTTCTCCAGAATTCAATTATTTTTACAAATTAATGTTTCATAGGAATTCAATTCTTTAAAAAAAATTTTAATAAAGTTTGTTGCAAGAATTTAATTATTTTCTCATTTTAAATATATTATAAAACATGAAGAAATTGTTCACTCCGAGTCAAAGACTCGGAGTGATCGATTTCTTCTTGTTTTGAAATGTTCACCGCTAGATGGCAGTTCAGTCGATAAAATCAGATTTCTTGCCACCTAGCGGCGACCTTGGCGTTCTCAAGTGGAGAAATTAAATGATTTCAAGTTTAATATTTTTTCGAAATAGTAAAAAAAATAATAATAATAAAACTTTATTCTTTAAAAAATAAAGTTTTAAAATAAAAAACACTAAATTGTACCGAAAAATAAAAAAGGTTGTTCTTTATTCTTTTTATGGATACGGTTTTTTTTTTTTTTTTAATAAAATTGATACACAATATTGACCTAATCGAGAGCTTTGCTGACTTCTCGATGATTGAACAGGAAGTTTTTCGAGTCTCCTCATTCCTTATTCATTCGAACATATCTCTGTCATTATTTGTTTTATTGAATTACAAGGACTATCCACTTTTTGAATGTAAAAATAAAATAAAGAAACAACGAGCAGTCGGAATGAATGAGGGGACAAAATTCGCTCTTTTTATTACGAGAACTCTCAACTAACTCGAGTCAAATATGGAGGTGAGCTCACTCGCAGGACAGCAAATAATTGATATGTCCATCCACTCAATGTTTCTTGATTCGAATGTTCGCGTCACTCTCTTCTAATAATTTCACTTTAATTTCTATGTATTTATTGATGTCACACGAGAGCACGAAAGGAAAAGAAAATTTCAAGAAAATGATGATTTCCGCTTTTAAACGAAAACTCGTTACTTTTATTAGTACTCGAATCACAACTTGACTATTGGCGAACGGATAACTTTATACATCGGATATACAGTTTTATATATATATATCTTCTCGAGTCCATTTTCTCAATAATCGATAACAATAATTGACAATTCATTACATCTTTTTATTATATTAGGCTCCATCGGAGAGAATTCAATTTTAAAATAATGACATAAACTTTGTTATAAACTTGCTAACAGGCGAAAATAGTTCATTTTCAATTTGTCAATTCTCATCGAAAGAATCTTGTTAATCGATTTTTATGTAATTATAGAAAGTTTTATAGAAAAATGCTAATCATACACGGAAAAAATAAAGTTTGATTAAAAATGAAATTGCAGATGATTATTAAATTTTAATAAACACAATAAATCAAAAGTATTATAAATAATTGAATTCTTTTGACGAAATTAAATCAAATTTTTAAGAATAATAACCGTTTTAGAGGAATTCTATTAAAATTGTATTAAAAATTATTGAAATCCTTCAAAATAATTTTATTAATTATAAAAATAATTTAATTTTGGAGAGGAAATTTAGAAAAAATTTTAGAATTCCTGTGAAATTTTTATTATTTATGAAAGTAATTAAATGTATGTGTAGAATTAGAACACAATTTTTTTTAAATAATTGTTTTCTATTGGAAAATTTTACTAAAATAGTAGATGATGAAAATCATTAAATTGAGGAAAATTTTTGAAGATAATTAAAGTTTTGACAAGCAGCATTTTATTAAAATTTTGGAAACTAATTAAATTTCGGAGAAGAGTTTTATTTTTTGTAAAGCTAATTTAAATTACTACGAGAATAGAAAACAATTTTTTTAAATAATTGAATTTCTGCAAAAATTTTATTAAAATTTTTTTTAAATAATTGAATTCTTGTGGAAAATTTTATTAAAATAATTAAAAATAAAAGATATTGAAAATCATTGAATTGAGAAAATATTTTGAAAATAATTGAAATTTTGACAAGAATTACATAAAAAATTTTTTGGATAGTAATTGAATTCCAGTGAAAAATTTTTTTATAATTTTTAAAAATAATTTAATTCCTGCGCGAAAAATTTTGAATTTAATTCTTCTCAAGAATTTTATTAAAGTTTTTTTTTAAATAATTGAATTTTTGCCAAGAATATTATTAAAATTTTTAAAAATAATTGAATTTCAGACAAGAATTTTATTGTTTATAAAGATAGTTTATAAAGATATATTAGATATTATATTAGATAGAAATTTTTACGAGAATTTAAAAAAATTGTTGAACATAATTGAATTTTTGCGTAGAATTTTATTAAAAATTTTTTCAAATAGTAGGATTTTTCTGAAAATTTTTATTTTAAAACATTGTAGATTTGAAAAATCATTGAATTGAGGAAATATTTTGAAAATAATTAAAATTTTTCCACGAATTTTATTAATATTTTGAAAAATAATTGTATTTCGGAAAAGAATTTTATTTTTTTTAAAGATAATTGAAATTTCTATGAGAATTTAAAAAAATTTTTTAACATAATTGAATTTCTGCGTAAAATTTTATTAAAATTTTTTTTTGAATAATTGAATTCTTCGGGAAAATTTTATTAATATAATTCATATTGAAAATCATTGAATTAAGGGGGGATTTTTTAAGAATAATTGAAATTTTTCTATGAATTTTATTAAAATTTCGGAAAATAATTGAAATTTCGGAGAAGAATTTTGAAAAAAATTTCAAAAATGCATTTCAATTTCATTTTCAAAAAATTTTTGAACATAATTAAATTCCTGCGAAAAATTTTATTAAAATTTTTTTTAAATAATTTGATTCTTCTAGAAAATTTTATTAAAATAGTATTCATTGAAAATCATTGAACTGAGGAAATATTTTTAATTTTATTAAAATTTTTGAAAATAATTGAAATTTTGCAAAAATTTTGTTAAAATATTTGAAAATAATTGAAAATAGTATTATTGAAAACCATTGAATTGAGAAAAATATTAATAATAATTGAATTTTTTGCAACGAATGTTATTAAAATTATTGGATAATAAATGAATTTCTGCGAAGAATTTTATTATCTATATAATTTCTGAAAATAATAATTGAATTAATTTCATTCTTGCTAAGAATTTTATTAAATTTTTTGAAAATAATTAAAATTTTCCCAAGAATTAAATTAAATTTTTTTTTTAAATAATTGGATTCCTCAGGAAAATTTTATTAAAATAGTATTCAGTAAAAATCATTGAACCGGAGGAAATATTTTGAAAATAATTGAAATTTTGCCAAGAATTTTATTAAAATTTTTGAAAAGTAATTGTTATTCGGAGAAGAATTTTATTTTTTACAAAAATAATTCAAATTTCTTCGACAATTTTTTTTTAAATATTTGACCCTAATTTAAATTCTGAGAAGAAATTGTATTACTCTTAAAAATAATTGAATTTCTGCAAAAAATGTTATTTCTTTTAAAAATAATTTAATGTTTGCGTAGAATTTAAAAAAAGAATTTTTTAAATACCTGAATTCTTTTGGAAAATTTTATTAAAATAGTAGTAATTGAAAATCATTGACTTCTTTTGTAACCGTTTTTAGTCAAAAATTTTAATATTTTAACTAAAAAATTTATTTTAATTGCTGTTTTAGAATTTATCCGCTGCGATCTATGCGAAAAATTAGATTTTTAACATTATTCTCATACTCGGAAGTCGAATCATGTTCCTGTTAGTTTGTTGGAATAACTCACACGAATATGTCAGTAATGGGTTAATGAGTTGGCAAATTAGTCCGTAGATTCTAAGGGCAGAAGGAAGTTGTTCTCTTGCACGTGCGTTGCGGGAAAAAGGAGAGGAATTAGAGTCAGTAGGAAAACTAATGCCAAAAGTTTTGAGAGAAAGAGAGAAAGAGAGAGAGAGAGAGAGAAACCTCTTGACTATACACAAACCAAAAACCGCAAAAGTTGAGTTTAGAATATACGTTGAAGGCCTTTATTACGAAACTGATGAAATCTACAATCTACTACAACCTATTGTAATATTTTCGTTATTATTCGAAGACTTTTGTTTAATTTTTGTTTAACTTTTGTTTAACTTTTGTTTAACTTTTTTTAAACTTTTGTTCAATTTTCATTTAATTTTCATTTAATTTTCATTTCAATTTGAAATGATAAATTAATTAATCAATTAATAATCAAACTCAATGTGACGTTTTATAATTAAATTTTCTCTTTCAAAAATAGGTACCGTTTTGGCGTTCCTCTGAATATGAACATTGTTAGAAAATGAGAATCACAAAACAGGTTCTTTAATCCAATATTTATTAGTCTTCACGTAATCATAAACGTTCGAAATAAATGCTATACTAATAGCGTGTAATTAAAATGTACGCATACTTGCACTTGTAATTATTTAAATCCATGAAGTTCAATTGTGTAATATTAATTACACGGGTACAATGAATCATTGTATCTTGGAGGGAAGAATAAATAACGGTTCAAAAGCTATGCGTAATTAAATGCAACAGTACCGTCAATTAATTATAGAATACTTATGGTAATTAGTAAAAACAAAGCGTAAATATTCGAAGCAATTAACAAACTGTTTAAGATCGTTATAACTTTACAAATTTCGAATATTTTTACATAAAAATATGTAAAAATACGTTCAAAAATCAAAAATATCAATTTAGTTAACAATTAATTTTGAGTCAATTTCATAAATTGGTTGAATTCATTTTTAGATGCAAAGAAAAATGATTTCTTTTATTAGTAAAACATAAAGAAAATTTACAAATTTAAAAAATAAACGGTATTTACTAATATTAGTATTTTGAGAAAGGGTTTTTTTTTATCAGAAAAGAAAAAGAAAATCAAGAGAAAAGTAGTGGACAAGTCATGTCGAATGACTGCCATAAAGCTTCTCAACATCGTCGAGAGTCATTTGCAGGGAATGCCTGGAGCTTTTCTTTTTCTAGAAAAATGCTTAGAAGGCTTCTTTACGTCTTACGTATACGGTTTCCCTCGAATACGAAAAGACAAATCTTCATTAAAAGCGGGTCACTACTTTATATTTTGAAAAACAAGAAGGAAATAAATGAAAAAAGGATTAAAGTAAATTTGAAAACAGAAAAAAAATTATTCACAATATAATATGCATATATAAATGTTTTCTCTTCGAATAAAAACTTTTATTAAGGACCAAAAAACTATGATGATGCAATTTTTTTTTTTTAAACAAACAGTAATTGTCGAAATGTGGATTATTATTCCCCTCGTAATATCGTATTTGTAGAATTCAGAAGACTCGACTAATTTAAATTTGGCACAGTTCCCATTCCTAGCTGAGTTTATGTGTATAAACTAAAGAGGTCGTCCAACCTGTTGGTTTACTTTAAAGTTTTATGACCTCATCTAAATTATACTTATAGAATCGCTAAAACTTTCGAGAATCTCATTTTCAATTTTCGTCATTTAAACTCTGCTCCTGCTGATAAACAATTAAATGTAAACTGTGTATTTTAGGGATTGCTGCAAAATTTTAATGGTAATTTTATAATTGTAAATTTGTAACATGTAAAAAATAACAAAAAAATTGATAATTAATCAAAAAAAAAAAAGCAAAAAGAGTTTATTAAATTTTTTTAAAATAACTTTTTTATTTCAACTGTTAACAAATTGAAAGTAGTGTAAATTCTTAAACCTGGAAAAAGTAGCTTTTAGTGTAACAAATAAAAAAAAGTATCCAAATAGTAGCAAATCGTAAAAAAAAGTAGTAAATAGTAGGTTTTTAGTAGATGAGTGCAAGGGCTGGAATAGTGTGTATAGAAAAAAGGGAGAAATGATAAAAGCGGATTGTTTTGAATGAATACATCTTATGATTGTTTTCAAGCTATTTTGAAATGAGAACTGCGTACTTGCGATACAGAAATTCAATCAGTTACACCAAAGGCTTAATCAGGTGGGACACTAACTCAATTTGTTCGAATTCAATATCGGTGTAGGCGCCGTTAAACAGCAAGGAAGAGGTGTGGAAATCAGTACCGGATTAAATCAATATTCTTGTGTCGGCACACAGCTTCCAGGTAGTGCATCCTTAATTTCGTAATTTAATTTATTAACGAGGATCTGACATTTACCCTATGAACGTGGATAGGTCAATCAAGACGCTAACTTCTTTTCCAATTGCCCCTCATTTTCAGAAAATTATAACAAAATTAATAATAACAATGTTTCTAGTCAAATAGTTCATCGATACAATTTTTTTGACTGAACAATTTTCCAACATCTTATTCTCCAGTAAACTTTATCAACAAAATAAAATTACTTTTTCCAAAGGGTTGCCACAAAAATTTAATTTCGTTTTTCCCTCACTTTTCCCTGATTTCCAGACTTTTTCCTGACTGATTTTGACTTTTTCCCTGACACTGAAGAATCTTCTGATTCACTACAAAAATTATTAATTAGATACTCAAAAAAATTTTAAATTATACATTTATTTACAAATTTCCTCAAAAGTAAAATTATTCGAAAACATCAATAACTTCTTTTTAAATAAATATTTAATGATTAACATTTATCTATAGGAATTAAAATTCTTCAAAACATTCAAATTCAAACCATTTCTGAAATTGGATAACTTATAAGAATTATTACAAAACATGAAGAAATTAATAACTCCGAGTCTTCGACTCGGAGCAATCGATTTCTTCATGTTTTTTATAATAATTAAAGACCAAGTGCATTAATAATAAAATAAAATTAATTCTATGCAGAATTCATAGTTAAAAGTAGGAAAAATTCTGATTTTCAAAGATTTGAATTCGAAACCTTTTCAAAATTCAATTGTTTCTAAATATTTCCCCCTTATGCTTTTAATATTTAATTAATATCTAAAATTTTAACTGAAATTATTCATTTTTAAATCAATTTATATTAGAAAGTTCTACGAAAATTTAATTATTTAAATCCCCTGTTTAAATCGAAAGATGAATAATTTATTCAATAATTGAATGTTTCTTAGAATTTAATTTTTACAAAGAATTTTATTAACAACTTTTGAAAATAATTCATTCTTTTAAGGAATTTAATTAAAATTTTACTGAAATTTATCATATTCAAGAATTTTATAACAATTTTTGAAAATAATTGAAAACTTTTTTAAGAATTTTATTAAAATTCTTTAAAATAATTGAATTCTTCAATTATTTAAATTTTTTTTATAATTATTTAAATAATAATTTATGAAAAATAATTGGATTCATGCGAAGAATTTTGATTAAATTTCATTTAAATCATTGAAATTTTGAGAAGAATATTATTAAAATTTCTGACAATAATTTAATTCTTCAAAAGATTTTTGCTATTTATTTATAAAAAAGGTAATTTAATTATTAGCGGGAATTTTTAAAAAAATTGTTTAAAAAATTAAATTTTCGGAAAGTATTTTATTAGTTTACAAAAGAATTGAATTCTTATGATAAATTTTGATATTCATCGAAATAATTAAATTTTGGAAAATAATTTTATTAAAACTCCTTCAAATAATTAATATTAAAAATCATTAAATTAAGAAAAACTTTGGAAAATAATTGAAATTTGGCAAAGAATTTCATTGGAATTTTTAAAAAATAATTGAATTTTGTAGAAGAATTTTGCTGTTAATAAAAATAATTGAAATCTTGACGAGGATTTTAAAAGAAAATTTCGAAAATAATTGAATTTCGGCGAAGAATTTTACTACTTTTAAAAATAATTGAATTTTTGTGATTAATACTTTTATTTATAAACATAATTGAATTTTGAAAAAAATTTTATTAAAATTCTTAAAAGTAATTGAATGTTGTAGAAGAATTTTGCTGTTTATAAAAATAATTGAAATCTTGACGAGGATTTTAAAAAAAAATTTTGAAAATAATTGAATTTCGCCGAAGAATTTTATTATTTTTAAAAATAATTGAATTTTTGTGATAAATATTTTTATTTATAAAAATAATCAAATTTTGAAAAGAATTTTATTAAAATTCCTGAAAATAATTGAATTTTGTAGAAGAATTTTGCTGTTTATAAAAATAAATGAAATCTTGACGAGGATTTTTAAAAAAAAATTTGAAAATAATTGAATTTCGGCAAAGAATTTTATTATTTTTTAAAATAATTGAATTTTTGTGATAAATATTTTTATTTTTAAAAATAATTGAATTTTGAAAAGAATTTTATTAAAATTCCTAAAAATAATTGAATTTTGTCGAAGAATTTTGCTATTTGTAAAAATATAATTGTAATCTTGAAAGTGTCTTTAAAAAATCTTTGAAAATAATTGAATTTCTAAGAAGAGTTTTATTGCTGTTGAAAATAATTGAATTCTTGTGATGAATTAAATGAATTTAATTTTCCTAAGAATTTTATTAATTTTCCTCAAAATAATTGAATTGTAGACAAGAATTTTATTATTTAAGAAAATAATTGAATGTTTGCAGAGAATTTTTAAAAAAATTTTTTAAATAATTTAATTCTTTTGTGAAATTTTATTAAAATAGTACATATTGATAATAATTGGATTTTATTGAAGAATTTCATTATTAGAGAAAAAGAATTGAATCTTTGCGAAAAATTTTCTTAAAAATTTTGAAAATAATATAATAATAATAATTGTTTCAAATTTTATAAATTTTATGAAAATAATAAATATTGAAAATCATTAAATTGCGAAAAACTTTTGAAAATAATTGAAATTTTTCCAAAGAAAAATCATTTAAATTTTTGAAAATAATTGAATTTTTGGCGAAAAATTTTGCTATTTATAAAGATAATTGAATTCTTTACGAGATATTTGTTCACATTTTTAAAAATAATTGAATTTCTTCAAAGAATTTTATTACTTTTAAAAATAATTAAATTCTTGTGATGAATATTGTTATTTATAAAAATAATCGAATTTTGTAAAGAATTTTTTTTAAAATTCCTAAAAATAATTGAATTTTTTTAAAGAATTTTGTTATTTGTCAAGATAATTGCAGTAAAACTTTTGAAATAATTAAATAATATTAAAAAATTCATTCTAGTCAGAATTAGAAAAAAATTTTAAATGTTTTGTATTAGAATTCGTGGTAGTTTCATAGTTTATGATGCAAACAAAAAAGAAAAGATACAAAAATTCAGAGTTTTCTTTTAAATTCTACAAATTTAATTTTTTCCAGTACTTTTAATAAAAATCCCTGACTTTTCCCTGATTTCCCTGACCAATTCTACTTTCCCTGACTTTTTCCTGAATTCCCTGACCTTTGGCAAGCCTGCAAACAATCTTTTACGTCTTCAAAATCTTTTATGATTTTAAAACTATAATGATTAGAATTTTTTTGAATTTTTTTTGCTGAAGAAATATTTTTAAGGAAAGAATAAAGTAAAGGCATAATAGAAAGGAGACTATAAAAAGCTTGGCTTCGTAAAACTTGGGAACATCACGATTTTCTCATGGTTCACGGACCGTATCTAAACCGCATGATGTTGCTCGAACTGACCCAGGTCGGGTCAAGTCACGTCAGAGAAATGTCCATTCGTCGTTACAGGACCAAAGAAAAATAGTATGAATTTACGACATGGCGACGCTCGTAACTTTACCTAGTCTTATCTCGTCAATGTAAGACTCGCTCGTTCATCAATTTACTCGCAGCTTCTTACATGACTTGAACAAAGCCCGGAAAGCCTCTTCGAAAAGATGTTTTGAATTATTACGTACAATGCGGAGTTGGAGATGCGATTTTACGTCAGGGAAATTGAATTATTGAGTTCATGATGTATCATAATTCTCTCTGTCATGCTTTTCCTTTTTTTTTCTTTTTGATTATTTTATTCAATCATAATTCCATAAAATCTACCACTTGACTCCTCTTGATAACAATAATTATTTTCGATAAGTTTTAAAAAAAAAGACGATTCATCTTCTTTCCAACAAATTCGTTGTATTAGAGGGAAAAAAACGGATTAAAAAAATGACACACGCGACATAATTTTATTTTACAACCCCTGCAAACGCAGTTTATGTGAAAATCGATTTTACTTGATAGTGGAAAATTTTAATCGTGAAAATATTGAAAAACGACAAATAATAATATCTTGTAATGGACGTAACGTAATTTTTTATTTAGGAAGTGAACTGAACTGGGCTAAATTTGTGAAGAATTAGATTATTTTTTTGTTTTTAAGAATACTAAAGGGTAAGTTTCACAGGTGAACATTGAGAATGAAGATTAATGATACCACTCGCAACTAATGAGAACCCTTGCTGCAGTCAGTTAAGGATACTAATGAGGAGACAGTTTAAATTGACGTTGCTAATCAGACACAAAACATTTCAAATATAATTCTCAGAGCATCTTGTACAACTGTTGTACTCAAAGATACTTTACTGGAAAAATAAAAAATTATGTTAAATAAATAGAAAATTTAAATTGAAGACATACCAAATTTCGCACTCACCTACTAAAACCTACTATTTCCTACTTTTTTACGATTTACTACTATTTGGTTACATTTTTCAAATTCAATTATTTAAAAATTCTATAAAATTCTCCGTAAACATTCAATTATTTTCATAATTAATAAAACTTTCACAGGAATTCAATTATTTAAAACTCAATTTTCATAAAATTCTTTAAAAAAAAATCATTTGTTTAAAAAGATTTTTATAAAATTCTTCCCAAGAATTTAATTATTTGAGAAGAAATGTAATAAAGTTCTTTGCAAGAATTCAAAATTTTTTTTTAGAAATAATCAAAAATCTTCTCAGGAATTCAATGATTTAAAAAAATTTTTAATAAAATTCGTTGCAAGAAGTAAATTATTTTCATAAGTAATATAATTCATCGCAGAATTTCAATTATTTTTAATAGAATTTTAATCAAACTGAATAAAAAATGTAATTATTCTTAAAATTTTTAATAAATTCCGCAAAAAAATGCAATTATTCTTAACAATTTTAATAAAATTCTTTGAAAGAATTCAATTCTGCAAAATTCAATTATTTTCAAATATTTTAACAAAAATTTGCAGAATTTCAATTATTTTCAAAACTTTTTAAAAAATTCTTGGGAAAATTTTAATTATTTTCAAAAAATTTAATAACATTCTGAGCAAATAATATAATTGCATTAAAAAGTAACAAAACTCTTAGCAGAAATTCAATTATTAATTTCCTTGCAAGAATTAAATTATTTTCATAAATAATAAAACTGATGGCAGGATTTCAATTATTTTTAATAAAATTTTAATTGAATTCCTCGAAAAAAATGCTGCTATTCTTAAATATTTTATTAATATTCTTCAAAAGTATTTGATATCATTTGTTTATTAGGATTTCATATTTATTCTCAATACAATTTTTAATTAAATTTCTTGAATGTATTTAATTTTCAAAAATTTGAAGCAAATTCTTTGTAACAATTTAATTATTTTTAATATCTACTATTTTAATAAAATTTATCAAAAGAATTCAATTATTTTTATATATAATAAAATTCTTCTTAGAATTTAATTATTTTAAAAAATGTTAATAGAATTCAATTCTTTAAAAAAAATTTAATAAAATTCTTTTCGAGAATTCAGTTATTTTCAAGAATTTTGTCAGTAAATTATTTATTTTCTTTTTCCATTAAAATAATTGAATTATCGTAGAACTTTTTAACAAGAATTGATTTAAAAATGAATTTCTGATAAAATTTTGGATATAATAATTAAATATTAGAAGCTGTATAATAGTGTAGATTTTTAGAAATAATTGAATTTCAAACGATTTTTTGAATTGAAGTCTTTGAAAATTTTAATTCTTGTAAAAATATAATAATATTTAAATATTCATGAAAAAAATTTATTATTTACTATTTTCCAAAAGATTAAATTTTGAAAGAGTTACAATTGTATTTTTCGAAAGAATTAAATTCCAAAAAAGTTTTCATTGAAGGTTTACATTGAAGGTTTTACGTCATATACAATATTAATTTCTGTGGAAAAACAAATATTTCAATATATAGATATATATATTTAACAGAAATTCTTAATTTTTGGTTAACTTAATTTAGAAATTTTTGAAACAAAATTAGTCTTTTGAAAAGTTGTAATTAAAATTTTTTTTTAGGTAAGTCAGTTAAATTTTCGTATGTAATTTAAAAAGTTTAAATTAAATTTGCATTTAATTGAAGATTTTGTCAAATTTAATTGAAATAAATTTTATATATTGTAAAGAATTTTATTTATTTCCTTTTAAAAATTATTTTTAAACATAATTGTATTTTTGAAGAATTCTAATTAAAAATTTTAGAAAAATAATTAAACTTCAAAAAAATTCTCTGAATTGAAGTTTTTAGTATAAGATTAGAGAAAAAAGTAAATATTTTGGATGGAAATCAAGAAAAAGAAAGGAAAATACTGAATTAAATTTTTGACAATCGACTACAACTATTTTTTTTTTAATTTTTTTAGTCTTTTTAGTATTTTTTTAGTCAAATTTAATTTTTCGTTAACTATTTTTTTAGTCTTTTTAGTATTTTTCTATTTAAATTTAATGATTCGTTAACTATTTTTTAATCCTTTAGTATTTTTTTAGTCAAAATTTAATTTTTTAGCCTTTTTAGTATTTTTCTAGTCAAATTTAATTTTTCGTTAACTACTTTTTACTATTATTTTCAGTTTTAAAGATATTTTTTGCTACTTTTTTATAATGAATTAAACATAAAATATTTTTATATTGAAATATTAAATAAGAAAAAGTAGTGGAAAATAAAATAGTTTCGCTACTATAGATAAATTTAGTTGCATAAACACTTTTTGTTTATTTATCCATTAGCATAAGGTTTGTAACAAGTTTTCTTTAAATTTCAGAAACAAACCGAAAAAATTGAATGCTCATTTTCTTGAAAGTAACTTTAACGGCGATATTGAAAGTGTGTCACGCGATAGGAAATAATCAGTTGTACAGGCATTTCGTAATCCTATTATTATTATATGTACATGTGGGAGGGAGTTTAAAAAAAAGTGGCAAACTGTATCTATTTGATTAAAATGACAGTTCATTCAAGGACAGCAATTTTCCAGTACCAACTACTTATTAACTTATTATTAACGTGTTCGTGAAGCCTATAATTTCTCCTTCTCTCTCGCTCTTATTGTTGAGGATGAGCTTTATCTCTCTACTCGTGAAATATTTTTAGAGCGACCTCGTGTACATAACCAAACGCGTTGCAACAGACGTGATCCAGCCATATAGGAGTTATTGTAAGAGCTTTCTCATAAATCAGAAAAAACTTTTCTTTATGTTCCACAAAGATCAATAAGTTCAACTTTGCGGTTTCTTGGATAAAAAAAGACCAAAAAAAAATGCATTTATTCCGTAAAAATAAGAATTTTTTTTTATTTAAAAACTAAATTTTCATGTTTTAAAAAATTGAATTTTAAAAAATTGAATTAAAAAATTCCTCGAATGTTGAATTACTCTAATAACTGTTCGGAATATTATTACACGTGTGTTTAAATTTAAATTATAAGAGTAGGCAAATAAAACAGCAATTGTTTAAACAGTGCTTACGTAGATACAGATAAAGTATACAAACATGAAAAATGAAAAAAAAAATTAACATATAAAAAATTTAAAAAGGATTAAAAAAATATCAGTTGTCTTGGAATTTTTAACAACTCGATCGGTAACGTCATAATCTATCGATATGCCCTTAAGGCCTATTGATGTGCTTTTTTCGCTTTCTTTCACCAAATTATTGCCAAACATCAATCACTGCATTTTGACGTTAATATGCACCAAAATCTTGATAATGGCCGGAAGCATCAAAAAAACAAGTATGATCGATTGCAATTTTTATAAAGACCGATTCCATCCGTCTGAAATTCTCATTCAAAAAAAAAAAAAAAAAACGTGTCGCGCATTTTTAATATAATCTTTTTATAACGTTTATCCTTTGCTTCTAATTGCAGGTTTATATTAATTTTTCAAATTATTATTATTATTTTTTAAACACTGAAATAATTTCAAAAAATATTTTTAAAAGTCAAATATGAAAAAGTGAAAATTTATACCAAAGATTAAATAAAAAAATATAAAAAAGTCGAAAAAGTTGTTCATTTAATTCATATGCATAATTTTATTTTGTATTCTGCTAATTTTCCCCTTTCACTGATTTCTAAATTCAATTTTTCAAAACTTGAATAATTTTGTTAAATAAATAATTATTATTTGTTTTTACAAGGGTAAAAAAAATTAGAAAAATTTCGAATTAAAATCTGAAATTTAATATTTTCTTAAAATTACAATTATAACCCTTCCAAAATTAAATTATTTTCTACAACTTTTAACTAAACTTCATTTCCAAATCAATTATTTTTTTTTTCTTCGAATTATTTAAATACAAAAATTCAATTTTTTATAATTATTGTAACTGTAATTGTTTATGGTTCTTTTTTATAAAAGTTATTGAGAAGAATTACTGCAAATGTTTAACCAAAAATGTTCAAAGTAACTGATTTTTAAAAAATTATAATAAAGAAATTCTTAAAATTAATTTTTTAAATATATTTTTAAGAAATTTTTGAAAGTTTTCAGGTTTTTAATTTATACAATAGAAAAATTTCCAAATAATTGAAATTTGGTGAAATTAATAATAGTTGAATTTTTGCAAAATATAAAAAGAAATAATCAAATTTTCACGAAAAATTTAAATTTTAAAAATAAATATCAACATTTTTTAATAAAATTCATTTTTAATAATTTATTTTTGTTCGAAGATAATCTTCAAACAAAATAAATAAAATCTTTATAAACCTTTTTTTTAGACTTTTTAAAATTTTGGAGATAATTTTTTTTTAAATAATTGAATTCTTTAGGAAATCGCTAGAAAATAATTGAAAATTTGCCAAGAATTTTATTATAATTTTTAAAAATAATTAAGTTTCGGAGAAGAATTATTTTATTTATAAAGATAATTTAAAATTTTTTTTTTAAATTGTCACATAATTGAATTTCTGCGAAGAATTTTTTTATTTTTGAAAATAATTGAATCCTTGTAAAAAATATATTATTTATTCTAATAATTGAATTATTGCTAAGAAAATAAAAAAAATTTTGTAAATATTTGAATTTCTAAGAAATTTTTACTATTTATGAAAATAATTGAATGTTTGTGTAGAGAATTTTATTAAAATTTTTTATAAGTAACTGAATTCTTTTTGAATATTTTTAAAAATAATTAAAATTTTGCTATGAATTTTATTAAAAGTTTTGAATAAAATTGAATTTCGAAGAAGAATTTTATTATTTATATAGATAATTGGAATTTTTAAGAGAATTTTTAAAAATTTTTGAACTCAATTGAATTTCTGTGAAGAATTTTATTATTGAAAATAATTGAAATTTTGTAATGAATTTTATTATTCATGAAAATAATTGAATTATTAAAAAAAATTTTTTAAAAATTTGTAAATTTGTCTAAAAACGAAAATTTTAAAAAAATGTTAATTTATTTTGTTCGAAGATAATTATTGTCTATCAAAAATGAAACAAATAAAAATGAATTTTAAAAAATTATAATGAAACAATTATAAGCCTCAGTTTTTTAGAAATATTGACAGTGTAACATTACGAAAACAATTGAATTTCTTTAAAGAATTTTTGTACAATTTAAAAGAAACTAATTTTTTGTTGAATTTTAATAAAAAATGTTGAACATGATTGTTTTCTCCAAACTGTTAAAAAATAATTCTAAAAAATTTTAATGTTATTATTTTTTCTACGCATTTGAATTTTCGGAAATATGTAATTGAAATTATTGAAAATAATTGAATTTTAAAAAGTTACAAGGAAAAAATTCTATAAGTATTATTTTTTTCAATAATTTTTTTCAAAAAATCAATTATTTTCAGTTAAATTTTACAAAATTTGAATTATTGAAAAATCTTTTAATTGTATTTATCAAAAATTTAGTTAGAAAAATAATTCAAAAATAATTTATGAAAGATTTGTCTATTTATACTTTTTACACTATAAATGTCGAAATAAATTGCATTTTATACAAAAAATGGGGTTTTTGTGTCAAAACTTGGAAGAAAAGTCGAAAAAGCCGCAATTATTGAAAGTAAGTCGAAAAAAGTTTCATTTTTTGAAAATAGTCGAAAAAGTCGAAAAAGTCATAATAACCGAGGCCTGAAAAAAGTATAACAGAAAAAAAGTTTCTCTCTACTACAATAAAAAATTAAAACTAATACCAAAGGACAATATTTTATCGTTGAAAGTGAATTTAATTTAAAGCAATTTCCAGTCGAAATTGTGAGATGTTTAAAATATTCAACATGAATTGGAGATGAGTCATTTCCATTAGAACTTGTGGTCCATATTCATCACTAACCTTTTAAATTAGATCTATCCTAAATTTTGTATCTGTCAAACGTTTTTGTTTGTTTCTTCTTACAGAATATATTAAATGTTAGCGAATTTTCATAAAACGTCAAATAAACAAATACAGGAAAAAATTATTTATAGCAAAAAATACTTTCAGTATAAAATAAAAATTGAAACGAACATAAAAGAGCAAATTGAAAAATAGAAAAAAGCATTGTGACATTTATAGGAAAAGTTATTTGTATCACTAAAATTTAATAATTAAAAAATCATTTGAAAAGTGTATTTTAAAATTTTTTTTTATTGAAGTTCAAATAAAAAGAATCTTTAATATTGCCCTGGGGGAAAAGATTGGTTCACATTCTTTACATAATTATTTTCAAGTTCGAAGCTAATAATTTAAATACCGAAGAGCGGCATAATAATAAAGTTGTGGTGTTTTGAAATGATTTTCATTTTTTTTTACAAGAAATGTATGTAATGAAGAGGTTGTTACCCCTAAATAAAATGCTAATCGTTTCCTACTAAAAACATTCTCTGAGTGAATATTACAGTATTTACTTTGACAAAATTATTCCAGGTATATAACTAAAGAAATGCGGGACAAAACTACGAATTTCGATTTACTGTTTATATTTATACTAAAATTTTTATAGTTTTTTCGTTCTTTATTGAATGAAGTACAATTTTTTTTAATAAAAAAAATTTTTCCGATAATAATAGATGAAATTTAATTTTGCCTTTTATAAAAACTGTGGAATGGGACAATTTTGCATTAATGATTGCGCATAAATCTGGAGATTCACTAATTACGAGTCAATTAGAAACTTTAGTAGTGATTGGCAAAGGATCAGATTCTCGTTATTATGGACTTTCCCTTATCTCGCTAAGGAGTGGAAAACTTGGATTATGGAACACAGAAACTCGATCTTATACAAGAGAAGAATCATTTCAGAATAACTGCCGACGCGATATGGAGAGGATTGTAAAGTCCTTTGTTCTTTCTAAGAAAGTATCAATGATTTCTGTTGAGAAGTAATTAAAAACTCACTTCAACTCTGTCAACGGGAGAATTTTCTTTTGCTTGCAAAAAATAACTGCCTGTAAGTGCACTACAAATTTTATACAGAAACCTAATTAAATAGTTGAGATGTTTTTTTTTTGTTAAGTACCAGTTTTTCGTATCTTGAGAATTTAACTATTTTTTGCGATTCGTCTAAACTAATTAGTTATCAGTTTTTTTTCTTTTTCTTTTTCTTAGAATTTCCTAAAGAACGTAATGAATAGCAAACTTAAAAAATATTTCCAAGTAGTTAAAATTTTAAGCACTAAAAACTTGATCAACTTTAAACCCTTGATCGACGTATGTTAACTAAAAAGCTTTCCTATTACAGAATCTGAAATTAGTTTAATTTTTAAAAAAATTCTTTTTGATTTCTTTAAATTGTCATTAACAGTAATTTTTGTTTCTTCAAACAACATCTTTGATACTAGCAAAATAAAATTTCTAAAGAAGAATTTTGAAATTATTTTTCACTCGTCCTCTTCGAGTGCTGAATTAATTGACCGATTTTGTGTTTGTAGAGGCAGGAAAAAAAGATTTTTTTATCATTTCGTCTCGATCGTTGATTCGATTTTGATCTGGATGAGAGCATCGGCTCGTATTTGTATTTTAAACAAGGCAGTCATCTGCATCCAGTTTTCTGGAGCCACATAAGCCAGTTTGGTACGAATGGGTTCTCTCTTTGTTCTGCTGCTCGTTTGCCACGTGTACAAATTCTATTATCGTTGCGTAATGACGCGTTACTTGTTGCAATTAATCGTATCCTGGGAACTGGCTCCTCTCCCTACAGCATATTACACATACATACAAACACAAGTGTCGGAGATAACGTCCGTTTATCAATATTTCACTTCAGTTTATTAATTTGAACTCCACTTATACGTATATCAATTACTGGCATCATACTTTTTTTATTGCGTTTTATATACTACGCGGCATGTGAATTTCATTCACGTGGATAGTAGACTATTTAGTCTAATAATTTCTTAATTGCAAAAATAAAATAATACTTTATTTTGTATAAATTTCAAATACGTGGAAATATAACAGGGTTGCCACAGGTCAGGGAAACCTGAGAACTCAAAGAAAAGTCAGGGATTTTTATTAAAAGTACTGGAAAAAATTTAATTTGTAGAATTGATAAAAAAACTCTAAAATTTTTTGTGTCTTTTTTCTTTTGTGTTTGCCTCATAAACTATGAAACTACCAGGAATTCTAAAATACAAAACCTTCAAAATTTTTTTCTAATTCTGACTAGAATGCATTTTTCAATATTATTTAATTATTTCAAAAGTTTTAATGCAATTTAAAAATTTTTAATGCAAGATAATTATCTTGATAAATAACAAAATTCTTTACAAAAATTCAATTATTTTTAGGAATTTTAAAAAAATTCTTTACAAAATTCGATTATTTTTATAAAAAACAATATTCAACCAAGAATTCAATTATTTTCAAAAGCAATAAAATTCTTCGAAGAAATTCAATTATTTTTAAAAATTTCAACGAATATCTCGTCAAGAATTCAATTATCTTTATAAATAGCAAAATTTTTCGCCAAAAATTAAATTATTTTCAAAAATTGAAATGAAATTCTATGCAAAATTTCGATTATTTTCAAAACTTTTTCGCAATTCAATGATTTTCAATATTTACTATTTTCATTAAATTTATCAAATTTGAAACAATTCAATTATTTTCAAAATTTTTAAGAAAATTTTTCGTAAGGATTCAATTCTTTTTCCTAAATAATGACATTCTTCGATGACATTCAATTATTTAAAAAAATTTTTTAAAGACACTTTCAAGATTACAATTTTATATTTTTACAAAAAGCAAAATTCTTCGACAAAATTCAATTATTTTCAGAAATTTTAATAAAATTCTTTTCAAAATTCAATTATTTTTATAAATAAAAATATTCATCCCAAACATTGAATTATTTTTAAAAATAATAAAATTCTTAGCAGAAATTTAATTATTTTGAAAATTTTTTAAAGACACTTTCAAGATTACAATTATATTTTTAGAAACAGCAAAATTCAATTATTTTCATCGCAGAATTTCCAATATTTTTAATACAATTTTAAATAAATTTAAGATTTAAATAAATTCAAATTTAAGAAACATTCCATTATTCAATAAAATAATAAAATTTGTTGCAACAATTCAATTATTTCGATAAATATCATAATTCATCATAAGAATTCAATTCTTTTGAAAACTAATAAAATACTTTCCGAAAATTAAAAAATTCCCGTTGAGAATTAAATTACCTTTTTTATAAATAGATAGCGAAAATCTTCTCAAGAATTAAATTATTGTCAGAAATTTTAATAATATTCTTGGCAAAATTTCATTGAAACGAAATTTAGTAAAAATTCTTCGCATGAATTCAATTATTTTCATAAATTTAAATTCTTCTCAAGAATTCAAATATTTTAAAAAATATTTATAAAATTCTTCAAAAAGTTTTCAATTATTTTCAAAAATTGTTATAAAATTCTTTAATATGATAAAATTGTTATAAAATTCTTTAATATGATAAAATTTCAGTAAAATTTTAATTAAATTCCTTTAAAGAAATTATTTATTTTCAAAAGTTGTTAATAAAATTCTCTGCAAAAATTAAATTCAAAAAAAAAAAACATTGAAACATTCAATTATTGAATAAATAATTTATTTTTGTATTTAAATAATTGAATTCTCGTAGAATTTTTTAATAAAAATTAAATTAGAAATGAATTTTAGTTCAAATTTTAGATAATAGTTGAATATTAAAAGTATTATAGCTGGAATTTTTAGAAACAATGGAATTTTGAAAAAGTTTCAAATTAAAATATTTGAATTTTTGATTTTTTGATATTTTTAACTAACAATTTGCAAAATTCAATTATTTTCATATCAATATTCATCACAAGAATTCAATTATTTCCAAAATTAATAAAATTCTTCGCAGAAATTCAATTATTTTCAAAACATTTTAAAAATTCTCGTCACTATTTCAATTACTATCTTTATAAATTGCAAAATTCTTCGCTGTAATTTTTCAAAAATTTTAATAAAATTCTTGACAAAATTTCAATTATGTTCAAAAATTTCCTCAATTCAAAGATTTGCAACATCTATAATTACTTTAATAAAATTTCTGAAATGAATTCAATTGTTTGAAAAAAATATTAATTAAATTCTACGCGAACATTTAATTATTTTCACTTTCACAGGAATTCAATTATTTATCAATTTTTTATAAATTTCTTCGAAATAGTTCAATTATTCTCAGAAATAATAAAATTTTTCACAGGGACTCAATTATTTTCATGAATAATATAAAATTCCTTTTAGAAATTCAATTTCTTTCGTAAATAATAAAACTCATCGCACAATTTTAATTATTTTTTCTAATAAAAATTAATTTGAAAATGAATAATTTCAGTAATAATAATTAAAGATTAGATAGATTAGATAATAATTAAATATTAAAAGCATTAGAGGGGAATATTTAGAAATAATTGAATTTTGAAAAGGTTTCGAATCCAAATCTTTGAAAATCAGAAGTTTTCGTACTTTTAACTAATAATTCTGCGTAGAATTAATTTTATTTTATTATTAATTCACTGAGTTATCTTTAATTATTATAAAAACATGGAGAAATCGATTGCTCCGAGTCGAAGACTCGGAGTTATCAATTTCTTCATGTTTTTTAATAATTAAGTTATCGAATTTCAAAAAGGTTTGAATTTGAATGTTTCGAAGAGTTTAAATTTCTATGGAAAAATAATAATTAAATATTTTTTTTAAAAAAAGAGGTAATTGATGTTTTTGAATAATTTTACTTTTGAGAAAATTCGTAAATAAATGTAAAAGGAACATTTTTTTGAGTATCTATTAATTTTTGGAGTGAATCAAAATATTCTTGAGGGTCAGGGAAAAAGTGAAAATTTTGTGTGGAAATCAGGGAAAAAAGAAATTAAATTTTTGTGGCAATTCTGTATAAACATCCGAAGAGTAGAATCCAATTTTGAAGTTATATGTAAAGAAACGTTCTATATTCACCAAAAGTCATGTATACTTGAAATACAAATAACAATTAAAATCTAACAAAACACAACTATAAATATTCAATTTGCAAAAAAGCAGGAGAGCCCCTTTCCTCTTTTCCTTTTCAAATTAATTTTTTTCAAAGACAATTTCTACAACGTCAGCGTGGCTTTTGGAATATTCATCACTCCTTTTAAACCAGGCGATAACGGCTCTTGGGATAAATAAAACCGTGAAAGTTGTTGCTTCAACGAAGTCCATTTAAAAACGAGTTTCATTTATATCGTCGTCCTATACCAAAGTGAATTCTCTTAAATACATATATATATACAAAATTTCCCTAACATTTTTTCCAATGTGAGAAAAATGAAAAGAAGAAAAGCCACAAATGAATACAAGAAAGAAGTAAAAGAAAAAATGAAAACCTAAAAAATAGTGTAAGAAGAAAGTAGAGTCTTTCAGGGCAAAAAAAAAAAAAAAAAAAAAGGTGGAGAAAATTAAAGACACAGAACAAGGAAAACCACGAGCAGAAAACATGAAAGTAAAGACGCGAGAAACCGTACATTATTTCTTTTTTCCCCCTCTTAAAAAAGAAAAGAGAAAAATTAAATATCCTTTCAACATTTTGTATATACAACTCTTTACGGTGAATTTATTTTTCATTTAGGTTCCAAGTTGTACTCAAATTAAATCAGTCCGGAATGTTGTATTTGATTATAGCGACAGTACATGGACCTTAATTAACGATTCTTTAATCTTGGGCAATTAGTGTGCGCCCTTCGAAAACAAAATCGAAATGTCTCCCCTTTCTCTTTTATCTTTATTTCTTTATCTAATTATACATTTTCTCCAAACTACAATTTTCGGCTGATTTTTATATCTCTATTTTAAAATTAAGATGCTGATCAAAATCAGTTAAAAAGAATCGTTTGAAATTATTCTTTCATATTATATCGGACTAATATTTGATATTTTCTTTAAATTTGTGACACTGAAAGCTGCATTTTTTCAATTTATTTGCAAAATTTGAACTACTTTAAATTTTAAAATTTAAATTCGCTAATAGTTGAAGTAAAAAATATATTAATTTATTATTAATAATTAATAAATATTCTTTTTAGGAACAATTCAAAAATTGTTTGCAAGAATTCAATTATTTTAACAAATAATATATGAATACTTTTCATTTCTGAACTTTTGTGTATTATGAAGAGAACAAGTGAAGATTCTGATTAGCGTTAAGCACTGCATGTCAAATACAAAGGATGTAGAGAATAAGAAAAGTTTGTCGCCTCGCAGAAACCGCAAGATCCCAAAAAAAAAGAGGTGCGCGATAGTGTTTGTGGTGAAACCGGTTTTTTTTCACCAACTTCTTTCTCTGCGTCCATGCAATCAGCTGCTGGAGAGAGCGAAAGGACACCAAAATGAAAAATAATACCTGCGAGGATCTTGACCTAGAAGAATGGCAAGAAATTCAAGACTAGACAGTGCGGAGAAGTGAAGGACGAATACTGAACTTGAATTATCAGAACGAATTTCTGATTTTAAATTTTTTAATTAAATTTTTCAATGAAATTTTTAAATTAAATTTTTAAATGCAATTTTTAAATTAAATTTTTAAATAATCAAATTTTTATTTATGATCAAAAAACAAAATAATAACTTAAATATAAAAAAAAATTGAATCAACATAGAGTATACTGTTGGAAGTAGGTGAAATATCTCAAAGACTACTGTGAAAAAAGTGAATTTTAATAAACGTTTGTAAATCGGTTCTCGAGCGCAAGAAGCTAAATTAATTTATTTCCAGAATAAGTTTTACTTTTACTTCAACCGCCGAGTGATTTAATTTTTTTTCTCCTTTGTGAAAAGAGAAGGAAGAAAATTATGATACTGTTTCTGTTATACACTCAGAAAAATGGTTTTTGAAAACCAAGTTAAAAACGCTGTTTCACATAGTAAAATATCGAATCGTTATGAGATATAATTAGAAAAACTACCAGTTCTAATATTAAGTACTATTTCGTGATAAATAGTGCTATTTGTACATAGTAGAAATTGCCATTTTTTAAAAATGGTATCTTGAATTATTTTACATAGTTTTTTGAACTATGACGCGTTAGATGTTTTGCAAAGTGTGTAGTTATTTCAGTTAATGCTTTAAAGTATCTTTTACTAAAGTATACAAAGTATGGAATATTTTTTTAAATACATCAAATACAATTTAAGAAAAGGATAAATTATTATTTACAATACGACAATTATGATGCTAGTAAGTCAAAATAGTATCTTACATAACAAAAACTCTTCATTAAAAAGTGTTTTATAACATTAATGCATATTATTTTATGCCATTAGAAATAACTAAAAATGTGTATTTATAATAGCATTAAGTTCTACGTGTTGTAGGAGTATATGCTATTTCACATAGTAAAAAAATCAATGAGAAAAATTGCCCCTTAACGTCTGAATATAATAGCTGCAAGACCCTTGCGCTACGAGTGGACCATACTATTTCACATAGTAAAAGATCTTTTACTATGTGAAATAGTACGGTCCACTCATAGCGCAAGGGTCTCAGACCTACTAAAGCAAGTTAACGCACTGATTCAATGAATAACTGGAATTCTTTTTTTTACATGGTGGACATTACTATTTTACACTGTGAAATTACATGTGTTCACAACACAGTACATTTTTTTTATAATAGAAAGGGCCATCAGCATCGTTTTTAGTTTTAAAAATAGACTTTCTGTATACCAACGTGTACTGTATACATTCAGTCGTCTCTGAAAACTCCAAACTTAAAGACGTTAATATTCTTGTTGTTCTTGTGTTGAGTGTTAGCGTCATGACGCCAAAAATATCCTGAAATACTAAAGGCGCTATCAAATTTAAGGTAAATATTGAAAAATTATCGTACTATTTAATTAATTAATTAATTAAAGTTACAAAAATTGACACTGCTTTCTGAACATGTAACTTGGAACTATTAGTATGTCTGTATAGTATAAGATAATTGAATGTGTCCAGTAATGAGAAGTGAATGTATTATATTAAGTACCTATTTCTCTATTTATTGTAGTTAATGCTTGATTTTGATCAACTTTATCCCGGAAGAACATTGGCTTTGGAAACAAGTTAGAGACCGTTTTGCAATCAAATCTTGCAATTATTGCGAACAAGTCGAGTACCAAAAACTCTGGAAAATCAAACTCTTCTTTTAGGCGTGGATAAACTACCGCCAAGTAAGCAAAAATGAACTAAAATCACTTTTTTACAGAAGCGTAGCCCATAATTTTTTCTGGTTACGCCTCTGATTTTTTAAAAAATATTTTATATATATTTTATTTAATAAATGCTGACTTTTTTAACTTTACAGACGCTCAAGATGCAGTGGTTTTACACCTTTTGTCTACCATGATCATACCAATACAGATGAAGTACGGATCAACAAACGAAAAGCAAACAACTAACCAAGGTGCAGCAGTTTAGTTTGGAAAAAGTTTATAAATGGTACAGTTAGTCATTTGAAAACATTAAATACATTGCTAAAAAGTGAATTTAATTTTTAAGATGACGTATTGAAACCATTACAATTAAGTGTATTCATTATTTTAAACTTTTACTATGTATATATTTATTTTAGATTAATAAACATTATTATTGATGATTTAAATTTAAACTTTTACTTTTGATTTATTAAAGCTTTTGTTTCTAGCAATTTTAATTATTCCACAAAATTACAATCCTTATTTAAAATAGTTAATATTTCCATGAATCATCATTCTGACAGCTATTAAACATACTCTCTAAAACTGAAGTAGTAAAATTTGACTGAGAATCACTGACTCTATTCTCGCGATTTGAATCAGTGAAATTTCACTGAAGATCAATTAAAAATGATTGAAATTTCAGTCATTTTTCACTGATTGGACAATTAAAAAATAACTGAAATTTTCAATATGTGTGACAGAAATTTTCAGTAGTTTTTTAATTGTCGAATCAGTAGAAAATGACTGAAATTTCAGTTATTTTTAACTGATTTTCAGTGAAATTTCACTGATTCAGATTTAGAGAGTAACCTTTCTAAATATTTCTGCATTACATTTATAATTATTATATGTAGTGGTATTTACCACGTTACATAATCTCAAGACAATTTTACATTATGTTCAAAGTCATTTAGTACTAGCGTCGTGCACTATTAAAATAGTGGAGTTTACCATGTGGTTCATCGCGCAGTCATTCATTTAAAATAGTAGAGATTACCATGAGGCATAGCGCGCTAGCCTTTCTCACATAGTAGGTTCAAGTATTTGAAATTGTTATACTTTCTAGGCAGAAAAGTTACCCTTACTATGTAACCAAGTTCCAAAAAATGTTTACATAGTTGGAACTAATATAATTAATAATATCAAATACTTTGGTACCCTAGTACAAAATACTCAATAAAATATTACACATTACGATTAACTCGATGTGTCACGAAAATACTATGTGAAATAGTTTCAGCTTCTATTTTTAATAGTAATTTTAACTGAAAATTTTTCTCCGTGTAAGCCAAACGAAATTGCTTTCAGTGAAAAGAAGGAGAAAATGTATTCAGACTTTAATAAAACGAATAATAATGACGATAAAATTTAATCTTTCTGATATATGCAAACTTAAGGGTAAAAAGAAAAATGTCTACGGGGACAATGATGTACTTAAAATTCTTTAATTAAAGAATTTTTAATTTTTGACTTTTAGTTTTTAGCCTTTATTTTAAAGATTTAAAAGGTTTAAAATGTTTAAAAAGTTTAAAAAGTTAAAAGTTAAAAAGTTAAAAAGTTAAAAAATTAAAAAATGTTTAAAAATGTAGACTAAAGTCTACATTTGTTAAACCTTTTAAATCTTTAAAACTAGGTCATCTTCTCAATGTTATGTCTGTAATTTCGAGTGATTTTTTCTTTTCGGATAAAATTCAAAATTCTTTGATTAGATATTTTTCAAGTTCTTGAATTGATTGCTCGTTATCGGAATAAATTTCAACAGCAACAATAGAGAGAAGTTTTCTCGCGCATTGACAATCTTGGCAAAGCCAATCGATGTCAACGGCAGATTAGGGAAACCGAATACCCTTCTCTGGCTTATCAACCTCGATAGTCGCGAGCCATGAAATTAGACCAGAGTCTCTCTCTGTCTCCTAGACAGGAAATTTAAGTAGATATATTACAATTCACAATGCCAATAAATATGTACAATAAACAAAGAATTAGCATTAAAACTTATTCCAAATTTGAATCAGTGACTGTCTCTTTGCTTATAAATATTTAAATTAGTAAATTTGACTAATAAATTGGTAAAAAATACTATTTATTATTGTCTACTCATATATAGTAGTATCTACTACTCTCTAAATTTGAATTAGTAAAAATGTTTACTAACTTAAATTAGTGACTTACTTTTTGTTTTTGAATTAGTAATTTTTACTAATAAATTAGTGTAAATTACTATTTACTAGTAAAATTATTTTTGCTAGTAAAATTTACTAGTAAAATTTAGTAGTAAAAATAAATTAGTGTAAATTACTATTTACTAGTAAAATTATTTTTTCTAGTAAAATTTACTAGTAAAAATAAATTAGTGTAAATTACTATTTACTAGTAAAATTATTTTTTCTAGTAAAATTTACTAGTAAAAATAAATTAGTGTAAATTACTATTTACTAGTAAAATTCACTAATTCAAAAACAAAAAGGCAGTCACTAATTCAAATTTAGAGAGTAATTTAGTATCTATACTGATTTATCAGTACAATTTACTAATTGAACAGCAAAAATAAGTCAGCCACTAATTCCAATTAGTAAATATTTTTACTAATTAAAATTTAGAGAGCAAAATTTCCCATTAAACTCATATTTCAAATTTATTTGCAATCAATAAATTAAAAGTTTCGAATGAAATTCCAGATAAATTTGCGGAATAACCCAAACATGAAACAATTCATTTTCCGCTCATCATTTCGTGACTAAAATAAATTCCTCTTTTTCTCAATTTACAATATTATTTAATTAGAAAATTCAAAAATTTTCCTAGTAATAACATAACAGATGGTTCATAAATTTGATTTAACAATTTTTAGAAATTTTTTTAACAAAATTTTAAGTTTCTTTTGTAGAAAGAAGAAAAAAAATTTATATTTTTCAATCTCTAATTATTTTCAAAAATAATAAAAATTCCACAGGAATAGAATTATTCACAAAATTTTTTATAATTTCTTAGCAATAATTTAATTATTTTCAGGATTTTTGACTTAAATTTTTTTCTAAATTCATTAAAAAATACAATTATTCTCATAAATATTTTAATTTTTTTCAGGAATTTAATTACTATTTATTGATAATAAAATTCTTCTTAGGAATTCAATTATTTTCATAAATAATAAAACTTATCGCAGAATTTTAATTATTTGTAATACAATTTTAATCGAATTCCTTGAAAAAATGTAATTATTCTTAAAATTTTTATTAAAATTCGTCGAAAGAATTCAATTATTTTCAGGATTTTTTACTTGATTTTTATTTAATTTTTTGAACAATTCAATTATTCTTATAAATATTTAAATTTTTTACAGGAATTTAATTACTTTTATAAATTATAAAATTCTTCTTAGTAATTCAATTATTTTTGTAAATAATAAAACTCATTACAAAATTTCAATTACTTTTAATACAATTTTAATCAAATTCCTCAAAAAAATGTAATTATTCTTAAAAATTTTAATTTTATTAAAATTCGTCAAAAGAATTCAAATATTTAAATTTTAAACATTTTTTCATAAAATTCTTTATCAGAATTGAATTTTAAGGAACGTTCAATTATTCAATAAATTATTTATTTTTGTATTTAAATAATTCAATTCGCTTAGAATTTTCTAATAAAAATTGATTTAAAACTGAATTTCAGTTAAAAGTTGAAATAATAATTGAATATTGAAAGCAATAGAGTGAATTTTTAGAAATAATTGAATTTTGAAAAGGTTTCAAATTGAAAGCTTTGAAAATTTTAATTTTTCATACTTTTAACTAACAATTCTGTAGAATTAATATTTTTTAAAAAGTTTTATTGAATTATTTTGAAATTATTTGAAGCTTTCATTTTCTATTATATTATAATTATAACTGAAGGACTGAATAATAATCGAAATTTTGTAAAATTGAATTGCAAACCAATGGATTTAAAAATTCTCAAAGAAGAAGTTTTTCAAAAATTATTAAAAATAAAAAATAATTGATTTAATGAAGAGTTTTAGTGAAAAATGTTAGAAATATTTTAATTTCTATGAACAAATAATAATGATTAAACATTTATTTATTTTATTGATATTTTCAAATAATTTTACAATTAAAAAGAAATTCTTAAATAAATGAGAACTTTTTTTTTGAGCTATTTTCAAATATTTTCGAATAATTTTACAATCAAAAGAAATTCGTAAATAAATTTAATAGAACTTTTTTGAGCTATTTTCGAATAATTTTACAATTAAAAGAAATTCGTAAATAAATGTAACAGAACTTTTTTTGAGCTATTTTCGAATGTTTTCGAATAATTTCACATTTAAAAGAAATTATAAAATAAATTTTATAGAATTTTTTTTGAGTATCTAATTATTTTTCGAGTGAATCAGAATATTCTTTAGGGTCGAGGGAAAAAGTGAAAATTTTTTCTGAAAATCAGGGAAAATTCAGGGTTCGAATCTAATTCCTATTTTTTTTTTTGAGGCTCAAATTTCTTAAATCAATCAACTTCGTTTTAATAATTTATAAGAATACATATTGAAATTTAAAAAAAAACTACATGCCTTATCTTGACTAGAATTAAAAAATAATATTTCAATACTGGAAAAATAAATAAAAATTGCAAAAAAGTTTGTAATTTTGAAAAAATAATTCCATGTAAATAATTTTTTTCCATTTATTCTTTTTTTAAACCAAAAAAGAAAATATATTTTCTGATATATTTGCAGAATTAGATGCTTGGTTGGTTAAAATCACGTGCAGCCTGAATATAGACTCAAGCTTTGTGTTTCATTACACCTCCTGCTAAGGTTTCTCGTTAGTACTCTCACCTCAATGTATGCTGCCTCCAAGCTTAGTCTCTCTCTCTCGTAGCTTCTGCGGAAGCTTATATCTAAATTAAATCAAATTTACTCAGATTCTCAAACATTTCTCCAATTGTTACGAGATTTCAATTATGATCTTCAATTAATTTTGTAAATTTATTCGAAATTGCTATATTGAAAATCTTCCCTCTCTCTCTCATTATATCGCCATATATTCATTTTACTTCATTTATTATTCTCGAGAACTATATTCAAAATGTGAATAATATAACTTTGTAAAAGCTTATATACACGATATTTCTGCAAGCATATTAAAAATATATTTTTCGATATTTCAAAGTGTGTAAATATCGAAAAATAGATATATCTCAAAGGAGATGTAGATCTTCGTATATAGACAGAAAAATGTAGTGAATTTTTTTTATTCCTTCATCAAATTTTTTTTTTTTTTGTATTTGTAAAATATTTTCATCCTGGAAAAATTATAGAAACTTTCCAGTTATAGAGAATAGATTCGCTTTGCACTTTTGGCTTTTTACTCGCATTTTGTTTTAGAGAAAACTCAATGATCCAAGTGGGATTTGAGTTCGAATTTTTCACAAACTGCAATCTTTTTTTTTCACTCACATTCAAATGTTTCCACATATCGAGAAATTACATGTACACACAGTACGAGTTTTTTTTTTTGCCATTAAAAAAAATACATATCTTGAAGAAAATATTATTGCCCTCGGGATAACAAAAAAAATATCATTAATATAAAATATATAAATCACTATCAGTAATGGAAAAGAATTTTTTTTTTATCGTGTAACTAAACTTTTAATGATCTTCTACATATAAAAAAGAGCATTTACCAAAAATGTCATTAAAAAAAATAATAACAACCAACAATCTCGTTGAGCGGGAAAAACAGTAACTTTTTTTTTATTACTTAAACAATGGAAAATGCTATTTTAAACTTGCGGTGATAAAATAATAATAATACAAGTTCAATAAAAATATAATATTTACATCGATAGTAAAATAATGAATAAAAATTATATATATATATATATATATATATATATATATATATATATATATATATATATATATATATATATATATATATATATATATATATATATATATATATATATATAGCGTTACTGTGTTCGTTCTAGTGGAAAATTTACAAGTTTCGGAAATAATTAGTCGTCACGATAAAATTGAATGTCAGAATATTGAAAGTGTTCTTTGTGGTCTCAATATACAAAAGAGTTCTCTTCGCTTTCGCGTTATTTGCTCTTTCGATTCATTTCCAATGTCTACCCAATTTCCACGGTGTATTGAATATCTCGTTTGAATGCCTCTCTCCGGGTCGAGAGGCTGTGCTTTATTTTCAACAGTAAAAAGCAAATGGGAATATATCCCAAATATAGTTGAGTTCCATATATATACATATATATAGCGAAATTTCCGATCCTTCCTTGATAAACATCATTTGGTCCAATAATGCCGCTTGCATCTGAATTTTTATCTTACTCAACTTATAATAGTAATAAAAAGAAATTTTTTTTGAATTCTTTTAATACTTCTGACGATTTTAGCCGAACTTTTAAAATTATCAATCAATGAATTGATTGATAATTAAAAAAAATTATAAACATTTCAAAGTAGTCAAGGTTGGACCATAGAATTAGATATGGGCAGTTGAAATTATTTGTTAAATAATTTCTGAAGAATGAAGAGAAAAATAATTATGAAATAGAGAGGAAAAGTGGAAATGTAAGAGGGAAGTTGTTTTTCGAAGCATTGTAGCAGGTGTGAGGGTTGATTGGCAGTGGGTAGGATAAGTAAAGTTTGTTGAAAGTTCAGCGACGCGGCAGAAACTCTCATATTTCGTGACATACCCCCAGGGAATGAAACGACCGTTTCCACCCATAGGTTATAGCAACTTTTCTTGGAAAACGGAGAGCTTTTAAAGGCGCGGACCAAAGTTGGTCGCTTACCCCGTTTTTAAGTTGGCTTCCCTCTTGTTTCCTTCAATGGGTCACAAATTGAGCGAGTTAAGCCAATATTTTTTTCTTAAATCTCTGCTTATTAGCTTTCCAACTCTTTCCTCGCTTTGGGAGCAATATCATTATTTTAACTATTAGCAGTTGGGAAAAAAGAAAATTAAATTGTATCAAACCCTGTAATTGCTACTATTCCAATACCGAAATTAACTCTAATGTATAACATTCTTTTTCAGTGTACAACAACTAAATTATATCAACTAAATCTAAGTTGTAAGACCCAAATTTTAGTTATGAAAAGCAATAACTAAAATTTAGAACTAATAATCTACAACTTTGGTTAAAATTTCCAAGTTTTGGAGAATATACAATTTTCCTCGCATGATTGGATACAATTTACTGTATATACAGCTGAAAAGAATCAAACAACTTTCATAAAGAGAAACGCTTTTTTTTAACGCCCCAACGAAACTTCCGAGGATCCTTTAACGTTGAAACAGTTTGCCAGTAAAATGCTAATACCCTTATGGCTGCTACTTCCTGAGAGTAAAAGTACATAACGTGCTACGAGTAGACACCTTTCGCGTTTCAAGGCATGTATATTCATAATACCAAACGCCTTTGCTCTCTACCAACCATTACTTGCAATCTACCCTTTTCCAACCCTCACCCACAAACTTTATCATTTTCGAGAGCTTAACTCACTTTTCTTTTTCTTTATTCTCGAATCTTATTCTTCTTTGTTCCACTTTTCTTCTTTGATTCAACTATAGAAGAACATTTCAAATCAAATAATCGCTGCACATTTTATGCAGGATCTTCAAGATACTGAATTTCCATTTTTCTTTTTTGCAGAAACGGAAAATTATTTTTTCAAATTTTTTTTCTTTTCTATCAAATTTGCAGGTATGTAAATAAAATTGTATAATATTGAGTGACTATAAGAGCAGGGTTGTCATAAAAATTTAATTTCGTCTTTCCCTGACTTTTTCCTAATTTCCCAGACAAAATTTTCACTTTTTCCCTGATCCTGAAGAATATTCTGATTCACCAAAAATTATTAGATACTTAAAAAAATGTTCTATTGCAGCTATTCAGAAATTTCTGCAAAAGTAAAATTATTCGAAAACATTAATAACTTCTTTTTTAAATACATATTTAAATTATTATTTTTTTGTAGGAATTAAAATTCTTCAAAACATTCAAATTCAAACCATTTTTGAAATTCAATAACTTATAAGAATTATTATAAAACATGAAGAAATCGACTCGGAGTAATCAATTTCTTCATATTTTTATAATAATTAAAGATGACCCAGTGAATTATTAATAAAATTAAATTAATTCTACGCAGAATTATTAGTTAAAAGTACGAAAAATTCTGATTTTCAAAGATTTTAATTCGAAACCTTTTCAAAATTCAATTATTTCTAAATATTCCCCCCTAATGCTTTTATGATTTAATTATTATCTAAATTTTAACTGAAATTATTCATTTTCAAATCAATTTTTATTAGAAAATTCTACGAGAATTCAATTATTTTAATACAAAAATAAATAATTTTAATTTATTCAATAGAATGTTTCTTAGAATTTAATTTTTACAAAGAATTTTAATAACAACTTTTGAAAATAATTAATTTCTTTTAAGGAATTTAATTAAACTTTTACTGAAATTTATCATATTAAAGAATTTTATAACAATTTAAAAAAAAATTAAAAAATTTTTGAAGAATTTTATTAAAATTTTTTAAAATAATTGAATTCATGCAAAGAATTTTTATTGAATTTTGTTTTAATAATTGAAATTTTGATAAGAATATTTTTAAAATTTTTGACAATAAATTCATTCTTGAGAAGATTTTCGCTATCTATTTACAAAAAAGGTAATTTAATTCTTAACCGGAATTTTTAAAAAAATTTGAAAATAATTTAATTTTTAGAAAGTATTTTATTTGTTTTCAAAAGAATTGAATTCTTATGATAAATTCTAATATTTATCAAAATAATTGAATTTTGGAAAAGAATTTTATTAAAATTCGTTAAAATAATTGATTTTATGTGGAAAACTTTGTTGTTTATCAAGATAATTGAATTCTTTTGCAGAATTACTTAAAAATTTTCGAAAATAATTAATTTCCTGTGACGAATGAAAAGTTATTTATGAAAATAATTGAATTATTGCAACAAATTTTATTATTTTATTGAATAATGGAATGTTTCTTAAATTTTAATTTATTTAAATCTTAAATTTATTAAAGAAAGTGTTAAAAATATTAGAAATTCTGCGATGAAAATAATTGAATTTACAAATGAAATTTTATCATTTATGAAAATAATTGAATTCACAAATGTTATCATTTATGAAAATAATTGAATTCTACGTAGAATTGCATTAAAAATTTGTTTCAATAATTAAATTATTTGATAAATTTTATGAAAATACTAAATATTAAAAATCATTGAATTGAGAAAAACTTTGGAAAATAATTGAAATTTGGCAAAGAATTTTATTTAAATTTTTGAAAATAATTGAATTTTTGGCGAAAAATTTTGCTGTTTATACAAATAATTGAAATGTTGACGAGGATATAAAAAAAATTTTTTTAAATAATTGAATTTCTGCGAAGAATTTTATTATTTTAAAAAATTAATTGAATTTTTGCTATGAATATTTTTATTTATAAAAATAATTGAATTTTCAAAAGAATTTTATTAAAATTCCTGAAAATAATTGAATTTTGTCGAAGAATTTTGCTATTTGTAAAAATATAATTGTAATCTTGAAAGTGGTTTTAAAAAATTTTTGAAAATAACTGAATTTCTAAGAAGAGTTTTATTGCTTTTGAAAATAGTTGAATTCTTGTGATGAATGTAATTTAATTTTGCAAAGAAGTTTATTAAAATTCCTCAAAATTCTTGAATTCTTGACAAGAATTTTATTATTTATGAAAATAATTGAATGTTTGCAGAGAATTTTATAAAAATTTTTTTTTAAATAATTGAATTCTTTTGAGAAAATAGTTATTAAAATAGTAGATAAATTGAAAATAATTGAATTTCATCGAAGAATTTAATTATTAGGGAAAAAGAATTGAATCACTTCGAAAAATTTTTAAAAATTTTTTGAAAATAATTGAATTCTTTCAAAGAATTTTACTAAAATTTTCGAGAATAATTTCTTTATTTCAATTGTTAGCGGATTTAATGCAAGGTATATTAAAAAAAGTTGTTCTTAGTGCGACAAATCTACAGAAAGTATCCGAATATTAGTATTAGAATATTTTATCATTTATAAAAATAATTTAATGTTTACGTAGAATTGTATCAAAAAATTTTTTCAACAATTAAATTATTTGATAAATTTTATGAAAATAGTAAATATTGAAAATCATTGAACTGCGAAAAACTGTTGAAAATAATTGAATTTTTGGTGAAAATTTTTGCTATTTTTATAAAGATAATTGAATTCTTGACGAGATATTCGTTCAAATTTTTAAAATAATTGAATTTTTTCGAAGAATTTTATTACTTTTGAAAATAATTGAATTCTTGTGATGAATATTGTTATTTATGAAAATAATCGAATTTTGTAAAGAATTTTTTTAAAATTCCTAAAAATAATTGAATTTTTGTAAAGAATTTTGTTTTTTATCAAGATAATTGCATTAAAACTTTTGAAATAATTAAATAATATTAAAAAATTCATTCTAGTCAGAATTAAAAAAAAATTTTGAAGGTTTTGTATTATAGAATTCGTGGTAGTTTCATAGTTTATGAGGCAAACAAAAAAGAAAAAAGACACAAAAAATTCATAGTTTTCTTATGAATTCTACAAATTTAATTTTTTCCAATACTTTTAATAAAAATCCCTGACTTTTCACTAATTTCCCTAAAGGGGCAAAAAAGTCGCTTTAGTGATTTAGAAATAGAAAAAAAGTCTTTAATAAAATTTAGAAAAATCTTTGGATACAATCTTTGAATATGTTTGAGGAACAATGTGTGGACGAAGTTTATTCGAAATTGCGAGCCAATAAACGAGTTACGTTTATGCTTGACTTTAGAGTTACAAATGGCGGTCCTAGGTGTGTATATGAACATTAGCGGTAGGCCACTTTTACGAGTAAAGCGTCCATTAACGTCATTTTAAGTCTCAGCTGGGCGCGATGCGTCTATTAATTTCGTACTGCTCAAGAGACCCGACTTTATTAGCATAAATCTACATGCGAACAAAACAATTCGTCTTCTCCATGCCTCTGACGAAACGTCACATTTCCATCTTCCTTATTCGAGTTATCTATTTAACATATCATTAAAGCGATTTAAACAACTCATAAAACATTTTACTTGTTGATAAATAGACAGACAGGATAATTTATCACCAATTTATTTTCACTAGTTTATCAATTTTTACGTAAGATAAATATATACATTTAGCAACTTATTTTCAAAGATAAATATTTTCCTGTTTATATTTTTTCCATTCGAATTGAAAACGAAATATATAATTTCGGTTTACGCGGGGATTTTAATTATTTGCTCCATTTGCGCAGGCGCATCCCCTCCACTTTTACGTACTTTTCGGCTTCTTTAACGCAAGAATCAATTTTTTTTAAATGTAACGAACCTTTTATATTTAAAATTGGCTATTATTATTAATTTATTATTAAGTTATTATTAAGTTATTATTAATTTCTTATTAAGTTATTATTAAGTTATTATTAAGTTATTATTAATTTCTTATTAAGTTATTATTAAGTTAATATTAAGTTATTATTAAGTTATTTTGAAGGAAAAAATGCCAGTATTCCATTTACACTAAATTCAAAATTTCAGAAAGAACAATTAAAAAGTTTCATGAAAAAAAACAGTTCGAGCGCGAAGAAAAATGTTAGTGTGAATGTTACATTTGCTCGTTGTCTTAGATAAAGTGAGAACTTAATTTATCACACAGAAAGAGCGAGCTTTATACCACAGGATTTTACGATCCTTCGCATATCTCCTGCAAATTCCGTCAAGCTTCGTCTACGCAGATAAGGTGCCATTTATCTCGAAAAATGCCCATAAAAATAAACCCAGCATCATTTCAACAAATTTCTTTGATTTAATATCCATCATGATTTAGAAACATTCACTATATATGAAAACAAGAAAAAAAATTCTATTTAAAATTTTTTGTAACTATTCAATTAGTTTAAAAATTTTCTTAAAATTTAACGCCAGAATTAAATTTTAAAATAATGAAATTCTTCAATGAAATTCAATTATTATCAATATGTACTATTTTAATAAAATTTCACAAAAGAATTAAATTATTTAAAAAAAAATTTTTGATATAATTCTACGCAATCGTTTAATTATTTTCATAATTAATAAATTTTTTACATGTACCTTTTTTGGATGTGTCACATTTCTTTAAAAAAAATGATAAAATTTAATTTAATAAAACCTGAAATGAAGTATTTCTTTTAATTAATTATTTCAATGAGTTAACTAAAGTTAGAATAGTGAATGAATATATTTAATAATTAGTTGAGTCAGTGACTGAAAATTGAAGAAATTAGGGCACATTATATAAATTCTCAGTGAAATATTTAAATAGCCTGAAAGTGTGAGACACTGGGAGTTAAAAGTTTCCGTTAGGTTCATCTAAAACGAGACAAGTTTCTCAACCGCGACAATGACCGAATTAGATTAGCTTTAAATGCTCTCCTACTGTATATAAAGTGACGTATCTGATACTATTTCGCGTGAACTCTGACACTGACACAGAGAGAATTCCCCGTTGAAATCGTTAAGATTTAAAAACATCCGCTTAGCATTTCACACTTGAATTATTTAACATTCTCATTTGCCATTGTTTCACAATTCCATTGTCAAAAAAACAATGCGAACAATAAAACAATGAGGAAAAATAATAGGATTCACCCCCCTATTATAATTGATACATTTTTTATTTAGTTTAACTTCAAAAGGTATACTCAATTTTTTATAATAAATAATAAATAATATTTTCTTTTAATAGTAAATAAAATATTCTTTTGATAATAAATAAAATATTCTTTTAATAATAAATTAAATAATCTTTTAATAATAAATAAAATATTCTTTTAATAATAAATTAAATATTCTCTTTATATTGAATAAAATAGATAATATTTATAACGAAAAAGCGTATTTTTATAAAATCAATAATAATTATATAAAATAACATTCTGGAGGGAATTAATTAAAATTTACCAGAACGTAAATTAATAAATTATTGCCAATAAAAGTCGGTATTTAATTATAATCTACTTATTAACTTGTAAATTTCTGATTAAATTACATTCGGTAAAGTGGTGGTAGGATATGAAGTAACTTAAAGTAATAGAATATTTTTGAACTTTCCGGAAAGTCGGTAATTTCCATTAAAATAATAAGAATAAAAACATCTGCTTTAGTATTTTATGCTCTAAAAATTTAAGTCCCGTTGCAATTCCTTTTTTAAATAAAATAAAGAGCCAAAAAAAAAAAAAATTAAGTGCGAGATATCTCACACAAATTTAAAAATACGAGCTGATAATTAAAAACATGAATATATTTTTAAATTTAACAATAGGAAGAATTTGTGCAAACAAAATGTTATTGTATTTAATTCAAAAAAATCTTGAATTAAATAAAAATTGTAAGTGTATTTTATAAGTAGTTTTTAAATAAACATTGAGGGTAATTTTTGCAATATAATCACACATATTTTTTTGCGATATCGAACAGTGGTGAAAACTTAACAGTAAATCTTTAATAACAAATTCAGTGGAAGTTGTATTTTAATAATAATTTTTTATTATTTAGTGTTTAGATACTTAAAGTAAAGAACTCACGCTATTGATACTTTTTCTTGAGTTCTTGAGATTCAATTCAATATGGCGATGCTATTCTCCACCTGCGAAAGCGAAGGTTCTTTAAAAAGAAATTAATTATTTTCTAAAAATTTGTTTATAGGAATTAAATTTTATTATTTTCATAAATAACAAAAATTCATCGCAAGAATTAAATTATTTTCATAAATAATAAAATTTATTGCAAAAATTAAATTATTTTAATACAATTTCAATTCTTTGAAATCTTTAAATTATTTTCGAAAATTTCCACAAAATTTTTCAAACTACTTTACTAATTTTCAAAAATTTAATACAATTCAAATCGAATATTCAAATAATATCATGAATATAATAAAATTTTAAAGTAATTAAATTATGTGAAATACAATTTACAAGAAATTTTTTCGAAAGAAATCAATTATTTAAATACGTCAATAAAATTCTTTGTAAAAAATTAATTAATTATATTCTAAATTTTTGACAAAATTTATTTATAATAGTTAAATTATTATTTTCATAAATAATAAAAATTGATAAAAAAAATTCAATTATTTTTAGTCCAATTTCAATTAAGTTATTCGAAATATTTGAATTATTCTCTTAAATTTTTATAAAATGAAAAAAGAATTTAATTATTTTTATAAAAATTAAAATTCTACACAGAAATACAATTATTTAAAAAAAATTTCCTGAAATTCTTTGCAAGAATTCAATTATTTTTAAATATATAAAATTTCTTCACAGAAATTCAATTATTTAAAAAAAATTTACTGCAATTCGTTGCAAAAATTCAATTATTTTTATAAAAAATAAAATTCTTTACAAAAATTCAATTATTTTTATTTATAAATATTCAAATTCTACACAGAAATACAATTATTGAAAAAAAATTTACTGAAATTCGTTGAAAGAATTTAATTATTTTTAAAAATATAAAAATTCTTCACAAAAATACAATTATTAAAAAAAAATTTACTGAAATTCGTTGCAAGAATTCAATTATTTCTAAAAATATAAATTTTCTTCACAGAAATTCAATTATTTAAAAAAATTTACTGAAATTCGTTACAAGAATTCAAATATTTTTATAAATATTAAAATTCTTCACAGAAATTCAATTATTTAAAAAAATTTACTGAAATTCGTTACAAGAATTCAAATATTTTTATAAATATTAAAATTCTTCACAGAAATTCAATTATTTCTAAAAATATAAAAATTCTTTACAGAATTTCAATTATTTTTAAAAATTTGAACGAATATTTCATCAAGAATTCAATTATCTTTATAAATAGCAAAATTTTTCGTCAAAAATTCAATTATTTAAATCAATTTACTGAAATTCGTTGCAAGAATTCAATTATTTTTAAAAATATAAAAATTCTTTACAAAAATTCAATTATTTAAAAAAATTTATTGCAATTCATTGCAAAAATTCAATTATATTTATAAAAAATAAAATTCTTCACAGAAATTCAATTATTTAAAAAAATTTATTGAAATTCGTTGCAAGAATTCAATTATTTTTATAAATAAAGAAAATTTTACACCATTTCAATTATTTTTAATAGATACAGTTGGAAATTAATTCCTCGAGAAATGTAATTTAATTATTTTATAAAGTTTTATGAACATTCTTCAAAAGAAATGAATTATTTTCAAAAATTTTGATAAAATTCTTTTTAAGTATTCATTTTTAAGAAACAATTAGTTATTCTATCAATTATTGATTTTTGTATTTAAACAATTGAATTCTTGTAGAATTTTTGAATAAAAATTGATTTAAAAATAAATTAACAGTTAAAATTTTAGATTGTAATAATTGAATATTAAATACGTTATAATATGAATTTTTTATAGAAGTTGTTATAAATTTGAAAAAGGTTTTACATTAATTAATGGAAAATTTTGTCAAATTTAATTAATGGAAAATTTTGTCAAATTTAATTGAAATAAATTTTATGTTTTAAAAAAATTAATTTTCCTACTTTTAAAAATTATTTTGAAATATAATAGAATTTTTGAAAAATTCTAAAATTTCTAATTAAAAGTTTGGAAAAATAATTGAAGTTTATTGGGAATTGAAGTTATAACGAGGAAAATAAACATTTTTGATGGTAATCAGGAAAATGTCAGAGAAATACAGAATGAAATTTTTATTAATTTTTTGAATCGTAATAAGTTTTTTAGTAGCCAAATTTAATTTTTCGATAGGAACTACTTTTTTCAGTTTTATAGCTACTTTTTGCTGCTTTTTTAAAACAAATTATTGAGTGCGAAGCCTGCTGTTGGTGACCTTGGTGTTCTCAAGTGGATAAATCAAACCACCTTTTAATCCCTCGACAACTTTTTTTTTTATAAAATAGTTGTAGAATTTATCACTCGGTAAAAGATAATATAAAATTTCAAGAAAATTATCAATTCTCCAAGTCAAATATTAAAATAATAAAAACACAATTTTGTGTTTAACGGTAAAACGTTAAAATTTTGTGTTTATAGGAGGTTAAAGTTTTGAACGTTCAAATGAACGAAATTTATTTATTTCTTCTTCAAATTAAATTTTTATTACTATAATTTTGCGTCACTATTAAGCAAATTAATTATAATGTTTTTAAATGTAAAATTTGAGTTTTTAATTTGAATTGTAATCAATAATCTATGAAAATATTTTTAACAAAAAATATTTCGTTCATTTGAACGTTCAAAACTTTTTGTTCATGTTTTTATTATATTTGACTTGGAGGATTGATTATTTTCTTAATATTTTTTATAAACTTTCTTTTTTAATTAAAAAATCATAATTATATTCTTTTTTTAATCAGAATTTTAATTTAATGCTATTGAGGTATGTTTATTGAAATTCGAAGTAAAGAATAATTTTCCTAAAATTGACACTTGAGGAAACTTGTGATATTTTGAGACTATTTTCTTAGAGGAAATTTGGAGCGAAACGTAGATTTATCCTCGACTCTAAGATAACAATAAGAGCGAGAGAGAGAGTGAGACAGAAGGGGGAACGAGTCACCTGCTTGTAACACGATGAACAATAAAGCTCTGCTCTAATCAGTACTCGCAACAATGAACTTGAACTGAGCTGGCTGACGGGTTAGTTGCAACTTGCAAATGCAGTTCGCTAGAATACACACAACATACAACTTCCCGTCCATTTCAACCGTATATACAAACCAGAGGACAGATTGTGCCACACATGCTCTTATTTATTCCGAGCAAGAAAAAAAAAGAAATTCTACACCATAATCGTAAATCAAAGCAGAATTAAAAATTACAAAATTTACCCAAGTTTTCCTCTCTCTCTCTCTAACAATAAAAATCCAATTCAACATTATCAGACATTGGACAAGGAAAATCTACTTTAAAAATGAATTACCGAGGAAGAGTGTCTAATTAAATAAGATAGTTTCTTTTGTCCAGAATTCTCCAGTCTATCTAATAAGAATCAGTACCAACTAATCCATTTTATCTTGACCAAAGGCAGCCCCGTCAAGATTTTTGCCTTGTACGTCCAATTACATAAATTGAATAAACTTCCCTCGGCTCTGTCCAGAGATTTCAGGGTGAGGAAAAAGGGAAGTTCAAAAAATAAAGCAAAAAAGAAAAAAAAAAAAGATTTCACTGGCAACCTGAGAAAACTTTCGACTAGAGTTTCTTTCCTGATCTTTCATTACGTCTTGCAGTTTCCAGAGCGAGTTTCAGTGATGGTATGATTGGAAAAGTTCTCAGGTAGCTCAGACTTTTTCTACCTTGAAAAAAACCACCATGATTTCTTCCTTTTTCCCCCTTATAGCCTACCAGATATCTAAGTAGCCAATTTATGGATCTTAGGTTTCAACTTTATTCTGTTCTTAAAAGTTGTATAAAGAAACTTTTGAAGAAATAACGCTGATGAAAAATGTTTCTCTTTTTTTTTTGAATCGTGTGCATGAAAATTAATTTTATTGTTGACAGAGAACATTTTTCTTTTTCAAAGCAAAAAAAAAAAATGGGGGAAAATTGCAACGATGAGAGAGTGATATGTCAGTAAAAGTCAATTTTATAGGGAGATTGACTATTAAGGGAACAATAAAGTGCGGTCAAGTAAGAGCATTATCTATTTACGATCCACCTTTGCACCTTCTGGACAGTACACACGTAGTTCTGCATGCCATGAATGGCGAATCGTCTCTCACTTTGGAATTTAAGTACATCACGTATGTTCCTCACAACGTGAAACTCGAGATATGAATTTCACCATCTATTTTTATCAGAGAATACTAAAATACCGACTCTCTTTTTTTTCCAAATGTGACAATTACTCATGATTCATCCTTTTATTGACACTCTGAAATTTCCATTAGTCCTTCATAAAAAAAACCACCTTTTCCTTCTTCTAAAACAAACCTTTTTAAAAAAAATACCCCGTTTCTTTTACTGCTCCATCAGGGTTGCGACAAAAAATTTAATTTCGTTTTTCCCTGACTTTTCCCTGATTTCCAGACAAAATTTTCACTTTTTCCCTGACCCTGAAAAATATTCTGATTCACTCCAAAAATTATTAGATACTCAAAAAAATGTTCCATTACATTTTTTTACAAATTTCCTCAAAAGTAAAATTATTCGAAAACAACAATAACTTCTTTTTAAATAAATATATAATGATTAACATTTTTCCATAGAAATTCAAACTCTTCAAAACATTCAAATTCAAACCTTTTTGAAATTCGATAACTTAATTATTAAAAAACATGAAGAAATTGATAACTCCGAGTCTTCGACTCGGAGCAATCGATTTCTTCATGATTTTATAATAATTAAAGATAACCAAGTGAATAAATAATAAAATAAAATTAATTCTACACATAATTATTAGTTAAAAGTACGAAAAATTTTGATTTTCAAAGATTTTAATTCGAAACTTTTTCAAAATTCAATTAATTCTAAATATCCCCCCCCTAATTCTTTTGATATTTGATTTTTATCTAAAATTTTAACTAAAATTATTCATTTTTAAATCAATTTTTATTACAAAATTTTACGAGAATTCAATTATTTAAATACAAAAATTAATAATTTATTTAATAATTGAATGTTTCTTAGAATTTAATTTTTACAAAGAATTTTATTAACAACTTTTAAAAATAATTAATTTCTTTTAACGAATTTAATTAAAATTTTACTGAAATTTATAATTTCATATAAAATTAATGAATTTATGAATTTATGAATTTATGAATTTATGAATTTATGAATTTATGAATTTTATGAATTTTATAACAATTTTTGAAAATAATTGAAAACTTTTTGAAGAATTTTATTAAAATCTTTCTAAATTATTGAATTTCTGAGAAGAATTATTTAAATAATAATTTATAAAAATAATTGAATTCATGCGAAGAATTTTTATTGAATTTCCTTTAAATAATTGAAATTTTGCCAAGAATATTATAAAAATTTCTGACAATAATTTAATTCTTGAGAAGATTTTTGCTATCTATTTACAAAAAAAGTAATTTAATTCTTAACCAGAATTTTCAAAAAATTTGAAAATAATTTAATTTTCGGAAAGTAATTTAGCAGTTTTCAAAAGAATTGAAATTTTTATGATGAATTTTGATATTTATCGAAATAATTGAATTTTAGAAAAGAATTTTATTAAAATTCGTTAATATAATTGATTTTAAGTGGAAAACTTTGTTGTTTATCAAAATAATTGAATTTTTTTACAGAATTACTAAAAATTTTTGAAAATAATTAATTTCCTGTGACGAATGAAAAGTTATTTATGAAAATAATTGAAATATTGCAACAAATTTTATTATTTTATTAAAAACTGGAATGTTTGTTAAATTTGAATTTATTTAAATTTTAAATTTACTTAAAATTGTATAAAAAATATTGTCAATTCTGCGATGAAAAAAGTTGAATTTCTAAATAAAATTTAATTATTTATGAAAAAAATAATTGTTTACGTAGAATATATCAATAAAAATTTTCAATAATTAAATTATTTGATAAATTTTATGAAAATAGTAAATATTAAAAATTATTGAATTGCGAAAAACTTTTGAAAATAATTGAAATTTTGCAAAGAATTTCATTTAAATTTTGGAAAATAATTGAATTTTTGGCGAAAAATTTTGATATTTATAAATATAATTGAATTCTTGACGAGATATTCGTTTAAATTTTTCAAAATAATTGAATTTCTTCGAAGAATTTTATTATTTTTAGAAATAATTGAATTTTTGGGATGAATATTTTCATTTATAAAAATAATTGAATTTTGAAAAGAATTTTATAAACATTCGTGAAAATAATTGAATTTTGTAGAAGAATTTTTCTGTTTATAAAAATAATTGAAATCTTGACAAGGATTATAAAAAATTTTTTTAAAATAATATTGAATTTCTGCGAAGAATTTTATTATTTTTAAAAATAATTGAATTTTTGAAATTAATATTTTCATTTATAAAAATAATTGAATTATGAAAAGAATTTTTTTGGAATTCCTGAAAATAATTGAATTTTGTCAAAGAATTTTACTATTTGTATAAATATAATTGAATTCCTAAAAGTGTTTTTAAAAAATTGTTGACAATAATTGAATTTCTAAGAAGAGTTTTATTGCTTTTGAAAATAATTGAATTCTTGTGATGAATGTAATTTAATTTTGCAGTGAATTTTATTAAAATTCTTTTAAGTAATTGAATTCTTGACAAGAATTTTATTATTTATGAAAATAATTGAATGTTGAATTGAATTCTTTTGATGAATATTGTTATTTATAAAAATAATCGAATTTTGTAAAGAATTTTTTTTAAATTCCTAAAAATAATTGAATTTTTGTAAAGAATTTTGTTATTTATCAAGATAATTGCATTAAAACTTTGGAAATAATTAAATAATATTAAAAAATTCATTCTAGTCAGAATTAGAAAAAAATTTTGAAGGTTTTGTATTATAGAATTCGTGGTAGTTTCATAGTTTATGAGGCAAACAAAAAAGAAAAAAGTCACGAAAAATTCATAGTTTTCTTATGAATTCTACAAATTTAATTTTTTCCAGTACTTTTAATAAAAATCCCTGACTTTTCCCTAAATTCCCTGACTTGTGGCAACACTGTCCATCCTTTCTAATGGTTTGGGGAAAAAAATTTGCTTCAACAAATAGAGAGAGAGAGAGAGAAAAAAAAAGAAAGTTCATTGGCAACACATGGGAATGAAATCTGACCGAAAGTGTAACTATATAGACAGAGAGTGTTACTGTCTTAATAAAAAAGAAAAAGCTCATAAAATTCATGAAACATCTGGTTCCAAGATTCTCTGTGCTTTCACGATTGGAGAAATTTTTATTGTTTCTAAATTATGCATGCATCTGGACTTACACGCGAATGTGGAATAAAACAGACTTGCAATAATACGAACGACGAGCACATTTGAATTTTTGGAAGTCTTCTCTCTATCTCTGTAATTTTTTTTTTCTTTCCTCTCACTATTTTTATCTCGGATGTAATCTCTCTTTCCCTCTCTTTCTCTATCTTTTTCTCGCTCCGTCTGCCTGTCTGTCAGACTCTCGGGCAACTTTTTCAATGCACGCAGTTTTAAAAGCTTTCGCATAATGTAAACTCTTAACCTTTTCTGTAGCAGCATTTGTAAAAGTATATAGAATAGACTTTAAAGAATATACACCGCAAGAACCAACTTTACGACTCAAATAGTTTTCAAGATACTTAAAATTTTTTTCTTTACACTTTGTAATAAACTTTCCGGCCATAATATATTGGCCCATAAGAAATTACACACGATCGAATAATTCTACTAAATCGAAATAAAATATTCGTCTCCCTTTCTTCAATAATATTTTTTTTTACAGAAAAAATATGTTACCCTGACTTTTCCCTCAACTCTGAATTTTCTTCAAAAATTTTTTTTTTTGAACTTTTTTTTTAAATTGCAAATTCTTGGAGGAATAATTATATGATAGTATTACAAGTGAAGTTTAAACTTTCTACATATATATATATAGTAAAGTATTTTGAGGAACTAGTTGAAAGGAACTTGTTAACAAGCTCTATATAACTTTGACGTTTCTATATGTATAATGTGCATACAAAATCGCATTAGGAAGTCAAAACTGATACAGCAGAGTGAAAATTCATATATGTAACAAATAACGACAGGTCATGTAATATATGATAAGAAATATCTATATACTGGTTAGTGTACCCCCTTCTCACACGGGGGTTGAAAAAGAATTATTACCACTTCCTACTTCCGTTTTTCTGCAAAACTTGCACATTCTGGGTTCGAATGATAACGTCGTGAACTTTTTGGATGTCTGGTATTCTGACACAGTCAACTTGACGGGAAATGCATCAAAAGGAATTTTTACGATCAAGAAAAATTTCATTTTACGAAAACCCACACACGGATCTTTACCATTTTTTTCCCGCTGGAGGCGAAAAAAATTAATAGAAATAACAATCTCTCTGTTTGAGACAAAATTTAACTTTAAGATTTCAATTTTTATAGTTTCCTCTAATTTTCTTTAATTGAAAACAAAAGTTTAAAGAATAGATTGTTAACTTCTTCCACCTTTAATTTTGAACAAGCAACAATCTCACTCACTTTTTTTAATAAAATTATCAATTTTAAAAATAATAGAACGTAAAAATTTTAAATTTAAATTTTTTTTTTATAAAAATAATATATGAATTGGAATATATAGTTTTAAAGCATTAATAAAAAAAATATTATTTTAATTATAATAATCATATATTCTGACATAGGGAATTCAGGGAAAAATCAAGAATTTTTATTAAAAGTTACTGAAAAAAATTAAATTTTTAGAATTCATAAGAAAATTCTGAATATTTTTTTCTTTTTTGTTTGACTTATAAACTATACAATTACCACAAATTCTAATAATAAACCTTTAATTTTTTCAATTTCTGACAAAAATTTCTTTAAAATAACTTAATTTTTGAAGAACTATCATAAACTTAAAATTATTTAATGAATAATTTTACCTAAATATTTCAAAATTAATTCAATTTTAAAAGAGTTACGTTTACAATTTTCATAAATAAATGAGCTTCAAAAGGTTTTAATTTGAAATTTTAGAAAATTTCAATTTTGAATTAATTTAATTCGAAATTCTAAAGAACTTGGATTTTTGAAAAATTTTAATAATTCAAAATCTTCTAAAATTAGTTAAATTTGTCAATATTTTTTAAATTAATTATTCAAAATAATGGATTTTTAGAAGAATTTTAGTTAAAAACGAATAAAATTGAATTTAGAAAAAGTAACAATTAATTACAGAAATTCAATTATTTTCAAAAGTAATAAAATTCTTATCGCAAAATTCAATTGTTTTAAGAAATTTACAAAACAATCTTGACAAAATCCCAAATTTTATCTTTATATAAATAAAAAAAATTCTTATCGAAATTCAATTATTTTCAAAAGCTTTAATAAAATTCATGTCAAAATTTCAACTATTTTCAAAAATTTTCCTCATTTCAATTATTTTTAATATCTACTATTTTAATAAAATTTTCCAAATGAATTCAATTATTTAAACAAAATTTTAATAAAAATTTCACAGGAATTCAATTACTTACCATTTTTTTAATAAATTTCTTCGCACCAATTCATTTTTTTTTAAATTTTTTAATGTAGTTCCTCGAATAAATTCAAATATATTCAGAGAATTGAAAAAATAGTTCTGAGAAATTCAATTATTTTGAAAAATTTAAATAAAATTCTTTTAAAAATTCTATTATTTAAAAAAAATGTTGAGAAAATTCTTTACAAGATTTAGTTAATAAAATTGCAATTTTAGTTAAATTTTCCTATACAATTCAATTATTTTGAATACAATTCTTCATAAGAATTCAATTATTTTCACAAATAAAGCATTTTTATGGGAATTAAATTATTTTAAAAAATTTAAATAATATTCTCCGCAAAAAATCAATTACTTTCATAAATAATAAAATTTTTCTCGCGAAATCAATTATTTAAAAAAATTTTTTATAAAATGTTTTATAATTTTAAAATTTTTCACAAGAAATTAATTATTTTCATAAATAATATTTTTCTCCATTCAATTATTTTCACAAATGTAATTTTTCACAGGAATTCAATTCTTTAAAAAAATTTTTATTAAAATTCGTTGCAAGAATTTAATTATTTTCATAAATAATAAAATTCTTGTCAAGAATTCAATTATTTTCAGGAATTTTATTAAAAAATCTTTTAAAAATTCAATTTTTTTTTATAAATAAAAATATTCATCCCAAAAATTAAATTATTTTTAAAAATAATACAATTCTTCGCTGAAATTCAATTATTTTCAAAACTTTTAAAGAAATTCTCGTCATGATTTCAATTATTTTTATAAAAAAAATATTCTTTGCTGAATTTTTTTTTTAATTTTTATAAAATTCTTGACATAATTTCAATTATTTTCATAAATAATAAAATTCTTCGCAGAAATTCGATTGTTTTCAAAACTTTTTAAAAATCCTCGTCATGATTTCAATTATCTTTATAAATAACAAAATTTTTCGTCGAAATTTTTTCAAAATTTTAATAAAATTCTTGACAAAATTTTAATTATTTTCATAAATAATAAAATTCTTGACAAAATTTCAATTATTTTCATAAATAATAAAATTCTTTTTAGAAATTCAAATATTTTCTTAAATAATAAAAATCATCACAAAATATCAATTATTTTTAATACAATTTTAATCTATTTCCTTGAAAAATGTTTAACTATTCTAAAAAAATGTTATTAAAATTCGTCAAAAGAATTTAATTATTTAAAAATCTGTTAATAAAATTCTATATAAGAATTAAATTTTAAGAATCATTCAATTATTCAATAAATAATTTACTTCTGTATTTGAATAATTGAATTCTCGTAGAATTTTCTAATAAAAATTGATTTGAAAATGAATTTTAGTTTAAATTCTAAATAATAATAGAATATGAAGATAATTTTTAAGAAGTTACAGCAACAATATTCTTATAATATAAATTTACTACTTAAATAAATAAATAAATAAAATAATGATTTTAGCACTAGATCCTCTTGAATTATTATAAAACATAAAGTAATCGATCACTCGGAGTAATCGTTATCTTTATGTTTTATAACAATATTTTTGAAGTTAATTAATTTCCCTTCTTTTAATTTAACAAAAGTTTTCAATTTTTATAAAAAATGTTTTGAAGTAAAAAGAATTAATTTTTTGTATAAAAAATATTTTGAATCGAAAAGAATTAATTTTTTGTATAAAAAATGTTTTCAATCGAAAAGAATTAATTTTTTATATAAAAAATATTTTGAAATGAAAAGAATTAATTTTTTGTATAACAAATGTTTTGAATACTTTTTTTCTGTAAAAAAAAAATGTTTGTGAACGTAAAATATTATTGTTTTTGACAGGGACACTATATTTTTTTCAATTGTTGATTATGTATTTTTCCGTCGTAAAAAATTATGTAGCAATATTTGACTATAACGAGAGAATATTTTTTTTTCATACAGCGAGTGATAGGAGAACAATAATAATAATAATAATGCCTAATAAAAAAAAATATTTCGCAATGAACGACTATATATACAACTTCCACTGATTTGTCTCGAGAGTAAAAAATATTGTAAAAATATATTGAATATTGAAAATATTCAATATTTATTTTTGAAATAAATGTGAAACATACCTTTTATCAGTGGCTGATAGTGTCCTTGCGACTCTGTTTTTGTCAGGGTAATAACGATGATTGCACAATATCACAGACTTTTATCACAGCACAATATTTAAAGTTATCGACACAATATGGGTGGGCAGAGTTTTGAAAAATAAAAAAAATCTGTTCAACTTTGGAAAGAAGTATGAGGTTTTCTCCCCAGCACCTGCTGCCGGACTTATAACAATAATAATGTATGCATGTATACACAGGCGACCCTGGAATACCTGTGTCTCGAGAGTCCTGGCCGCTTTTGCTGGCTTTTGCCACGACGAGTTGGGTGTCGAATCTCTTGTATTTTCTCTTTACTTTTTTATTTTCTTCCTCTGTACCTGTACCTTCTCTCCCTCTCTTATTTAGTCTCTCGATCGTCTTTGCGACACCCCTACGCCTTCAGGATACTAAAGTAGACATTTAATTGTAGCCTCTGAAATTTACGGACATCCTTGACACACACCTTTTTCGAAAATTTCTCTGTGCTTAATTTTCTATTTCTTTATTTTTTATTTTTTATTTGTCTTTTTAGTTTTGTATTTTTATTATTATTTTGTATTCGTATTTTGTATTCCTATTTTGACTTCGTATATTTTGTATTCGTATTTTGTATTCTTATTTCCTTATTTTTTATTCGTCTTTTTAGTTTTGTATTTTGTATTCGTATTTCTTAATATTTTTTATTCGTCTTTTTAGTTTTGTATTTTGTATTCCTATTTTGTATTCGTATTTTGTATTCGTATTCTGTATTAGTATTTTGTATTTGTATTTTGTATTCGTATTTCTTTATTTTTTATTCGTCTTTTTAGTTTTGTATTTTGTATTCGTATTTTGTATTCGTATTCTGTATTCGTATATTTTGTATTCGTGTTTTGTATTCGTATTTTGTATTCGTATTTTTTATTCTTATTTTGCATTCGTAAATTTTTTATTTCTGTAAATTATTTCAGTTTAATTTTCATTCCCTTTTAATCAATTTCATACCAGTTTATCTTTTTCTTTGCGACTCTTTCATTCAATTATTCACTCGTTCATTTATTTTTCACTCAAGTTTTTTAAAAGTCCTTTTAACTTTTATTTCTTATTTATGTACTTAACAGAATTTTCAATTTCTTTCTCCACTTTTTTTCTTTTTGTAAATATAAATAAGTTTTTTTTTTCTATTTCCGTATTTTCAGGAATTTCTTTATTATTCTCTTTTACGATACTATAATATGTTCGCTTATCTCTATTTACTTTTTACAAAAGCTTTTTGTTTATTCATACAATTTTCACTTTACTCTAGAAAATTTCTTTAAAAATTATTTCTTATATGCTTAAAATGTATATACCTGCTTTTAATATATTTCTACCATATTTTATTTCTACCAAATTTTATTTCTACCATATTAACAAAAATGTTAATTCTTTTCAAAAATTATGTTTCTTTTTCAGTTTAAACTTTAAACAGTTTCCTCTTCCTTTTGACTCATTCAATTCTATACTTCTTATTCATTTTGTAATTTTTATTCACTTCTTAAGAATACATATAACTTGCACGTGAGACTTTTAATTCGTATTTGCCTTACAAGTCCTTCTTTTTTGAGAAAAAAAAAATATTTACGACTCTCATTTCTTTTCTTAGCAAGAGGTGAATGTGGAAGGAGATTTTAAGAATGGATCGAACTTTGTGGCAGGAATGTCCGTTTTATGTTGAAGTTTATAGAGGATTTTTTAAACACAAAACTTTGGTTATACTGTATATTGTAAAAGAAAACTGGAAAAAAAAACTTTTCTAATTATTGGAAATGAATCATTTATGCGGCTATTATCAGAGGAAAAAGTAATTAATAAAATTAATAAAATAAATAAAATTAATAAAATTAAAAATAATAAAAGTAAGTAATTTTTACTAAAATCATGATAATTTATCGATAGGAATGAAGATTTTCAAAAATTTCAAATTCAAACCCTTTTGACATTCAACAACTTATGAGAATATTATTATAAAAACCTGAAGATATTGATTCAAAATTCAATGATTTCTATAAAAATTCATACTATGATGTTTACAATTTTCAATTATTTAAAATTTTAACAGAAATTCGAATTTAAATAAACTTTTATTAGAAAATTCTACGAGAATTCAATTATTTAAATACAAAAATAATTTATTTGATCAATTGAATGTTTCTTAAAATTGAATGCTCATAAAGAATTTTATCAACAAATTTTTAAATAATTGAATTCTTTTGACGAATTTTAATAAAATTTTTATGAATAATTCCCTTTTTCGAGAAATTTGATTAAAATTGTATTAAAAATAATTAAAATTCTACGATGAGTTTTATTATTTACGAAAATAATTAAGTTTCTAAAAAGAATTTTATTATTTATGAAAATAATTGAAATTTTGTCAAAAATTTTTTAAAATTTTGAAACAATTTCGGTAAAGAATTTTGTTATTTATAAAGATAATTGAAATCATGACGAGAATTTTTTAAAAGTTTTGAAAATAATTAAATTTTCACGAAGAATTTTATTACTTTTGAAAATAATTGAATTCTTGTGATGAATATTTTTATTTATGAAAATAATTGAATTTTGTTAGCTAAAAGTAGGAAAATTTCAGATTTTCAAAGATTTTAATTTGAAACCTTTTCAAAATTCAATTATTTATAAAAATCCATTCTTTTTTTGCTTTTAATATTCAATTATCTAATATTTTAACTTAAATTCATTTGCAAATCAATTTTTTTTTAGAAAATCCTACAAAGAATTCAATTATTTAAAATTTAAATACAATTCAAATTAATTTATTGAATAATTAAATGTTTTTTAAAATTTAATTCTCATAAAGAATTTTATCAATTTTATCAATTTTTAAATAATAAAATTTTTAAGAATAATTACATTTTTCATGGAAGTCCATTAAAATTGCATTAAAAATAATTAAAATTCTGCGATGACTTTTACTATTTATATGAAAATAATTGGATTTTTGTGAAGAAATTTATAACAAATTTGTAAATAATTAAATTCCTGAGGAATTTTTATTATTTATGAAAATAATTAAAAGTTTGCGTAGAATTTTATTAACATTTTTTTTAAATAATTGAAATCTTATGGTTAATTTTATTAAAATAGTAGATAATGAAAATCATTATTGAATTCAGGAAAATTTTTGAAAATAATTAAAATTTTCCCAAGAATTTTATTAACATTTTTAAAAATAATTTAAATTTTGACAAGAATTTTCTTATTTATAAAAATAATTGAAATTTTGCCAAGAATTTTATTATTTATAAAAATAATTGAAATTTTGCCTAGAATTTTATTATTTATAAAAATAATTGAAATTTTGACAAGATTTTCTTTTTTTTTAACACAATTGAATTTTTGCTAAGAATTTTATTACTTTTGAAAATAATTGTATTTCTGTAATTATTTGTAACTTATCTAAAATTCAAGTTTTTTAATTGTTTTCAAGTAAATTCTATATATTTTGAAATATTGAAGTGCAATTTTTTATTAAATAATTTATAATAATAATTTTATGATACTTCTTCAAGAATTGAATTATTCAAAAAGAAATTGTTGTCGAAAATAGAAAAAACTGAACGGTTTGTATTAGAATTCGTGATAATTTTATAGTTTTAGGTAAAGAAAGACACAAAAATTCATAATTTTCGTTTGAATTCTAAAAATTTAATTTTCTTGAATACTTTTAATAAAAATCCCCGAATTTTTCTCGATTCCCCCGACCAATTCTACTTTCCCTGACTTCCCTGACCTGTGGCAACCCCATGAAACTTTGTAAATTCAATAGAAAAAGTAGCTAAATTTTTTCAAAGTGAAAAATTGAATCGCAAATGAATTTCCAATATAGTAGCATGTAAACGATTTTCCAAACTAAATGAAAAACTGGTTACAAAGGAAATTCACTAACAGTGTTGTATAATTTTACTTTTCAATGAAAGCCAACAATTTCGAGGACGAATTTTTCCAAATCTTATGATTCAAATCCAACAAAAACTAATGAAATTATTGCCCTTTATTAAAAAACTTAATAAATCCAAATTTAGAAAAACGTATTTTCAGAATGCATTAATTTTATCAAATTATATACAGAATTTCTAAAACACTGATAATTCTAATTCTTTCAAGAAAGAAAAAGCAGTTGTTGTGTTCGAAAACCGGTTTTTATCCCAAATCAACGGAAAAAGAGAGTGGGTTCCAGATGTACGTGGCTCTATTTTTTTTTTTTCTTTTTTCCCTCTTTTTCTGACTTTGACTAGTCAAGAAATTCCACCGAAATGACGCGGAGTGCACGTGATTCTCTTCCTGAATAAGTTCCTTTTCTCTTTTTTAGTCACTAAAGAAGACGAGCTAAACAAGCAAACCTTCCGATCTTTCGTCTCGTACGTGCAAAATGCACTTGTTTGATAAGATGCCACTCGGGTCTATTAGTGAAGAGGGACACGTGTTCAAAGTTATACCTGCTCTCAACCGCTTGGACTCTCTTCTCTTTTCAAAAAAGACTTTAACCCCACAATAAACTCAGCTGACCTCAAAATATTTTTGCCTTCATAATTTTTCTTTTCCACAATTTACTGGATTTCGTATTTTTGTTTTTAGTGATTTTCTTTCTTTTTAGTGATTTCTCTTTGAAAAATTTTCTTTTAAACTCAACTGAACACTCAGCTTCCGCAATTTTTCCTCATTTAGCTTATTTAGACTTTTGTATTATTAGTCATTTGCAGCATTTCCAAAGTTCCAACAGTTACAACAGTTCCAACAATTTTCCATTTTTCGGTTCATCATTAACATCAAATCTTCAGTCTCAGAGATTTTTTCTTTCGAATTTTTATACATACAAAAAACTTGGGTTCAACACTCGATTTTTCGTTTCAAAACGAAAAATACTCATAAATACAAATTTATAAGAAACAAAAGTGGAGCAGTTAGAATAATACTGTCAAACCTATCCAACACTCCTCCATGACCCGGTATTAAGTGACCACTATCTTTAACCTTAAATTTCCGCTTGAAATACGAAATGAACAAATCACTCAACTGTCCGATTAAAGCCATTACACAACCAAACATAAACAAATAAACCTTGTTTGAAAAATAGTAACTTTCGATTTGAAAATTTGGTGATAAGCTAATTAATACTGCAACTAAACTTGAGGCTAATACTCCACTGATGAGACCGCTCCAAGTTTTCCTAGGACTTATTTTTGGAGCAAGTTTTAATCCTTTAAATACTTTACCGCCAATCATTGCAAAACCATCAGCGGACCAAATGATTCCAAAATAGAGCATAATCAGCCAGTTTTTCGTATCGTCTGTACTTAACAATATCAGCAGACTTATGGGGACGGGAATAATAATTAGTCCCAGTAATGAATGCAAAGAAGAAGAATGTGTCATGTTATACCATTCGGTTAACATTCCGATGGCCACTAAAATCATTAGAAGGTAGAAAAGAGGCTTCAACCATAGTATACCGACGACAAATAATTTTACCAAAACTAAGCCTGAGAGTATTCTTATTTTTAATTTTTTAATATCTTCCCCTAAATGTTCTTCTACTATCCTAGCAATCATTTATACCTGATTTGCATTTTTGCAATTTCTATTTGTTATTCCAGTTTTTTTCTAACTATCCTAACAATCCTAATAATCATTTACAGATCATTTTTACATCTGCAAGGGCAATAATTTCTATTTGTTATTCTAGTTTTTTTCCGATAAATACCGAACAGTAATCCTAATTCTAATTGAAGTTGGAGTTATTTAATTTATGAATTTAATCCATTCGAATTTCTTCACAATTTTAATAATTTCAATAGTGGATTAAAAAAGGTCTAAGAACTGGTATTTAAAAGTAAAAAACCTCCACCTCTTTCCCGGGTAAATATTCCACAACATATATATGCACTTTTTTCACAACAAATTTTTAACAAATAAATTTGTTTAGAAAATTTTGCTTACACTCACTTCACATGGAAAAAAATAATTTATTTTCACTAGACCGCCACGTTGAAAGGTCGTAGCGAGTTTCTTTTTTTTTCCTCTTTTTTTTTTTTAAAACAGTTGATAACACAGACCTTCCTCTCTCACGAACAACCGAACACTACACTGCCAGAGACGGTAGAACATTTTCGTCACAGGAGTTGTCTGTGAACTCACTCGTTTTAAGAGTTCGACTCGAGCCGAACAATTCCGAGTGCAAACGAAGTTTAGCTTTAATGCCACGTGAAGCTGCGCTCTACATCATTCGGCTCTCGACATTTGGTCGAGGCGGATGGTTCTTAATTTTATGGAAAACTTATCTTTGTTATACTGAATTCTATTCCTTTGATTTTCAATCAGTTGAGAATCATAAATTTTAACAATAAAATTAGTGGTCAATAATTGTGACTAATAAAATATTTTTCACAGACTATTTTTGCTTTTGAATTAAGTTAAAAATAACTAATTTTCAGTAAAAAAAAATAAGTGTTTAAAATAACTAATTTTCAGTAAAAAAAAATTAATGATTTTCAGTGAAAAAGAACTGATTTTCAGTGGAAAAAATAACTGATAAATTAGTTGAACTTGATTACTTGTGTCAGTTAAAAATAATCTACCGAAACATCAGTTATTTTTAACTGCCAATCAGTTATTTTTAACTAAACGATCAGCAAAAATATTTCTATTTCAATTATTGACTTTTCACCAGGAAAACTTTCTAAATCAGTCAATTTTGATTCAAATTGAGAGAGTTTTCTAAACTGAAAATTTAATATTAATTAATATTGATAATAAATGAAATATCAATATTTTATAAATAAAAATATACAGTAAAAAGAAATGACAATAAAAAGAAAATCTAATTTTAAAACAGAAGGAAAGACATAAATTGAGATGCAAAATTTTTAAGACAGTCATTGCTGAATTTTGGTAGATTTTAAATGTGAGCAACAAGTGCTGAATTTAAGACTAATCCTAAATTAACAGGGTGGCCACATTTTGTAGTATAAAATGAAAATTATTTCGATTTTTATCTTGCAAGAAATAAACCAATCTTTCAAAAATTATTTTTGTAAAATTTTTCTAATTAAATTTTCAAAATATAGAAATAAAAAAAAATTTGAATATTTGAAATTTGGTAAAATTTAATTGAAAATAATTTTTTTTTCCACTATTTTGTTACAATTTTTAAAAATCAACTTTTATAGAATTTTAATTGCAAACTTTAAAAATAATTAAATTTCCAAAAATTTTAATTAAAAATCTTTTAGGATTTAACTTTAAAAAGGAAAATTACAGAAAATTAGCTACTAATTTTTTAAAATTCAATATTTTCCGTATTTTTAATTAGATATTTGGAAAAATCCAAATACATACAAAAAATAATAACATTTTACAACTTTTTAAAAGAAGAAAAAATTTTTTGTCCGGGAAATTAAGAAAATTGAAACATTTCTCGACTTATTTTCAAAAATTGGGACTTTTTTTTTATTTTTCTTACAAATATTGCAAGAAAATATCACAGTTTTTTAGTATAAAATGAAAATTATTTCGATTTTTATCTTGCGAAAAATATCTATAAACAAATCTTTCAAAAAATTATTTTTGTAAAATTTTCCGAATTGAATTTTCAAAATATAGAAATAAATAGAATTTTAAGATTTGAAATTTTGTAAAATTTAATTGAAAATAATTTTTTTCCCAAGTATTTTCTTCCAATTTATGAAAATCAACATTTTAAAGAATTTTTATTGCAAAATTTTTAAAAATAATTGTATTATAAAAAATTTTAATGAAAAATCTGTTAAATATAAATTTTAAAATGAAAATTACAGAAAAGTAGCTACTAATTTTTTTAAATTTCAATATTTTCAGTATTTTAAATTATAGGATATTTTCGAAAATTCAAAAACGTACAAATAAAATAACATTTTATAATTATTTTTAAAATTTTGGTCAAAAAAATCATATTCATATTTATAACTAATATTCTTAAAAAATTTAATTGTTTTTTTTTGTATATTTTTCAAAAATTCAATTATTTTTAAAAGATTTTACCAAATTCGATTTGCTTGGAAATTGTTCAGTTGTGTAGAATAAAAAAATATTATCCTTAAAAAATTATTCAAAAATATTTTTAAAAAATTAGTTGTAAGAATTTCTTTATTATAAGAATTTGAAAATAAATTAAAACAACGAAAAATTAAAAAAAAAAAAACTATGACAATTGTTTCGTGAAAAATTAAAAATTCTTTATTATTTATTTTTTGAAAATATTTTCAGTAAATTTTTATGTTTCTCTGTAAAATGAGATTTGTCAGGAAAAATAATTTTACTGTCAGTAAAGTGTCAGGAATATGTCAGGGAAATTGAAAAACTCTGAAACTTGTGACCACCCTGATTACGATTTTCTTTTTATTTTGATCTTTTTATTATTTGTGAACATGATTCATGTTTAGCTCAATATTCTCCAAGTCAAAATAGAATTTGGGTCAGAATAATTAAAAATAATCATTAAGGCAAGTGAGATTTATACGTTAAACGTTTAATATCAATTTTTATGTCCAGTAGGACATTTCATTTTTAATAAATTCATTAAAATTAAAACAATAAATTCTCGAAACTAATTTTAAAAAATTGAAGACATTCGCAATTTTGTCAAATTTAATCGAAATTTTATATTTGAAAGAATTTTATTTAAAATATATTATTTCATTTAAAATATAAACCTTTAAAAATTATTTTGGAAAATAATCGTATTTTTGAAAAATTCTAATTGAAAATTTTGAAAATAAATATACAAAAATATAGAATTGAAGCTAACAGCTAACAGTTTTTCTAAGGATATCAAATTGAGAGACAAACAGTGAAGGAAAAAAGTGCCATTGTCAGTTTAAAGTTCATAATAATAAAAGTTACTCTATTTTTTTTCGAGCGCATATGTATTCACTAAAATAAACTTGTTCTAATGAAATGCAATTATAAAATTAGAATTATGGAAAAGTTTAAAACAAAAAAGAAATAAAATAAAAATAAAAAGTATAAAAATAAAAAAAATAAATATAAAAAAAATAAATATAAAGAAAATGAAAAAAAATAAAATGAAATTATATACATTTGTAATTTAATTACCCAAAAAAGGACAATTTAATTATATTATTTCAAAAAGCAGTCGAACATTTTTATACTTTTAATTACGACCCGAGTGCCTTGAGAATTTATAAGGCCATACATTGATGGCATATTATTTACGACTTTTTTTTCGTCAAATTAAAAATAAATGTTCTCGAGAGAGGGAGTAAAATCATCAACGAGAGTTTCCGAGACGATTTTAATAATATATAATTAGAAATACCCACAACTAATTTTAAACAAGCTGAATGTCTTATTATCAGAACTGTATAATTATACATCTAATTAGTCTTTGCGTTGCACGATTGTTACGTGTTTATCTGCATCATAAGTTGGAATCAAATACAGCGGGAAAAGACAAAGTCAAGGTCTTCAACTTTACTGTTTATGTCAGATGCTGATTATCTCCCTTTAGTGATATATATAGTGCTTTAGAAACAGGTTCTTTATTAACTACAATTTTCATTGTCAAGGCAAAGCATGCAATGATAAATAATTTTTACATTATTTCATCAAAGGCTTTTTTGGTAATTCTGAATTTTTTTTTTTTTGTATATCCGGTAATTTAGAACACAGGCTTTGCACTCATCTACTAAAACCTACTATATTTACTACTTTTATTTACAATTTACTTACTATTTGGATATTTTTTTAAATTTGTGACACTAAAAGCTATACTTTTTCCTATTTTTGAGAATTTTTACAAAAGTTTAAATTCGATAATAGTTGGAATGAAGAAATTATTCTTGAAAATTATAATAAAATTCTTCTTAGAAACAATTAGAAAATTTTTTATAAAATTCTTTGACACAATTCAATTATTTGAAAAAATTTTCAAAAATCTTTTGCGAGAATTCAGTTATTTTCACAAATATTTTAATCAAATTCTTTAGAAAGAAATTAATTATTTTCTAAAAATTTGTTTATATACGAATTAAATTATTTTTATAAATAATAAAATTCATCGCAAGAATTAATTATTAATACAATTCTAATAAAATTTCTCGAAAGAATTCAATTTATTTTCGTAAATAATAAAATTCTTCTCAGAAATTCAATTATTTTCAAAAATTTTAATAAAATTCTTCTCAGAAATTCAATTACTTTAAAAAGTTTTAATAAAATTCGTCCAAGAATTCAATTATTTTAATAAATAATAAAATTCTTCTCAGAAATTCAATTATTTTCGTAAATAATAAAATTCTTCTCAGAAATTCAATTACTTTAAAAAGTTTTAATAAAATTCGTTCATGAATTCAATTATTTTAATAAATAATAAAATTCTTCTCAGAATTTCAATTATTTTCAAAAATTTTAATAAAATTCGTTTCAAAAATTCAATTACTTTAAAAAATTTTAATAAAATTCGTTCAAGAATTCAATTATTTTAATAAATAATTTCCTCGAAAAATACAACTATTTTTAAACAATTTTATAATATTATTCGAAAAAATTGAATTAGTTAACAAAATTTTATCAAAATTCTTTTAAACTATTCAATTATTTTCACATTTTTGAAATTCATTTATTTTTAATATCTACCAATTTTAATAAAAAATTTCCGAAAAGAATAATTAATAATTAGAAAAAAATTTCTATTCACATTTTTGCAAATTTTCAATTATTTTCATAAATAATTTAATTTTCACTATAATTCAATTATTTGAAGCACAACTTAGATCAAATTTTTCAAAAAAAAACAATTATTTAAAAAGTCTTTTCTAAAATTCTTAGCAAGAATTCAATTATTTTCAATAATTTAAATAACATTTGTTACAAGACTTGAATTATTTTCAAAAAAAAATAATAAAATATTGTTCTCAAGGATTCAATTATTTTTAAAAATTTTAATGAAATTCGTTGTAAGAATTCAATTATTTTTATAAATAATAAAATAATTGTTCTCAAGGATTCAATTATTTTTGAAAATTTCAATGAAATTCGTTGTAAGAATTCAATTATTTTTATAAATAATAAAATTGTTCTCAAGGATTCAATTATTTTTGAAAATTTTAATGAAATTCGTAGTAAGAATTCAATTATTTTTATTTTTGTAAATATTAAAACTTATCGCAGAATATTAATTATTTTTAATAGAATTTTTTAATAAATCCCTCAAAAAATACAGTTATTTTTTCAAAATTTTATTAAAATTCTTATGTAGGAATTCAATTTTATTTTAGAAAAAATTTGGATATGATTTGTTTATTAGAATGTAATATGTTATTATTTTCTTTTTTCAATACATTTTAAATTAAATTTCTTGAAAGAATAGTATTATTTTCAAAAATTTTAATGAAATTCTTCATATAGCAATTACTTTATTTTAAAAAATTTTTAATAACGTTCTTTAATATAGGGAAGAGTAGTCAAGGTTGGATCAGGTTCTGACTGTTTTCTATAACTTCTCCTGTCTACCGAATTTCACGATTTCCTCTTATATTATTGGAAAATTCTACTAAAATGCAATATTTTTGTTTTTGCTAAACTTTGTAAAAAAGTTGGTGTCGCTATGTGATAAAACGAAATAAGCGCCATTATCCAACTTTGACCACCTATCCAACCTTGACCACTCTCCCTATGAATTCAATTTCAAAAAAATGATTCAATAAATTATTTATTTTTATTTTTAAATAATTGAATTTCAGTTAAAATTTTCGAGATAATAATTGAATATTAGAAGCGTTTTGGTGTGAATTTTTTAGAAATAATTAAAGTTCAAAAGAATTTTAAATTGAAATCTTTAAAAATTTCAATCTTTATAAAACTGTAACAGTATTTGAATTATTATTTCCAAGCAAAATGATTAAAGTCTTGAACAATTTTTTTTTTTTTGAAATTTGAACAAAGAAAGGGTTATTACACATGTTATTAAACAAACAGTATAATTGTTGTGTTCAAAAATTATTTTCTTTAAAAAACATTGATTCAATAGCATTTTTTTCTCAGTGTTTTTAACTTTTTATGAAATTAATCTTAAGGCGCAAACAGTACTTGTTTTTCTAGACAATTAAATTTTGCAATTTAGTAATAATGAAACTTTATAAATAGATATTGGACGAAATGATGGGAAAACAGTTTTAAAGAGGCATTTTTTGACCATTATGGAGACTGGTCTTCGATGAAGATATAATCCCGATCGCGTGCTAGTAGTTATCAGATTAAAGTTCGGCAGGGCAAATTGTAGTTAACTAGATTCTGATGAACCTCATATGGAGTGAGACGTGTACGTTGAACCGAAGTTTGCTGTGCTATTAGGAACCTCTACTCGACTAAACTCGATAGACCCAACAGGTTCGGCACTATAGTTTCCAGCGTGAAGCCAGCAGGTGTTTTAAACTCTCAATTGTTTATTGTCTATTGATCCATAACGAATATGTATACGGTAAACAAGAACAATTATCCTCGATAAAGAAATCTATTATTTTTAATAAAAAAAACACTATTTGTATATCAACAATCTGTATATTAACTTATTCTGTATACAAACAATCTGTAATTAACTTTTTGGCTATTTATATCGAAATGTTGATTGATGTTTCAAAACATTCATCAATTTTCATAATTACAATGATGTTGATAGATGATGTTTGCTTTGAATCTATTTTGAATGAATGGAATTAGAAAATTTCAGTCGCAGTAATTTTATTATAATATAAAAATGAAAAAAAAAGTTAAAAATGTGTATTATAACATAACAAATTGCGCAAATCTCACAGGATTGCTGGGGAGAAATTTTGTGATTGGATTATTTGTATAATTGAGTCTTGTCAAGTATATTGATGGAAGAGCTCATTTCCGTTAGTTGTATAATATTGTGCGCAGTGCAATTATGTAGAGAAGACAGAAAGATTGGACATGTTTGTCCACATTGCTAATGCCCTCGCAGCTTCGATTCGCAATATACAAAAGCATGAATTCAAATGCAAATTTGATCATCTATCCAAACAAAACATTACATCAGTTTGGCTGCAATTAAAGCCGTATTCTTGTTTCGACTAAGCCGATAAAAATATCGATTCAACACTTCAATTGCAGACCTATTGGGCAGAGAGTAATTTAATTTCGAGAGAGACAGTACAACCAGTACAACTCACATGAAAATACGCATGTGTGACATTTTTTAATAAACATTCGTTCTTCTCAGGCTTCGTACTCGATAATTTTTTTTTTAAAAAAAGTAGCAAAGACTGAAAAAAAGTATCAAAAAGTAACAAAGACTGAAAATAGTAGTGAACAATAGTAACTAATATTGAGAAATTAAAATTAGCTACTAAAAAACTTATTACGATTCCAGGACATTTTCAGGACATTCCAGAACAGATTTCTTATTTTTCCAGGACATTTATATGTGCAACAGGGTTGCCACAAGTCAGAGAAGTCAATGAATTCTGGGAAAAGTCACGGATTTTTACAAAAAGTACTGGAAAAAAATTATATTTTTAGAATTTATAGGAAAATTCTGAATTTTGGTCTTTTTTTTGTTTGCCTTATAAACTATGAAATTGCCAAGAATTCTAATACAAACCCTTCAATTATTTCTATTTTTGACAATAATTTCTTTTCAAATCAATTTTAAATAACTTTGCCAAAATTCTTCTCCAAAATCCAATTATTTACAATAAATTTAATAAAATTCTTTGCAAAGTTCAATTATTTTCAAAAATAACAATATTCATATTAAGAATTCAATTATTTTTATAAATAATAATATTAATTTCAAGAATTCAATTATTTTCATAAATAACAATATTCATCTTAACAATTTAATTATTTTAATAGCAATAAATTTCTTCGCAGAAATTCAATTATTTACAAAAAATTTTTAAAAAAACCGCACAAGATTTCAATTAACTTTATAAATAAAAAAATTTTTCTCCCAAAATTCAATTATTTTGAGTAATTTTAATAAAATTCTTTTCAAAATTCAATTATTGTCATAAATAACAATATTCATCTCAAGAATTCAATTATTTTCAAAAATTTTTTTAAATTCTCGTCCAAATTTCAATTATCTTTATAAATAATAAAATTCTTCTCCAAAATCCAATTATTTTTAATAAATTTAATAGAATTCTTGGCAAAATTTCAATTATTTTCAAAAATTTTCCTCATTTCAATTATTTTTGATATCTACTATTTTAATAAAATTTTCCAAAAGAATTCTATTATTTAAACAAAATTTTAATGAAAATTTAACAGGAATTCAATTACTTACAAATTTCTTTTATAAATTTTTTCGCATCAATTCAATTATTTTAAATTTTCTAATGAAGTTTCTCGAAAGAATTCAAATATTATAAAGAAAATTGAAAAAAATAGTCTGAGAAATTCAATTATTTCGAAAAATTTAAATAAAATTCTATTAATAATTGTATTATTTAAAAAAATTATGATAAAATTCTTTACAAGATTTAGTCCATTAAATTGCAATTTTAATAAAACTTTCTTATACAATTCAATAGTTTTCAATACATTTCTTCTTAAGAATTCAATTATTTTCACAAATAATACATTTTTTATGGGAATTCAATTATTTAAAGGAATTGGAATAAAATACTTTGCTAGAAATCAATTATTTTCTCTCTTGAGAATTCAATTATTTTTTAAAAATTTTGATAAAATGCTTTATAAATTTGAAAAACTATAATAAAATCGGTCATAGAATACAATTATTTTCGTAAAATACATTTTTCTACAAATACAATTATTGTCAAAAATGTTTGTAAAACTTTTCGAAACTATTCAATTATTTTCGTAAAAAAATCAAATTCTTCTAAGCAATTCAATTATTTAAGAAATTTTAATAAAATTTTTCCCAAGAATTCAATTTTTTTCAAAAATAAACATTTTTACAGGAATTCAATTATATAAAAAAAATTTTTTTTTAATTCTTTGTCAGATTTCAATTATTTTAAAATTTTTTTAATAAAATTTCTCGATGGAATTTAAAAATTTTCAAAAGTTTAAAAAAATTTTTAAAAATTCAATTATTTAAAAAAATTTTAAATAAAATTCTTCACAAGAAATTAATTATTTTCATAAATAATAATATTTTTCTCTGGAATTCAATTATTTTTACAAATAAAATTCTTCACAGGAATTCAATTCTTTAAAAAGATTGTTAATAAAATTCGCTGCAAGAATTCAATTATTTTCATAAATAACAAAACTTATCGCAGAATTTCAATTATTTTGATAAAATTTTAAATAAAATGATAGAAAATTGCATTTATTCTTACAATTTTTTTTTAAATTTGCCGAAAGAATTTAATTTTTATTAAAAATTTGGATAAAATTCTTCATAAAAATTCAATTTTAAAAAACATGCAATTACTGAATAAATTATTTATTTTTGTATTTAAATAATTGAATTGTCGGGAAAGTTTCTAATAAAAATTGTTAAAAAATTAATTTCAATTAAAATTTTAAATTATAATTGAATATTAAAAACATTATAGCGTGCATTTTTAGAAATAATGGAATTTTGAAAAGGGTTAAAATTAAAATTTTTGAAAATTTGAATTTTTAGTTACAATATTCTTATGAAATAAAATAATGATTTTATTACTTTGTCATCTTAAATTTATTATAAGACATGAGAAAATCGATCACTCCGAGTCGAAGACTCGATTTCTTCATGTTTTATTATACACTAAAAAATAAATTTATTTGATTCAAATAACCAATTGACTATTATCAATTAAATATTTAATTAAATCAAATAATAATTATTAGAGTCAATTAAATAGTATTTGCTTCAAATACTGAAATTATTGGTTCAAATACCATTTAATTGACTCCAATAAATATTATTTTTTGATGGATCAAAAAAATTATTTTTTTAAATTTGAGTAAAATTTCTAAATTATTGAATATTGAAAAGCAAAATACGGAAAATTCAAAGACAAAAGTTCAAAATCCAGGAAATTTCAGGACATTTTTTCAAATTCCAGGACATTTCCAGGACTTCAAGGAGCAGTAGACACCCTGTGACATTTTCCTGATTACCATCAAAATGTTTTTTCTGGTAATAATTGAAAATGCTTCAAAAAAAAAATAAAATAAAATTCAATATCATTGGTACTATTGAATCAAAAATATTCTTTTTTCTCAGTGTATCGCTCTGCAATTTTAACACGTTTTCGTTGGAGAAATAAAAAAAAAATTCGATATAGACGAATAAGAAAGTTATTCATCGTAGAGCGAAAATTGGAAAAATTAAATCTCCAAACCAGAAATCTTCTCTCATCTTATACCCTACGATTCTATAAAAGCGAAGCTTTAATTTGCGATCCTTGCTATATATGTCGCATCTCATGACAAGAGTCCTGAGAGCAGATGCAAGTGGGCGTATTTTCTACTCAATGTTGCACCTGTCTTTTCCTTTTTTGCTCCATTTTCTAGCGACTCGAATACTCGAGAATCACCCTTTTCAGCAACTTGAGTTTCATCATTGAAAAAATCTTTTCATACCCAGACATATGCAATTCAAATGTCATATATATTAAAACATTAAAATTTCATAAAATACTTAATAAGAAATAAAAATAATTTGTTTTGTAAAAATAATTTTTTTAATAAAAATACATTTAGTAAAAAAAAAGCATTTACATTTAATAAAAAAGCATACGAGTCATAATTATATTTAATTTTCTTAATTACCCCCACTCTTTCTTCGGAAAATCGGTAAATAAAAATATTTACGTGAATTGGTTGTATAAAATAAATGTTGACTGCAGTTCAGCATCATTTGTTCAATTTGAATGTGGTTCGACGATCAAAAATTATTCGCGTCACGTTTATAGGTCAGCGGTTATTTACCAATAGGTATATTGTCGACAATATTAAAGTCCAAACTCCAAATAGTTGTAGGAATACTACAACTAAAGTAGACAAGAAAAAAAGAATAATAAGTGTTTACACGTGTTTTTTTCAAATTTACTACCTTCCGATCCGAACTACCTTGTAAACTTATAAATATATCGACATTTTAATAGCATAAACATGACCCATATTTGGTATAAATTTCTTAACTCGTAATTACACTCTCTCGTTAAAATTCATACAGAGACTTTGCAAAAAATTATCAACTCCATTTATCGAGTGGTTGTCAAGCGATAATAATTGATCTCCTTTCTCGTGAAATAATAGTCAATTCATAATTCATTCTTCATCATTTATAATTGCTCGAAAAAAGATAATTTTAATGATTTTTAAATAACTTTTTTTCTTTTTTTTTATTATTTTTCCTTCAAAGACAATACACTTTTATTTTAAATTGTAATAATTGCTCTAAAATTGTATATAATTTCTTAAAAATATAATATTTCGATAAAATTTAACGAAATAAATTGCTTGAAAATATTTTAATTAATTGTTTTCGGGAATTCCATTATCTTGAAGAAATTTTAATTACATTTTAATTAAAATTTTTTCAGACATTTTCATTAGAATTAAAATTTTTTAGAAACGTAATTTTTCCAGACTTTCTAAATTAAATTATTCAACGTTTTGCATTAATTTTAAAAAACTTAATATTTATTGTAATTGAAATATTAAAAAATTTATTATTTCAAAAATACGAAAAGGCTCGTTCGGTTTATAAAAAGATTAATTAATTCTGCAAACGATTAATTAAAATAATTCATTAATAATAATATGTTAAACGACAATTAAAAAGTAATTAAGTATAATGCTGAGAAAGAATAAAAAACACGTGTGTATTTTTTTTCGAGTAGTTAAATAAATACAGAAGATAAATATTTTACGAATTTTTCCAAGTATAAAACACTCGTAAAAAAATAATCTTCCTCACGTTATTGAAATTTTTTTGATAGAATCAGTACTTGAAAATATAAAATTTATTTTCATGAATTCTTGAAATATTTCTCAAAATCAAAAAAATTGGGAACATTTAAAAATATTCGGCATTTATTATCAGGAAAAATGGTACATTATTTAGAGGGATTTTATAAAAATCGAATAGAAACCAGATTCCTATTGGTCTTTGGATTAAAATATACTCTCCTGTAGAAAAATAATACTTTATCTAAAATAAAAGTATATAAAATATTATACATACGTGCGGAGAGCTTCGTGTTTACCAAGTCATCGATTCTTACCTGTAATAAAAAGAGAATATTTGTAAATAAATTATTCTACAATTATTCTTTTTATTTTCTAATAAATTCAAAATTTTTATTTTATTAATTATATAAAATAAATGTTTATTAATTTAAAAAAATTTATTGCTTTTATAAAAATTATTTTATTGAGAAATTCTTTTCCTTTAAAAAAAAATCAAAACTTTGTAACAAAAATTGGAATTGACAATAAAAAAATGTTAGAAAATGTTACGCGCGAAACGTGGTGTTCAATTTATTATTATTATGCAAGTTACAAAATTATTTATATTTAAATATGAATTTTTGAATAATTTCAGATTCAAACTTTAAAAAAAAATTAATTAATAACTAATTTACTAAATAATTAATAATAATTAATTTTAGAAAATTTTAATAACATTGTTCGCAAGAATTCAATTATTTTAATAAATAATAAAATTCTTCGCAAGAATTCAATTATTTTCATAATTAATAACATTCTTCGTAAGAATTCAATTATTTTTATTAAACAGTAAAATTTTTTACAAAAACTCAATTATTTTTCAAACAAAATTTTAATAACATTTTACAAACGAATACAAATTTTCTAAAATTTTAATAAATCCTTCGAAACAATTCAATTATTTCATAAAAGAATTCAATTTTTTAAAAAAATTTTAATATTTTTCAAAAAAATTCAATGCTTTTCTAAAATTCTATTAAAATCCTTTGAAACAATTCAATTAAAAATTCTTTGCAAAACATCAATTCTTTATTAAAACAATTTCTCGAAAGAATTCAATTTTTATCTTAATTCGTTATAAAAAATGTTTTCCTACGTAATAAAATTCTTCGAAAGAATTCTATTATCAAATTTTTTGATAAAATTTTTTGCAACAATTCGATGATTTTTAATATATTTTAATTTTGAAATCAAAAATATTTAAAAAAAAAAATTATTAAATTTTTGTTTTGTATATCTACATTTTTTCAGGCTAAAAGCTACTTTTTTGAAATAAATTAATTAAAGTAAAAAGAAAAAAAATTTTTTTTTTTTCAAGTACAAAGTTTGGAATTAAAATAACGTAATATGCTAGCAATAAGGTGAATATCGTCTTGTAGTACCGTCATAGCATAGAATGAACATCAATAATTTCCAGAGTCGAGAATAACAAGAGGAATATAACGCGGTGAATTTTAGTAGTCGAAGAAACACAAAAGAGCCCGGCTGACAATTGTCGCATTCTTCTTTCGAGTTCGACCATGGTGGTTCAGTAAGGATTGCTACCACGAATAACATTCGAATGTCCTTATTGTCGCATATAGGAGCCAAGAGAATTCCGGCCCTCGAGAGACTCCCAAGATCGTCCTCCCCTTGTCCATTGTGATTCGCCGGGACCATTGTAGTTTTTTCGCGAAACTTTATACCTTCAGAGAAGCATTTGCTTGTGTGGAAACAAGTTACATTCTATTAAAAACACCTTTCGAACGTTTCAAAAACTACTCATAAGCCTCGATTATATTTGCAAATGCAAATCTTATCAGTGAGGTTTCAATTTAAAATTTTATCAAATTTCAATTTTCAATGAATTTTAATAGAAATTTTAACCCGTTGCCTGTTTCCGACCCACGGGTGGGTCGTGAAAAAGTATGGCCATAACTGTTTCCGACCCACCCGTGGGTCGTGTTCACTATCACTCAAAATAAATATAATTTGTATATAAATTGATAGATATTTTTCTTTATATCAATATTATAAGAAATTATAAGGGTCATTAATTATATTTTAGAAAATAATTGAATAATTAGTTATCATTTAAATATATTATACTATTTGAAGAAGTATCAGATTCCGCTGGGCAGTTTGGGACAATCATGTTGTATTTTCCTCAAACAGTTAAGGGGTTAAAGAACTTAAATTTTGGAAAAAATTTTAATAATTCAAATTCTTCTGAAATTAATTAATTTTTTTTAATATAGGTATATTGAATAAGTTATTAAAAATAATGAATTTATAGAAGAATTTTAGTTAAAAACATTAAAAAAAATTTTAATTTTGGAGAAGTTATAAATAATTGCAGAAATTCAATTAGGTTCAAAATTTTTTTTAAATTCTCGTCAAAATTTCAATTATCTTTATAAAGAATAATTGAATTTTAAAAATTCAATTATATTTAGAAACATTAATAAAATTCTTAGCAAAATTTTAATTATTTTTAAAAATTTTCCCCATTTCAATTATTTTTAATATCTACTATTTTAATAAAATTTTTCAAAGGAATTTAATTATTTACAAATTTAATTTTTTTCATAAATAAAAATATTCATCACAAGAATTCAATTATTTTCAAAACCTAATAAAATTCTTCGCAGAAATTCCATTATTTTCAAAATTTTTTTTAAATTCTCGCCATGAATTTCAATTATCTTTATAAATAACAAAATTCTTCGCCGAAATTAATGAACATTTTTTTATAAAATTCTTCACAAAATTTCAATTATTTTTATAAATAATAAAATTCTTTTCAGAAATTCAATTATTTTTAATACAATTTTTATCGAATTCCTCGAAAAATGGAATTATTCTTAAAAATTTTATTAAAATTCGTCAAAAGAATTCAAAATATTTCAAAAGTGATAAACTTCTTTTCGCAGAAATTCAATTATGTTCAAAAATTTTTTTAAATTCTCATCAAAATTTCAATTATCTTTAGAAATAATTAAATTCTTCTCCGAAATTTAATTATTTTCGAAAATTTTCCTCAATTCAATTATTTTCAATATTTACTATTGTCATAAAATTTTTCAAAAGAATTCAATTATTTAAAAAAAAATTTAATAAAATTCTACACAAACTTTTAATTATTTTCAAAATTTTAGTAAAATTCTTTGCAAAATTCAATTATTTTCATAAATAACAATATTAATCACAAGAATTCAATTATTTTCAAAGGTAATACAATTTTTCGCAGAAATTCAATTATTTAAAAAAAATTAAATAAATGTCGTCCGAAATATTCAATATTTTAATTATTTTCATAAACAATAAAAATTTTACGGGAAATAAATTATTTACAATTTTTTTTTTATAAATTTCTTCAAAATACTTCAATTATTTTCAGAAATAATAAATTTTTCTACAAGGATTCAATTATTCTCATAAATAATAAAATTCTTTTTGGGAATTCAATTATTTTCATAAATAATAAAACTCATCGCAGAGTTTCAATTATTTTCAATACAATTTCAATAGAATTACTCAAAAAAAATTCTTAAAAATTTTATTCAAATTCGTCAAAAGAATTCAGTTATTTTAAAATTTATAGATAAAATTCTTTATAAGAATTCAATTTTAAGAAATATACAATTATTCAATAAATTATTTTTTTTTGTATTTAAATAATTGAATTCTAGTAGAATTTTCTCATAAACAATGATTTAAAAATGTATTTTAATTAAAATTTTAGATTAGAATTGAATTTTAAAAGCATTAGAGCGTAGATTTTTAGAAATAATTGATTTTTGAAAAGGCTTCAAATTAAAATGTTTGAAAATTTGAATTTTTCATATTTTTAACTAACAATTCAGTGGAATTAATTTTTTTTGAGAAACTTTAATTGCAGATTTTTTTTTGAAATTATTTAAAGTTTTTATTTTCTAATATTTAATTAATTTAAAGAATTTACGAATAATTGAAATTTTGTAAAATTGACTTGTATACAAATGAATTTGAAAATTCTTAAAATAATTTATTCAAAAATTATTAAAAATAATGGATTTATGGAAGATGTTAAAGTTAAAAATACGAAAAAAATTCAAAGTTATAGATTATTGCAAAAATTCAATTATTTTCAAGAGTAATATGTAATATTCTTTACAACAATTAAATATTGTTCAAAAGTAATAAAATTCTTCTTTGGGAATTCAATTATTTTCACAAATAATAAAACTCAGTGCAGAATTTCAATTATTTTTAATACAATTTTAATCGAATTTTGTAGAATAATTTATTCTTAAAAATGGTTTTAAAATTCGTGTAAAGAATTTAATAAAAATATTAAATAATAATAATAATTGAATTGAAATGATGAAAAAATTTTTAAAGAAGTTACAGTAATAATATTCTTATATAATAGCCCAAGTGCGAAATGCCAAGACTGCAAAAACGGCCCATCATTGGTCTAGTAATGTCTGCCGAGAATTGGCAGTAGTTACTGGGCCATTACTGGTGTTCAAAACGTCCCATTGATGGGCCAATGATGGCGCCGATGGTCAGATTTTCAAATTTTTTAAGACTGGGCCAGCTCTCGGCCCAATAATGGCACATTCATGGCAAAGTTGATCAATCTTTAATGGTAAAAAGCAATTGCCAGTGATGTACCGACCATCGGCCCATTAATGGCACTTTAATGGCAAAAATTTTGTATCTTTGATGGCAAATTATAATTGCCAGAATTGGGACGTAGCTTGGCCCAATAACGGCACATTATTGGCAAAGTTGATAAATCTTTAAAGAAAAAATTCAATTGCCAGTGATGTGACGAAGATCGGCCCATTAATGACACATTAGTGGCACTTTAATGGCAAACATTTTGTATCTTTGATAACAAATTGTAATTGCCAGAATTGGGGCGTAGCTTGGCTCAATAATGGCACATTAATGTCTATCATTTTGTATCTATGATGGCAAATTATAATTGCCAATATTGGGACGTAGCTCGGCCCAATAATGGCACAGTATCGGCCAGTGTAGTGTAGCTTATAAGAACCCTTTTGCATTATCGACTTCACGTCAGAGTAGCAGAGTGGTCAGAGTGTTAGGCTGTGGTGCGTCAGGTTCAGGTATCGATCCCCGCGAGCGGTAAGAATTTTTCAAATATTTGTAAGTTTGCGATTAATTTAGGAAATAAACTGTATAAATATTATGAATTAATTAGTTAATTAAATAAAAAATATATTTTTTTTAATTTTTTCAACACTGGGGAGTAATGGCAGCCAATAATGGGCCATTAATGTTTACCGAGAATCGGCCGATGATTAGCTGCCGACGGCCTACCGCGGTTAACCTCCCGACAGTCGGGCCACTATTGTCTGCCAAGAGTAGGCACTGACTATGCCGTCACTGGGCCAGTTTTGGGCCGTTTTTAATTTCGCACTTGGGAGGTAAGAAATAATGTTTCTGTCGTTTTTAATTTTTTATAATGAAGAAATCGATCACTTCGAGTCGAAGACTCGGATTGCTCCATTTCTTCATGTTTTATAAATTTCATAAAGGTTTGAATTTGAATATTTTGAAAATTTTAAATCCGTTGGAAAAATAATAATGATTATATATTTATTAGTTATTTAATTTGGTAAAAAAAAATAAATATAGTTTTAAAAACCAGGAAAAATTACGTTTTTTAACATGGAAAACCAAACAAAAAATTAGTTATTTTCATTTTTGAATTTTGTACGAGAATTATGAAATATGGTAAACAAAAAAAAAAAAAAAAATTGGAAAGTTGAGTGGCAATAAATGGTGGAATATTGTCCGGAGATTAATTGCAGTACATCATTGGAGTGTCATAAAGTTATTGAATTAGAGGAAATAATTGGCTGTAAGTGACGATTTGAGTCACCTTCCAATGTCGCAATCAATTTTCTCTGATCCTGTGGGAAATCGAGAGGAAGCGATTCGTATAAGAGAGGACCGTTGAGTAACGGTCCGTCGAATATTGGTAGATCACTGCGCTCTAGTTTATATAGCTATAGAATCCCGGAAGGCGGACAATGAGGTTCATCAATCAATGAAACTCGAGAGGAAGCTTCGCCAATTCTCTAATTATTGATATAATCCGACTTTACTTTGATGTTTGATCATTAATCCCCCAATTACCTATGAATTATTCACCACGCTCACCTTTTGTATAGTCTGAGGAACTGTAATTTTTGTTCAATTGTCAAATTTTTGTTCAATTGTCAAAACACAATAATTATATCAAAATTGAGAGGCAAAAAGCGTGGCAAAAATGTTGCGAAACAACTTTATTGATGCGCTTTTTGCCTCAATTTGATATCTTTAGAAAAACTTTCTTATAATAATAATTTTTGACGAAAAAATTATTATCAAAAAAATTATTATTATGATAAAGAATTATCAAAAATTTTTTGGCAAGTATTAGAATTTAGAAAGAAGGTATAATTGACTTTTACCGCTTCCATATATGCGCCACACACTCTTGAGTAGAAATCGAAATTTACGAAACGGAAATCGTCTATTAGAAGAGACGAGAACCACTGGATTAGTGGTTTTTGTCGGCTTCTTTAAGGATCTGTGATTTCGAGTTTTACTTGCGAGCTTTCGTCTTTCATTACGTCTCTCGCCGTTCATTCGGAAGTTAATCTTTGGTGTAAACAATTTCACATCAAAAGATCGACCTAAACTTTACGGGACACTGCTAATTCAAACTGCCGGTTCGAGAAAAAAAAATACACAGCAGCAGCAAGAGTTGAAATTAATGAAAGAAAAGATGAGAAGTGAATAGTGGAGGAAAAGGAAACTTTACAACTTTCCTATTGGCCACTTCGATCCAATATAGTCTAGTCCTCCTTCGTGGTGTCTTAATTTCCGGTCTTGCCATCGGTTTCTTTTTCTCCCTACGACACTATTTTTGAAAAAAAAAAATTATCTTTTCGGTAAAAAGCGTAATTAATGCCTCTGAATATTTGCACTCATCTAGAAACCTACTATTTACTACTTTTTTTTACGATTTACTTACTATAATTTGAATACTTTTTTCAATTTGTGACACTAAAACCAACTTTTTTCTATTTTTGACAATTTTCACAAGTTTACATTCGATAATAGTTGAAATAAAGAAATTATTCTTGAAAATTTAAATAAAATTCTTCTTAGAAAGAATTAGAAATTTTTTTCATTAAATTCTTTGACACAATTATTGAATTTGAAAAATTTTTCGAAAATCTTTTACGAGAATATTCAGTTATTTTCACAAATAATGAAATTTAAATATTTTCAATATCTATTATTTTATTTATTTATTTAGATATAATTGAAAATAATTTTTTTTGTACAAGTATTTTGTTATAATTTTTGAAAATCAACTTTTAAAGAATTTTTATTGCAAATTTTTCAAAATAATTGAATTATCAAAAATTGTAATGAAAAATCTTTTAAATGTAAATTTCGAAATAAAAATGACAGAAAATAAGGCACTAATTTTTTAAAATTCAATATTTTCCGTATTTTCAATTATAAGATATTTTCGAAAATTCAAATACATACAAAAAATAATAACATTACAGAATTATTTTTAAAATTTTGGAGAATAAAATCATGTTTATATTTATAATTTAAATTCTTTAAAAATTTTATTGTTTTTTTTGTATTTTTCAAAAATTCTGCTATTTTTAAAAGATTTTATCAAATTTCAATTGTTTGGAAATTTTTGAGTTGTGTAGAATTACAAAGATTTTATCTTTCAAAAATTATTTTAAAATTTAAAATACTTTTAAAAAATCAATTGTAAGAATTTCTTTATTATAAGAATTGAAAATAAATTAAAAGTATGAAAAATTAAAAAAAAACTATTTCGGGAAAATTCAAAATTCTTTATTATAATTTTTTGAAAATATTATACCTTAATAAGTGAAGAAAAAAACATGAACAGTAACAATTATTTTAAAAAAATGGAGTTTTTGCATTTAAACAATTGAATTCTAGAAGTACTTTCGGAAAATTATTTAAAATAAAATGATTTAGAGATGAAGTTTAGTTTAAAATTGTAGAAAATTTTCTCGAAAGAATTCAATTATTTTCATAAATAGTAAAATTCTTCAGAGGAATTCAATTATTTTCAATGCAATTTTAATTCAATTCTTTGAAATCTTTTAATTATTTTCGAAAAATTACAAAAAATTTTTCAAACTATTTTACTAATTTTCAAAAATTTAATAAAATTCAAAACGAAAATTCAAATAATATCACGAATTTAATAAAATTTTCAAAGTAATTCAATTGTGTAAAATACAATTTTCAAGAAATATGTTTTCGAAAGAAATCAATTATTAAAATATTTTAATAAAATTCTTTGTAAAAAATTAATTGTATTCTAAAATTTTGACAAAATTTGTTTATAATATAGTTAAATTATTATTTTCATAAATAATAAAATTCATCGAAAAAATTAAATTATTTTTAATCTAATTTTAATCAAGTTATTCGAAATATTTAAATTATTCTTTTAAATTTTTATAAAATGAAAAAAAGAATTCAATTATTTAATAAAAATTTAATAAAATTCGTTACAAGAATTCAATTATTTTCATAAATAATAAAATTCGTTGCAGGAATTCAATTATTTAAAAAAAATTTTAATTCTTTACAGAAATTGAATTATGTTGAATACAGTTTGAAATGAATTCCTTGAAAAATGTAATTATTTTCTAAATTTTTATTAATATTCTTCGAAAGAAATGAATTATTTTCAAAAATTTTGATAAAATTCTTTTTTATTATTAAATTTTAAGAAACAATCAGTTATTCTATTAATTATTTATTTTTTTATTTAAATAATTGAATTCTTGTAGAATTTTTCAATAAGAATTGATTTACAAATAAATTACGCAGTTAAAATTTTAGATTATAATAATTGAATATTAAATGCGATATAATATGAATTTTTATAGAAATTATTATAAACTTTTGTCAAATTTAATTGAAATAAGTTTTGTGTTTAAAAAAAATTAATTTTCTTACTTTAAAAAATTATTTTGCAAAATAATCAAATTTTTGAAGAATTTTAAAATTTTTTAAAGTTTGAAAAATAATTATGAAGTTTAGAAGAATTTAGAATTGAAGTTATTACCAGGAAAAAAAAAATTTTGATTCGTTTTTTGTCTTAATTTGACATCCTAAGAATAAAAACTGTGATAACATTTTATACACGTTATATTGATTATAGTTTTATTGGTTAATCTTTTAAAAAAAATTGGTTATTTAAAATTATTATTTAAAATCCAAAAATCGAGCTTCTTTGGTTTTATTATTTCTGATTAATTTATCAGAAATACACATAATATCGAAAAACATGTATTGAAAGTCAGCTTTATTCTTGTAACTGTTTATTATGCAAAACTTCTCTTTTCTCGATTGACAATATATTTAAATTTGTCCATATGATGTTACTTCGAGTTTATAAAAAGAATGTCATTGTAAAATGTCATTTAATTATTACGGATATTTTTCATTCTTAAGCATGATTTATGAGGTGGATTTTATGTTTAGAGGAGAAAAAAAAAAAATCGTCATTAGGGAATGAAGTTCGGACTGCTGAGTTCGGCAAACTGTAATTCAGTAGCGTGATGTCATGACTCAGCAATGGTCTCAGCGTTTACTGTATATTTCGTATCCATGTCCTGAGTTAACATTGATACACGCATATTCAAAAGCGTCTTCTGAATATCGATCATGTCATTCTCAGACAGATTTTGTCTGTAGGAAAAAAATTATTTCGCTCAGTAAAATAAACTTTATTTTGCTTTTTTTAATTTATTTCTTATTATTATTATTTTGATTATTATTATTATTATTATTATTATTATTATTATTATTTTTATTATTAAACTAGCAACATATGTTAACATTTTATTTACTGTTTTTACTTAATATTAACAATTTTAAAAATGATAGAATTTAAAAATATTTTGTAGCAAATATCGAATAGCTCAAGTTTAATAATCTCGGCAATTCTTACAATTTAAAATTTACAATTTTTTTTATTTTTTTTTTTTTTAAAGAAAAATTAGAGAAATTAAGAATATTGTAAAAGACATTATTTTCGTACGCACGTAAAATATTCATTAAACCTAAATATTGTTTACTAACCGTAATGATAATAAAATGAGAAGGCAAAAATGTTTTAGGAAACAAAAAGTTTTGGACACGTAAAAATTATTTATCGATTCTGGTTAGAAATTGTTATTGTAAGTCATTAAGGGTTAATTTAGAAAGACCAAATGTATATTTAATGGGAATATAATAAATATTTATTTTTGGTACGTCAATAATAGTGTATCATTCGTAATAATATCAGGCTTCGCAATCGACAATAATTAATTTTGAAAAAATATCAAAAAGTAGCATAAAAAATTCAAGACTGAAAACAATAAGTAGTAAAAAAGTGGCTATTGAACAAAAGTGAAAGTTCCTATAATGTCAAATTCAAAATCGAATCTAGGTCATTCCTAAAGTTGATAAAAATTTCACGGCAATTTTTGCAATAATTTGTAACTTTTACAAAATTGAATTTTTTTTTTATTTTTAACTTAAATATCTTCTATAAATCCCGAGATAAATTCATTATATTAAATAATTTTTAAAAAAGTTCTTTAAGAATTTTCAAATTTATTTGATTACAATTCAATTTTACGAAATATCAATTATTCGAAAAAACTTCTTTGAAATATAGGTATATATACCTATTAGAAAATAAAAACTTTAAATAATTTTAAAAAAATCCGCAATTAAAGTTTTTCAAAAATTAATTCCACAGAATTGTTAATTAAAAATATGAAAAATTCCAATTTTTAAAGATTTTAATCTGAAACCTTTTCAAAATTCAATCATTTAAATACAAAAATAACAATTTATTGTATAATTGCATGTTTGTTAAAATTAAATTCTCATAAAGAATTTTATCTATAAATTTTTAAATAACTGAATTCTTTTGACAAATTTTAATAAAATTTTAAAGAATTTTTTCGAGGAATACGATTAAAATTATTGTATTCAAAATAATTGAAATTCTGCGATAAATTTTATTATTTATGCGAAAATAATTGAATCCTTGTAAAAAATTTATTATTTCTGAAAATAATTGAAGTAGATATTTCGAAGAAATTTATAAAAAAAATTTGTAAATAATTGAATTCCTATAAAATTTTTATTTTTCATGAAAATAATTAAATAATTGAATTTATGCGAAGAATTTTATTACTTATGAAAATAATTGAATTTTGCAATGAATTTTACTAAAATTCCTGAAAACAATTGAATAAATTGAATTTCGAGGAATTCGATTCAAATAGGATGAAATAGTTTCAAATAGTTGAAATTCTGCAATGAGTTTTATTATTTATAAAAATAATTGAATGATTGCGAAGAAATATATAAAAAAAAATTTTTAAATAATGAAATTCCTGTGAAATTTTTCTTCTTCTTTGGAAATAATTATAAGTTTGTGTAGAATTTTATTAAATTTTTATTTAAATAATTGAATTCTTTTGGAAAATTTTATGAAAATAAAAAGATATTGAAAATAATTGAATTGAGCAAAATTTTCTAAAATAATTAAATTTCGGAGAAGAATTTAATTATTTCTAAAGATAATTGAAATTTTTAATGAGAATTTAAAAAAATTTTGAACATAATTGAATTTTCGCGAAGAATTTTATTAATTTTGAAAATAATTAATTTTTTGCAATCATTTTGTGACAACTTTAGTCAATATAATACAATTACTAATTACAATGGCGGAAGATTTTAATTCAAATTCAAATTTCAAGAAAAACTGTAGAAAATCTGTGAAAAATTTCAAAAGGAGAATTTCCGAAGAAATACTAACAAACTAAAACTTACTCGAAAAGCCTCTTCTAATTACATTGTTTTTTCCTCCTCTTTCTTTAATCTCCTTTTTTTCCCGTTTGTTTGCGGAGAAATGTTTTTCACAATTCCTAGAAAACGATATCACAATGGTCAGAATCTATTGTCTGGAATGGCGACTGGAATGTAGACTGTTTGCTGATGGTTTGAGGAATAAAAGGATCTGGGGATGAAAACAAGATAGGAAAAGCGGACACAAAAGGAGAGGGGGTAAAGGGTGAAGGAAAAGGGGTTCAAAGTCATATGAAGGTTTAATGAGATTCTCTCTCTGCATTTCTCGAAATGGGATGCTGGAGAAACGTTTGGAAGGAACATCCCAATATCGTGTAATCGTGAATTCTAGGTAACAGCTGCCTTTGTGTATTCATGCAACAAATTTCTCGTAATGTCTGCGCGCAAACCACTATAAATTTATGGATTTATAATATCGATTTTCAATGAGATCGTTGATCTCTTTTTCTCACTGGCTTGAAATTTTTCATTCAATTTTAATTACCGCTTCAATCATTCCGTGACAGATTTTCCACCCGATTGAATATCGCGTTTCATTTATTATTTATTTTTTTTTCCAACATTCAACATTATTTTCCTTTTTTCTCCATATACTGACGAGACAGTGTTGTTTTTTAATAAACGTGTATTATTTATTTTGATTTATGAAACTTAATGAAATTTCCAATCTGATTTTTCCATTTAATTTGATTTAAGGGGAAATGTGTCTAAAATAACCACCTTATTGTTGATAATATTAAATATTAAATTTAATAACATAATTTAATAAAATTTAAATATTAATTCTTCAGAATTAAACAAGCTCGATAAAGCATTCTCACAATTTTATTTCTAGGGATAGAAAATTGAGACAAAAAACGAATCAAAAACGTTGCTTTGCAACATTTTTAATTCGTTTTTTATTTGTTGATTTTTTTTTATTTATTTTTTATTTTTTTTCTTTTGTTTCGAATTTTTAATTCGAAAAACTGTTACTTTAATATTTGATTTAATAAACAAAAGCATTCAAAATCCGTTAAAAAAAACGTTTAAATCAATAAAAAGAAAAGCAGAGCCCTGAATTTTTTTCACATGCTTGTTTTAATATCTTTGAATAAAATTATTCAATAACCTTTAATCATTCTATACGAAAAAAAAATTTTAAACGTAATCACAGTTTTACAATAGTTAAAATTTTCAAAGATTTCAATTTAAAAATATTTTGAAATTCAATTTTTTCCCAAAATTTACACTATTATACAGCTTCTAATATTTAATTATTATCTAAATTTTTAACTGGAACTCAATTTTAAATTAACACTTACTATATGGACCAACGAGAATATTTAATTATTTAAATACAAAAATAAATAATTTATTGAATAATTAAATATTTCTTAAAATTGAATTTCAATAAAAAGATTTAGCAAAAATTTTTCAAATGATTGAATTGTTATGAAGAATTGAATTACAAAATATTTAAAAATAATTAAATTCTTTCAAGAAATTTAATTAAAAAGGTATTGAAAATAATTATAAAATTCTAATAAACAAATTTGTCAAATTTTTTAAAAATACTTCAATTCATTTGAAAAATTTCCAAGAATAATTGCATTTTTCGAGGAATTCATTTAAAATTATCGTATTAAAAATAATTGAATTCCCGTGAAAATTGAATTATTTCTCAAAATAATTCAATTCCTGAGAAAAATTCAATTATTTATAAAAATAATTGAATTTTTGTAATGAATGTTATTGAACTTTCTAAAAATAATTGAATTCCTGAGAAAAATTTTATTATTTATAAAAATAATTGAATTTCTGTGAAAATATAAGTTTTTATAAAAATAATTGAATTCTTCCAACGAATTGTATTGAAATTTAAAAAAAAATAATTTAATTCCTGAGCTGAATTTTATTATTTATAAAAATAACTGAATTCTAGCAACGAATTTTATTCAAATTTTTAAAAATAATTGAATTGCATTCTTTTAATGAATTTTGTTAAAATTTCTCAAAATAATTGAATTCCTGAGAAGAATTTTATTATTTCTAAAAATAATTAAATTTCTATGAAAATTTTAGTTTTTATAAAAATAATTGAATTCTTCTAACGAATTGAATTGAAATTTTTAAAAATAATTGAATCCTGGGATAAATTTTATTATTTATAAAAATAATTGTATTCTTGTATCAAATTTTATTGAAACTTTAAAAAATAATTGAATTCCTGAGAAGAATTTTATTATTTATAAAAATAATTTAATTTCTGTAAAAATTAAATTTTTTGTAAAAATAATTGAATTCTTGCAACGAATTGTATTGAAATTTAAAAATAAATTAAATTCCTGGGATGAATTTTATTATTTATTTTTATAAATAACTAAATTCCTGTGAAAATTTATTATTTATAAAAATAATTGAATTCTTGTATCAAATTTTATTGAAACTTTAAAAAATAATTGAATTCCTGAGAAGAATTTTATTATTTATAAAAATAATTTAATTTCTGTGAAAATTAAATTTTTTGGAAAAATAATTGAATTCTTGCAACGAATTGTATTGAAATTTAAAAAAAATTGAATTTCTGGGATGAATTTTTATATTTATAAAAATAACTAAATTCTGGCATCGAATTGTATTGAAATTTTTAAAAATAATTAAATTTCTGAAAAAAATTTTATTATTTATAAAAAATAATTGAATTCTTGAAACGAATTCTTTTAAAATTTTTAATTTCAAATTAAAAACCTTTTGAATTTCATAAAGCTATGGTTTACTTGTTTTATTTAATGCTAAAATATCTAATAATAATATTTTTTTCTAATTTTTCCACTTGAGAACGCTGAGATCATCGCCAGATGGCGCAGAATCTGGTTTTATCAACTGAACAGCCATCTAGCGGTGACCTTGGGTTTCAAATAAATTTCTTTTTTAATAAAAAAATTTGCTTCTTTCTTCATTCTTTCTTAATGAGTGAGGTTTATAAATTATATATTATATCTCTCTGAATACCGGATGAAACCCATAAATTGTGCTTTTATTTTACGATAAGCGCTAAAATCTGCAGTAAGTACTCAGAGACCAAATTAATAGCAAATTCCAAGTCATTCACTTAGAGTGAATCTGTTCTTAAATTTTATGTTGCTACTAGAACTAAAATTGAAATTTTCTTGCACATCATTCAGTTTATAAAAAAACTGAAGTTCAGGAGAAATTTGAAAAGGAAAAATAAATATTAATAAAAAAAAGAAAACTTGAAATTTTTTTGTACATCATTCAGTTTATAAAAAAACTGAAGTTTAGGAGAAATTTGAAAAGGAAAAATAAATATTAATAGTATTGATTTAAAAAAAAAATGGGTCAAAACTAAACAAGCGTTGGCATTGAGAAAAGTGAAAAGAATGTAAAAATATATTGTAAATGATGGCACGTTGAAAATCAATCATTATTTGACATGGCTGTTTATCGACAGCTTGACTGATTTCCTTGATATTGAATCGCGTTCATAAATCGTCGCAACTATAAAAGGGTTGCACTCAAAATTGATGGAATAGGCTTGTGTGTTACGAGAGAGAATATGATGCGCGGACATGCAAATTGCATTAATGCCTACGTAAACATTCGTTAAATTGCTTTACCATCAATATCGGACAAGCATTTACGCTTTATATTCACTTTCATACAATATATATTATATTTTTGTATATTCTTTCACTCTTCTTGTGAATAAAGCTAATAATTGCACTAAAGCAGATTTTACTTTAAAAATGCATTCAATTTTAGAAATTCGAATGAAAATTTTAAAATTGTTGAAAATTTAAATCGCCCACGTGTAAGAGAATTGTCATGTGATATCGTTAAATCTGCCAGAATTCAGACTCTTCTCGCCTGTTTTGCGGATCGTCGGCCTCTGTTGATCTCCGATTATCACATTCCTTTATGTATATACAGTAAACATATACTTATATATATCTCTCTTTATATATGTGTACCCTTCATTCGAGAACCGTTACAAGAGAAACTGGCTGATAACCGTCGATACAAGAAACAAATGGAACCAGCTTTAAAAAATATCACCTTCATTAAATTCGCAATGTTTTCTTGAGCGTGTGATTCGTTTTCACTTAAAATTTAATGCGAGAGATTTAAAATTTGTCCTATTCAATGATTGCATCTCTTTAAAACAACATATATAAAATACAAGTGGACGAAGTCTCTTAATTTCGAACTCGAGAACGTTAACTTAAAGTGGATTTTTATACATTTTCAGGGTTGCAACAAAAATTTAATTTTCTCTTTCCCTGATTTTTCCCTGATTTCCAGACAAAATTTTGAATTTTTCCCTGACTCTGAAGAATATTCTGATTCACTACAAAAATTATTAGATACTCAAACAAAAGTTCTATTACATTTATTTACATTTATTTATTTCTTCAAAAGTAAAATTATTTAAAAACATCAATAACTTCCTTTTTAAATAAATATTTAATCATTATTATTTTTCTACAGGAATTAAAATTCTCAAATTCAAACATTCTGAAATTCAATAATTTATGAGAATATTTTTATAAAACGTAAAGAAATCGATCAATTTTAATCTTCGACTCGGAATCATTATTTTCTATCCTCAGAATCTTGTAACTGTAAATTCAAATTTTCAAAGATTTTAATTCGAACACTTTTCAAAATTCAATTATTTCTAAAAATTCACGCTATAATGCTTTTAATATTCAATTATAATTTAAAATTTTAACTGAAATTCATTTTTTAAACAATTTTTATTAGAAAATTTTTCGAGAATTAAAATATATTTAAATAAAAAAAAAAATTTATTAAATAATTGAATATTTTTTTAATTTAATTTTTTATGAATAATTTTATCAAAATTTTTCAAAATAATTAAATTCTTTCGGCGAAATTTAAAAAAAATTTAAGAATAAATGCAATTTTCTATCATTTTATTTAAAATTGTATAAAAAATAATTGAAATTCTGCGATAAGTTTTATTATTTATCAAAATAATTTAATTCTTGCAACAAATTTTATTAACAATTTAAAAAAAAAAAATTGAATTAAAAAATTAAAAAAAAAATTAAATTAAAAATAAAAATTTTTTTCAGAAAAAAATTTTTATTTATGAAAATAATTAAATTCTTGTAAAGAATTTTGGTCAAAATCTTTTAAAATAATTGAATTTCTCAAAATTTTTTAAAACTTTTTGAAAATATTTAAATTCCATCAAGAAATTTCATTAAAAAATTTAAATCTAACAAAGAATTTTATTATATTTTTTTATATAATTGAATACCTGTGAAAATGTTTGTTTTTGAAAAAGAATTGAATTCTTGGGAAGAATTTTATTAAAATTTTTTAAATAATTGAATTGTTTTGAAGAATTTTATTTTTTACGAAAAGAATTTTTTACGAAAATAATTGTATTCTATGATGAATTTTATTAAAATTTTTCAAATTTATAAATCATTTTACCAAAATTATTTAAAATAATTGAATTCTCGAGATTAATTTTATTATTTATGCAAGTAATTGAGATTTCTCGCAAAGAATTTCATTCAAATTTTATGAAATAATTGAATTTCTCAGAATTTTTTTCAACTTTTTGACAAGTTTTGTTAATCATAAAAATAATTGAATTTATACAACGAATTTTATTAAAAATTTTTTTAAAGAATTGAATTTCTTTATTTATTTATTTATTCCTTTGAAGAATTTTATTTGTAAAAGTAATTGAATTCAGGAGAAAAATATTATTATTTATTAGAATAATTAATTTCTTCTGAAGAATTTTATTCCAATATTTTTATATAATTGAATTTCTCAGAATCTTTTAAAACTTTTTAAAAATAATTAAATTCTATCGAAAAATTTCATAAAAAAATTGAAAATAATTGAAATCTGACGAAGAATTAATTATTAAATTTTTTTAAAATAGTTTAATTGCTGTAAAAAATTTTATTTTTGAAAAGAATTGAATTCTTAGGAAGAATTTTATTAAAATTTCTTAAATAATTGAATTGCTTCAAAGTATTTTATTTTTTACGAAAATATATGAATTGATCGAAGATTGTTATAAACATTTTTAATAATAATTGTATTCCTAGGAAGAATGTTATATTTTACGAAAATAATTAAATTCTCTGATCAATTTTTTTACAATTTTTCAAATTTATAAAGAATTTTATCAAAATTTTTTAAAATAAAAGAATTCTCGAGAAAAATTTTATTATTTATGAAAATAATTTATTTATTGCGAATAAATTCAAATTATTTTAAACAATTGAATTTTTAAGAGGAATTGTATTGAAAATAATTGAATTCTTAAGAAAAATTGTATTAAAAATAATTGAATTGTATGGGAAATTTATATTAAAATTGCAATTTTATTAACTTAATCTTGTAAAAAATTTTTCAAAATTTTTTTCAAATGATAAAATTTTTAAAAGAATTTTATTTAAATTTTTCGAAATAATTGAATTTCTCAGAACTATTTTTTTTCAATTCTTTGAATATTTTTGAATTCTTTCGAAAAACTTCATTAAAAAATTAAAAATAATTGAATTGATGCAAAGAAATTTATAAAAAAAAAAAAATTGGTAAGTAATTGAATTCCTGTGAAATTTTTATTAAAACTTTGTTTAAATAATTGAATTATTTTGGAAAATTTTATTAAAATAGTAGATATTAAAAATTGAAAATAATTGAAATTTTGCCAAGAAAATTGAAATTTTGACGAGAATTTGAATTGTTAATTGATGTTAATTGACCCTGATGCATAGATTTGAATTCGGATAATAAATGAATAATTACCCTCATGATTGTATTTTTTAAAATGTAAAAAAAAAATTTGGACAATTTAGAAGAGTGGCAATTTAAATTTTTGCAAAATTGCCTCTGACTTAGTAAATTACACGGAGAGTGTGAAAAAGCCCAAGGGAAAATGGGAAATGAAGAGGGAAAAAAGTGTATATATAAAGTGAACGAGGAATGAAAAGAAATGAATGAAGAGGAAAAAGTGGAATTGTTATAGAGAATGGGGGAGAAGTTGGTATAGGTGCAGAGTATAGATTACAGAATTGAGTGAGATGAAGTGAAAACTGAGAATAGAGAAGAGATTCAAAAGAGAAGGATGGTGAAACGAAGAGCGCAGCAACAAGTGGGTGGTGGTGGTGGTGGCAGGTTTAGTTTCTCGTTGCAGCCACTGAGAAAACGTCTCACAAACCGAAGGAAGTAAAGAGTAGGTGCAAGGATCTTTGAACTCCTCGACGGAAGTGACTACTAACGGCAAATCCCATCGTTCATTCTGATGACTCTTGGGGTCACGTCAAGTCCGAACTCTGAACTTTCATGTTCATTTTTTTTCTCTCTCTCAAAAAAAAAAAAAAAATTCAGTTCAAATGTACATACAACGAAAATGAAGAGCTATTTAATGTCTAATGATAGACAACTTAATATTCTATGTATACAAATTTTACTTGTTTACCACAAATATAAAATTTTTCTCCATCTTTAAGTTTACATCCATCTTTTTCATCAATTTACCTTCAACCTTTAAATTTACCTTCAACCTTTAAAATTTACCTCCAATCGTTATTTTTAAAGAAACAAAAACTTTTTTCCTCCTTCTTTTCGTTAAAAAAGGAAAATAAATAATATCCAAAAAAATATTGCAGGAAAAGTTGAAAATTGTGATGACAAAAGTTTTGTAATATTAAAAAGAATTGGACAAAAAAAAAACTTAAAGATATCGTCTTTTCGGAATGTCTTCGTTAAACTGGACCTCGTATCCAGCTTATCCGTTGAAATGATCTGCTCTTTTGGATGGTCGAATGCCGAAATGTACTGAAGAAAGAAGGCAGATGTCCAGCTCGTTTCAAACTCGCGGTACCCTAATTGCGGTTCTCATGATACTCCGAACTGCGTATTGCAAAGTCATTGAATTCCTTTGCCAAAGGGACACGATCGTTTACTGATATTGCTTTCCATGTGTATACATATATCCACATTTTCGATTGATTTCCACGGGAATGATTAATATTCTCATTAACTGTGGGTTGCCAGAAAAATTTAATTTTCTTTTCCCTAAATTTCCAGACGAAATTTTCACTTTCTTCCTGATCCTAAAGAATATTCTGATTCACTCTAAAAATCATTAGACACTAAAAGGAAATTTTCTATTACATTTATTTACGAATTTGTTTCGTTGTAAAATTATTCGAAAACATTAATATAATCAATAATTAATTTTTAAATAAATTGAAATAAATAAATTATTCATATTGATATTCGACTCAAAGAATTGTTTAAAAAAAATTTCGAGACCAGGGGGTCGATTACGTAATTTTATTTTCAGTTTCATATTCATTCTCACTTTTACTTTCACTTTGACACATTTTTATTTTCATTTTCACTTTCACTATGACAGATTTTATTTTCTCTTTGACTTTCACTAAATGAAAATAAAGAAGTAAAAATAAAAATCTATCAAATTTGATAGATTTTAATTCATTATTTTTATTTCATTATTCATTTTTTATGTAATTTCATTTTTATTTTGACTTTTTTTTTCACTTTCACTTAAGTGAAAATGAAATTTTCAAAATAAAAATGAAATTACATAATCGACCACAAGCGTCATTTATCAAGAAACAATTTTTTTCTGAATCAGAAATAAATTTTTAAAAAGTTCTGAGTACCTCCGTGTTTCAGAAAAAGCTATTCTTTAATATAAAAAGCTCCAAATTGATGAAGCAAAGTCCAATCTTGATATTTGACTCCAAAAATATTGAAAAATTAATTTACAAGACCAGCATTAATTTTCAAGCTACAATTTTTTTCTGAATCGAAAATAAATTCTAAAAAAGTTCTGAATTCCTACGTGTTTCGAAAAAGCTCTTATTTAATAAAAAAAAGCTCAAAATTAATGAAGCAAAACCTAAATTTGATATTTGATTCCAAAAATGGAAAAAAATTATCAAGACCAGCGTTGTTTTTCAAGATACAAATTTTTTTTGAATCGAAAATAAATTCTAAAAAAGTTCTGAATACCTACGTGTTTTTCGAAAAAGCTTTTCCTTAACAAAAAAGCTCAAGATTGATGAAAAAAGCACAAATTTGATATTTGACTTCAAAAATATTGAAAAAAATTGTCAAGACCAGCATTTATCAAGTCACAATTTTTCTTTTGAATCGAAAATAAATTCTAAAAAAGTTCTGAATTCCTACGTGTTTTGGAAAAAGCTCCAAATTGATGAAGCAAAGTTCAAATTTGATATTTGATTCCAAAAATTGTAAACAAAAATTATCAAGACCAGCGTTGTTTTTCAATAGTATACAATTTTTTTTTTTAATCGGAAATAAATTCTAAAAAAGTTCTGAATAACTACGTATTTTGAAAAAGCTCTTCTTTTATAAAACAGCTCCAAATTGATGAAAAAAGCACAAATTTGATATTTGACACGAAAAATTAAAAAAAAAAATTGTCAAGTAGCAATTAAATTTTTTAAAAGCGAATAAATTCTAAAAACATTCTGAATACCTACGTGTTTCGGAAAAAGCTTTTTTTTAATAAAAAAGCTCAAAATTAATAAAAAAAAATTAATTTTGCTATTTTCATCCGAAAATTATAAAAAAATTGTCAAGACCAGTTTTTCAAGTCACAAATTTTTTCTGAATCAAAAAAAAAATTCTAAGAAAGTTCTGAATACCTACGTGTTTTTCGAAAAAGCTTTTCCTTAACAAGAAAGCTATAAATTGATGAAAAAAGCACAAATTTGATAATCGCTTCCAAAAATTGTAAAAAAAAAATTGTCAAGACCAGTTTATCAAGTCACAATTTTTTTTTGAATTGGAAATAAATTTTAAAAAGGTTCTGAATACCTACGTGTTTTGTAAAGAGGTCTTCTTTAATAAAAAAGCTGCAATCTGATGAGAAAAATCCGAAATTGGATAATTGACTCCAAAAATTTAAAACGAAAAAAATGGTTAAGACCATTTTTTCAAGTCCCAATTTTTTTTTAAATGGGAAATAAATTTTAAAAAGTTTCTGAATACCTACGTGTTTTGGAAAAGCTCTTCTTTAATAAAAAAAGCTCCAAATAATTGAAAAAAGATCAAATTTGATAATCGCCTCCAGAAATTGTTAAAAAAATTATTAAAACCAGCGTCATCTTTTAAGACATAATTTTTTTTGAATCGGAAATAAATTCTAAAAAAGTTATAAACAGCTCCCCATTTCAGAAAAAGCTCTCTTTTAATAAAACAGCTCCAAATTGATGAAAAAAAACCCAAATTTGATATTTGAATCCGAAAATTATAAAAAAAAAATGGCCAAGAACAGTTTTACAATTTTTTTTTTTTAATCGGAAATAAATTTTAAAAAGGTTCTGAATACCTACGTGTATTGAAGAAAGCTTTTCTTTAATAAGAAAAGCTCTCCAAATTGATGAAAAAAATTTTTTTTTTTTATATTTGAATCCGAAAATTTTAAAAAAATTGTCAAGACCAGTTCTTTAAAACACAATTTTGTTTTGAATCTGAAATAAAATTTAAAAAGGTCCTGAATACCTACGTGTTTCGGAAAAATCTTTTCTTTAATAAAAAAAAGCTGCAAATTGATGAAAAAAAGCCCAAATTTGATATTTGACTCCAAAAATTGTAAAAAAAAAAATTGTCAAGACCAGAGTCTGTTTTCAATGTAAAAATTTTTTCTGAATCGGAAATAAATTCTAAAAAAATTTAAGTACCTCCGTGTTTTGGAAAAAAGCTCTTTTTTCTTTCTCAACAGAAAGACTAAATATGCACAATTTTTCGAAATTAAATTTTGCATTTATCACCATTTCTGAATTTGCATAATGATAATGAGAAAAATTCTCTTTTTGCTGAAACTAAGAATTATAGAAGTTCAATAATTTCGAAACAAGTTTCAGTAAACAGGGAGGGTTTTGTTAAATTTGCATTTGCTATTCTCACCTCTTCTCCAGTGTAATTACACTTCAATTGATAAAGACCACTCCTTCCTGGGACGTTAAGCGCAACTGAATGGGTTAATTGAGTAATTAAAGGCAGTCGTGCACCAGGTGCAGTCTACAACTCCTTTTGCACAAGGAACACACTTGTAGTTTTCTCTGAAAAGCGCAGAGTAATTTCTAATGCAAACGAGAATAAATTCTCATCCCAGCATCAAAAGAGAGTTCATCTCTTCTAAAGACCGATCCCTTGTATATTCACTTCAAAGAAAACTTCTTCCCTTAACATCTTTATCAAAAAAAAAAATTTCCTGCTACAACAAACAAAAATATTGTCATTTATGTAAATATTATTACTCTCTCAGTATTCTTTCTTTTTTTTAATTCTGGTTAATTCTCCGAAGTGGAAAAAGTAATCGATAAAAAAGTGGAACGAAAAATCCAGACAAAAATTTGTAAAGGATAAAAGGGAGCCACACACGAGTCGGACCATTTAGAGCTTATCGCACCTGACCCGTATTATTAGTGAACCGCACACTATAATGCACATTTTTTTTTTCATTTTTTTTTTTTTAAATTATTGATGTGGAAATTTTGTCAATGTGAGAAATGGAGAAAAAAACAATAATCGTGATATAATACCGTGGATGCAGGTCGAATTGCGGTTGGGCATTCAGCAGTTCCTAATTCAATTAGAACTTTGAGATTAACCGGTCAACTAACTTCATCTCTATATATAAGTATATATAGGGGTTCGACTTCTATATTGAGAAATAGAGCTGCTTGCCGATAAATAGTGTGAAGAGCCTCTCGAAACTTCGCGCGCAGTTCAATTTTACCTGCACTCCTTTAACTTTCAAGCCTTTAATCGTTCTTTGGAACTTCCCTCGATTTATATCCCACAACTACCCCACTAAATCTGCACCTATTATCGAAAAAATGAACACCAATAACGGGAGAATGATGAGAACTCGATAATTTCTCAACTTCTGTACATATAAGAGCATAAAGAATGTGAAAATAAATTACTAGTTAATATGGAAAAAAGGAAATTTTATTTCAACACCAAATATTGGGTGTGATTTTAACACCACATTTGCTGTTAAACTAACACTTTGTAGAAAACAGTTGCAGTTTAGAGGAAAAAATTTATTAAATATATTAATAAAAAACTAAACAAGTAATCAATTTAATCAGAGTTGCCACAGGTCAGGAAAAAGTCAGCAAAAGTATAGAATTGGTCAGAGAAATCAGAGAACATTCAGGGATTTTTAGTAAAAGTATTACTTAAAAAAATTAAAATTTTAAAATTCACAAGAATAGAAGAATATTAATTAGTTAAAAATACTAAAAAATTGAATTTTTGAAAAGTTCCAAATGATTGCAGAAATTCAATTATTTTCAAAAGTTATGAAAATTCTTCGCAAAAATTCAATTATGTTGAAAAATTTTTAAAAATTCCCGTCAAAATTTCAATTATCTTTATAAATAATAAAATTCTTCTTCGAAATTCAATTATTTTTCAAAAATTGAATAATATTCTAAAGGAATTCAATTATTTTAAAATTTTAAATACGAAATTTCATTAAAATTTTCGAAAAAAATTAATTATTTGAAAAAAAAAAATTAACAAAGTTCTTTTCAAGAATTCAATCAATTTTATAAATAATAAAATTTTCACAGGAATTCAATTATTTAAAATACGAAATTTCATAAAATTTTTCAAAAAACAATCAATCATTTAAAAATATTTTTAATAAAATTGATCACAAGAATTTAATTATTTAAAAAAAATTAAACAAAGTTCTTTACAAGAATTGAATAATTTTTATATAAATAATAAAATTGTTTACAGAAATTTCATTATTCTTATAAACTTAAATAAAATTCGTTGCGAAAATTCAATTATTTTCAAAAGTAATAAAATTCTTCGGAAAAATTCAATTATGTTCAAAAATTTTTACAAATTCCCGTCAAAATTTCAATTATCTTTATAAATAATAAAATTCTTCTTCGAAATTTAATTATTTTTAAAAAAATTAATAAAATTCTTGGCAAAATTCCACAGGAATTCAATTATTTGCAAAATTTCTAATAAATTTCTTCAAAATAATTCAATTATTTTCATAAATAATAAAATTTTCACAGGAATTCAATTATTTAAAAAAAAATTAACAAAGTTCTTTACAAGAATTGAATTATTTTTTTATAAATAATAAAATTGTTTACAGAAATTTAATTATTCTTATAAACTTGAATAAAATTCGTTGCAAAAATTCAATTATTTTCAAAAGTAATAAAATTCTTCGCAGAAATTCAATTATGTTCAAAAATTTTTAAAAATTCCCGTCAAAATTTCAATTATCTTTAAAAAAAAATAAAATTCTTCTTTGAAATTTAATTATTTTTGAAAAATTTAATAAAATTCTTGGCAAAATTCCACAGGAATTCAATTATTTGCAAAATTTTTAATAAATTTCTTCAAAATAATTCAATTATTTTCATAAATAATCAAATTTTCACAGGAATTCAATTATTTAAAAAAAAATTAACAAAGTTCTTTACAAGAATTGAATTATTTTTTTATAAATAATAAAATTGTTTACAGAAATTTCATTATTCTTATAAACTTAAATAAAATTCGTTGCAAAAATTCAATTATTTTCAAAAGTAATAAAATTCTTCGCAGAAATTCAATTATGTTTAAAATTTTTTTAAAATTTCCGTCAAAATTTCAATTATCTTTAAAAAATAATAAAATTCTTCTTTGAAATTTAATTATTTTTAAAAAATTTAATAAAATTCTTGGCAAAATTCCACAGGAATTCAATTATTTGCAAAATTTTTAATAAATTTCTTCAAAATAATTCAATTATTTTCATAAATAATCAAATTTTCACAGGAATTCAATTATTGAAAATACAAAATTTCATAAATTTTTTCGAAAAACTCTAATACGAAACACAATTTTAATCGAATTCCTCGAAAGATGTAATTATTATTAATAATTTTATTAAAATTCGTCGAAAGAATTTTATTATTTAAAAATTTGTTAATAAAATTCTTTACGAGAATGCAATTTTAAGAAACATTCAAATATTCAATAAAATTATTTTTTTATTTAAATAATTTAATTGTCGTGGGATTTACTAATAAAAATTGATTTAAAAATGAATTTTAGTAAAAATTTGAGATATAATAAATGAATATTAAAAGTATTATAGCGTGGATTTTTTGAAATAATTGAATGTTGAATAGGTTTCAAATTAAAATTTTTGAATATCTGAATTTTGCATACTTTTACAGATACAAATAATTCTGTACAATTATTTATTCAATTGTTGTCAGGAATTTTAGTAAAATTCTTTGCAAAATTTAATTATTTTGATTAATAACAATATTCATTACAAGAATTAAATTATTTTCATCAGTAATAAAATTCTTCGCAAAAATTCAATATTATTTTAAAAATATTTTTAATAAAATTCGTTGCAAAATTCAATTATTTGATTATTTTTATAAATAATAAAACTCATTGAAGAATTTCAATTATTTTTAATACAATTTTAATCGAATTCCTTGAAAAATGTCGCATCGTTTTGAAAAAATAAGAAGATACAAAGAGAAATTTCTAAATTTAACTTAAATTTCTCTCCTTTCTGAAAGTCGGGAAAGAAATTTTAAACATTTATCAATTAAAAGTGTTTTTGTTTCACGTAAAACCACGCGAATAGAGTACAACCGCAATAATTAATGACATAACTGAAATCGAAGTTTGTGGCCATAAATACCGTTTACCCTTTATTTTCTACTGCGATTCTTAGCGATATATTTAGACCCTTATTAATGATCTTACAGTATAAATAACTTATTTCTAATATCGAAGCCAGAATGATTATATTTATATCTTCCCAAGTAGTGAAAATTGCTTTTGCTTCAGACGCAGTTTTCTAATTAAGTTTAAATTTATATTTTTTGTTTCGAAAATTAGAAAATCTTTTCTAATAATAAATAAAATAATATTAAAATTAACCAATAATTTATAAATAAAATTACTATGGTTATTGTGATAAAAAAAAATTTTTATCGCAGAAATTTTCTTTTAAAAAGCACTTTGGTACTAATATTTCTCTTTTTGTTCATTAAAAATTTTCAACTTTTTAGAAAATAGTCTCAACTTTATAATTCACACAAGGGCGAAGTTTCATATTCACATGAAATTTTCATTTCAATTGACACTCTTTTTCCACGGAACAATGAATTTTTTACACTGCAATTAATAATTTTTTATATTGAAAGAAATATTCAAAAGTTTTTACAATTAACGATGCAAACGAGATTTGCAATTTTTATCAGTAATTTAAAAAAAAATGCAATCACGTTTCAATTTGACAATTTAATTTACAACTTGATTGAAAAATTTTTTATTTTTATTTAAAAAAAAAAATAAAAATAAACAAAACCAAACCAAACCAAAAAAAATTCTTTTACACATGCAGTATTATTTACAAAACAATAATGTAAATATAAACGCAGTATGAAGACTGATTTTATTCATATAATATTATATTTCAAGAAATATAAGCTTTTTTAAAATAAATGGACAACAAAAAATTGATGCATTGGTAATATTTATTCTTTTAACGAATAAATATTTGATAATGCAGATTCGAAAATTAATTTAACTATCTGAAATGTGCACGGATAGAAAATTTAATTTAAAATATATTACTTTTGTAAAAAAGGAATTTCATTTTATAATTAAATAATTAAGTGTTATTATTATTATTATTAAAAAATGTAATTTAAAATACATTACTTCGTTGAAAAAGAATTTAATTTTGTAATTAAATAATTGAGTGAAATTATTATTAATTATAGAGACTGTTTTAGAAAATAAAAAATTAATTAAATAATTAAGTGTTATTATCATTTATTTATAGAGAATGTTTTAGAAAATAAAAAATTGAAAATTATTTTTTTTAAAGGATTACTTGTCGAAAATTTGACAAAAGTTCAAACGTAAAATTAGTTAATAGAGTAATTTGGCATCAAAATAATAATTTGACGGGAAACAGGACAGCGTTTATATTGCTTTTAAGTGTGAAATTTACTTTTAAACAATGCTCTGCGTTGGCAGTGAAATATACACCTACTCATTCCATCGGTGAACAAATTAATTGCCTATAAACTGAAACTGCTATTTTTATCACGACAACATCCAATTACGAGTGGCATTTTTCGAAATTTTATTTTTCTCACACACTCTTTATTAATAGTCATCCTATTATTTGATGATCCAGAACATATTTTCTGTTTCTCTTATAATTTCGTTTTTTCTTTCGCGAATCGAATTCGTCTTTTCTTGCTTTTTATTAGAAAATTCTATACGAAAATTCAATTATTTAAATTCGAAAATAAATAATTTATTCGATAATTAAATGTTTGCGAAAAATTGAATTCTTTTGACGAATTTTAATAAAATTTTTAAGAATAATTACATTTTTCAAGGAATTTGATTAAAATTGTACTAAAAATAATTAAAATTCTGCGATGAGTTTTATTATTTATAGAAATGATTGAATTCCTAAGAACAGTTTTATTATTTATACAAATAATTGAATTATTGCGAAGAATATTTATAAAATATTTCTAAATAATTGAAATCCTGGGAAATTTTTATTCTTTATGAAAATAATTAAATGGTTTGCGGAGAATTGTAATAAAATTTTTTTAAATAATTGAATTTCAACTCAAAATTTGGATGTTTATAAAGATAATTGAAATCATGACGAGAAAATATTTTTTTAATTTTTGAAAATAATTGAATTTCCTGAAACAAATTTTATTACTCTTGAAAATAATTTTATTCTCGCGATTAATATTGTTATTTATGAAAATTATTGAATTTTGCAAAGAATTTTATTAAAATTTCTCAAAACAATTGAATTTTTACGAAGAATTTTGATCAAGAATTATCAAGATAATTGATTTCTTTCTAAAAATTTAATTTTGAAAATAATAATTGAATTATTATTAAATACATATATTTAAAAATTCAAGTAATTACAAGAGAATTAAAATTAAAATTGTATTAAAATAATTGAAATTCTGCGATGAGTTTTATTAAAATAATAGATATTAAAAATCATTATTGAATTCAGGAAAATATTATTAATGTCAATTAATGTTATTTTTTCTCATCCACCACTGTGATCTGCTGAATAATTAAAATAGCTATTAAAAATCATTATTAAATTTCAGGAAAATTTTTGAAAATAATTAAAATTTACCCAAGAATTTTATAAAAATGTTTGAAAAAAATTGAAAATTTCGGTGAAGAATTTTCTTATTTATAAAATTACTTGAAATTTTGACGAGAATTATATTTTTTAATATTAAATTTTCAAAAAGAAAGTTATCCACAAATTTTGAAATAATTGAATTCTTTTGACAAATTTAAAAATTTTTTTAAGAATAATTACATTTTTCGAGGGCTTCGATTAAAATTGTACTAAAAATAATTCAAATTGTGCGATAAGGTAGTTCAAGTTGGGTGGGGGAAATCCAATATGGCTGACATCAGCTGATTTACCGGAGGACAAACAATGCATTGAATTCAATGGGACAAATCAGTTTTTTAACCATAACTTTTTAAATATTTATTTTTGAACAATAGTGTAATGGAAAATTATTCTTTATTTATCGAAATCTATTTTTTAAAACAATAAAATTTAATTTTTTGGTTTTATTGTTTTAAAAAATAGATTTCGATAAATAAAGAATAATTTTCCATTACACTATTGTTCAAAAATAAATATTTAAAAAGTTATGGTTAAAAAACTGATTTGTCCCATTGAATTCAATGCATTGTTTGTCCTCCGGTAAATCAGCTGATGTCAGCCATATTGGATTTCCCCCACCCAACTTGAACTACCTTATGAGTTTTTAATATTTATGAAAAAAGTGAATTTTTACAAAGAATTTTGAAATTTTATTATTCATGAAAATAATTGAATCATGTAAAAAAAAAAATTTTATTATTTCTGAAAATAATATTGAACTATTTCGAAGAAATCTATAAAAAAAATTTATAAATAATTGAATTCCTGTGAATTCTTAAAAAATTTTGAAAATAATTGAATTCTTGCAACGAATTTTATTCAAGTTTACAAAAATAATCGCATTCTTACAATGAATTTTGTTAAAATTTCTGAAAATAATTGAATTCCTTAGAAGAATTTTATTATTTATAAAAATAATTGAATTCCTATGAAAATTTATTTTTTATAAAAATAATTGAATTCTTGCAACAAATTTTATTGAAATTTTGAAACTTTAAAAAAAAAAAATTGAATTTCTGAGAAGAATTTATTATTTATAAAAATAATGTAATTCCTGTGAAAATTTAATTTTTTGTAAAAATAATTGAATTCTTTCAACGAATTGTATTGAAATTTTTAAAAATAATTGAATTCCTGGGATGAATTTTATTATTTATAAAAATAACTGAATTCTTGCAACGAATTTTATTCAAATTTATAAAAAAATAATTAAATTTCTGTGAAGAATTTTATTATTTATAAAAATAATTGAGTTCTTGAAACGAACTTTGTTAAATTTTTTTAAATAATTGAAGTTTTGCGACGAATTTTAAAAAAAAACCTTTTTTACATAATAATTGATTTTTTTCGAAAAATTCTATATTTTAAATAATTGAATTCCTGTGAAAATTTTTATATTTATGAAAAATAATTGAATTATTTCGAAGAAATTTATTAAAAATTTTATAAATAATTGAATTCCTGTGGAATTTAGTCAAGAATTTTAAAATTATTAAAAATAATTGAATTTCGAAGAAGAATTTTATTATTTATAAAGATAATTAAAATTTTTCTGTAATTGTATCTTTTTTAGAATCAAAATTATTAGTTTGATAAAAAAAATTTTTTTTTGTCTTTTCTTTAAACTTTAGACAGAATTTCAATTTTTCCATGATCACTTTTAAAAAAAATTAAAAAGGAGTTCAATTATAAAAAAGCGATAATTTCTAAAAGGAAAATATTTGAGATTATGTTTTATTTTATAATTATTATAATTATATTATATTATTATATTATATTTGATTTTTATAATTTTTAGAATGAAAGCACATTCATCCGGTTTATGAAACATATAATATAGCCTGTAGATAAGCTATTTTGCATCATGGCGGTTAGTTCCTTGATCCCAGAATATGAAACACAATTCAGGGTTTGAATTTGATTTCAATTCCAATAACGAACACGACTGATATCTCTTAACTTATGCTTGATTCACACGTATTGCTCATATATTGCTTCATCAAGGATCGAAATGGGCAGGGCGAGTAATCCCATAAGTCACATTTATTGTTCAATCTCAATCAACTTTTATTTTCAAATCAAGAGAGAACGAAAGATGAAGAGAAAATGAGAATTTAATTAAATTTTCAAAATGATGTTCAATTTTTTTTAATTTACATCTGAAATTATTAAATACATCATATATTACTGTTCCATATATTTCCTGACGAATATATAATTAACAAATTTTTTTTGAAATAAAAATCTTTTTTTAAAACGTAAATTAGCAATTGAATCTAATCAAGCCGAATTTTAATGTAGTCATTTGGATTTCAATGAGAAATTAGCCGGTAAACAGTTCATTGATTGGATAAACGTGAATAATTTATAGAATTTAACATAAATTTTGAAGCTATGTTTATAAATAAGTATGGATGTATTAATTGATCAAGTGTTGTTGGAATAAGGCATTTAGATGAAAAATGAATGCAATTTCATTTCTGTAAATCAGTTCAGAAGCGAATCTTGTTAAAATCATTATTTTCATGTATTCAAAATTTACTACAATAAATAAAACTTATAAAATAAAAAATAAAATAAAATTTTTATTTAAATTTCTTCAAATTTATTCAAAATGTATTCTTTTGTTTACTTTTGTTTATTCATTTTTTCATTACATTTCATAATGAATTTATTAATGCTACACCAAGTTTTTTTTGGAGTTTCACAGTTGGAATATTTTCTTTTAAACACGAAAAGTTTTAAAAATCATGAAACATTGAAAAATAAAAGATTTTAAATTAAACTTATAATTAGTACACTCGCTGTCGAGGATCGTTTAAATTAAAAGTTGAAAAAGTGAAATGGAATTTAATTGAATTGCTTTTAAATTGCACAGTAAAAACTATTAATTTTCATAGATAATAAAATTTTCAAAGGAATTCACAATCACATGTATACTTTAATTTAGATTTTAATAGCTCAGCAAATATATGTAATTAACATTTATGAATATTTTGGATAAATTAATACAGACTATGAATTTCAAATTTTAACATCAAAGGCTTCAATTACCTAATTATTTTATTTACTCTATTATTTCCATTATCACTGTTATTTATTCATTCATAAGTATAATCAAAACAATAATCTTAATATTCTATTTATATATATTTACATAATAATTAGGAATAAAAAAAATATTCTCAAAAATTTTAATCATATTCTTATAGAACCAATTTAAGAAATTTTAATAATATTCTTTCAAACAATTGAATTATTTAGCAAAATTTTCAATTATTTTCAATATTTATTATTTTAATAAAAAAAATTCATAGGAATTCAATTATTTAATATATTGAATTTTCATAAAAAATATTTCGAGAAAAATCAATTATTCAAAGAGATCTTTATAAAATTCTTCTCAAAAATTCAATTATTTTAAATAAAGTTCTTTGCAAGAAGTCAATCATTTTTATAAATAATAAAATTCTTCATAGAAATTTAATTATTTTTCAAAATTATAATCAAATTCGTGTCAAGAATTCAATTATTTTCATAAATAATAAAACTCATGGCAGGATATGAATTATAATATAATTTTAAATAAATTTCTCGAAAAATGCAATTATTCTTAAAAATTTTAAGAAAACTCTTTGAAACGATTCAATTAATTTCAAAAAATTTTCTAAATTCAATTATTTTCAATATCTACTATCTTGATAAAAAATTTTCCAAAAGAATTCAATAATTTGAACACATTTTTTGTAAAATTTTTTTGCAAACATTCAATTATTTTCATAAATAATAAAACTTTCATGGAAATTCAATTATTTGAAACAAAATTTTCATAAAATTTTTCGAAAAAAAAAACAATTATTTATAAAGATTTTTATAAAATTCGTTGCAAAAATTCAATTATTTAAAAATAATTAATAGGTAATGTTCTTTGTAGGAATTCAATTATTTTAAGAAATTAGAAATCATAAAATTCTTATTAGAAATTCAATTATTTTTATAAATTTTAATAAAATTCGATTTAATAAAATTCGTTGCAAAAATTCAATTATTTTAAATAAAGCTCTTCACAACAATTCAATCATTTTATATAAATAATAAAACTCTTCTCAGAAATTCAATTATATTTTTCAAAAATTGTAATAAAATTCGTAAAAAGAATTAAATTATTTTTATAAATAATAAAATTCATCGCAGGATATCAATTAGTTCTAATACAATTTTAAACAAATTCCTCGAAAAATGCTATTATTCTTAAAAATTTTCACAAAGAATTTTATTAACAACTTTTGAAATTAATTAATTTCTTTTAAGTAATTTAATGAAAATTTTACTGAAATTTATCATATTAAAGAATTTTATAACAATTTTTCAAAATAAACTGAAAACTTTTTGAAGTATTTTAATAAAATTTTTTTAAATAATTGAATTCCTATGAGAAGAGATTAAATAATAATTTATAAAAATAATTGAACTCATGCGCGAAAAATTTTGAATAAATTTCGTTTAAATAATTGAAATTTTGGTAAGAATATTATTAAAATTTTTGACAATAATTAAATTCTTGATAAGATTTTCGCTATCTATTTATAAAAAAGCTAATTTAATTCTTAACCGGAATTTTTAAAAAAAATTGAAAATAATTTAATTTTCGGAAAGTATTTTATTAGTTTTCAAAAGAATTGAATTCTTATGATGAATTTTGATATTTATCGAAATAATGGAATTTTGGAAAAGAATTTTATTAAAATTCCTTAAAATAATTGATTTTATGTGGAAAACTTTGTTGTTTATCAAGATTATTGAATTCTTTTGAAGAATTACTTAAAAATTTTTGAAAATAATTAATTTCCTGTGACGAATGAAAAATTATTTATGAAAATAATTGAATTATTGCAACGATGAATTTTATTATTTTATTGAATAATGGAATGCTTCATAAATTTGAATTTATTTAAATTTTCAATTTTTAAATTGTATTAAAAATATAAGAAATTCTGCGATGAAAATAATTGAATTCCTAAATGAAATTTTATCATTTATGGAAATAATTGAATATTTACGTAGAACTGTATCAAAAAATTTTTTTTAATAATTAAATTATTTGATAAATTTTTATGAAAATAGTAAATATTAAAAATCATTTAATTGCGAAAAAACTTTGGAAAATAATTGAAATTTCGCAAAGAATTTCATTTAAATTTTTGAAAATAAGTGAATTTTTGGCGAAAAATTTTGCTATTTATAAAGATAATTGAATTCTTGACGAGATATTCGTTGAAATTTTTAAAATAATTGAATTTCTTCGAAGAATTTTTTTACTTTTGAAAATAATTGAATTCTTGTGATGAATATTGTTATTTATGAAAATAATCGAATTTTGTAAAGAATTTTTTTTAAATTCCTAAAAATAATTAAATTTTTGTAAAGAATTTTGTTATTTATCAAGATAATTGCAATAAAACTTTGGAAATAATTAAATAATATTAAAAAAATTCATTCTAGTTAGAATTAGAAATTTTGAAAGGTTAATTTTAAAAAATTAAAATTTTTAAGGTTTAGTATTAAAATTCGTGATAGTTTCATAGTTTATGAGGCAAACAAAAAAGAAAAAGGACACAAAAAATTCAGAGTTTTCTTATGAATTCTACAAATCTAATTTTTTCCAGTACTTTTAATAAAAATCCCTGACTTTTCTCTGATTTCCCTGACCAATTCTACTTTCCCTGACTTTTCCCTGAATTCCCTGCGACCTGTGACAACCCTGAGCATTAAATGCCGTTTATTGTGGCAAACAAATTAAATTGATTCAATAGCATTTTTTTCCCACTGTAAAATTTATACCATCATCATGTTCAGGATGATAGTGATGAATTATTACGTGAATATGATTTTTTTTTACTCCATAAAGAAAATTTATCTATTCGGTTAGAATTTTAGGAAGGCACTTAGAGGCAATCTGCAGAGCGAGGTACTGCTTTAAAGTTTAAATCAGTTGAACCATTATATGTATGATGTGTAATGTGCAAGGGGATGTGCAAGTATAATGCTTATGCAGTAATTTTGAGGGCCAAGCAAATAGTTTACGCGCGAAATGGTCGAGGAAATGAGAAATCGAGTGCGGAGGCTGGATAAGAGCGAGAAAGATAATGGCTAAACCACGATAATTTATTTGGAACCTCTTCTTGTAGAGACTACCAATCTCGTACGTTGTATAACCTAAGTAATTAAACACTCTTCCACACATCATATATTTAAGTGATTCTAAATGATTTTGCACAATTATGTGTATAACAAAACATTTCAAAATATTTTCGACATATTTTTGACATATTTTCGACATTTTTACATTTTGTAAAATAATTTGAATCTATTTTTTAATTGTGAAAGAGTTTTCTTTTTTTTTAACAGATTTTTATATTCTGTTGAAAAATAAGAAAATTGTTTGGAAAATTGTTTGTTTTAATTGTTTTTTTTTTTTTGTTTTTTTGTTTTTTTTTTGTTTGTTTTAATATTTCGAAGATGATTTTTATGATGAAGCGTAAAAAATCAGCTTTTTCGACTTTTTTAAGATTCTATGTATACTTGAAGTAAAATATTCTATTTTGACTATATTTTATACTATAACTGAAAAATGTCATATACCTTGTTTGACTATTTTGAATTCACTCGCCGCCTTTCAATTATACGCCGGCTCTATGGACGTGAGAAAGTTCCTCTGTTTGGCTTTGACGAAATCTCTGTACTGAATTTATTATCCAGTTCCGGTTTTCGAGCGTAAAATTAATGTTTTATCACACAGGATGTGGACTTTGGAGTTCTTAATTCAACACGAAAGCAATATATCAGAATTACAAGTGCAGGAAGTTTAGAAAATTTACAAGGATTGTATTCAGAAATTGATCTACTATTTCAGGATTAGTCAAAGTGTGTAAGTACAATTGACATGTAAATTTTATTGAACACCTTTTATTAATATTATTATTATTACCATTACTATTTTTTTTACTGTTATTAAATTATAAATAACTATTATTATTATTATTATTAGTAATATTATTAATGTCATTGTTTGCGTAGTGCTTCAAGTAGTTTGAAATTTCATTAAAACAAAAATTCAGGTGTCCAAAAGTATTTTTAAAGAACAGAAAAATTAAAAACTTTTAACGTTTCAATGATTCTTAAAGAAGAAAGAATTCTTTTTTCGGAAAAAAAATAATTACATATAAAAGAGTAAAATATTATTTCGACGCACTATTCTAATAGCATTAAACATGAAAGAAAATAAATATCTTTTCAAGTTGCCAGCAGCTTTTGCAAAAATTGAATAAGAAAGTTCATTTTGGACTTTACATTCCCAGGGTAAAAAAAAATATGAACTGTTTTCTGTGTGTGTGTGTGTATGTATGTATGTGTATGTGTGAATACAGCAAAGATGAATGCAGTCTCGAGAATTTTGTATTAAAGCATCTTATGTATGAAGAATGTGATGTTTTATATATACCCGCGGAGTAGCAGGCAACGTTAGAATATCACACGTGAAGAATTTTTATAGAGAGTGAGAAAATTTCCAGTTCACTATATAATATTCCAATTTAAAATTTTCAAAAATCTTTTTCGCTACAAAAAATTAAAGAGAGCATAAAAAAAGAGGTGAAAATAAATTAAAAAATTCGAATTCAAATCTTTATGAAATTCAACAACTTATGAAACTATTATTAGAAAGCATGAATAAATCGATTGATATCTTCATGTTTTATAATATTTTTTAAATTTCCATAAAATTTTTCAAAAAAAAATTAATTATTTAGAAAAAATTTAATAAAATCCTTCCCAAGAATTTAATTATTTTTACAAGTAATAAAATTTTTCACATGAATTCAATTACTTTAAAAAACTGTAATAAAATTCGTCCTAAGAATTCAGTTATTTTCATGAATAATAAAATTATTCATAGGATTTCAATTATTTTTAATAAAATTTAAAATAAATTCCTCGAAAAATGTAATTATTTTCAAAAATTTTTTGCTAGAATTCAATTAAATTTCACAAATAATGAAATATTTAGATGAAATTCAAATAATTTGAAAATCTACTATTTTAATAAAATTTCTTAAATGAATTCAATTATTTAAAAAAATGTAATAAAAAACTTTGCAAGAATTCACTTTTTTCCATAAATAACAAAACTTATCGCAAGAATTTCAATTATTTTTTCTACAATTTTTAACAAACTTATAGAAAATTGCTTTTATTCTTAAAATTTTTTTTAAATTAGCCGAAAGAATTCAATTTTTTAAAAAAATTTTGATAAAATTCTCCATAAAAATTCAATTTTAAGAAAAATTCAATTATTAAATAAATTAATTTTTTTTCTATTTAAATAATTGAATTCTCGAAACATTTTCTAATTAAAATTGATTGAAAAATGAATTTTACTTAAAATTTAAAATTATAATTGAATATTAAAAGCATAATAGCGTGAATTTTTTGGAAATAATTGAATTTTGAAAAGGGTTCAAATTAAAATCTTTGAAAATTTGAATTTATAGTTACAAGATACTTATGATATAAAATAATAATTTTTTCACTCTGTCATCATTATAAAACATAAAGAAATCGATCACTCCGAGTCAAATTGAATTGAATTGAATTGAATTTTTATGAAGAATATTATCAAAATTTAAAAAAAAATTAAATTTTTTCTGCGAATTTAAAAAAAAATTTTAAGAATAAATGATATTTTCTAATTTTCTATTTGTTTTTTTTAAAATGGTATAAAAAATAATTGAAATTCTACGATAACTTTTGTTATTTATGAAAATAATTGAATTCTTGCAACAAATTTTATTAAATTTTTTCTTAAAAAATTGAATTCCTGTGAAGAATTTTATTTGTGAAAATAATTGAATTCCGAAGAAAAATATTATTATTTATGAAAATAATTAATTTCTTGTGAAGAATTTAAGTGAAATCTTTTTTAAATAATTGCATTTCTCAGAATTTTTTTAAACTTTTGAAAATTATTAAATTCCATCGAGAAATTTGATTAAAAAATTGAAAATAATTAAAATCTGACGAAAAATTTTATTAAATTTCTTTTAAATAATTGAATTCCCGTAAAAATGTTTATTTTTAAAAAGAATTGAATTTTTGATAAGAATTTTATTAAATATTCTTAAATAATTGAATTGCTTCAAAGAATTTTATTTTTTACGAAAATAATTCAATTGTTTCGAAGATTTTTACAAACATTTTTAACAATAATGGTATTCCTAGGAAGAATGTTATATTTTAAGAAAATAATTGAATTCTATGAATAATTTTATTATAATTTTTCAAAATTATGAAGCAATTTATCAAAATTGTTTAAAATAATCGAATTCTCGATAAAATTTTATTCTTTTATGAAAATAATTAATTTCTTGCGGAGAATATTATTTAAATTTTTTTAAATAATTAGATTCCCATAAAAAATGTATTATTTGTGAAAATAATTGAATTCTTAAGAAGAATTGTATTAAAAATAATTGAATTGTATAGGAAATCTTTATTAAAATTGAAATTTTATTAACTAAATCTTGTAAAAAATTTTTTCAACATTTTTTTTAAATAATAGAATTTTTAAAAGAATTTTACTTAAATTTTTCGAAATAATTAAATTTCTCAGAACTATTTTTTTCAATTCTCTGAATATATTTGAATTCTTTCGAGAAACTTCATTAAATAATGAAAAACAATTGAATTGGTGCGAAGAAATTTATAAAAAATTTTTAAGTAATTGAATTCCTGTGAAATTTTTACTAAAATTTTGTTTAAATAATTGAATTCTTTTGGAAAATTTTATTTTATTTCTATTTCTGAATTTAATCCTAGGCTTTTTTTATTCTTATTTGTCGCATTAATTGAATTTTATTTTAATTATTGGAAAATAGGTGAAATTTGTTTATCACTTGTTTGAATAAAAAAAACAAGAGTATGCTTTTATTATTATTACGAAAGTTGGAAATTTAAAATGAACTTTTGAGATGGCATTTGAATAATTGAAATATATGTGTATATATTCACGTGAGTTAAAAAAATGTCAAACTATAAACTTTGAAATTTTAATGGTAAAATATGGCAACATGGTGACACTTACTCGAGCAACAATTTTAACATAAATATTTTATCGAGGTTATAAACTATTTTCTGACACTCAGTCCCTGTTTCTTAAAGCACCCACACCTGACCCATATTTGCCACCTGTTCACTTAAGAGGGGTATGTTAGCAGGATAAACATATTGCATATCAGCCCTCTCATCTTCATTCTACATTTACCTAATCTTACCAAAGCTAATACAACGTCAGCTTTTACTTAACCTCTTGTATGGCATCAAAATTTTTTTAATTAAAAACAAATAAATTTTTAAAAAAATTTCATAAAAAATAAATTTGACCCAAAAAGGACAAAGGGTCAAATGTTATTTTTTTTTTTTTTTGAGGACGCGAGATAACGAATTGTGTATTTGTTCTTCGAATGGCTAATTAATGTTTAAAAATATCACAAGTGGAAGGAAGTGAGACAAAAGGAGAAGTGCGACAATAAAAGACCGACCAGTATCGCAAGCGAGATCGTCGAAGCATTGTAAGAGTTGTAAATAAATCCTTAATGATCTCGGTTCACCTCCTCCATCGAAACGTTAACTCTCTTTCTCCGTATAACCCTTTACCCAACTAATTATGCAAACCCAGAGAGAAAAGACATTGACTGTATCTTTCTCCCTCTCTCACGAACTCTCCCGGTAATTAATAATATATACGAGAAAGACTTGAAGGCTTTTTTGCTTTATTGCATCGATAAAGTACTTACCCAGCGCCGAAAAATTGTTATAAAGATGACAAAAAAAAGCATCTTTAAAAATGCGTTGCACAAAAATATAATACACGTTCTGTTAAATTGTTCATTTTAATGTGAGATAAAAAAAAATAAATTTTTCTTTCTATCTTGGAATGTACTCATATTCTCTTTAAAAGCATTTTAATATGTGAAAAATGTAGATTGTCGAAGTTACTTTTTTTTGCACTGTGTGTGTGTGTGTTTGTGTGAAAAAGCTTTTAGAGTTAAATAAAAATTTATATATAATTTATGAATGCATTAATAAATTTCAAGAGAAAAATCATTTACTGTACACTTGACTGGAAAAAAATTTCTCCTTCAATCGAATTTTCAAGAAAAAAATTTGAAATTTCTGAAAAACAAATCTAAATAACAAGACGCTAATGTAAATTAGCGAGTTAATGAAAAAAATTTTTTTTTAAAATTACTAATGAAAATTATGAAAATGTCATTAATTTACCAAGAGTTAATTTTATTAATACAGTTAAAAATTCCCAAGCATTAATTTTAAAATATATTTCAGTTCTATTTTTTGAAAGATAATTAATTTTTTATGAACAAATAATTGAAATTTTTTTCAATAATTAAAATTTCCGAAAAATTCTGTGGAAAATAATGACTATTTTCCACAGAATTTTCAATATTATTGAAAATTATAAAAACTGCATGAAAAATAATTGATATTTTTGAAACTCTAGAGAAGTTTGATACAATAACAAATTTTTATCTGAAAGTCAGAGAAAACGAATTTAATTTTTTGTGGCAAACCTAATTTCAGGTGTTATTTCACCAGCTTTAGGGGAAAAATGGGTCACAAACGTAACTAGGGATTAAAATGGTCATTTATAACCCAATGAAAAAAAAATTATTACAAGAACGTGAAGAGAAATTTTTAAATAAATTTCTTTAAGACTGAAAAAAGTAGTAAAAAAAAGTAGCAATCGAAGAATTAAACTTGACGACTCAATTTTTTCAGAATTTCTATAAATTAAATGACATTCTAAAATAGAATAATTTTTTTAAACAAATATTTAAATATCTATTCATTTCTCCAGGAGAATTAAAATATTTCCCATGATTTTAATGCAAAGCCTTTTTGAAATTAAACTATTTCAAAGAAAAAATGTAATTACAAAATTTAATCATTTTTTTTTGTTGAAATTTTTTACATAAAATTATTCAAGAATTTAATAATTTTATTTCAAAATAAAAAATTAATTCTAATGAAGAGCTTTATCAAAATTTTTTTAAAATAATCGAAATCCTGCGATTCATTTTATTATTTATGAAAACAATTGAATTCTTGCGCAATCAATTATATTACAACTTATTATATTATTAAAAATAAATAAATTCTTGCAAAGTATTTTATTAAAATAATTGTAGTTTTGCGAAAAATTTTATAAAAATCTTTTTAATATTTGATTTTTTTCAAAAAATTTTATGAATTTTGCGTTTAAAATAATTCGATTCCTGAGGATATTAAATTTTTGTATAAAAATAATTGAATTTCTGAGAAGAATTCCATTATTTATAAAAATAATTGAATTCTGTCCAAGAATTTTATTTTGTTTTTTTTAAATAATTGAATTCTGTCCAAGAATTTTATTTAATTTTTTTTTTTTAAATAATTGAATTCTTGCGAACAATTTTATAAAAATCGTATTAAATTAATTTTTACGAAGAATTTTCTGAAATTTTTATTTTAAATGGCTCAATTAGGTACTGTAAAAATTTAATAAAAAATGTTTTGAAAATAATAATTAAATTCTAATAAACAAATTATTTTGAAATATAAAAAAAAATTGAATTCCATCTAAGATTTTTAATTTTAATAAAATTTTTCAGAATAATTGCCTTTTTGATGAATTCAATTACAGTTTTATTAAAATTAATTGAAGTCCTGCGATGAGATTTATTATTTATGAAAATAATTGAATTCTTGCAATTAATTTTATTACAAATTTTTAAAAATAATTGAATTCCTGAAAAGAATTTTATTATTTATAAAAATAAATAAAATTTTGAAAAGAATGGTTTTAAAAGTTTCAACATAATTGAATTTCTACAAAGAATTATGAATTTTGTGTTTAAAATAATTGAATTTCTGTGAAATTTAAATTTTTTATAAAAATAATTTAATTCTTGCAACGAATAACCGTGAAAATTTAATTAAAAATGAATTGAAAATAATAACTAATTTCTCATAAACAAATTATCTTAAAATATATAAAATAATTGAATTCTTTCGAAAAATTTTAATAAAGGTTTCAAAAATAAATTATTTATTTCGAAAAATTTTATGAATTTTGTATTTAAAATTTAAAATAATTTAATTCCTGTAAAAATTTAATTTTTTATAAAAATTATTCAATTCTTGCAACGAATTATATTAAAACTTTTAAAAATAATTGAATAGTTGAGAAAACTTTTATGGTTTTTAAAAATAATTAAATTCTTGCACAGAACTTTATAAAAATTTTTTAAAATAATTTCTTTTTTTTGGAAGAATTTTAGGAATTTTTTAAAAGTAATTGAATTTCTGTGAAAATGTTATTATTTACGAAAATAATTAAATGTTTGCAAAGAATTTTATAAAAAATTTCTTTAAATAATTAAATTCTTTTGAGGAAATAATTGCAATTTAGAAAAATATTTGAAAATAATTGAATCGATTGGCAAGAATTTTATTAAAAATTTGTTGAAATATTCTAAGAAATAATCAAGGACCTTAATTTTTGTTGAATACTATTTTTTAATTGTTGCTTTAGGTTCAAATAATTACCAGAAAGAAAAATAATATAATAATAAATTTTAATTAATTATTAATAATTTAATAATAATTTAATAATTGTTAAATAATAATTTAATAATAATTTAATAATTATTTAATAATAATAATTTGATAATAATTTAATAATTATTTAATAATAATTTGATAATAATTTAATAATTATTTAATAATAATTTAATAATAATTTAATAATTTTAAACAAAATTATTGCACAAGAAATTTATTAAAATTCTTGAGAAAAATTTAAAAAGGAAATTTTTTTTGATTTTCTTAAAAAATTTTTGTTTGTTTGACACCGCACTATAATTATAGGGTTTTGAAAAATTAAAAATTTCTGGAGACAAAATTTTTGACATTTTTAACATTTTTTTTTTTTTTTGCTTTCGATGTCATTAAATACAAATCATTTGCGAATTCTAAAGTCGTTTGTTGGGTCAGTGGAGGAATGCGAGAAACTATTAGAGAAGTGAAATACCATATAAAGGGAGGATGAAAGGAAGGAAGTGAGAGTGAAAGATGAAAAGGGAGAGGAACATATATAGAAATGGAGGAACATTGCACAGCTCGCCTGGCATTCGAAGCGTGTCTGATTGTCTTCTTTCCGCAGCATCCACAGCATCCCTTTGCCAAGGCCAGTTCTCACGGCAAAGATCATACAAGCTCAGAGAAGGTCGTCTTACCAACAATCAACAACCTATAAAACTACATTCACCAGACCTAATGCAGTCTTTATAGACTCCCGCAGACGTTAACCAGACTTCTATAGTACATTTCTCTTTTCTCTTTCTCTCTAATTATAGACTAAATCCTCTCATCAACTTATCCTAATGAGAGAGGAAAAGTGACCACAGTTGACATTTTCTTTTTTTTTTATCTAGAATTCAGGCTTCGTACTCATCTACTAAAACGTACTATTTACTATTTACTATTTTTTTACGATTTGTTACACTATTTTACACTACACTGAAAAAAAATTTATTTGATTCAAATTAAATATTTAATTGAATCGAATAATATTTATTGAAGTCAATTAAATGGTTCAATTATTATTATATTTGCATTAAAAAAATTATTCTCATGAATTTTAATAAAATTCTTGAGTAATAATTTGTTGAAAATTATTACTATTGAAAATTATTAAATTCTTATTAAATTATTAATAATTAATTGAAATTTATTATTTTATTTTGTATAAACACTATTTAACAAAAATTAAGGTCCTTGAAAATACCAAAATTAATTCAAAATTCTTAGAAATATTTCAACAAATTTAAATAAAATTCTTTGCAAACATTTAATTATTTTCGTAAATAATAACATTCTCACAGGAATTCAATTATTTTCAAAAAAAATTCCTAAAATTCTTCCCAAAAAAAACAATTATATAAAAAAATTTTTATAAAGTTCTTTGCAAGAATTTAATTATATTTAAAAAACATAAAAGTTTTCTCAGGAATTTAATTATTTTTAAAAGTTTTAATAAAATTCGTTGCAAGAATTCAATTATTTTCAATACAAATTTCATAAAATTTTTCGAAATAAATCATTTATTTTTTAAAACTTTATTAAAATTCTTCGAAAGAATTTTATTATTTTATATATTTCAATATAATTTGTTTACTAGAATTTAATTATTATTATTTTCAATACATTTTTAATTAAATTTCTTGGAAGAATTCAATTACTTTCATTAATAATAAAATTTTCCCATGAATTCAATTACTATAAATTTCATAAAATTTTTCAAAAAAAAAATTAATTACTTAAACTTTAAAGTTTAAACAGATTTTTATAAAATTCTTCGCAAGAATAAAATTATTTCTATAAATAATAAACTTATTTCAGCAATTCAATTATTTAAAAATTTTTCAATAAAATTCGTTGGAAGAATTCAATCATTTTGATAAAAAATTTAATTTTTACAAGAATTCAATTACTTTAAAGACAAAATTCATGAAATTTTTTAAAATAAATCAATTATTTAAAAAGATTTTTATAAAATCTTTCGCAAAAATTCAATTATGTTTAAAAGTTTAAAGAAATTCTCACCAAAATTTTATTTATTTTCATAGAAAATAATAAAATTCTACTCAAGAATTCAATTATTTTTTAAATTTGTAATAAAATTAATTGCAAGAATTCAATTATTTTCATAAATAATGAAACTCATCGCAGGATTTCAATTATTTTTAATAAAACTTTAATTCAATTCCTCGAAAAATGCACATATTATGAAAAATTTTATTAAAATTAAAAATCTTCGATAGAATTGAATTATTTTTTATATTTCAAGATAATTTGTTTATTAGAATTTAATTATTATTTTCAATACATTTTTAATTAAATTTTCACAGTAATGGAGTGATTTAAAATAAAAATTTCATAAAATTCTTGGCAAGATTTCAATTATTTTTCTAAATAATAAGATTCTTCTCAAAAATTCAATTATTTTTTAAAAATTTGAATAAAATTCGTTGCAAGAATTGAATTATTTTTATAAAAAATTTAATTTTCACAGGAATTCAATTATTTTAAATACAAAATTCATGAAATTTTTTGAAATAAATCAATTATTTAAAAAGATTTTTATAAAATTCTTTGTAGAAATTCAATTATGTTCAAAAGTTTAAAAAAATTTTCGTCAAAATTTTATTTATTTTTATAAATAATAAAATTCTTCTCAAGAATTCAAATAGTTTTAAAATTTGTATTAAAATTAATTGCAAGAATTCAATTATTTTCATAAATAATAAAACTCATCGCAGGATTTCAATTATTTTTAATAAAACTTTAATTGAATTCCTCGAAAAATGCAATTATTCTGAAAAATTTTATTAAAATTAAAAATCTTCGATAGAGTTCAATTATTTTCTTTATTTCAAGATAATTTTTTTATCAGAATTTAATTATTATTTTCAAAACATTTTTAATTAAATTTTTACAGTAATTGAGTCATTTAAAATAAAAAATAAAAATTTTATAAAATTCTTTGTAAAAATTAATTTAAAACGATTTTTATAAAATTGTTAGCAAGAATTCAATTATTTAAAAAAAAAGTAAATAAAATTTTTTGACAGAATTAAATAGAACCCTATAATTATAGTCAGTTGTCAAACAAGCAAAAATTTAAAAAAAAAAGAAGTGAGATATTTTATTGCGAATTTTACACAAGATAAGAGTGAACTACTGAATGCAAATAAGATTGACACTTTAAACTTGTTTTATGAAAGTCACGACTTTCGGAAGTCAATTTCTCCCCTACAACTCTGGGGTTACTTGTCATTTTTTTCTCCTTTTTGTAAAAGCACTACATGTACAAGTTCACACGCAAAAAAAAAAAAAAAAATATATAAGGTCGACCTTACTTTTAGTTGCAAAGTTTTAAACCAATTTATGAAAAATCGATTTTTCAAGAAGAAGAAAATTCAGTTTAACTATTGACATATGATATATATCTCGAAAATCGATAGAAACTCGTGGGAAAAAATTTTAAACTAAAATAGAAAAAATAAAGTAAAGAATTTTAAAAAATTGGTAATGAATACAAAAATTTGTAAAGAATACCTAAAAAAATTGAAAAAAAGAATACAAAATTTAAAAAATAGAATAAAAATTTCTAAACTAAATTAGAAAAAATAAAGTAAAGAATATAAAAAATTGGTAAATAATACAAAAATTTGTAAAGAATACAAAAATTGGAAAAAAAGAATACAAAAATTAAAAAAAAGAATTCTTATTATAAATAATGAGAAAAAATTTTCTTTTCGAGAGATTTTTAATTATTCGTAAAAATCTATGCAATGAAAAAGATAATAGGAATGTGTTCTTGAAAACATTACTTATTCAGAAGGCAGGGATTTACAACGCTATATTTTTTGTATGTACAAGCTGATAAGAGGAGGAATTTCATTTTTCCCATTCACAATTACTCTCTATTTTAATTATACATTTTTTTAACACAAAGCAAAGTGATACAGTGAAAGAGAGAATATAAAAATATAAAAGGGATCTGCAAACACAATTCAGAAACTAGTGCTTTTATAAATTAATTTGTAAACATACAGTTAACTAACAAAATTCTTTTAACATCAAATGAAAAAAATTTTTGGAAAAAATTTATTCAACGAACCTTTGTGCTTTTATCATGAAAAATATTATAATTTTTGTAATACTTTTGTAATCACAGTTTTTTTAAGGATTCCAAAAATTGAGCTACAGAAAATTAAATTTGATGACTATATTTTTTCATAATTTCAAAATTAAATTACATTCAAAAATAGAATCATTTTTTAAAAATAAATAATCAAATATCTATTTATTTGTCCACAGGAATTAAAATATTTCAAATGATTCTATAATTTTTTTGTTTAAATTTTTTAATTTAATTGTCCAAAACTTAAATCATTTTATTATAAAATAAAAATTGAAATATTATTAAAGTCTTATAACAATTAAAATTTTCCAAGAATTTCAATTCAATAAATCATTTCAAAAATAATTTCTAAAAATTAACACTTTAACGCTTCTTACATTCAATTGTTATCTAAAATTTTAAATCAATTCTTATTAGAAAGTTCAATGAGAATTCGATTATTTAAATACAAAAATAAATAATGTATTAAATAATTAAATATTTCTTATAATTGAATTCTTTCAAATAATTGAATTCTTGTGAAAAATTTTATTATTTATGAAAATAATTGATTTATTTCAAGAAATTTAATTAAAAATGTAATCAAAATAATTATTAAATTTTTCTAAACAAATGAAGCACATTTTTTTTAAATAATTGAATTCTTTTGAAAAATTTTAATAAAATCTTTAAAAATTAGTTCATTTTTCGAGCAATTCACTAGAAATAATTGTATTAAAAATAATTGAAATTCTACGTTAATGAGTTTTGTTATATAAAAAAATAATTTAGTTCTTTCAAGTAATTTTATTACAACTTTTAGAAATAATTGAATTATTGAGAAGAATTTTATTATTTATAAAAATAAATGAAATTTTGGTGAGAATTTTTGTAAACTTTAAAACATAATTGAATTTCTGCGAAGAATTTTATAAAAATTTTTTTAAATAATTGATTTGTTTCGAACAATTTTATGAATTTTGTCTTTAAAATAATTAAATTCCTGTGAAAATTAAATTTTTTATAAAAATAATTGGATTCCTGAGAAGACTTTTATGGTTTATAAAAATAATTAAATTCTTGCAAAGAATAAATGCTAAAAGTTTAAATAATTAATTTTTTTTTTGAAAAATTTTATGAAATTTATATTTTAATTTTTAAGTAATTGAATTCCTGTGAAAATTTTTTTATTTATGAAAGTAATTGATTTCTTTCAAGAAATTTAATCAAAAATGTACTCAAAATAATTATTCAATTTTTATAAACAAATTAAGGAAAAATTTTTTGAAAATAATTGAATTCTTTGAAAGAATTTTAATAAAATCTTTAAGAATAATTACATTTTTCAAGCAATATATTAATTGTATATTAAAAATAATTGAAATCTTGCGAAGAGTTTTATTTTTCGCGGAGTATTTTTAAAATTTTGTTAAAAATAAATTTAATAATTGAAATCTTGCGATGAATTTTGTTATTTTTGAAAATATTTGAATTCTTGCAACGAAATTTATTAAAATTTTTTAAATTAATTTAATTCCTTAAAAGATTTTTATAAAAAATTGGTTAAAATGTTTCTAAGGATTTTATTAAAATTTTTGAGTATAATGTTTTTATTCCAACTTTTGCGAATATAAAGTAAAGTGCAAATAAATATTCCATTAGATTTACTTCTGTATACAATGTTGTTCCTCCTTTTTACAAATAATAAATAAGTAAACATCAGACTCTCAGCTTTATTTTAATGTATATTAAAATCTTGTTTAATTTTTAATATATATAAAAATATTAAGCGCCGTGAACTAATTTTAAAAACATGTAAAATTGAAAAAAAAAATTTTTTAAATCAATAAATTAATTAATATTAATATTATTAATTATTTATATTATTATTATTAATAATTTATTAATTTATTTAAATTTTAACATTTTTTAAAATTTTTTTTTAAAACTGAAGACAAAGTTTAAACATTTTTATCATTTATATATAAAACTAAGGTTTAAAAATTTTTTAAATTCATATAAAGATATAAAAAACATTGTAACTTCTGACACTATTTTTAAACTGTTTTTAAGAGTTTAAAAATTCATATAAAATTCATATAAAGATAGAAAAAACATTGTAACTTCGTACACTACTTTTAAAAAGTTTTTAACAGTTTAAAAAAATCCATAAAAATTTAATTTTCTTATCGAAGTCCAATTGGAGACATGTTAAGAAAAATATTGTTAAGGTTGGACCTTATACAGTCAGGGTTGGACCACATCTAAAAATCGAAGCGCATCGGTGACCAAAACATTTTTTTTTTGCTCTAAAAAATAAAAATCAACTTTCAAATGTTTTTTTGAAGAACAAATATTCTTAAGATGGTTTTCAAGAAATTTTTCTTCTTAAAAAGAAAAAAAAAGAAGAAGAAAGTGGAAATACGATGAAAGTGGAAAGAGTGCGGTGAGAAAGAAAAGCAATGGGGAATAAATTCTCCGACGTTGGTTGCTCGATGCCATTTCACAAATAGGCCATATAGAGCCAGAGTGCTTTCTATAGGTGTCAGGGGACTTGGAGTATCCTCACATATCCATTGGCGGTCCTTGGCTGTCTTAAGACAGCAAACGGTTATTTACTTTTCTATCCAAAATCGATGTGTGCTTTTTCAAAAAGCACACATTCTTTTTTTTTTTTTATCGTCAACTAATTTGTCCTTTTAGAAAAAATAATTTCTAAATTAGAAAGAAAAAATTTTTCTTTTATAAAACAATGAAATTTGAGTATGACATTCAATGTCGACAACAATAGAAATCAATACAGAAATTATCGACTTACAGGCATTAAAAATATATTTTTATTCATTGTTAACCGTCGAAGAAACACGAAGCTTTTTCATTTCAATCATTATTTTCTTTTTCTTTCATTTTTTCTCTCCCTTTATTATTTATTATTTATTATTTATTTTTATAATTTATTATTATTATTTACTTTATTAAAATATTCAATAAAAATTGTTCTTTATTTTAAAAAATTAAAAAAGAAAAATATTTTTTTTTTAAATTTTTTGAAATTGAAATAAAATTGTAAAAAAAAATTCCCCTTTGCAGTATGAAAAATGTGTGCTTTTGTATAAACTAGAAGTTCAAAGTCGAAAGTTAAATTAAGCAGAAAAGATGTAGTTGGTATTACTTGCAAGATAAAGCAGATAATTAAAGGATATGAAGACTTTGTATTATGCAAGACTCACATTTTGACTAAAAGCAGGTGAGCAAAAAAAAAAGGGAATATAGTCGACATAGAAAAAAGAAATGAGAAATTAACCCATTTCGTGTGAAAATGTTAAAAGCAAAGCTAATCTACATAGCTAACTTTTGCTCTATCTTTTTACATAACAAGTTGAAATTTTTTGATTTTGAAAAACATTTTCGAAAATTTATAACATCAACCTTTATTTTTTCATGTTAACATGCTTCTTCTCTCTCGATAATTATTATAATTTTAAAAAAGTGTCAAAAAGTAGTTTTCAGAACGAAAAAAGTAAAAAAGAGTAGTAAAAAAGGAAGATATTAAAAAATTAACATTGACGACTAAAAACAACTCGTTTTAGACGATTCAAAAAAATTTAATTCTGTATTTTTTCTCATTTTTATCAGAAATATTTACATTTTTTCTTACACTGCGATTAATAAACTTCAATTCTAAATTTTCACAAAAATTAAAATTCTCCAAAAATACGATTATATTTGAAAATAATTTTTAAAAATAGAACAAAAAATTACAATTCTAATTCTTGATAAATTCAATCATTTTTTTGTTGACATTTCTAATTATAAAACTATATTTAAAACTTTAATAACTTTTTAAGAAAATAATAAATTAATAATTTTTTAAGAAAATAATAAATTAATAATTTTTTTTAAAATAAAAATTAAAAATTTTAAATATTATTAGAGTTGTAAAACAATTGAATTTTAAATAATTTGAATTTAAAAATCTTTTGAAATTTATTTCTAAAAATTTATTCGCTTCTAATATTCAAATATCTTAAATTTGAACTGAAATTTATTTTTTACAAAGTTATTTAAAATTTTATTGAAAATAATTTAATTCTTATATAGATTTTTATTAAAGTTTTTGAAAATAATTGAATTTTTGTAAAAAAATTTCATTAAAATTTTTTTAAATAATTGATTTCTTTTGACGAGAACTTAAAAATAAAATTTTAAAAATTGAATTTTTGAAAAGAATTTTATAACTTTTCAAAATAATTAAATTCCTTTGATGAATATTGCTGTTTATGAAAATTAATTGAATTTTGCAAAAAATTTTATTAAATTTCCTAAAAATAATTAACCTTTTGGAAGAATTCTGTTTCTTTTATCAAGATCAATGAATTCATTCGAAAAGTTCCCGCAAAGAATTTTATAATATAATTTTATTCGAAAAAATTTAATGAAAACTGTATTTCTAATAATTGAATTCCTGTACAAATTTTTTATTTGTGAAAATAATTGAATAGCTGCGAAGAATTTTGTATCAAATATATTTTAAATAATTGAATTAATTGAATTCGTATAAAGAATTTGATTATTAATGAAAATAATTGAATTCCAGAGAAGAATTTTATTATTTATGAGATAAATTGAATTTTTACAAATTTTTTCCACGAATTTAATTCAAATTTTTATTAAAATTTTTGAAAATAATTGAATTCTTGACGAGAATTTAAAAGGAAAATTTTAATAATTAAATTTCTGCCAAGAATTTTATTACTTTTGAAAAGAATTGAATTCTTACGATGAATATTGTTATTTATTAAATTAATTGAATTTTGCAAAAAATGTTGTTAAAATTCCTAAAAAAATAATTGAATAATTGTCAAAAAAATTTAATTAAAATTGAATTTTAAATAATTGAATTCCTGTTAAGATTTTATTATTTATGAAAATAATTTAATGTTTGCGAAGAGTTTTATAAAAATCTTTTTGAGAAATTTTATTAAAATTAGTGGATATTTAAAATAATTGAATTTCAAAAGAATTTTGAAAGTAATTGAATCGTTTCTAAGAATTTTATTTAAATTTTTTGAGAATAATTTTTTGTTAAGAACTTTTAATAAATTTAAAGTAGAGTTTTTGTTTTAAAAAATTTTTTTTTTTTGCATAATTGAACTTATTTTGAATTTTTTTGTAGAAATTAAGGAAGAATTTTAAATTTCTGTCTATAAATGAAGGAAAAGTTAAGAAAAAACAAAATTTTTGCGCCCGACGACGCTAATTTCAAGAACATGATTTTGATCCACCATATTAGATTCGCCATTTTGAATTTTGTCAAGTTGGAAAAATCACTATTATTTTTTTTAAATAGTAAATTACATTAAAAATATTTTAATTTTGCACAAAGTTATGAATATTTTAAATTGAAAAGGTGAATTTTGATCGAAAACAATAATTGGGCGTTAAGGGTGAAATTAAAATTTTCGCCACTATCTATAGAAAATTAATATTCATTTTTAATTTCGTTACTACAAACTAAGCACATGTAGGTTCAATTTAGTTGCGATAAAAAATTTAAAACTACAGATATCACTTTCTGTAAATTAAAAAAAAATTCATTCGTGTCCATACAAATGAATTTTTTTGTTATTTCTCTAAATTTTAGCAAAAACTTTTTATGATGAAATTGAAATTTTTTATGAGAGTTTCAAATACATTTTATGTGATGTCAAAACTAAATGAAAAAGAGAATATAGCTAGGATAGCAATTCAGGAACAAGATAGTGTATGGCCTTAGCCTCAAGGGATAAAAGATGAGAAAACTGTGAACATATGTCGAAGAGGTTAAATGGACCAAGAGAACGAAAGTTCAGATATCGAATGGTCGTCGTCGTATTGAGTGTTCTGCAACGGAAAATCGTCATCAATTTTATTTTCCAACTGTTCAATGTTCTGTTCAATTTTAGTAATTGCTTTTTTTTTTAATTCTCTTCCTCGTAAAAAAAAATATTGCCAATTTTTAGTTTACAACAATAACATAGAAATAAATGAAAAAAAACATCTATTCGAGAGGGAAAATTTACAGTTTATAAAAAGCAATTGAAAAATATGTATTTTCCAAAATTAAAATGATTTTTAATTTATTAAAAATTAGAATATCTGCGAAGGGAAAAATTTAATACCAATGTTCTATATTTGTAGAATTGCAGATAGTAAGAAAAAATAAAAATACTTGTTACTTTATGAAAAAGGAAATGCAATAAATCGATAGAGGGGAAAAAGTGAATAATTTACTGGAATATTATTGGATTTTATTGGGATCGACTAAAATGTGAGGCTATAATATTTACAAATTGATGTCGTATTTCCGAAACTGGTGCTAGTTTGTTCGATGACCGCAAACTAATCTCGAAGCGATACCCGATAATACTATATGTGGCTGCACGTTCATTCTCAGCGATCCCTGAGAGGTTTCGATAACATATTGATATTGGAGAAAAAGATTAATACCATCACGATTCTTGCATCTCACCTCGTTTGTTTCCACTTTTTAAAAAGGTAATATCAGTTTTTCCCATTTTCCACGTTCATTGTCAATTTTTCCTTTCCACTTCTCCGAAACATTCCCATTTTTTTCATTTTTAACCAGCAAAGAGAAAAATGTGACTCACTCATAAAATCATTGCAAAATTAAATTTATACCCGAATTATCAAAAATATTCGCTATTAAATGTTTCTGCAAATAATAAAATAAAAATTTTGTTTACACAAAAAAAGAGTAAAATGTAAAATGTTTTTTCTTTAAGCAAAAAGCTTAAAGAAAAAAAAATAAGTATATTTTTAAAATGAAAAGGTAAAAGTGTTCTATTAGCAGACGATATAGCAGATAATGAGATCTTTGGATTTGTTAGAAAAAGTTTCGAGGAGAAAAATCATACGACCGTCGCTCTCGTTGCGTTCGTAATATATAGAGTGACGAACGAATTCGCGCAGCTGCCATAGACGTAAGCATGATTTATTCCGTTTTGCACACCAATTTCGCATGCCTCACTCATCTAGTCGACCAACCAGTCAGTGAGTTTCAGCTTCCGGTTTTACTCCACCAAATAAATTACCACTACGTCTGGGATGAAACGCAAACGTCAAACGTTATTTCAAAGGGCATTATTCATTAAAAACTGAAAAAGTCCAACGTTAAATTGCCAAAACTTGTCATTTTAAAAAATTAAACCACCCATATTTCTCCCTATTTTTTTTTATCAAATACGCTTGTTCTCTTTGAATTTTTAAATTTTCAGAGCGATTATTATTTAACGTATATTCAGGTTTGCGACATGACAGGAAAGTCAGGAAATTCAGGGAAAAGTCAGGAATTTTTATTAAATGTTACTGTAAAGAAAAAAATTTAGAATTTATAAGAAAATTCCGAATTTTGGTGTCTTTTTTGTTTGCCTCATAAATGATGAACAACGGGTATAATTATCATTATGCCGGTGAAGTGTCAAAGTGCAATATATTTACAAGAGAGTAAGTATATCACTAACAGCACGAAACAAATGATTGGTTCGGTCTTGATAAATGGGGACGAGAGTACCCAGTAGCTGATAACGTTCTGCATTATCTTTCGAATCATTCGTTATTATTATCGCCTCCATTGGGTGTATCATCGTGATTTCCTTCCCAGGCCTATGACAGGCTCACATCAACATTTCCTCGTAAATACTTCGAGGAACGTATCATATACCATTACCAAGAAGGGAAACGATGTAATTTAGCTCTCCAAGAGGAAAAAATCCTTCGGAATGCTCCGATGATACTGGTACCGCGTGAATGATACGATAACTTTTCTATACTTTACTTTTTTTCCACTCTCTCATAAGAAAGCAATCTCGTTTAGAAATTTATTTCTTCTCTGAACTAATACTTCTGTAGTAAAGAACCTTTCTCTTAATTTAGTAAATTTAAACATTCTTATAAAAATTTTCTAAAAGTCTTCTTCTTCTTCTTCTTTTTCTTCTTCTTTTTCTTCTTCTAAATCTTTTTTTCCAAATCTTCTTCTTCTAAAATTATGATTTTGTTGGGAAATTAATTATTAAATTTTTCTCAGTGTATGACAATAGACTATTAAAATTGTCGAGAGGGAGGCAAGAGCACATTGAATGGCCTTAAAAATAAAATACAGTTCTGTGGCGTTTGTCGGTGCAGCATTGTCCTTTACATATATCGCATTCGACAACTGGATCATAATAAGCTCCGAGCAATACGAGATTCCTCGAAGGAGGCGTTACTCTTCGCAGCAGCTTCTTATCAACGACTCGTAAGTAGAGCTGGGCGTTTATAAACCCTAAGGGGGGAATTTGAAATCACTTTTTTTTTCTTATTCCAATTTTATTCTAATATTTCGTCTCTCTTCACTCCCTTTTTACTCTAACGTATATATTACTCATTGAAAAAAATACAATTTAATAAATCAAAATAGTCTAGAAATTACAGGGTTGCCACAAGTCAGGCAAATCAGGAAATTCAGGGAAAAGACAGGAAAAGTGGAATTGGTCAGAGAAAGCAAGGAAAAGTCAGGGATTTATATTAAAAGTACTGAAAAAAATTTAATTTCTAGAATTCATAAGAAAACTCTAAATTTTTTGTGTCTTTTTTCTGTTTTGTTTGCCTCATAAACTATGAAACTTACCACGAATTCTGATAAAAAACCTTCAAATTTTTTTTCTAATTCTGACTAGAATGAATTTTTTAATATTATTTAATTATTTCGAAAGTTTGAGTGCAATTATCTTGATAAATAACAAATTTTTTTACAAAAATTCAATTATTTTTAGAAATTTAAAAAAAATTCTTTACAAAATTCGACTATTTTCATAAATAACAATATTTAACAAAAGAATTCAATTATTTTCAAAAGTAATAAAATTCTTCGAAGAAATTGTATTATTTTTAAAAATTTGAATCAATATCTCGTCAAGAATTCAATTATCTTTATAAATATCAAAATTTTTCGCCAAAAATTCAATTATTTTCAAAAATTTAAGTAAAATTCTTTGCAAAATTTTAATTATTTTCAAAAGTTTTTTGCAGTTCAATGATTTTCAATATTTACTATTTTCATAAAATTTATCAAATAATTTAATTATTGTAAAAATTTTTGTTACAATTCTACGTAAACATTCAATTATTTTCAAAAATAATAAAATTTCATATATAGGAATTCATTTATTTTCATTGCAGAATTTCCAATATTTTTAATACAATTTTAAATAAATTTAAGATTAAAATAAATTAAAATTTAAGAAACATTCCATTATTCAATAAAATAATAAAATTCGTTGCAATAATTCAATTATTTTCATAAATAACTTTTTATTCGTCACAGGAAATTAATTATTTGCAAAAATTTTTAAGTAATTCTGCAAAAGAATTCAATTATCATGATAAACAACAAAGTTTTCCACATAAAATCAATTATTTTAAGGAATTTAAATAAAATTCTTTTCCAAAATTCAATTATTTCGATAAATATCAAAATTCATGATAAGAATTCAATTCTTTTGAAAACTAATAAAATACTTTCCGAAAATTAAATTATTTTCAAAAATTCCGGTTAAGAATTAAATTACCTTTTTTATAAATAAATAGCGAAAATCTTCTCAAGAATTAAATTATTGTGAGAAATTTTAATGATATTGTTGACAAAATTTCAATTATTATTTAAACGAAATTTAATAAAAATTCATCTCATGAATTCCGAGATGAATTCAATTATTTTCATAAATTATTATTTAAAATATTCTCAGGAATTCAATTATTTTATACAATTTTAAGAAAATTCTTCAAAAAGTTTTCAATTATTTTCAAAAAATGTTATAAAGTTCTTTAATCTGATAAATTTCAGTAAAATTCCAATTAAATTCCTTAAAAGAAATTAATTATTTTTAAAAGTTGTTAATAAAATTCTTTGTAAATATTGAATTCTAAATAACATTTAATTATTAAATAAATTATTTATTTTTGTATTTAATTAATTGAATTCTCGTAGAATTTAAAAGAAAAAATTAAATTAAAAATTAATTTTAGATAAAATTTTAGACAATAATTGAATATATAAAGTATTATAGCTTGAATTTTTAGAAACATTCGAATTTTGACAAAGTTTCAAATTAAAATCTTTGAAAATTTAATATTTTGATACTTTTAACTAACAATTTGCAAAATTCAATTATTTTCAAATCAATATTCATCACAAGAATTAATTTATTTCAAAAATTAATAAAATTCTTCGCATAAATTCAATTATTTATAAACTTTTGATAAATTTCTTCTAAATAGTTCAATTATTCTCAGAAAAAATCAGAATTTTTACAGGGATTCAATTATTTTCATGAATAATAAAATTTCTTTTAGAAATTCAATTACTTTTAATTATTTTTTGTAATAAAAATAGATTTAAAAAGAAAAAATTTCAGTTAAAATTTTAGATAATAATTAAATTATAAGCATTCAATTATTTCGATAAATATCAAAATTCATCATAAGAATTCAATTCCTTTAAAAACTAATAAAATACTTTTCGAAAATTATATTATTTCAAAAATTTTTTTTAAATTCCCGTTAAGAATTAAATGACCTTTTTTATAAATACATAGCGAAAATCTTCTCAAGAATTAAATTATTGTCAGAAATTTTAATAATGTTCTTGCCAAAATTTCAATTATTTAAACGAAATTTAATCAAAATTCTACGAATGAATTCAATTATTTTCATAAATTATTATTTAAATTCTTCTCAGGAATTCAATTATTTAAAAAAATTTTAATAAAATTCTTCAAAAGTTTTCAATTATTTACAAAAATTGTTATAAAATCTTTAATATGATAAATTTCAGTAAAATTTTAATTAAATTCCTTAAAAGAAATGAATTATTTTCAAAAATTGTTAATAAAATTCTTTGTAAAAATTAAATTCTAAAAAACATTCAATTATTGAATAAATTATTTATTTCTGTATTTGAATAATTAAATTCTTGTTGAATTTTCTAATAAAAATTGATTTAAAAATGATTAATTTCAGTTAAAATTTTAGATAATAATTAAATATTAAAAGCATTAGGGGGGAATATTTAGAAATAATTGAATTTTGAAAAGGTTTCGAATTCAAATGTTTGTAAATCAGAATTTTTCGTATTTTTAACTAATAATTCTGCGTAAAATTAATTTTATTTTATTATTAATTCACTGGGTTATCTTTAATAATAATAAAAACATGAAGAAATCGATTAGTCCGAGTCGAAGACTCGGAGTGATCGATTTCTTCATGTTTTATGATAATTTTTATAAGTTATCGAATTTCAAAAAGGTTTGAATTTAAATGTTTTGAAGAATTTTAATACTTATGGAAAAATAATAATGATTAAATATTTGTTTACAAAATTTGAAGTTTTCAAATAATTTTGCAATTAAAGAAATTCGTCAGGGAAAAGGTTAAAATTTTTTCTGGAAATCAGGAAAAACAGAAATTTAATTTTTGTGGCAACCCTGAATTAGTAATGAAGAAGGAGAAGAACAAGAAGAAAATGTAAAAGATAAATATTAAGCATAGATATATATGCTTAATAAACTAGATCAACTATACGTGATCAATCTATTGAACATATAATAAAAGATAATCGCATATTCTCATTTCTATTCGTTGGTGGGCTGGAGCGGAAACATAAATAAATGTTGAGAGAGAAAGAGTAACTTTACATGTGAAAATTTTACCCTTTCCCTTCATATTTCTTTCCTCTTTAATCTTTTGTGATCTCTTTTTCTTATCTCTATTCGTTGATATTCTCCACTTTATTCCATCTACAAATGTTGGCAGCCAGTATTCTTCTGATATTAATCGAAGCTTATATGGTTAGAGAATCTCTTCCTGACATGTAAATTTACGATACTAATTAGAGAAATAATATCACTCAATTATTACCACGTTTAGAATTTCTGTGCTCAACTTTTGATAAATAACTTAAAATTTACCTTTTGTTTATATATATATATATATATATATATGTATATATATACAACGTTTCTCGAATGCTTTCGAAGGAAACAATATTATTTGTTTATTTTCAACTATGGTTAGCAATATTTATATAGTTTATTCGAAATTTTCATTCAAAATAAAGAACATGATGCATTTCTGGCTGTAAAGAGAAAATTCGAAAATTACGTAGTACAAATTAATAAAGCATTGAACAAGTTCTCTCGTTATAATTAATGAGCAAAACAGAAGCTTTTCTACAACAAATTTTATAATTTTAGTTAATCATTATATGGTTGGTAAAAATTGATCTCATTAATGACACTATCGTGTACATCGGTAGTATTTTTAGGAATTCTAAAACTTTAATTTTTTTTTAGTATTTTTAATAAAAATCTTTGACTTTTCCCCGATTTTTCCCTAATCAATTCTACTTTTCCTGACATTTTCCTGACCCTTGGCAATCCTGAACATTTAATTAGACTAAAAATTTTTGATGAATGACAACAAAGTCTTTATATAAATGTCTACTTTGAGTGTAGACATTGAACCCGGAACTTTGTGATGAATTCCTTTTCCTGTTGCTCCTTTTTTTCTGAAAGGATAAAGGAGAACGAGAGAGAGATACTTAACAACACACAATGGACTCCTTTGTCTGGACTAATAACTCTCAACGTATCGATATGTCTTCACGTTACCTCAAGACATAAATTTCAAAAATCCATCAAATGTAAAAATAGAATATAAATAGTATCATTAAATAAAAGTGCAAATTAAAAATTGTATCATAATTCCAAAGGGAAAAAAAAGTGAGTCATTTTTTTTGCGTTATATAGTTTGGCAAATAAAAAATTGAAATGAAAGCATTGAAGTGAAATAGCAAATGGAAGGTGGGGCGAACTCTTCCCTCGAGTGGAATTTTCCGTTTCGGACCTTCACAATTTTTACTGGCTCGTCGGTTCTCCAAGATTAATTCGTCAATTACGAACGAATCGGGTGGAAAAAAAAATGTTTATACGTCTAAAGTGCGATTGATCGCTGAAGACGAATGTGCTTCCATTGTCCGACAGTCATTCAGCGAGTGTATATTTTTCATGTTTTTCTCCGACCAATCTTGTTTTATTCAAAAATTATTCAATGAATCCTTGTCTATTTTAACATTTACGAGTACAAATCTGGTTTTCACTTTGGTATTGAATTATTCATAAATTTCGGAACACTCCCCGCTTTTCAAAAGAAACCAATAGTAAATGCATTTGTCGTTTTCTGTATTAAAATTCAATAATTGCTTTTGCTTGCAATGACAAAAATTCGATTATTACAAATTATGACATACAGGATTTATTATATTAAGTTTTGTATTCATTTCGAGAGAGAAAAAATTTTATTAGCATTCCTACTGACAAGAGTTAATGAGTAATTTGAATATTTCTCTCTTTTATTCGCCAAGAAATAAAATTCATTAACATTTTTATCAAAAAAAAAAAAAAATAAAATTACGCTATTAATATAATGTTATATAATAATTGAAAACAACTTGAAAATCTAATGAAATGTTTGAAAGTTTCATGAGCAATGTGAAGGGTTTAAAGGGGCAGTAAATATTTTTCAGTTTGCAATCAAGCTTTTGTTAAGAAAAACTATTGGAAAACTCGTTAAAGGATCTGCTTTCTTGGAAAATAACAGTATAGCTGTGCGCGCTTTACAATCCAGAGGCTCATTGTGCAATGATCTATAACTCTCCACATCTACAGTACATAATCCGTTAAGCATCATTTTTATAATCAGACTAGAGGGTTCTTTATGGAAGTATTACGAGCATCAGTTTTATGAAGCTCTTAGCTTCGACTGCCATTAATGTCTCTCTTTCCTTAATGTACATTGTGTAACAAAGTGCACACTTTCAAACACCTTGCTTACTTTTCTGGCTGATGCAGGGTTTATTTACCTGAATATATGGATTTTTAAATTTATCTCACAATTGTTTATCGTGAACAATAATTAAGTAAATCTAATACAAAATCTTCAAAAAAAATTTCTAATTCTGTCTAGAATGAATTTTTTAATATTATTTAATTATTTCAAAAGTTTTAATGCAATTATCTTGACAGATAACAAAATTCTTTACAAAAATTCAATTATTTTTAGGAATTTAAAAAAAATTCTCTACAAAATTCGATTATTTTTATAAATAACAATATTCATCAAAAGAATTCAATTATTTTCAAAAGTAATAAAATTCTTCGAAAAAATTCAATTATTTCGAAAATTTTGAACGAATATCTCGTCAAGAATTCAATTATCTTTATAAATAGCAAAATTTCTCGGCAAAAATTTAAATAAAATTCTTTACAAAATTTTAATTATTTTCAAAAGTTTTTCGCAATTCAATGATTTTTAATATTTACTATTTTCATAAAATTTATCGAATAGTTTAATTATTGAAAAAAATGTTTGATTCAATTCTACGTAAACATTAAATTATTTTCATGAAATTTCATTTAAGAATTCAATTATTTTTATCGTAGAATTTCCAATATTTATGTTAAAAAATGTTTTAAAATTCTCCTCAAAATTTCAATTATTTTTATAAATAATAAAATTCTTCTCCGAAATTCAATTACTTTCAAAAAATTTAATATAAAGTTCTTGGCAATATTACAATTATTTTCAAAGATTTTCCTCATTTTCTCGTTTCCTCATTTCATTTCTGAGAAATTCAATGGATTTAGAAAAATTTAAATATAATTCTTTTAAAAATTCTAGTATTAAAAAAAAATTTGACAAAATTCTTTACAAGATTTAGTTAATAAAATTGCAATTTTAATAAAATTTTCCAATACAATTAAACTATTTTCAATAAAATTCTTCTTAAGAATTCAATTATTTTCAGAAATAATACAATTTTTTAAGAATTCAATGAATAAAATTCTTCGCAAGAAATTAATTATTTTCATAAATAATAAAATTTTTCTTGAGAAATCAATTATTTAAAAAACTTTGATAAAATGTTTTAAAAAATTTGAAAAAGTATAATAATGTTGATCATACAATACAATTATTTTCGTAAAATATAAAATTCTTCCTAGGAATTACAATTATTGTCAAAAATGTTTGTAAAAATCTTCGAAACAATTCAATTATTTTTGTAAAAAATAAAATTCTTTGAAGCAATTCAAGCATTTAAGAAATTTTAAGAAAATTCTTCTCAAGAATTCAATTCTTTTGTAGAATAAAAATTTTCACAGAAATTCAATTATTAAAAAAGAAATTAAATAAAATTCTTTGTCAGATTTTTAATTATTTTCAATTTTTTAATGCAATTCCTCGATGAAATTTAATTATTTTCAAAAAGTTTGAAAAAATTCTGAGAAATTCAATTTTTTTTTTTAAATTAGAATAAAATTCTTCAAAAGAATTTAATTATTTTTATAAATAACAAAAATTATCGCAAAATTTCATACATTTTCTATACAATTTAAAATAAAATGACAGAAAGTTGCATTTATTCTTAACATTTTTTTTTAAATTCGCCGAAAGTATTCAATTATTTTTTAAAATTTTGATAAAATTCTTTATAAAAATTCAATTTAAAAAAATTTTCAATTATTTAATTAATTATTTATTTATGTATTTAAATAATTGCATTGATTTCTCGAACAACTTTCTAATAAAAATTGATTAAAAAATGAATTTCACTTAACATTTTAAATTATTTTCAATACAATTCTTTTAAGAATTCAATTATTTTCATAAATAAAAAAATTTTTCTCAAGAATTCAACCATTTTCAAAAATTTTGATAAAATGCTTAATAAATTTGAAAAATTATAATAAAATTGTTTATTTTCAAAAAGTTTTAAAAAATTCTGAGAAATTCAATTATTTTCCTAAATAATAAAATGTTTCTCGAGAATTCAAATATTTAATAAAATTCTTCGTCAGATTTTAATTATTTTCAATTATGAAATTTCTCGATAGAATTTAATTATTTTCAAAAAGTTTTAGAAAATTCTGAGAAATTTAATTATGTAAAGAAATTTGAATAAAATTTTTTACAAGAAAATAATTATTTTCATTAATAATAATATTTTTCTCCGGAATTCAATTATTTTCACAAATAAAATTTTTCACATTAATTCAATTCTTTAAAAAAATGTTTAATAAAGTTCGTAGAAAGAATTCAATTATTTAACAAAATTTTGATATAATTTTTTATAAAAATTTTAAATTATGATTGAATATTAAAAGCATTATAGCGTGAATTTTTTAAATAATTGAATTTTGAAAAGGGTTTAAAACTTTAAATTAAAATCTTTGAAAATTTGAATTTATAGTTACAATATTCTTATGATATCAAATAATGATTTTATCACTCTGTCGTTTTATAATAATATTCTTATAAGTTATTGAATTTCAAAAGATTTGAATTTGAAAATCTTAATTCTTGTAGAAAAATAATAATGATTAAATATTTATTTAAAAAAGGAGTTATTGATGGTTTTGAATAATTTTACTTTTGAAGAAATTTGTAAATAAAAGTAATAGAACATTTTTTTGAGTATTTAATAATTTTTGGAGTGAATCAGAATATTCTTCAGGGTCAGGGAAAAAGTCAAAATCAGTCAGGAAAAAGTCTGGAAATCAGGGAGAAACAAAAATAAATTTTTGTGGCAACCCTGTACTCGTAAAACTACTTCCTATTTCAAAGTGAAATTTTCGTTTGTAACGCGTTAGAAATTATTCACTTTATGTCTTATCCCTTTGAGTTAGAGACACTAATTAGCGTAAAAGCTGGATCACGCGTATATCGTGAAATAGCTCTCATACTATAGTTGATCCTTTAGAAATTTCTTTTGCCTAATACTACTCGCATCCCTTCTAATTCATCTCTCTACTTCTGTGTAATTAGTGTTTCGTAATTCACCTTTAGGAAGAAACTTTATCGAAAATCGTTTCCCCTTATTAGCAAGTCAGTTGAAAAAGTTATAAATTTTAATAAAAAATCTTCGATTGAATGAAAAATTTATTGGAAAAATTAATTTTTAAATACTTCCCAGTATTAATATTTTAATATTAATTTCACATTAATAATGCTACACTTTAAAAAAATTAATTAGAATAGATATAAATTAGGCCAATTAATTGCATATTGAATATTATAAATTAAAATAGAATAAATATTTTAGAAACGTAATCTTTTGAATATATTTCTTGAAATGAAAAGTGAGGGTAATAATAAATATTCGTGCGATCTATAAATTTTCATAATGATCGAATTTCGAATAATAAATATCATCATAAATGTCAGGGGTGAAAACAAAGTGTACATATCAGAAAGCCTGGCGTCATTGATAATCCAATTTTATTATTTATGCACTGAATAAATAAGTCGACAGTGACATTTTCATGATGCGATCATATTTTCTTGCAAATGATGTAAATTTTGAAATCATGTTCACCTACGAGCCCTCGTAAAATGAAGTAATTCACGTCCAACTATGCATTTTATCCGCAAATATATAACCATTGAGAAAATTATTTTTTCCATCATTGCACCCATTTTAAAAAAAACGAAATTTTCTAAAAAAAAAATGCAGAATATGTTCGATTTTTAGATGACGACTTTTTTAAAAAAAAAGGTTTCGGTACTAAAAAGCTGTTTTAAATTAATTTCCGAAATAGAAAATTTCAGTATCTTGAAAAAGAGAAAATTGTCTCGATGCTTAATTTTATCGTCGAATTATTTTTAAATCAAGAGTTTGTATAGAATTTTAACGTCCGAGAATAATTAAATTATTAATAAAAACGACACATTTGGACGAATGTGTCGTTTTTATTAATAAATTAAGAGTTCATGTTCTTACCGTAGTAGAAGTCTAATATTTCCAATGTATGTCACTCTTACCTGAAACAAAGAAAGAATTCAATTAAAACTATGAAAAACAAATATTATTACTTCAACAATTATTAATTATATAAAATTATTACAGGATTGCCACGCTTTTTCTCATTTCAAGTTCCCTGACTTTTCCAGATTTTCCAGATTAAAAAAACGAAATTTTTCCAGGTTTTTAAAACTACATTTGTTGACAAACAAAATTTAATTTTGTTTTTCCCTGACTTTCCCTTGAACTCCAGACAAAATTCTTATTTATCCTTGGAAAAAATTTTTTGAAAAATTTCTTTGAGAAAGTAGGAAACATGCAAAAACTTTCAAAGATTATAATTTGAAACCTCTTCAAAATTCAATTATTTCTAAAAATAATTGATTTCCTGACAACAATTTTATTATTTATGAAAATAATTGAATTCTTGGGAAGAAATTTACTAAAATTTTTTAAAAATAATTGAATTCCTGACAAGAATTTCATTATTTATGAAAATAATTGAATTCTTGGGAAGGAATTTATAAAAGTTTTTAAAAATATATAAATTCCTAAGAAAAATTCTTTTATTTATGAAAATAATTGAATTCTTGGGAAGAAATTTACTAAAATTTTTTAAAAATAATTGAATTCCTGACAAGAATTTCATTATTTATGAAAATAATTGAATTCTTGGGAAGGAATTTATAAAAGTTTTTAAAAATATATAAATTCCTAAGAAAAATTCTTTTAATTATGAAAATAATTGAATTCTTGGGAAGAAATTTATTAAAATTTTCAAAAATAATTGAATTTTTGGGAAGAAATTTATTAAAATAAATGAATTTCTGACAAGAATTTTATTATTTACGAAAATAATTGAATTCTTTGGAAGAAATTCATTAAAGTTTTTAAAAATAAATGAATTCCTAAGAAGAATTTTATGATTTTTGAAAACAATTGATTTCCTGACAAGAATTTTATTATTTATGAAAATAATTGAATTCCTGGGAAGAAATTTATTAAAATTTCTAAAAATAATTGAATTCCTGCCAAGAATTTCATTATTTATGAAAATAATTGAATTCTTGGGAAGGAATTTATAAAAGTTTTTAAAAATATATAAATTCCTAAGAAAAATTCTTTTAATTATGAAAATAATTGAATTCTTGGGTAGAAATTTATTAAAATTTTCAAAAATAATTTAATTTTTGGGAAGAAATTTATTAAAATAATTGAATTTCTGACCAGAATTTTATTATTTATGAAAATAATTGAATTCTTGGGAAGAAATTTATTAAAATTTCTAAAAATAATTGAATTCCTGACAAGAATTTCATTATTTATGAAAATAATTGAATTCTTGGGAAGGAATTTATAAAAGTTTTTAAAAATATATAAATTCCTAAGAAAAATTCTTTTAATTATGAAAATAATTGAATTCTTGGGTAGAAATTTATTAAAATTTTCAAAAATAATTTAATTTTTGGGAAGAAATTTATTAAAATAATTGAATTTCTGACCAGAATTTTATTATTTATGAAAATAATTGAATTCTTGGGAAGAAATTTATTAAAATTTCTAAAAATAATTGAATTCCTGACAAGAATTTCATTATTTATGAAAATTATTGAATTCTTGGGAAGGAATTTATAAAAGTTTTTAAAAATATATAAATTCATAAGAAAAATTCTTTTAATTATGAAAAGAATTGAATTCTTGGGAAGAAATTTATTAAAATTTTAAAAAATAATTGCATTTTTGGGAAGAAATTTATTAAAATAATTGAATTTCTGACAATAATTTTATTATTTACGAAAATAATTGAATTCTTAGGTAGAAATTCATTAAAGTTTTTAAAAATAAATGAATTTCTAAGAAGAATTTTATGATTAATGAAAATAATTGAATATTTCTGACAAGAATTTTATTATTTATGAATTTTTAAGAAGAAGTTTATTACAACTTTTTAAAATAATTGAATTCTTGTCAAAATTTAGTTTTATTTGTGAAAATAACTGAATTTTTTAGAAGAATTTTATTATTTTTGAAAATAATTGAATTCTTGTGAAGAAATATATTAAAATTTCTAAAATTAGTTGAATTTTCACAAAGAATTTTATTAAAATTTTTTTAAATAAGTGAATTCTCGATTTTTCGTGACAAGTTTTTAATATTTGTAAGAAAAAATTAATTTAATAAACATTGAATTTAACGATCATTCCGAGTCAGGTGTTTTTTTTTAAATTAATTTCTTATAAAGAATTGTATTAACAAATTTTTTAAATAATCAAATTCTTTCCACGAATTTTAATAACATTTTTAAGAATAATTACATTTTTCGAGAAATTCGATTAAAATTGTATTAAAAATAATTGAAATTCTGCGATGGTTTTATTATTTATGAAAATAATTGAATTTCTGGTAAAAAAAGTTATTCTTCATAAAAATAATTGAATTATTGCGAAGAAATTTATAAAAAAAAATTGTAAATAATAGAATTCCTGTGAAATTTTTATTATTTAATAAATTCATTCAAAATTGAAATTTTCTAAAATTTCAAATTAAAACATTTTGAAGTTTATCTATTTGTGAAAATTGTAAACGCAACTCTTTTAAAATTCAATTAATTTTAAAAAATTTAAGTAAAATTAGATTTCAAAAATAAGCACAATTAGAAAACAATAATAATTTTCCAGGATTCCGATTAAAATTCCCTGACTTTTCCAGGTTTTCCAGATTTCCAGGTTGCGTAGCAACCCTGTTATTATTATAATTATATTAAATTTTACTAGTAAATAAATTTTAAACAAGACTTTCAAAATTAAAAAAAAATAAATAAAAGAAAGAAAAAAAAATATTTTATTTATTTTCATAATCTAATGAAAATATTGCAGCAAAGCTATCGAATGGTTAATGTTTTATCAATGAGGTTAATTGACTTGGTTCGCCAGCGTGCTATAGGAAGACAATTCTACTGAGACGATCAGGCAGAGGTCATCCTCTTATTCTCTCTCCCTCTCTCTCATTTACTCTCTCTCGCCCTTCTCTACAACTATCATCACCCCTTCTATTCTCAAATATCTCGTGCGCTCTCCTGTGGCGTTTCATCCCCTTTGTGGTGCAAAGATGAAGCTTACCATTCCATTTAGCTGACAGTATGTTGAGTGCCTCTCATGCCTCACAATGTTGTATATATATATATACCACCACAAGAAGTAAGACTCTGAAACTGATGTATATATCTATCTGCTCACTATTCAGTAAATGGCACCAATTCCAAGAATGTCGATCCATCAAAACTTGTAGCAAATTATTCATTATATAACAGTCAAACACTATGCATTCGGTTGCCTAATTTTGTCTATATCGATTTTCCTGTCCAAAAATTTAAAAAGAGTCTCTTTTTGCTAAAAGAGACAAATCAAGTTCAAGAACGAATTAATATTTACAGGGTGGCCACAAAAATTTTATTTTATTCTTCCCTGACTTTTCCCTGATTTCCAGACAAAATTTTGAATTTTTTCCTGAGCCTGAAGAATATTCTGATTTACTCCAAAAATTATTAGATATTCAAAAAAATGTTTTATTACATTTATTCACGAATTTCTAAAATTGTAAAATTGTTCGAAAACATCAATAACTTCTTTATTAAATAAATATTTAATCATTATTACTTTTCTATAGGGATTACGATTCTCAAAATCGAACCTTCTGACATTCAATAACTTATAAGAATATTATTATAAAACAAGATATCGAACCTTCTAACATTCAATAACTTATGAGAATATTATTATAAAACAAGATATCGAACCTTCTAACATTCAATAACTTATGAGAATATTATTATAAAACAAAAAATCGATCGCTTTCTTCGTGTCTTATAATAAATTTTAGATGACAGAGTGATAAAATCATTATTTTATATCACAAGAATATTGTAACTATAAATTTAAATATTCAAAGATTTTAATTTGAACCCTTTTCAAAATTTAATTATTTATAAAAATTCAAGCTATAATGCTTTTAATATTTAATTATAGTTTAAAATTTTAAGTGAAATTCATTTCTTTTATCAATGTTAATAACTTAACAGTATCAATTTGATCCTCCTTTGTGTCTATTTGATACTTTTAAGAAAATTGTGATTAGAACATTTTTCGAGAATTCAATTATTTAAGTACAAAAATAAATAATTTATTAAATAATTAAATATTTCTTAAAATTGAATTTTTAGGAAGAATTTTATCAAAATTTTTAAAAATAATTGAATTCATTCGGCGAAATTAAAAAATAATTTTAAGAATAAATGCAATTTTCTATCAGATTATTTGAAATTGTATAAAAAATAATTTAAATTCTTCGATAAGTTGTGATATTTATGAAAATAATTAATTTCTTGTAATAATTTATAAATTCTTTATAAATTTTTTTTAAAGAACACAATTCCGGTGAAGAATTTTATTTGTGAAAATAATTGAATTCCGAAAAAAATTATTATTTATGAAAACAATTAATTTCTTGTGAAGGATTTCATTTAAATTTTTGTAAATAATTAAATTCCACAGAATTATTAAAACTCTTTCAAAATAATTAAATTTTATCGAGAATGTTCATTTAAAAATTGAAAATAATTGAAATCTTCCGAAGAATTTTATTAAATTTTTTTTAAAGTAATTACATTATTGTGAAAGATTTTATTTTTGAAAAGAATTGAATTTTGGGAAGAATTCAATTATTTCGAAATAATTGAATTTCTCAGAACAATTTTTTTCAATTTTTTGTATAATATTAGAATTCTTTCGAGAAATTTCATTAAAAAATTGAAAATAATTTTAAAAGTTATGAAGAATTTCATTAAAATTTTTTTAATAATTGAATTTCTGTTAGAAATGTAATTTTTTAAAAGAATTGAATTCTTGGGAAGAATTTTATTAAAATTTTTTTAAATAATTGAATTTCAAAGAAGAATTGTATGGAAAATAATTGAATTGTATTGGAAAATTTTATTAAACTTGCAATTTTATTAACTAAATCTTGTAAAAAATTATATCCAACTTTTTTAAATAATTGAATTTTTGAAAGAATTTTATTTAAATTTTTCGAAATAATTGAATTTCTCAGAACTATTTTTTTCAATTCTCTGAATATATTTGAATTCTTTTGAGAAACTTCATTAAAAAATTAAAAATAATTGAATTGGTGCGACGAAAATTTGAAAAATTGGTAAGTAATTGAATTCCTGTGAAATTTGTATTAAAATTTTGTGTAAATAATTGAATTTATGTGAAAAATTTTATTAAAATAGTAGATATTAAAAATAATTGAAATGAGGAAAATTTTTGAAAATATTTAAAATTTTGCTAAGAATTTTATTAAATTTTTTCAAAATAATTGAATTTCGGAAAAGAATTTTATTATTTATAAAGATAATTGAAATTTTGAGGAGAATTTTTTTAAATTTTTGAACATAATTGTAGTATTTTAATATTAAAATATATTAAAATATATTTAAATATATTTTAATATTTAATATTACTCATTCGAATCATTTCGATTTACTTTGATTTGTATCAGTAGTACAAGTCATTTTCGGTCAGACAAACCAATATGAAATGTTTTTACTTGTATATCAGTAGTAGAAACCAAATAATTTTCTTTTACTATCAGTAGTAACTTCGATTTTAGTCAGACAATTCATTTGGATTTTAAAAAAAAAATTTATCAGTAGTACAAGTCATTTTTTAGTCAGACAAACTCAATATTTTTATCTGTTTCAGTAATAGAAGCAAAAGAATTTTAATTTTCTACAAGTAGAAACGTCAATTTTAGTCAGGCAGTTCGTTGGAAGTTTTTTAAAATTTCTATCAGTAGTATAAGTCAGTTTTAGTCAGACAAACCAATATGAAATGTTTTTACTTGTATATCAGTAGTACGAACCATATAATTTTAATTTTCTCTTGCAGTAGTAACGTCGATTTCAGTCAGACAATTTATTTTAATGTTTTTAATATTTTTATCAGTAGTACAAGTCATTTTCAGTCAGACGTACCAGTTGGTTTATTGTTTATTTTATCATTCGAAAATTCCATTGGGAAAAAAAGTGGGGAATTGCGATAAATTTTTGTTTTTTGAAAGATTACATATGCAGTTGATAAAGGAAAAAAGAGAAAAAAACATGCACGTACCTATCGTTTTTTTATACAATAACAGGTAGTAATATCCGAAGATGTATTGTCACATTAGACACGCTACTTCGAGCGATTACAACAACGATAAACACATAGTATGTTCGTGGCCGGTAATAACTCACCGCGACGATTTAACGTGAAGATAAATTCCAATGGACACGCACCGTCACCATCGAAAACACAGGTTAATAGTGTTTGAACAATGGATATACTTTTGTGCACAATAAGAAAAATCTTTATACTGTCGAGATGAAGAAAAATCTTTATTTTTATTTATTTTTTTTTTTTTTAGAGAGAGAGAGAGAGAGAGAGAATTCCGGATACAGGATATTCCACTTTGTTTCGCGTATATAGTTGTTGAACCTTAATGGCCTTTTCCAAGAATTATTTCTTTTTTTTTGGTACGTGGATCCTTTTAAAGAAATATACAAAAATTGGATGATATTTGGAAAATAAAAAGCAATTTTTACACTTTTTATTTTTTACAAATATCACAATTTGTGTATTTCTTTCTTTCTCGAAATTATATAGTGAAACTTACGAATGAAAGGAATGTTATTAGAAAAGATTGATAATTGTCTGACTAAAAGTAAATTTTACTACCTTAGACACTTGTTAACTGATAAAAATATTAAAAACATTTTAAAAAATTGTCTGACTTAAATCGAAGTTGCTACTGACAGATAAATTAAAATTATATGGTTCGTACTACTGATATACAAGTAAAAACATTTCATATTGGTTTGTCTGACTAAAACTGACTTTTACTACTGATAGAAATTTTAAAAAACTTCCAACGAACTGCCTGACTAAAATTGACGTTTCTACTTATAGAAAATTAAAATTCTTTTGCTTCTATTACTGAAACAGATAAAAATATTGAGTTTGTCTGACTAAAAATGACTTGTACTACTGATAAAATTTTTTTTTTAAATCCAAATGAATTGTCTGACTAAAATCGAAGTTACTACTGATAGTAAATGAAAATTATTTGGTTTCTACTATACTGATATACAAGTAAAAACATTTCATATTTGTTTGTCTGACCGAAACTGACTTGTACTACTGATACAAATTAAAGTAAATCCAAATGATTCGACTGAGTAATATTGAATATTAAAATATATTAAAATATATTTAAATATATTTTAATATTAAAAGACTACAATTATGTTCAAAAATTTAAAAAAATTCTTGAAATTTCAATTATCTTTATAAATAATAAAATTCTTTTCCAAAATTTAATTATTTTCAAGAATTTTCCTCATTTCAATTATTTTTAATATCTACTATTTTAATAAAATTTTCCAAATGAATTCAATTATTTACACAAAATTTTAATACAAATTTCACAGGAATTCAATTACTTACAAATTTTCCAAATTTTCTTCGCACCAATTCAATTATTTTTTATTTTTTAATGAAGTTTCTCAAAAGAATTCAAATATATTCAGAGAATTAAAAAAAATAGTTTTGAGAAATTCAATTATTTCGAAAAATTTAAATAAAATTTTTTCAAAAATTCAATTATTTAAAAAAAAATTGGACATAAATTTTCACAAAATTTAGCTAATAAAAATGCAAGTTTAATAAAATTTTCTAATACAATTCAATTATTTTCAATACAATTTTCCTTTGAAATTCAATTATTTAAAAAAATTTTGATAAAATGCTTTATAAATTTCAAAAATTATTATAAAATTGATCATAGAATACAATTATTGTCAAAAATGTTTATAAGAATCTTCGAAAGAATTGAATTATTTTCGTAAAAAATAAAATTCTTCTAAGCAATTCAATTATTTAAAAAAATTTAATAAAATTCTTCCCAAGAATTCAATTCTTTTAAAAAATTACATTTCTCACAGAAATTTAATTATTTAAAAAAATTTAATGAAATTCTTCATCACTTTTTAAATTATTCTTAATTATTTAATGAAATTTCTCGAAAGAATTCAAATATATTCAGAGAATTGAAAAAAATAGTTCTGAGAAATTTAATTTTTTTTTAAATAATTGAATTCTTCCCAAGAATTCAATTCTTTTCAAAAATAAAATCTTTCACAATAATTCAATTATTTAAAAAAAAATTTAATAAAATTCTTCGGAAGATTTCAATTATTTTCAATTTTCAAATGAAATTTCTCGATGGAATTTAATTATTTTCAAAAAGTTTTAATAATTCGGTAAAATTTAATTATTTACAAAAATTTAAATGAAATCCTGCACAAGAAATTAATTGTTTTCATAAATAATAATTTTTTTTCGGAATTCAATTATTTTCACAAATAAAATTCTTCACCGGAATTGAGTTCTTTAAAAAAAATTTTTAATAAAAATCGTTGCAAGAATTTAATTATTTTCATAAATATCACAACTTATCGCAGAATTTCAATTATTTTTTATAGAATTTTAAATAATCTGATAGAAAATTGCATTTATTCTTATAATTATTTTTTAATTTCGCCGAAAGGATTCAATTATCTTTAAAAAATTTAATAAAATTCTTCTAAAAAATTCAATTTTAAAAAATATTTAATTATTTAATAAATTATTTATTTTTGTACTTAAATAATTGAATTCTCGAAAAATGTTCTAGTCACAATTTTCTTAAAAGTATCAAATAGACACAAAAGAGGATCAAATTGTTATTTTTACGTTAAGTTATTGAAATTGATAAAGAAAATGAATTTCACTTAAATCGTTACTACTGACAGAAAATTAAAATTATATGGTTCCGTACTACTGATATACAAGTAAAAACATTTCATATTGATTTGTCTGACTAAAACTGACTTATACTACTGATAGAAATTTTAAAAAACTTCCAATTAACTGCCTGACTAAAATTGACGTTTCTACTTGTAGAAAATTAAAATTCTTTTGCTTCTACTACTGAAACAGATTAAAATATTGAGTTTGTCTGACTAAAAATGACTTGTACTACTGATAAATTTTTTTTAAAAAATCCAAATGAATTGTCTGACTAAAATCGAAGTTACTACTGATAGTAAATGAAAATTATTTTGTTTCTACTACTGATATACAAGTAAAAAAATTTCATATTGGTTTGTCTGACCAAAACTGACTTGTACTACTCATTCAAATTAAAATAAATCCAAATGATTCGACTGAGTAATATTAAAATTACTACTGATAAAAATTTTTAAAAAATCCAGATGAATTTCTTCACTGAAATCGATATTGCTACTAGTGGGCAATTAAAAAAAATTGGTTTCTACTACCAATACAGATTAAACGATTGCAAACTGGTTCGTCTGACTAAAAATTACTTGTACTACTGATACCAAATTTTTTTTTAAATTCAAATGATTTTTCTTACTAAAATTAAAGTTACTACTGATAGAAAATTAAAAGTATTTAGAATTGACCATTTTACCTGACTGTAGACACATTTCCCTTAGTTTGAAAAGTTTTATCCAAAAACGATTAAAGAAGGATGAATGGGGAATTATTAAAGAGAGAAATATTTAACAGTACTTGAGGGTAATAATTGCAATATTCAGAATGTTGCAGTTTCCTGTCGAGTGGTTTGAATAGATCCTCTTTAATAGATCTAAGGCAAACAAGCCAAAGCTGGCAAGTTCACGCATCACAGGTCATGCAGGACGTAAATTCTCTGAGTGTACAGGAGGTTTTGGAACATTTCATCCTGAAGGCATTCCCTTTAGAACATATACATCATAAATGTCTTAATGTTGCAATCTCATCAATGATTTTCCCTCTAAATGAATTTATATCCCAAATACTGCACTACTAAAAAAAAAATTCACCTTTTACTTTTACTGCACTTTTAATTTCGACAAATTACAAATTCTAGGATATGTTCAGTCTGACTAAAAATTGTTTTTACTACTTAAATTTTTACTATTAAAAACCGACTGCTAAAACAATTAAAACTCCTACTAGTGCTACAAATTTTATTTTGAAAAGGAAAAATAATTTTCATTTAAGTTAAAAATTTTAAATCAAAAACAAAAGTATAATGAATTTTTTGTTTTGCGTAAATTAAAATTTTTCTCAAGTGATGAAATTGGAGACGTTCTTAAAGGACTTTAATCCCGATCAGCTGATGATGGAAATCGGAATCGGTACCTCGCAAAACTTGAGAGGTTTCATTTTTGTGCTGATGGCAATGTGACACTCGTCCATGGCAGCTTAATTGGATTGAGGTTCGTGACGATCAGCAGTTAGAAAGCCACCTGGTGACTTCTTTCGTGGTGTAGAGTCACCAATTGCATTCCAGTCTCCCTCCCCCTCTTAATGAACGAGACCCCATAAGAGAGACAAAATCTTATAAATCTAGATTGTCGTACATTACCCAATTGTTTTATTATATCTTCAAAAGTTCCAACTTTATTTTAAAATATGGGTAATAGTTTCTAATTTGTAAATTTTGACCCTATTATCATAGTTTTTCTAAGGATATCAAATTGAGACAAAAAACGAATCAAAATTGTTGCTTTGCAACACTTTTGATTCGTTTCTTTTTTTTTTTTTAATTGAAAATTAAAAACCTTTGTGAAAATTCACTAATTTCTCTGACTTTAGACAAAGCCTGATTGTGTTTATAAATTATGGATCTCATTCTCATCAATAAAGATATTGAATCAAGAATTTACGAGCTGTTGCAATGTATAAAACAAAAAGGACTCTAGCAACGTGCTCTCAGCTTCCTGTACCGGATTTTGCAGAGATTCTGTCTAATGGCATGAGTATAGAAAAGAAGCTCTTGCCTTCTTCTTATTCCATTCTCTCCAACCACGAAATACTTTAACGATATTTTCCTCTCGACCTGCATAAAGCATGGATTAATGCACATCTCTCCTTTCACATATATATACCTAGGCTCAAAATCATATACGTTCATTTTTTTTATTAATATTTTCATACAATCCACATATTTCCATTTTAAAGTTAATTCACTCAAACTCTTCCTTTTTTCTATCAAATATTCTCTCATCAATTTTTAATTGATTAGACTTTTAAATTAAATTAATTAAATTACTTTTAAATTATCAATTGTAATTGATTGTAATTAATTGTACAGGGTTGCCACAAAAATTTAATTTTGTTTTTCCCTGACTTTTCCCTGAATTGCAGCCAAAATTTCAACTTTTTTCCTGACACTAAAGAATATTCTGATTCACTCCAAAAATTATGAGATACTCCAAAAAATGTTCCGTTACATTTATTTACGAATTTCTTCAAAAGTAAAATTATTCGATTTCATCAATAACTTCTTTTTTAAATAAATATTTAATCATTAAAATTTTTCTCTAGGAATTAAGATTTTCAAATTCAAACTTTTTGAAATTAAATATCATAAGAATATTGTAACTATAAATTCAAATATTCAAAGATTTTAATTTAAACCCTTTTCAAAATTCAATTATTTCTAAAAATTTACGCTATAATGCTTTTAATATTCAATTATAATTTAAAATTTTAAGTGAAATTAATTTTTTAATCAATTTTTATTGAAGATTTTTTCGAGAATTCAAGTACTTAAATTTTAAATAGAAAAATAAATAATTTATTAATTAATTAATAATTGAATATTTCTTAAAATTGAATTTTTATGAAGAATTTTATCAAAACTTTTAAATATAATAGAAATCTTTTTGCGAATTTAAAAAATAATTTTAAGAATAAATGCAATTTTCTACCATTTTATTTAAAATTGTATAAAAAATAATTGAAATTCTGCGATAAGTTTTGTTATCTATGAAAATAATTGAATTCTTGCAATGAATTTTATAAAAAATTTCATTAAACAAATTAATTCCTGTGAAGAATTTTATTTGTGAAAAATAATTGAATTCTCGAGAAAAATTTTTTAATTTATAAAAATAATTGATTTCGTGTGAAGAATTTTATTCAAATTTTTTTAAAAATTTAATTTCTCAGAATTTTTGAAACTTTTTAAAAATAACTAAATTCCAACGAGAAATTTCATTAAAAAAAATTGAAAATAATTGAAATCGAAGAAAGAAATTTATGGAAATTTTTTTAAAAAATTGAATTCCTGTGAAAAATTTTATTTTTGAAAAGAATTGAATTCTTCAGAAGAATTTAATTAAATTTTTTTAAATAATTGAATTGCTTCGAAGAATTTTATTTTTTACGAAAATAATTGAATTGTTTCGAAGATTTTTAAAAACATTTTTTAAAATAATTGTATTCCTAGGAGGAATGTTATATTTCACAAAAATATTTGTATTCTATGATCAATTTTATTATAATTTTTTAAATTTATAAAGCATTTCATCAAAATCTTTTAAAATAATTGAATTCTCGAGAAAAATTTTATTATTTACGAAAAGAAATTAATGTTTCCGTATAGAATTTTAAAATAATTATTTTTAAATTATTAAATTCTTTTGGGAATTTTTTTTTAAAATAGTAGTTTTTAAAATTAATTAAACTGAGTAAAATTTTGTAAAATAATTGAATTTTTTGGAACAATTTCATTAAACTCTTTGAGAATAATTGAATTTCTGCAAAGAATCTAATAAGTGTTGAAAATAATTGAATTTTGCGAAGAATTTTATTAAAATTTCTAAAAATAATTTAATTTGTAGGAAGAATTTGAATATTTATCAAGATAATTGAATTCTTTTTAAGAATTTTATTCAAAATTTCTAAAAATAATTTAATTTTTGCAAAGAATGTAATTAGTGTTGAGAATAATTGAATTTTGCACAGAATTCTTAGAAAATATTTGAGTTTCTGAGAAAAAATTTATTACTTTTGTAAATAATTGAAATTTTGTAAAGAATTTTATTGAAATTTCTGAAAATAATTGAACTTCGTAGAAAGAATTTTATCATATTTATAAAGATAAATGAAATTTTGACAAGAATTTTAAAAAAATTTTGATCATAATTGAATTTCTGAGAAGAATTTTATTACTGTTGAAAAAAATAATTGAATTTTGCAAAGAATTTTATTAAAACTTCTAAAAATAATTGAATTTCTGTGAAGAATTTTGTTATTATTGAAGGAATTTAATTTTGCAAAGAATTTTAAAAAAATTTTGATCATAATTGAATTTCTGAGAAGAATTTTATTACTGTTGAAAAAAATAATTGAATTTTGCAAAGAATTTTATTAAAACTTCTAAAAATAATTGAATTTCTGTGAAGAATTTTGTTATTATTGAAGAAATTTAATTTTGCAAAGAATTTTATAAAAATAATTGAATTTGTAGAAAGAATATTAATATTTATCAAGATAATTGAATTCTTTTGAAGAATTTTATTACGATTTCTGAAAATAATTGAATTTTGCAAAGAGTTTTATTAAAATTTTTGAAAATAATTGAATTTCTGGAAAGAATTTCATTACTTTTGAAAAGAATTGAATTTTTGCAAAGATTTTTATTAAAATTTTTTTAAATAATTGGATTTCTGCAAAGAATTTTATTAGTATTGAAAATAATTGAAGTTTGCAAAGAATTTAATTGAAATTCCTAGAAAATATGTGAATTTCTGAGAAGAAATTTATTACTATTGAAAATAATTGAAATTTTGTAAAGAATTTTATTGATATTTCTGAAAATAATTGAATTTCTGAGAAGAAATTTATTACTATTGAAAATAATTGAAATTTTGCCAAGAATTTTATTAAATTTTTTAAAAAATAATTGAATTTCGTTGAAGAATTTTATTATTTACAAAGGTAATTGAAATTTTGACGAGAATTTATTTTAATTATTATTAATTATTGATAGAAATAGAAAAAATAGAAAGTTTTTGTATTAGAATTCTTGTCAAATTTATAGTTTATGAGGCAAACAAAAATGACACCAAAATTCAGAATCTTCTTATAAATTCTAAAAATTAAATTTTTTCCACTACTTTTAATAAAAATCCCAGACTTTTCCCTGATTTCCTTGACCAATTCTATTTTCGCTGCCTTTTCCCTGAATTCCCTGACCTGTGGCAACTCTGTTGTAATTAAATATTAGTGCTCAATCCTAAAAAGAAAATATTTTTCCAAACCGAATCCACATTTTTTTGAGATAAATTTTTTTTCAACAAGAGAGAGAGAGAGAGAGAGAGAGAGAGAGAGAGAGAGAGAGAGAGAGAGAGAGAGAGAGAGAGAGAAACAGAGAGAATAGGAGAGACGAGGCAAATCTGCTTGGTTTTAATATTGTCATGCAAATTTTTCTGGGATGGTTCGATGTGGACAGGCGCATAAGAAAGAAACGTGCACATTTCTCTCTTGATATTCATTTTAATGCTAATATAACGTTACGAATTCTATTCATTTGAATATCCTTTTTATATATTGTTTTGATGATAAAAAAAAGAAGAAATAAAAAAATTTCCATAAATAAACATAAATAATGAAGGGGGAATTTTTCCAAAATCAAGAATCAAATAGTTCCTCTTTTGTATACATATATATACAAAAATAAAAAGATACCACACTTTGTTTTTATATGAAGACTTCAGAAGAGAGAGAGAGACTTACAACCGGTTTGTGACAATGTTTCTAAAACATTAAATTATTTTTTTCCCCACACCAATCCTCATGGCATAAGAATGTATGATTGCAAAAAAATAAAAAGAGACTTTTCGACATCTTCTCTCCCACCCCACCCCCCTCTCCCAATGAAACTGTGAAGATTAAGCGTTGTTTGCTTTTAATGTGCCTTTAAATCCATTGGATGGTCAGAAGTCGTAATTTAATGAAATAGGGTTTGGCGCCGACTATCGTCCAACTGGGTGACATCGAGAATCCTGTCCCAAGCCGTCTGTATCGTGTTCGGTTGTGTCCGCATTTCTTGTCCTGTGGCATGAACCGGTTGCCAACAGTCAACACACAAACACACTGCGTGTGTAAGGTAGGGAGAGAGGAACTTAGGAACTTCCAAAGCAACATTGGTCAGTTTGGTCCTGGGTGACTGGCAGATCGCAATGCAAATTCTTTGATCATGCTCAAAGAACAGCGGCACGTCAAAGGATGAGCGGAGTAATCCGGTTTCCATCATGATCCGCGCAGTCTCTCGAACCTAAGCGAGAGAGAGGACGATTTCACATGAACTGACGAGTCACCAGATAATTCTTTGACGTTCTTTCTCCAATTGGGACAGTGCATAAAGAGGAGAAGAGGGGGGGGTGAGGGAGTGAGGGGACACTATAACCGAGAATCGAATTACCCCTTATTAGAGTCGTTTCCGTTTCGAATGGACTTTGATCAAAGTTCGGATAGATCGTTTGTCCACAACACACCGCCTTTTCAATGAAACGGCGATAAATTATTGCATTAGGAAGACTTCTTACATGCGAGTCACGGATTGAATCTAATTAATTATTATCATACTCGGTGGTATTGCGCGATAACAAGAGAGAGAGAAGTTTTCAAAGAATTAGAGTCATTAGAGTATTATGAAAAACTTATTTTTAATTTATTTGACGTCTCCTTAGCCTAACGTTCCACTTAACGTCCCCCCCATCAACATAATATTTTTCAACACCTCTAATTTTTCTATTCTACCCTTATTCAGTAGTAAAAACGTTTTTAGTCAGACATAAGTGCACTGAAAAAACATTATACTTAATCCAAATAGAAAAATAATTTTAAGTGATTCTGTTTAATTGAAATTAGTTTTTAAGCTTTAATCTCAATATATAGAAAATTTCTACTGCCTTGGTTCAAAAATATTATTTCAATAATGATGTTTAATTTAAATATATTTTCTATTTTTATTTAAACAAAAATTATGTTTATAAATTTTATGTTTAATTCAAACTTAATACTTCCTCTATGAGGAAGTAAAAGTTGATCAAACATAATTTAAAATAAACCATAACTTATGTTTGAATTAAATATATTATTTCCAAACATTAACCAAAAAATATTTTTTATTTTTTTTAAATTTTTTTTTTATTATTTTTTTATTATTTTTTTATTATTTTTTTATTTTTTTTTTTTTTGTATAGCAAAAATATTTTAAGCTTGATTTAAACAAAATATGTTTGAATCAAATAAATCGATTTCTCAGTAGGGTAGACAACATTGAAAAAGTTTTGGAATTTTTTTCCAATAACAAAAAAATGAGATCTTACGGAACATTCTTTATTTATTCAACTTGACATAATTTCTAGAAAACTTAATAGATTTTTATTTTTATATAGTGAATTTTAAAGCATTTTTCGTTTACTTTTCAATTTCAAAATTCTATTTTAAAAAAATTATTTAACCCCTCCTTTTTTTAAAAAATACAACATATTTTTCAATTTCTAAAAAAAAACTCGTTATAGATACTTCACAATAAACATTCCATTAAATTTTTTTTATTTTTCTGACTTTTTCCTAATTTTTATCAAAAATATAATTACTTCTTTCTTATCCTGCAAATGAATTGAATTCTTGCAACGAATTTTATAATTCATGAAAGAATTTAAATATATTTATATAAATAATTTAATTCTTGGGATGAATATAAATAATTTTTAAATAATTGATTTCTTTCGACTAATTTTATGCAAATTCTAATTTAAATAATTGAATTCCTGAGAAATTTTTATTATTCATGCGAAAAGAATTGAATTCTTACGAAGATTTATACAAATAATGTTTTAAATAATTGAATTCTGTTTAGAAATTTTATGAAAATTACAGTAAATATTGAAAATCATTGAATTGCGAAAACTTTTTAAAAATAATTCAATTTTACAAAGAATCCTATTAGAATTTTTGAGAATAATTAAATATCTGTGTAACATTTTAGTAAACTTTTTTGAAAATAATTGAATTCTAAAAAGCATTTTTATTATTTATGAAAATAATTGAATTCTTATGAACGAATTTATTGGAGTTTTTTTTAAATAATTGGATTTCCGAGAAAAAATTTACTACTTTTAAAAATAATTGAATTCTTGTGATAAATATTGTTATTTGTGAAAATAATTGAATTTTGCAAAGAATTTTATTAAAATACCTCAAAATAATTGCATTTTCGGGAATAATTTTGTAATTTATAAAAATAATTAAATAGATGAAAAGAATTTTATTAAAATTTTCAAAAATAATTGAATTTCTGAGAAAAATTTCATCATTTATGAAAATAATTGAACTAAATTGTAAAGCTTGGGTAGAATTTTATTAAAATTATTTCTAAATAATTGAAATATTTTGTGAAATTTTCTTGAAATTAATATTATTTTTGAAAATAATTGAATTTCGATAAATTTTCAAAATTAATTTAATTTCTACGAAGAATTTTATTAAAATTTTTAAGAATAATTGCATTTTTCGAGGAATTTGATAAAAATTATTTTAAAAGTTATTTAAATCCTACGATTAGTTCAACTACTTATGGAAATAATTAAATTCTTACAACAAATTTTGTTAAAATTTTTCTAAATAATTGAATTCCATTAAGAAATTTTATTCAAAATGTATTGAAAATAATTGAATCTTTCTGAAGAATTTTATAACTCATGAGAATAATTGAATTCTTGCATCAAATTTAATTAATTTGTTTTTAAATAATTTAATTTCGTTAAATTTTTGAAATTAATTTAATTTCTATTTTTCTACGAAGAATTTTATTAAAATTTTAAAGAATAATTGCATTTTTTCAATGAATTCACTTAAAATTTCATTACAAATAATTGAAATCCTGCTATGAGTTTAATTGCTTAGGTAAACAATTGAATTCTTATAACGAATTTTATTAAAATTTTTCAAAATAATTGAATTCTTGAAAATAATTTTATTACTTAGAAAAATAATTGAATTTTTGAAATGAATTTTATTACTTAGAAAAATAATAAAAAATAAGATAAAAATAAAATAAAAAAAAAGGATGAAAAAATAATTTGATAACTAAAAAGAAGTAATAAAAAAGTAACTACCGATTACAATAAAATTGCACCTAAAAATTTAAGAAGAAAAATATTTCTTTATTTTACAGAACAATTTCAATGGGTTGAGCAATTCTTTTCATTTTGAAAAATATATAAAAATATTTTTATAATGATTTCAAACGATTTCATGGTTAAAGATTTACGTATTTCCGTTTTTTTTTAAGTTTTGAAGGGATGCAACCACTGAATCCAATGAGACGACCAAACACACAAGAGGAAACGAGAGAAGCCCATTGAATTTGATATTCTATTGTGGTTTGTTTTGCACAGCACTGTTGTACTATGCCTCCATGAATTCATTGTTGAGTACACGAAAACATATGTATATATGTATATTTAATCACATTTATAGTCATGTTATTACTTTTTGCTTATAAGAAAATATCTCATTGAGAACTTTTGTAATTTCTTTTTAATTGGAAAAAAATTTCCTTTTCTCAATAAATAAATATTATTATTGTCCCACTGTCTATTTGTTAATTATTATTGTCTCTCAAATTTTTTTTTCTCCCACATATTTTTTGGGAAAAATTCTCAACTTTCTGTAATAAAAATGATAAAAGAAAATTACGAAAAACACACAGACAAAAAGTGTTTTTAATTTTACATGATTCCTCTTATTTTGCAATATGGTAATTTTTATAAAAATTGTTGCTTTTTTTTCTATTTTAAGAATTTATTTTATATTTAATTATTTTTTTTAAAATCTTTTTTGTTCTTCTAAAAAACGATGATCTTTAATTAATTTTAATTTAATTCTTTTCGATTTAAAAAAAAATTTTTTTTTTGACTGACATTTTAAATTGAAAGAACGACATTCGGCAAAGAAAGTAACTGGTAATTAAATAGCCGCTATCGGTATTGTCGCGGGTATAAATACGACAGGAGCCACGACTCATCTCCCTCACAGTAACCTCTTATTACTGTTTACCAGGAAATCGAGTCCAACCTTTTGTTCCGTTGGCTCGTTTCAACATGCGCTAGTTTTTGCATTTGAATCACGATGCCTGATTGACTTCCCAGTCCTGCAGATTAAAAGTATCCATCGACATTTTAAACTTCCGCATTCTTTATATATTTTTTATCAAATGACATATTTCATCCGAAATGAATTATTTTATTCTGTCAAAATGTCGATAAAATGAAATTCTATGTTTTTATTTTTTAACTAATAAAAATAAATTAAACTCAATTCGTTATCTAACAAAAAAAGGGTAAAACTTTTATCGGGCTTCGTACTCGATAAATAATTTTTTAAAAAAGTAGCATTAAGACTGAAAAAAAAGTAGTTAAAAAGTAGCTGGCGAAAAATTTAAATTTAACGAATTTGTTTAATTTATATTATTGAATTTTTAATGAAAAAATTATTTTTTATAATTTCTAAATTATTATTATTATTATTTTTTTTTGATAAATTGATTCTTAAAAATCATTAAATATTTTATATTTAAATACCTATTTATTTTTTCACAAGGAATTAAAATATTTCAAATAATTTTAATGCAAACCTTTTTTGAAAAAACTATTTCTAAAAATTACAACTGCTATTCTTTCAAAATTCATTTTTTTCATTTCTTTCAAACTTTCAAAACCATTTCTTTTTTGCTTAACCTTTTAAATGAAATTGTTCAGAACTTTAATGATTTTATTTCAAAAGAAAATTTGATACTATTGCAGTTTTACAATAAATAAAATTTTCGTAGATTTAAATTCAAAAAATCGTTTATTTAACTATTTCTAAAATTCACACTATAACACTTCTAATATTTAATTATTATCTGAAATAATAACTGAAATTCAATTTTAAATCAGTTCTTCTATTAGAAATTTTGATGAGAATTCAAATATTTAATTATAAAAATAAAATAATTTATTGAATAATTGAACTTTCCTTCAAATTAAATTCTTTTAAAAAGCTATCAAAATTTTTTTAAATAATTAAATTGTTACAAAGAATTTCATTAAAATTTTTGAAAATAATTAAATTCATGCAAGAAATTGAATTGAAAATGTATTGAAAACAGTTATTAAATTCTAATAAACAAATTAAATAAGATTTTTTTTTTAAAAATTGAATTCATTCGAAGAATTTAAATCTTTAAGAAATAATCTTTAAGAATAATTGAATTTTTTGAGGATTTCATTTAAAATTGTTTTAAAAATAATTAAAAGCCTGCGATAAGTTGTATTAGTTATGAAAATAATTTAATTTTTGCAACGAATTTTATTAAAATTTTCAAAAAAATTGAATTTTTGAGAAGAATTTTATTATTTCGAAAACTAATTGAATTCTTGCAAACAACTTGATTAAAAACTTTTTGTAAATAATTGAATTCTTGGAAAGAGGTTTATAAAAATCTTTTTAAATAATTGATTTTTTTAAAAATTTTTAGTGATTTTTTACTTTTTATTTTAAATAATTGAATTCCTGTGAAATTTTTATTATTTATGAAATTAAATGTTTGCAGAGAATTCTATAGAAATTTTTTTTTAAGTAATTGAATTCTGCTGCGAAATTTTATTGAAATAGTAGGTATTAAAAATAATTGAATTGAGGAAATTTTTTGAAATTAATTACATTTCTACGAAGAATTTTATTAAAATTTTTCAGAATAATTGAATTTCTCGAGATTTTCATGTAAAATTGCATTAAAAATAATTGAAAGCCTGCGATGAGTTTAATTACTTATGGAAATAATTGAAATCTTACAACGAATTTTGTTCAAATTTTTTTAAATAATTGAATTCCTGAGTAGAATTTCTCATAACTGAATAAAATAATAATTATTGATTTTCTAAAAATTTTTTTAAATAATTGATATTTGCGAAAAATTTTATGAAAGTTCTTTAAATAATTGAATTTAATGTTTGCAAAGAATTTTATAAAAAAATTTTTTAACCTGATTGAATTCTTTTGGGAAATTTTTTATTAAAATAGTAGTTGTTAAAATTAAATGAATTTCGAATTTTTTTTTGAAAATAATTGAATGGTTTGAAAGAATTTTAATTAAATTTATTCAATTATTTCTAAGATTTTTGTTAAAATTTTTAAGAATAATTTTTTTATTTCAACTATTAGTGAATTTTTAACTTCACCCTTTTGTCAAAAAACTATTCTGACCACTAGCATGAAAAATCGAAAATTCTTAAAATTCAACATTAATTCTTTTATTATAAGGAAAATTGCTTCATTATTTTTGGGCTCTTCAAAAATACTTTACTAGTTTTTTAAACTTCACCATTTGGTCAAAAAAAAACTGCTTTGACCACTAGCACCAAAAAACAAATATTCTCAAAATTCAATATTTTTCTTTTATTTTAAGGCAAATTTCTTCATTATTTTTGGGCTCTTAAAAAATACTTTTCTCTTCTTTTAAACTTCACCATTTGGTCAAAAAACTACTGTGACCACTAGCATAAAAAATAAAAATTTTTAAAGTTCAACATTTTTCTTTTATTTTAAGTCAAATTGCTTTAATATTTTTGGGCTCTTCAAAAATACTTTACTTATCTTTTAAACTGCACGCTTTGATAAAAAAAAACTACTGTGACCACTAGCACCAAAAAATAAAAATTTTTAAAGTTCAACATTTTTTTTTATCTAATAAGTAAAAATAAATCTCTTTTGCATTCAATTTCTTTCTTGGTTGGTATTTAAATTTTAAATAAATATTCTCTCACAATTTCTATAGTGGGTCCATTTACCTACCTTCCACCCAAATTAGTTTTCTGTGGAACTAATCAAAAAATAAAAAATTTAACATTTGAAAATAATTAATTTCAGTCCTTGCGTAACAGTTCCGAAATAATCATTCAGCTCCTTACAGCTATGCAAAGAAAAAAAAGTCCTGTTTGTAAATTAATAACAAAGCCATGAAACCAATGATCTCTTAAGAACAGTCTGTTAATTTTGATTCGAAATTACATAAACTTGGCCTCATGGGAATATACATAAAAGCACCAAGACAGCAACTCTGTTCTGAAATTCGACTCAATTAAGTGACCCCAGTCTTGACAAAGTACGACATCATTGTTCTTTTATGGACGGCCCTAAATAAGTAAGTCTGCCAGCATATTGAGTGGCAAACTGAAGAAAGGATGAAGACAAGTTCCACAAAAAAGAGGAGTTGCGAGGAACAGAGGAGTATATAGGTTCCGTGACCAGAGAAAGAGGCTGAGATACGAAACTTGCTGAAGAGAGAAAAGAAGAAGGTGGAGAGGAGAGGAGGGACATCTTGTCAGTCACTCAGCAGAAACGACAGGTTCTCTTCATCGGCGTAGGTTGCGAAATTTTCTGAAAAGCATTATTGTCTTATCGAGAGGGTCGATTCTTCTCACAAGAAATTACAAACTTCAATAGAAATTTTATCGCAAGCTGCTTTCTTTATTGTGGAATTTTTACCTGTGAAATTATCGATTCTTTTGGGCTCAGAAAAATCAGAGAGCAAAAAGTTTTTGTCAATTAGGTGAATTCCGTAAATTCTGTTATTTTTCTATAAGATCATTTTCATGTTCTTTAATTATACCTTTTACTTGAGAAAAACAAAAAAATCTAATTTCATCTTCTGCCAATATCAAAATACTTTTTATTCTTGTCCAAAGGAAGATAAATAAAGAAATTAGTATTCTTTCATTAAAATTATTTTCGATTTTTCGAAAAAACCAAGTTGAAGTCCACAACGTTGATCAACGAAAAAAATTGTTTACTTAGTAAATTAATTAAAAATGCGCAGCAATATTGACCCAAAAATATTTAGAAAAAAAAGATTGATGTTTATATTTTGATAATAATTATTTTACAATTAAATATTAAATTAAAAATAATATTTGAAAGTATTAAATAAATTGTTTTCGTTAATAAACGTTGTGGACTTCAACTTCGTTCGAAAAACGTAATTTTCGATTTTTCCTATATTTGAGAATTTGCCCTATTTTAAATTCACTAATGTAATAAAAAAGTTATTCACAAAAATTTTAACAAAATTCTTAGAGACAATTCAATAAATTTTAATAAAATTCTTTCGAATGGTTTAATGATTTTTAAAAAAATTTCAATAGCTATTATTTTAATAAAAAATTTCCCAAAAGAATTCAATTATTTAAAATATTTTTTTTTAAATAATTAAATTCTTTTGGGAAATAATAAACTTTTCACTGGAATTCAAATATTTAAAATACAAATTTTATATATTTTTTCGAAAAAAAAACAATTTTTTTATAAAGATTTCAATAAAATTCTCCCCAAGAATTCGATTATTTAAAAAAAATTTAATTAACTACTTCACAAGAATTCAATTATTTTCATAAATAATAAAATTCTTCGCAGGATTTCAATTATTTTTAATGCAATTTTAAATAAATTCCTCGAAAAATTCAATTATTCTTAAAAATTTTATTAAAATTCTTCAAAAGAATTCAATTATTTAAAAAAAAATAATAAAATTGATCGCAAGAATTCAATTATTTTGAGAAATTTTATGAAAATTCGTCTTAAGAATTAAATGATTTTTATAAGCAATTAAACTCATCACAAGATTTCAATTATTATTTTTAAATATAATTTAAAATGAATTCCATAAAAATGAAATTCTTTAAAATTTTGATTAAATTCTACGAAAGAATTCAATTATTGAAAAAAAATTTTTGATATAATTTGTTTATTAAAATTTAATAATGATTTTCAATACATTTTTACTTTAATTTAATGAAAGAATTTAATTTACAAAAATTCAATTATTAATTCACTTTATTTTAATTATTTTTAATATTATTTCAAATTCTTCAAAAAGTGCAACTACCACTCTTGAAAATTTTTATTGTAATTCTTCGCAAGTTTTTAATTAATTAAAATGAATTTATGCAAGTTGTTTGCAAGAATTCAATTATTTTATAAACAATAAAACTCATTGCAGGATTTTAATTATTTAAAAAAAATTTGATAACGTTCTTTAAAAGAATTGAATTTTAAGACAAATTCAGTTATTGAATAAATTATTTATTGCTGTATTAAAATAATATATTGCGCTTAGAACTTTCTAATAAGAATTAAATGAAAATTGACATTATTCTCAAAAATTCAATTATTTAAATAAAATTTTATAAAATTCTTCGCAAGAATTCAATTCCGTAAAAAAAATTTAATCAACTTTATTGCAAAAATTGAATTAATTTCATAAATATTAAAGTTCTTCGCAGGATTTCAATTATTTTAAATTAAATTTTAAATGAATTCCTTAAAAAATTTAATTATTCTTATAAATTTTTTTTTAAATTCTTCAAAAGAATTCAATTATTTAACAAAAAAAAAATAAATAAAATGTGTCGCAAGAACTCAATTCTTTTGAGAAAATTTGTTAATTTAATTTTAAGACAAATTCACTTATTCAATAAATTATTTATTATTTTCTTTAAATTATTGAATTCGCTTAAAATTTTCTAATAAGAATTGAATTTAAATTAAAATACTTCTCAAAAATTCAATTATTTAAAAAAAATTTCATAAAATTCTTCGCTAGAATTCAATTATTTAAAAAAATTTTTAATAAACTTTATCACATGAATTCAATTATTTTTAAAAATAATAAAATTCTTGTCAGGAATTAAATTATTTTCATAAATAACAAAAATGATCGTAGGATGTCAATTATTTTTAATGCAATTTTAAACAAAATTTTCGAAAAATGCAATTATTCTTAAAAATTTTATTAAAACTCTTCGAAAAAATTCAATCATTTAAAAAAATTATGATATAATTTGTTTTTGAGAATTTAATAATTTTTTTCAATACATTTGAATAAAATTTCTTGAAAGAATGTAATTTTTTTTAAAAATCTTAATGAAAATCTTCGTAACAATTCAATTACTTGAAAAATTTGATAAAACTCTTTATAAGAATTTAATTTTAAGAAGTATTCAATTATTCAATTAATTTTTTACTGTTCACTTAAATAATTGAATTCTCGCAAAATTTTCTAAAAAAAATTGATTTAAAAATGGTTTTTTGTCAAAGTTTTAGATAATAATTGAATATTGAAATCCATTTAGTGTGAATTTTTAGAAATAATTAATTTACAAAACATTTTTAAAATTGAAATCTTTGACTATTTTAATTATTATAAAACTTTAATAATATTTAGATTTTTTGAATTTTCACAGAATTTTTCACGAAACAATTAGATTTTTAATTTGAAATAAAATTACTAAAGTTTTGAATAATTTTATTTAAAAATTGAAATAAAGAAAAATGATTGAATTTCGGAAAAATTTTAGTTGTAATTTTTAGAAATTAAATTTCGAAAAGGCTTTGCATAAAAAAAATGAAATTATGAAAAATAAAAATAGGAAACTCGGATGTCAAACACCCAGAATTTTAAAATCATTGCTTAAAAATCTTTCTAAGAAAAAATTTGAAAAGTGTTCGACAAATTTTGATATATTAATTTTCAAAAGAAAATACCGACTTTTTCTTCAAGTGGGAAATTAAATTTTGTCTGCGACTTTCAAGGGTTCAAAAAAAAAAAGAAAAAAAGATGAGTTAATATTTTTGCCGTGAAAAGCCGAGGGTTTTTCAACTCCTCTTTTCATTTGGGGGAAAAGTAGTGAGGGAATCAAAGTTTGAGTGTTTGCACTAAGCCTTAGCATGCTCGCGTGAATGACTCTCGCCTTCTTTTTCCTCCCATCAGCAATTTTTTTTTATCCATCTCAACTGTCGCGACGAGCCATTGACAGTAAATTCTACTTGCATTTCTCCCATTCCTTTCCTACATGTAACGCATACTCGCACTTGTTTTAATATATTGCAAACATTACCAGTTTTCCTTATACTATCAAAAAAAAAAAAAAAAATTCTTAATAAAATAAAAAAAATTGCAATAAAGTCAGCTCATATTAATTAGAGTTCTATATATTCAAGGTGCAATTTCAATCGTGATTTCAACTTGTCGCCAAGTCAATGCATTTGATTGATTTTATGAGATTCGCTTAATTACCAAAGTTTCAATAAATCAAATGCTAATCGATTGAAAGGCGAGATTACACAGTTTATGATTCAAAAGAACCTTTAGGGAATGAAATATCACCGGTGATGTTTTTCATCTTTAGAATTTTTTCCCTTTTTTTCTGAAATATTTACTTCTTTAGTCTTTGAAAAAAAAAAATCCAAAACTTTCTGTTAATTAAATCTACAATTATGTTGCATTTTTTTCTTCTTTCTTGGGTAAATATTTTTTCGTTAAAGTTTTTTTTTTTTGATAAATTTTTCTTTAGTTTTTTTTTTGATAAATTTTTCGTTAATAATTTTTAAGTCGAGTTTCACAAGAAGATATCATTTATGAAATTATTGAGTATTTTTTGCGAGCACTAGTGAGGAAATGAGAAAAACATGAAATGATAATTTGTTTTACTAAAGATGAGAATAGCAAAAATGAAACAAACATCTTAAAGAAAAAGAATTTGGGAGGTCTAAATAAAAAGAGGAATAAAAGAAGGAGAGAGAGAGAGTGGGAGGGGGGATATCAGGAATCGGACCAATCTCATCGGTCATATAGTAAGGGCACCGTTAACCTTCAAAGTTCAGCGCCGGGTCTTTTTCTTGTGTACCCAGCAGGCGACACACACGGGACTGTAGGTGAATATCATGATATATCACGCGATGGTCACAAATCCTTTTTGGCATTAAAAAAAAACCTCAACGCAAAAATAAAATATCAAAAATAAAAATGACGCGAGCAAATTAGTGGTCCTGTGTTAAAAAATGTATTTTGCGAAAAGAGACAAATCATAAGTTCAAGAACGAATTAATATTTACAGGGTGACCACAAAAATTTAATTTTCTTTTTCCCTCACTTTTCCCAGATTTCCAGAGAAAATTTTCTCTTTTTCCCTGACCCTGAAGAATATTCTGATTGAAAAAAAAATTCTGATCCAAAAATTACTCCAAAAAATGTTCTATAAACACATTCGAAAAATTACAGTTGCTATTTTAAAGTAAAAGAATTTTGTAATTTGCATAATAATAATAAATGAAATACCACGTTTCGCGCCTATTTAGTAAATTATAATATTTTTAACATACAGGTATTTTCTTGTGAAAGAAATTTCAATTAAATCATCAATCGAGATTGAAGATGGAGAGATTCTATATAGAGATAAGGTGGACTAGATCATTTTATATTTACGACTCACTTTCACACGACAAGTTTCTGGTTGAAGCCACCTATGATGATCGGATTCTGGTGGGACATTGATTGATTGTGGAGCAGGTCAAGTATAGTTTTGAATTACTGTGGGACTGTTTGAGTGGTGCAAGTTTTTTTTTCCTTTACTTTTTTCTACATAAATGTAGGAAGAGAGAGAAAAAAAATATGTTAAAATTGCCAATTCACTATTTTTTCTACAAATCAAATATTTGTCGTCTTAAACCAGATTTCTTTAGGCAAACATTCATTTGATTTAAATAAATGTATCGAAAATTTAGAATTTGTATATATTAGTAGTAAAAGTAGGATACAGCCAGACACCGTAAGTGTTGTTTTAGGACTTGAAATAATTTCTAGACAGCTATAAGCAGGTCTTTTAATTCTGATCTCAGTAGTAGAAGTCAATATTTATTCAGACTTTCATTTCAGAAGATTTTATATTAGAAATTTTGTATGGAAAAAAATTTGAACAGGGTTGTTACAAAAATTTAATTTCGTTTTTCTCTGATTTTTCCCTTATTTCCAGACAAAATTTTGACTTTTTTCCTGGCCAGAAAAGAATATTCTGATTCAATCCAAAAATTATTGGATACTCAAAAAAATGTTCTATTACATTTATTTACGAATTTCTTTAATTGTAAAATTATTCAATAACTCCTTTTTTAAATAAATATTTAATCATTATTATTTTTCCATAGGAATTAAAATTCTCAAAAACATTCAAATTCAAACCTTTTTAAAATTCGATAACTTATAAGAATTATTACAAAACATGAAGAAATCGATTACTCCGAGTCTTCGACTCGCAGTAATCGATTTCTTCATGTTTTTATAATAATTAAAGATAACCTAGTGAATTAATAATAAAATAAAATTAATTTTACGCAGAATTATTAGTTCAAAGTACGAAAAATTCTAATTTTCAAAGATTTAAATTCGAAACTTTTTCAAAATTCAATTATTTCTAAATATTCCCCCCCTAATGCTTTTAATATTTAATTATTATCTAAAATTTTAACTGAAATTATTTATTTTTAAATCAATTTTTATTAGAAAATTCTACGAGAATTCAATTATTTAAATCCCCTGTTTAAATCGAAAGATGAATAATTTATTCAATAATTGAATGTTTCTTAGAATTTAGTTTTTACAAAGAATTTTATTAACAACTTTTGAAAATAATTCATTTCTTTTAAGGAATGTAATTAAACTTTTACTAAAATTTATCATATTAAAGAATTTTCTAATAATTTTTAAAAATAATTGGAAACTTTTTGAAGAATTTTATTAAAATTTTTTTTAAATAATTGAATTCCTAAGAAGAATTTAAATAATAATTTATGAAAATAATTGAATTCATGCGAAGAATTTTTATTAAATTCCGTTTAAATAATTTAAATTTTGCCAAGAATATTACCAAAATTTTTGACAATAATTTAATTCTTGAGAAGATTTCTGCTATCTATTTATAAAAAAAAGTTAATTTAATTCTTAACGGGAATTTTTAAAAAAATTTGTAAATAATTTAATTTAATTTATTTATTTTGACATTTATCGAAATAATTGAATTTTGGAAAATAATTTTATTAAAATTCCTTAAAATAATTGATTTTATGTGGAAAACTTTGTTGTTTAGCAAGATAATTGAATTCTTTTGCAGAATAACTGAAACATTTTTTAAAACAATTAATTTGCTATAACGAAAGAAAAGTTATTTTTAAAAATAATTGAATTCTTGTAACGAATTTTATTAAAATTTTCAAACGTAATTGAATTCGTAGGACGAACTTTATTAATTTTTTTTAAATAATTGAATTCTAGCGAAGAATTATATAAAAATCATTTTAAATAATTGATTTTTTTCGGAAAAAAACTTATGAAAATTGAGTTTAAAAATAATTAAATTCTTGTGAAAATTTTAATAATTTATGAAAATGATTAAATTACTAAAAAGAATTTTATTATTTACGTAATAATTAAATCCCTGTAAAAATTTTATATTATTTATGAAAATAATTGAATTATTACTAAGAAATTTATAAAATATTTGTAAGTAATTGAATTCTTGTGAAATTTTTATTATTTTATGAAAATAAATTGAAAATAATTAAAAATAATTGAAGTTTTTTGTCATCTATTTATAAAAAAGGTAATTTAATTCTTAACTGGAATTTTTAAAAAAATTTGAAAATAATTTAATTTTCGGAAAGTATTTTATTAGTTTTCAAAAGAATTCAATTCTTATGATGAATTTTGATATTTATCGAAATAATTGAATTTTAGAAAAGAATTTTATTAAAATTCCTTAAAATAATTGATTTTATATGGAAAACTTTGTTGTTTATTAAGATAATTGAATTCTTTTACAGAATTACTTAAAAATTTTTGAAAATAATAAATTTCCTGTGACGAATGAAAAATTATTTATGAAAACAATTAAATTATTGCAACGATTTTTTTATTTTATTGAATAGTGGAATGTTTCTTAGAATTTGAATTTATTTAAATGTTAAATTTTTTTAAAATTTTATTAAAAATATTGGAAATTCTGCGATGAAAATAATTGAATTCCTACATGAAATTTTATCATTTATGAAAATAATTGATTGTTTACGTAGAATTGTATCAAAAAATTTTTTCCGATAATTAAATTATTTGATAAATTTTATGAAAATAGTAAATATTGAAAATCATTGAATTGCGAAAAACTTTTGAAAATAATTGAAATTTCGCAAAGAATTTTATTTAAATTTTTGAAAATATTTGAATTTTTGGCAAAAAATTTTGCTATTTATAAAGATAATAGAATTCTTGACGAGATATTCGTTGAAATTTTCAAAAATAATCGAATTTCTTCGAAGAATTTTATTACTTTTGAAAATAATTGAATTCTTGTGATGAATATTGTTATTTATGAAAATAATCGAATTTTGTAACGAATTTTTTTTAAATTCCTAAAAATAATTGAATTTTTGTAAAGAATTTTGTTATTTATCAAGATAATTGCATTAAAAGTTTTGAAATAATTAAATAATATTAAAAAATCCATTCTAGTCAGAATTAGAAAAAAGTTTTGAAGGTTTTGTTTTAGAATTCGTGATAGTTTTATAGTTTATAAGGCAAACAAAACAGAAAAAAGACACAAAAAATTCAGAGTTTTCTTATGAATTCTACAAATTTAATTTTTTCCAGTACTTTTAATAAAAATCCCTGACTTTTCTCTGATTTCCCTGACCAATTCTACTTTCCCTGACTTTTCCCTGAATTCCCTTATTTCCCTGACCTGTGGCAACTCTGTCGAATAACAAAATTTTTAAATTCTATTTTTAAAATTGCTAATTTTATTTTAAAAAATAAGGAAAAAGTTATTGCTAGTTATGATAGAAAAAGAAAAAGTTCGTTATATTTATTTCCTTTCTAAAGGACAAATATAGAGGAAGATATGAAAATAAAGAAAAATGTGATATAATAGTTTAGAACAAGGTCATTTTGCGAGACACTTTGAAATGAGATAGAATCTCTCTCTCTCTCTCTGGAGCGTTAGAAGGTCCTCGAGTCATAAAGGCTAACGTCCAAGCTAACATTCAAGATGGGACCACGTCCTCACGTACAGCAAAAGTTATCGTGTCGGTATCTTCGTTTCGCTCGTGATTTTAGCCTTGAGGTAAAAGTAACATCGCGACCTTTTAACAGGAAGGAGAATCCACAACGAGTTCTTATTCTCTTTCAGTTTCAACGCAGAGAGAATTAAAAAAAAAATGCCCTTCCTCTCCGACTCCCACACTTTTAATATATACAAAATTTATACACTTTGATATAGTGGAAAGTAAACGCAGGATGCTCCCACCCCTCTCTCTCTCTCTTTGAGTTTATTTTATACACGCTCAAAGTCTGACCTAGGAGTCTGCAGTATATACACATAGTCTAGGCGCTCTTTTTACCTCTCTTCCCCTTGGGGACTACAAATAGCTTGTCAGTTGAATCATAATAGAGACTCGGATCGCGAGATAATCTCCCGCGGGGTATCTCACCGCCATTCACGAACCAGGACTCGCTTCAACTTAGTTGAACCGAGCTCGAATAGTGAACTTGAGTTCAGAATAACGACACGGTTACATTATCGCTCTCGATGCTCCATCTCGGATTTCCAAGTCTGATTTATATTCAAAAGGTATCTTCTCCTTGCAAAAGGTCATTTCAGTCGGACACTCTTGTCAATTTTGAAAGCCTCGGAACACTAAATCTTCAACTGTTATTTTCAACTTGAATATTATTCTCGCATATTATTCTAGAATCCAGAGCGCATGTATTCCACTGCTAAATAATTATTATGATAATTCACAATACACACGAGTAATTAAATTATTTTCTAAATTAAAAATCCCCTTCTCAGGCTTCGCACTATGCAGTAAAAATAAAGTCAAAATAAAAAAAAAATAAAAAATGTTGCTTCGCAACAATTTTGCTTCGTTTTTCGTCCCAATTTGATATTCTTAGGAAAACTGTGATTCCAAAAAAAAAAGTAGAATTAGAAAAATCGTTGCATCCAATATCAGGCTTCGCACTTAATAATTTTTTTTTTTTTAAAGTATCAAAAAGTAGCTTTAAAACTGAAAAAAAGTATCAAAAAGTGGCAAAGACTGAAAAAAGTAGTCAAAAAGTAGCTGCTATGGAAAAATTAAATTTGTCTCCTAAAAAACTTCTTTTAGACGATACAAAAAATTCATAAAAATTAAATTCTGTATTTCTCTGAAATTTTACTGATTTCTATCAAAAATGTTTTTTTCCTGGTAATAACATTAATTCTAAATTCTTCTAAACTTCAATTATTTTACAAACTTTTTAATAAGAAATTTTAGAAATTTTAGAATTCTTCAAAAATTCGATTATATTTCAAAATAATTTTTAAAAGTACGAAAATTAATTTTTTTCAAACATAAAATTCATTTCAATTAAATTTGACAAAATTTTCCATTAATTAATGTAAAACCTTTCTCAAATTTATAACAATTTCTATAAAAATTCAAATTATAAAGCATTTAATATATTTAATTATTATAATCTAAAATTTTAACTGTAATTAAATTTTAAATCAATTCTTATTTAAAAATTCTACAAGAATTCAATTATTTAAATACAAAAATCAATAATTGATAGAATAACTCATTGGTTCTTAAAATTGAATACTAAGAAAGAATTTTATGAAAATTTTTAAAAATAATTCATTTATTTCGAAGAATATTAATAAAACTTTCGAAAATAATTACAATTTTCAAGGAATTCATTTCCAACTGTATTCAAAATAGTTCAAATTCTGTAAAGAATTTTATTTTTTTTTATATATAATTGAATTCTTGTGACGAATATTATTAAATTTTTTTAAATAATTGTATTTTTCTTTTATTTCATAAAAATTTAAAAGAAAAATTCAAATACTTCGAATAACGTAATTAAAATTGGATTAAAAATAATTGCATTTTTTCGATGAATTTTATTATTTATGAAAATAATAATTTAACTATTATAAATAAATTTTGTCAAAATTGTAGAATGTAATTAATTTTTTACAAAGAATTTAATTAAAATACTTAAAAAATTGATTTCTGTCGAAATAATTTCTTGAAAATTGTATTTCACACAATTGAAGTACTTTGAAAATTTAAATATATTCATGATATTATTTTAATTCCCCTTTTGAATTTAAAATTTTTTTTGAAAATAAGGAAATTAGTTTGACAAACTTTGTGGAAATTTTCGAAAATAAGAAAATTAGTTTGAAAAATTTTGTGGAAATTCTTGAAAATAATTAAAAGATTTCAAAGAATTGAATTAAAATTGTATTCAAATTTCAAAATAATTGAATTCCTCTGAAGAATTTTATATTATTTATGAAAATAATTGAATTCTTTTGAGAAATTTTATTAAAATTGTATTAAAAATAATTTAATTTTGACGATGAAGTCTATTATTTATAAAAACAATTGTATTCCTAGTTAAACAAATTTTTGGAAAATAATTAATTTCGTTGTAAAGAATTTTATTAAATTTTTTATAAGTGATTGAATTCTTTTGAGAAATTTTATTAAAATATACAAATTTGTATATCAAAATAAATAAATTAAATAATGGACATTGGAAATATTTGAAATTCATTATTTGTAAAAATAACTGAATTCTCGCGAAAGATTTTTCGAAAAATTTTTGAAATAATTGAAATGTGTCAAAGAATTTTATAAAAAATTTTCTAATTGTTTCTAAGTTGAATTTTATTGAAATTTTCATGAATAATTCTTTTTATTCGAATTATTAGCGAATTTAATTTTATTGTTAGAAATTAGAAAATAATTAGAATTTAGAATTAGAAAGAATTTAAAATGAAAATTTCCGGTCAAGAAAAAATTCCCTGTAATTTCCCAATTTTCCAGGTTTCACAGGCCAGCGGTCACATTTTTAATGATTATTTTTTTTATTAAAATTTTTTTTATTATTAGCCGAATGAGTAAAAAAATTCATCACGTTCATTTAAAATTTTTGACTGATAACTGCAGATTTGTGAGTAATCCTTATTAAGGTAAGCTCATCAAAATTTAGGGTTTGACATTTTGAGGGGTAAACGAGTGATTAACAAAAGCCCGCTCCAGGTGCGATTAAATTGCTTGCCCCTTGTCACATATTGTCATAAGTCTCTATAGAATATGCATTTTGACACATAACACACGAAATTTCTAAGCCACATGATAAACTAAATTTATAAAAATCTCGTAAGAAACTTATTCATTTATAAAAACATTGACCAATCGAATTATCGAAATATTGTTTTATTTATTATTCGACGAGAAATTATTAAAAATTTATTTTTAATTACTTATTCATTATCAGAAATTTATCAATTTTCCCTCATTAAATTTATTTTCATAATTATATTTTGTATTGCATTATTAATAATATTGCATTATTTCATTATCGCATTTTTTAAAAATAATAATTCAAATGATTTATAAATTAAAAAAGTGAAGTAGTATTAAAAAAAAAAATAAAAAAAAAATTACAAAATTTAATATTTTTGAAAAATATTTCCAACTTTCACTCACCATTTACCGATTATCAAAGGATGTTGTCACCAAAATATTTTTCCAAACATACCTGAAAGTTAAGAAAACAAATTTTTTTAGTATTTCGGTAAAATTAAAACTTTTATAAAAAAATACTAAATAAGAACCATATAAAAAGTTCTTTTCATCTTTAAAATTAGATCCACTTCAAAAATATTCCAAAACAAGTGCAAGTTTAAATTTTATTTGAATCGATATTAAAATAATTTCAGAGTAAAACTCGTCAAAGTTAAAAATTTATCGTTGGATGATTTTAAAAATGTATAAAGTACGAAAAGCAAAGGAATCAAAGTGAATTTGAATATTTTTGGGAGATAATTTATGTAATGCATACATATAAAATTAAAATTGTACAATTCACCTACATATGATAGTGAAATTGGTAAATTTCATCAAAAAAAAAAAAAAAATTAACACCATCCAAGCGTTAAATATTCAAAGAAATAATTAAAAATTAACAAGAAGTAGTGAAAATTTTCCCCGTACTTTTTTGTACTTGATAATTCTTCTCTAGGAACAAAATGACAAGAAAAAAAAGAGCCCTTAACCTCGAAAGTCGATGGCACTTAGTTGAAATTTACTTTCTCAGCATTTTATTCGCCTTTTTTTTCGTTTTCCGCTTCGCCGAAAATTTTCTACTTCAACTTTCGCATTTTTTATCACCATTCATTCTCTCAAACTCGGTTTTCGCTATTCATCTAGGCAGCTTATACCCGGCTATTTGGAATTAGAAGAAGGAGGGAAAAAAAAACCAATTTTCTCAGCGAGTGCGCGTGAAATTAACGCTTCAATTTTCCACCGTTCAGAAAGAACTATAGGACTCTCGTTATTATTAATATTTTTTAATAATTTTCCCCCTGCAAAAATTTTAATTCACTTTTTTAGAATGTAAAAGGAATTTTCAAGGAATTTCTAATTTAGTTATAATTTATAACATACAATTTCTATGATAAGAAGAAAATTCTGTCCAGTGTTAGAAAAAATATTTTTATAATATAAAATTATACCAGGCTTGGTACTCAGTAATAAATTTTAAAAAAGTATCATTAAGAATGAAAAAAAGTAGTAAAAAAGTAGCTATCGAAAATTAAATTAATTAATTAATTAATTCTTCGAAAGATCCATAATTTCTTTTTGTTTACATTTTATAAATAAAATTTTATTTTAAACAATTTTATTTTAAAATATAAAAATTTAAATATTATTAAAGTTCTACAATAATAAAATTTGCAAAGATTTTAATTCGAAAAAATCTTGTAAAATTTAATTATTTCCTTAAATTCACAATTTTTATTATAAAATTCTATGAAAATTCAATTATTTAAGTAAAAAAATTTATAATTTATTGAATAATTGAATGACTCTTAAAATTAAATACTTATAAAGAGCTTTATAAAATTTTCTAAGTAATTGAATTCTCTAGAAGAATTTTAATAAAATTTTTAAGAATAATTTCATTTTTCGAAAAATTTATTTTAAATTGTATTAAAAATAATTGACATTCTGTGATTAGTTTTATTATTTATGAAAATAATTGAATTCATGCAACGATTTTTAATAAAATTTTTGAAAATAATTAAATTCCTAAAAAGAATTTTATTTATTTACGAAAATAATTGAATTCTCGCTACAAAGTTTATTACAATTTTTTTTTAAAAATTCAATTGTTGAGAAGAATTGAATAATAATTAAATTCTTAAATGGAATTTCAGTACAATTTTTCAAAAATAATTGAATATTTGCGAAGAATTTTATAAAAATCTTTTAAAATAATTGATTTTTTTCGAAATATTTAATAAATGTTACGCTTAAAATAATTGAATTCCTGAGAAAATTAAATTTTTTATAAAAATATTTGAATTTCTGAGAAGAATTTTATTATTAATAAAAATAATTGAATTCTGGCCAAGAATTTTAATTAATTTTTATTTTAAATAATTCAATTCTTGACAACAATTTTATAAAAATCGTTTTATATTAATTTTTACGAAGAATTTTATGAAATTTTTATATTAAATGACTCAATTACTGTAAAAATTTAATTTAAAATGTATTGAAAATAAGAATTAAATTCTACTAAACAAATTATATTGAAATATATAAAATAATTAAATTTTTCCGAAGAATTTTAATTTTAATAAAATTTTTAAGAATAATTAAAATTTTATTAAAAATAATTGAAATCCTTCGATGAGTTGTATTATTTATGAAAATAATTGAATTCTTGCAACGAATTTTATTACAATTTTTAAAAAATAATTGAATTTCTAAGAAGAATTTTTTTAATAAGTATCGAAATAATTGAATTCTTGCGGAGAATTTTATTATTCAAGAAAATAATTCAATTCTTGCAACGAACTTTATTACAAATTTTTAAAAAATAATTTAATTCTTGAGAAGAATTTTATTAATTAATAATAATTAAAAATAATTTAATTCTTGCAAAGAATTTTATTATTCAAGAAAATAATTGAATTCTTGAGAAGAATTTTAATTTTAATACGATTTTTAAGAATAATTACATTTTTCGAGGAATTTAATTAAAGTTTTATTAGAAATAATTGAAATCCTTCGATGAGTTGTATTATTTATGAAAATAATTGAATTCTTGCAACGAATTTTATTACAATTTTTAAAAAATAATTGAATTTCCAAGAAGAATTTTATTAATCAACGAAATAATTGAATTTCTAAGAAGAATTTTTTTAATTATCGAAATAATTGAATTCTCGCGGAGAATTTTATTATTCAAGAAAATAATTCAATTCTTGCAACGAATTTTATTACAATTTTTTAAAAATAATTTAATTCTTGAGAATAATAATTTACAGTTTCTAGAAATAATTGAATTTTTTCGAAAAATTTTTATAAAATTTTGAAGAATAATTGCATTTTTCGAGAAGTTCTTTGAAAATTGTATTACAAATACTTGAATTCGTATGAAAATTTTATTATATATGAAAATAATTTAATGTTTGCAAAGAATTTTATAAAAATTTGTTTTAAATAATTCAATTCTTTTGGAAAATCTCATTCAAATTTCTTAAATTGTTTCTAAGAATTTTATTATAAAATTTTGGAGAATAATTTTTTTATTCGAACAATCAACGATTCTCAAGTAGTTTCTTTAATTCTAAAGAATTAATATTTAGACGAAACAATAATAAAACTAAGGTGTCCATTTTAGACACAATTTCCCTATTCTGAACGAGAATTCAGATTTAAATATTAACTTTTGTGTTATGTATAAATATTTACGGTGTCCATCAGGACATAACATCTAATTTAATTTTCAATCTCTTTTTTCTTTCTTCCCCATACACCATTCAATTGATCCGTTTCTATGCATTTTATACTTTTAATACGAGATTCGTGTATTTCACTGAAAATATCGATACAATCTGTGGTTCTCGTCGCGTTTTTCAATTTCCGTTATTTTCCATAGAAACAAATATGATGAACTGAAAAACAAAATGTATAAAAATATTCGATATCGTTTAATTATTATTACATGTAGAACTACTTGTACGTTATTGTAAATAAAGTGATCCTATATTTTTTTAACTATATTTTTTTTAAATTAAGTACTAAATTATTTTTTTCCAATTTACAATTGTAAATTGGAAAAAAATAATTTAGTACTTAATTTGCATTGTCATGAAATTGCTCTGGGATTTTTCCGCTATTGATTTCGTTTCCATTTTGAAAGAAATGACAATTCTAAAAAGGAATCGCAGCATCACGAGTAAGCAAAGTCGTCGTCTAAGGTGAAACGACGTTAGTTCTCCGGAAATACACGGAGAGAGAAAACCATCAGCGAAAAGAATTTGGATCTATGAGTGTGTCTCTCATTCCATTGAATTCACGAATGGAAAAAGAGACGTAAGATTAGGGGAGGTTCTAAGCCAACTGTTTTCGAAAGAGTATAGAATATATAGTAAAAGGTCGTGCTCTATAATCGAATGTAAATGTTACGGAAAGCCAAAGCACCTTACCACACGACAAAACCGTAAGTTACAGTCTCGCTAAGGATTTTCTGATCTTCAAATTTATGAGGGGCTGCACTCTTTTCAAGTCTTTTCCTGCTTGCATATATTTCACTCATCTTCTTCAAAAAAAAAACGAAATTCAATTTCTAATTCTCTAAAGATTTTCATTTCACTTTGATTTTTTTTTAATTTTAGTATAAATTTTAGTATATAAATTTCAATTTTCAGAATTAGATTCAAGATTGGAAATATTATTATTTGCATTATATATTCGAATCCTACAGGGGAATTGGGATGAGATTCAAAAATTATCTTCCTCATGATCCTATTTATCAAAATTCTATGGCAACACACACACTCTCTCGCGTAAAAGCGAACTCGCTGCTCAAACGACGCCCTATACGAATAAAGGCGGAAAGTAAACGTTGAAATTTCTTTGGTCTTTACAAATATTTACCCAAAACTTGTAAAAGGAGTACAATTTTTGTATTATATATATGTGTATTATAAGGATTACGATTTGTAAATTCTAAAAGAAACACAAAATTCAAATTTTAAAAGAAATGGAAAATTGAAAATTTCTAAAGTGTTTCCAGGCTACGTACTCGATAATTACTTTGAAAAAAAAGTGACAAAAAGTAGCTTAAAGCCAGAAAAAAAGTAATAAAAAAGTAGCTATCGAAAAATTAAACTTGACTCAATTTTTTGTATAATATTTCTTAATTACATTCAAAAATAGATTATGTGTTTAAAATAAATATTTAAATACCAATTTATTTTATCTGTAGAAATTAAAATATTTCAATAATGATTTCAATGTAACGTGTTTTTAAAATTGAACTATTTCTAAAAATTACAAGAATAATTCTTTCAAAATTCAATCATTTTTTTCTTGAAATTTATAAACAATTTATTAAACAAAATTATTCAAAACTTTAATCAATTTATTTTATTCAATTCTAAATCAATTCTTATTAGAAAATTCTGCAGGAATTCAATTATTTGAATACAAAAAAAATAATTTATTTTAATTGAATATTTCTTTAATTTGAATTCTTTTAAAGAACTTTAACAAAATTTTTTTAAATAATTTCATATTTTTGAAGAATTGTATTAAAATTTTTTATAATAATTAAATTCATTCAAAAGATGTAATTAAAAGTAAATTGAAAATAATTATTATACTCTAAGAAACAAATTATGTGAAATTCTTTTAAATAATTGAATTTTTTCGAAGAATTTTATTCAAATTTTTATGAATAATTGCGTTTCTAGCAGAATTAATTTACAATTATATTAAAAATAATTGAAATCCTAAGATGAGTTTTATTATTTATAAAAATAATTGAATTTTTTTTACCGAACTTTAATAAAGTTTTTCAAAATAATTGTATTCTTGAGAAGAATTTAAAAAAATCTTTTTAAAGAAATAATATTTTTCAAAATTTTTTTTTGAAATTATGTCTTAAATAATTGAATTTCTTTGAAAATTATATATTATTTATGAAAATAATTGAATTCTTTCAAAAATTTTTATTAAAATTATATTGAAAACAATTTAATTATTATAAAAATTTCATTAAAATTTTAAAAAGTAATTTAATTCCTGAAAATAATTTTATTATTATTTATAAAAATAATTGAATTCTTGTAAAGAATTTTATCAAAATCTATTTAAATAATTGATTTGTTTCGAAAAATATTAGGAAAATTCTGTTTTATATAATTGAATTTCTTTGAAAATTATATATTATTTATGAAAATAATAGAATTCTTTCAAAAATTTTTAATAAAATTATATTGAAAACAATTCAATTATTATAAAAATTTCATTAAAATTTTAAAAAATAATTTAATTCCTCAAAAGAATTTTATTATTATTTATAAAAATAATTGAATTCTTGTAAAGAATTTTATAAAAATCTATGTAAATATTTGATTTTTTTCCAAAAATATTAGGAAAATTCTGTTTTATATAATTGAAATCCTGTGAAAAATTTTTTATTTATGAAAATAATTGAATTTCTGTCACCGAACATTAACCAAGTTTTTAAAATAATTGCTTTCTTGAAAAGAATTTTTAAAAAATCTTTTTAAGGAAATGATTTTTTTCAGAAAATTGTATTAAAATAGAGTTTTAAATAATTGAATTCTTGCTACGAATTTTATTAAAATTATTTAAAAATAATTGAATCTTTGAGAATAATTTTATTTTTTAAGAGAATAATTGAATTTCTGAGAAGAATTATATTATTTGTAAAAATAATTGAATTCTTGCAATTAATTCTATTACAATTTTTAAAAAATAATTGAATTTTTTAAAAAAATTATTGTATTAATTAAGAAAATCATTAAATTCTTGCAACGAATTTTATTACAATTTTTAAAAAAATAATTTTATTCTTGTAAAGAATTTTAATTAATAAGAAAATAATTGAATTCTTGAAGCAAATTTCATTTCAATTTTTAAAAAGTAATTAAATTCTTGCAATGAATTTTATTTCAATTCTTAGAAAATAATTGAATTCTTGCAAAGAATTTTATTACAATTTTAAAAAAATAATTTTATTCTTGTAAAGAATTTTAATAAGAATTAATAAGAATTTTATTAATTAAGAAAATAATTGAATGATTGCGAAAAATTTTAATATTTAAGTGAATAATAATTTAATTTTTGCGACGAATTTTATAACAATTTTTGAAAAATAATTGAATTCCTGAGAAGAATTTTATTAATTAAGAAAATAATTGAAATCTTGCAAGGAATTTTATTTCAATTTTTAGAAAATAATTGAATTCTTGCAAAGAATTTTATTACAATTTTTAAAAAATAATTTTATTCTTGTAAAGAATTTTATTTAATAAGAAAATAATTGAATTCTTGCACCGAATTTTATTTCAATGCTTAGAAAATAATTAAATTCTTAAGAAGAATTTTATTAATTAAGAAAATAATTGAATTATTGCGAAAAATTTTAATATTTAAGTGAATAATAATTTAATTCTTGCAACGAATTTTATAACAATTTTTGAAAAATAATTGAATTCCTGAGAAGAATTTTATTAATTAAGAAAATAATTGAATTCTTGCAAGGAATTTTATTTCAATTCTTAGAAAATAATTTAATTCCTAAAAAGAATTCTATTATTTAAGAAAATAATTGAATTATTGCGAAAAATTTTAGGAAAATTCTGTTTTAAATAATTGAATTTCTGTGAAAATATTTTATTTATGAAAATAATTGAATGTTTGAGACGAATTTTATAAAAATTTTAAATTATTCAATTCCTTTGGGAAATTTTTTATTAAAATAATAGATATTAAAAATCATTGAACTACAAAAAATTTTTGAAAATATGTAATTAAATCGTTTTAAAGAATTTTATTAAAATTTTTAAATTTTTTTCCCATATCTTAATTAAAATTTGTTAAAATAACTTTTTTATTTCAACTGTTAACAAATTTGAAGTAAATTCTCAAACATGGAAAAAAGTAGTTTTTAGTGTAACAAATAAAAAAATGTATCCAAATAGTAGTAAATCGTAAAAAATAGTAGTAAATAGTAGGTTTTAGTAGATGAGTGCGAGGCCTCTATTTCTAACTTTTTCAAAATGTAGAAATGGAATTCAAAATATGAATTTCATCGAGGAATATAAAATCTCTCGACAAACTTTTGCTTACTTTGTCTTCATACATACTCCTAAAAGCAGGAGAACTGTCTTCTTACTTAACTCAAGTAAAGTTTGCACCTGTGTTATCCAAGTGAGTACAACTTAAACAAAACTATACAGATATGCATAATTTCCGCCAAGAGAGTATTCATATCATAAAAGAGAATAGTTTTTCGCCAAACGGAATTTCTCTCCCCAAGGTACAGAAAGCAGTTCTCTAAATAATCTCACTTTCTGCAAATGGTACAGCAATTGCGTAATCTGAAATAACTTTCCGTTCATATAGATGAATTATTAGTATAAAACTTATAGAGATGAATTTTTTGAATTGACAACCTTTGAAAAATGTTCTTCTATTCCCAAGAGCATTTATGGGATATCAAAAAACATTTTAAGATATAAAAAATATAAAAATGCAGAAATACAGTTCCGGTAGATTAAAAACGATTTTAAGATATACGTGGGAGTATACACACATCAATTTACGTAATCTTATAGACTGATGATATGTCCCTTGTACTCTGAAGTTGGTCCTGTATCAGCAGATATAGTCGGGAGCGATAAATCTTGATATATGATCAAATTCATTTGCAATGAAATAGAAGCGTGGATCCACCATTCTCAAGTTCGCGGTTTCAAGCAACTTTATGCTCACTCACCCAAAGAATAAGATAAGAAAGGAATGCTGTAGATCATACATCTTTTTCCTCTCTATCGACATTTTTCCTTTTCTTACATTTTCCCCCATGTAGTGTTTATTTTAAACATATGCATTCTTTCTTCCTTTCGATGACGAATTTTCTAATAATTTTTAGAGTGAATCACAAAATATTCCTTAGGGTCAGGACAAAAATCAAAATTTCATCGGGAAATGAAGGAAAAAGCAGAATTAAAATTATGTGGCAACTGCGTATTATAATTCTAAGCAATAAATAAGGATAAGAATATTTAATGATGTGAGTTAAGGTTAGGTGAATGGACCATAATGAAGTTATTTTGTGGCTTTTTATCCCGATACTTAATATGCAAAATGCCATCTGAATTGTGACGTCCAATCAAGAAACTTTGAAAAACGAAGGACCACCTTGTCTTGTATTTTGTTTTTCGTAAGGGATTGAATATATTTGAGGTGGGGGTGGGGGGGGAGATCATTAACATCGCACTTGAAAGAAAGTCCATACACGTACAGGTCACGACTCTGATCCGTCGTGTGCTTCCTGTGGTAGGTACTTTTCCCCCCCACATCACCCCTTCTTTTGCTGCAAGAGAGTGTCCTCGTGAAAGATCCTTGTCCCTTGATACTGAAAGAGTCCGCGACCTGGGCGCCTATTTGTTATTGTAATCCGCATCACTATGGATGAGACACGGATAATGGGATCTCAGGATTTAGCAGGCGAAACACTCAAGGAGGTAAAAACAAACCGCTCATTCAAACTTTATTTATATACATCTCCTTTGGTATGTCGAGTGTGCGTACAGGGTTGCCACAAAAATTTTATTTTATTTTTCCCTGAATTTTCCCTGATTTCCAGAAAAAATTTGGACTTTTTCCCTGACCCTGAAGAATATTTTGATTCACTCCAAAAATTATTAGATACTCCAAAAAAAATTTCTATTACATTTATTTAAAAATTTCTTCAAAAGTAAAGTTATTCGAAAACATCAACAACTTCTTTTTTAAATAAATATTTAATTATTATTTTTCCATAGGAATTAAAATTCTTCAAAACATTCAAATTCAAACCTTTTTGAAATTCGATAAACTTATAAGAATTATTATAAAACATGAAGAAATTGATAACTCCGAGTCTTCGACTCGGAGTAATCGATTTCTTCATAAATAATATAATAATATTATATATTAATAATTAAAGATAACCCAGCGAATTAATAATAAAATTAAATTAATTCTATGCAGAATTATTAGTTAAAAGTACGAAAAATTCTGCTTTTCAAAGATTTGAATTCGAAACTTTTTCAAAATTCAATTATTTCTAAATATTCCCCCCCTAATGCTTTTAATATTTAATTATTATCTAAAATTTTAACTAAAATTATTTATTTTTAAATCAATTTTTATTAGAAAATTCTACGAGAATTCAATTATTTAAATCCCCTGTTTAAATCGAAAGATGAATAATTTATTCAATAATTGAATGTTTCTTAGAATTTAATTTTTACAAAGAATTTTATTAACAACTTTTGAAAATAATTAATTTCTTTTAAGGAATGTAATTAAACTTTTACTGAAATTTATCATATTAAAGAATTTTATAACAATTTTTGAAAATAATTGAAAACTTTAAGAAGAATTTTATTAAAATTTTTTTAAATAATTGAATTCCTAAGAAGAATTTAAATAATAATTTATGAAAATAATTCAATTCATGCAAGGAGTTTTGATTAATTTCGTTTAAATAATTGAAATTTGGCCATGAATATTATTAAAATTTCTGACAATAATTTAATTCTTAAGAAAATGTTCTCTATCTATTTATAAAAAAGATAATTTAATTCTTAACCGGTATTTTTAAAAAAATTTTTAAATAATTTCATTTTCGGAAAGTATTTTATTAGTTTTTAAAAGAATTGAATTCTTGTGATAAATTTTGATATTTATCGAAATAATTGAATTTTGAAAAACAATTTTATTAAAATTCCTTAAAATAATTGATTTTATGTGGAAAGCTTTGTTGTTTATAAAGATAATTGAATTATTTTGCAGAATTACTTAAAAATTTTTGAAAATAATTAATATCCTGTGAGGAATGAAAAGTTATTTTTAAAAATAATAATTGAATTCTTGCAAAGAATTTTATTCAATTTTTCCAAAATAATTGAATCCTTACGAAGAACTTCATAATTGTTTCTAAATAATTGAATTCTAGCAAAGAAATTTTATAAAAATCATTTTAAATAATTGATTTTTTTCGGAAAATTTTTTAAAAATTGAGTTTAAAAATAATTAAATTCTTGTGAAAATTTTATTATTTATCAAAATATATGAATTTCCGAGTAAATTTCTAAAAAGAATTTTAATATTTACGAAATAATTGAATCCCTGTAAAAATTTTATATTATTTATAAAAATAATTGAATTATTGCTAAGAAATTTATAAAATATTTGTAAATAATTGAATTCTTGTGAAATTTTTATTATTCTTTGAAAATAAATTGAAAATAATTGAATTTTTGCAAAGAATTTTATTAAATTTTTCAAAAATAATTGAATTCTTACGAAGAACTTAATAATTGTTTGTAAATAATTGAATTCTAGCAATGAATTTTATAAAAATCATTTTAAATAATTAATTTTTTTCAGAAAAAATGTTTAAAAAATTGAGTTTAAAAATATTTAAATTTTTGTGAAAATTTTATTATTTATCAAAATATATGAATTCCTAAAAAGAATTTTATTATTTACGAAATAATTCAATCCCTGTAAAAATTTTATATTATTTATGAAAATAGTTAAATTTTGGAAAAGAATTTTATTAAAATTTTCTTAACAGAATTGTTTTTATGTGGAAAACTTTGTTGTTTATCAAGATAATTGAACTCTTTTGCAGAATTAATTAAAAATTTTTGAAAATAATTAATTCCTGTGACGAATGAAAAGTTAAGAATTATTGCAACGAATTTTATTATTTTATTGAATAATGGAATGTTTCTTTTTGAATTTATTTAAATCTTAAATTTATTTAAAATTGTATTAAAAATATTGGAAATTCTGCGATGAAAATAATTGAATTCCTAAATGAAATTTTATCATTTATGAAAATAATTGAATGTTTACGTAGAATTGTATCAAAATTTTTTTCCAATAAGTAATTAAATTATTTTATAAATATGAAAATAGTAAATGTTGAAAATCATTGAATTGCGAAAAACTTTTGAAAATCATTGAAATTTTGCAAAGAATTTCATTTAAATTTTTAAAAATAATTGAATTTTTGGAGAAAAATTTTGCTATTTATAAAAATAATTGAATTCTTGACGAGATATTCGCTCAAATTTTTAAAAATAATTGAATTTCTTCGAAGATTTTTATTACTTTTGAAAATAATTGAATTCTTGTGATGAATATTTTTATTTATGAAAATAATCGAATTTTGTAAAGAATTTTTTTGAAAATTCCTAAAAATAATTGAATTTTTGTAAAGAATTTTGTTATTTGTCAAGATAATTGCATTAAAACTTTTGAAATAATTAAATAATATTTAAAAATTAATTCCAGTCAGAATTAGAAAAAATTTTTGAAGGTTTTGTATCATAGAATTCGTGGTAGTTTCATAGTTTATGAGGCAAACAAAAAAGAAAAAAGACACAAAAAATTCAGAGTTTTCTTATGAATTCTACAAATTAAATTTTTTCCAGTACTTTTAATAAAAGCACTGACTTTTCCCTGATTTTTCCCTGAATTCTCTGACCTGTGGCAACCCTGGCGTACTGCCACACTATACAAGCAAAAAATAATTCCCTGCAAAACCGAAAAATGTCGAAAAAAAGAGAGAAAGATCTTTATATTAAATTCCCACAAGAGTTGTTATTCAAAATGATCCAAGTGTGGGGAAATAATCTCCCAACGTAAAAGTTTTGAAAAGAAAATCGAGTTTCGGACAAACAACATATCAAATATTGGTGCCAAATGCAAAGAAAGTCCGGGAAGAAAAAAGTGTTTGATTCAAACAAGTTTTCAAGTTTCTCGTATAGTTTCAAAAGTATACTTTCTTTTGATACTATACGACCTTTGAACATATCCAATTAAAGGTTTCTTTTAAAGTGCGTCTGGTTTTGAAATTTGCCATTTAATTTTACAGCCTTTGAATATGAAATATGAACATAAACGCTTTGGCCAGACAACCAGAAACTTTTAATTGATATCACGAAAAATCATTAATAGAAGCACTTCAAACGAATATATATATATACATATCGGACAAGCATTTATTTCCATATATAAAGCAAACAAATCATATCTCATAATTAAAAATTAACCATACAACCATACACCTTGAATGGAAAAACAAAAAAAAAACATTTTCCAATTTAATACCCACAGACTTTATATAATATCATGTCTCTCGGTTTATGTCAGCTTTCATCTCCTTATCATCCAGCTTCTTGAAATGGAGTACACTTTAGATTAGGTATAATAACGAATTCATGCAAAGACGTCATAAGTTTCAACGAACTCGTCACGCAGAGAAGATTTACCTTACTAATGTCACGACCGCTGCGTTTGTCAAAAGATAAACTGTATTCATTCTTCTTTTTTCCCCGAAAGATTATACTTTCTATCCTTTCTTTTTTCTTTTCCATCCGTAAATCTTCAAAAATGGGGGGCAAAAGCAGGAAAAAATTAATATTCGCTTGTGTTGGTACTGAAATTGATTTTACAGATTTGATTTATGCAAGACGATCGTTGGAAAAAGTATGCGTCCATAAAGGACCTGATGTTCTGCAGCAAGTGCGACGATATCATATGTAACATGTCGGTATCAGAGTATCGTTCTGGGTTATATCCTAGTAGATTTACCCCGGGTTGCTTCCACATACACGAAGTAAGCCTATAAGTATCGGATATCGAAACCCACGTCAGCGACACAGCCTCCAATCTCCAGAGGGATGTTGTTTACCATCAAGAATTGAACCATGTATATCCTAGCTCTCCAATTGCTTTCTACACTTTTATACCGTCTAGAGATTAATTCTGCGAGGGAAAACTTTTATTTTGAAAAAAAGATATTATACCGACATTGAAAGCCTTTCGTTTGATGTACGCGGATCAAATTTTAGAATCATCTTTCTGGATATGATGCAATCAACAAGACGGATTATTAATAAATATTTTGAAAAGCAAAATACATTTTTTATTTACATTGAGTCGGAGTGATTTCGAACAAAATTTTTAACTATAATACTATCCGAATGATAGAATTAATTTCACATTTTAAAAACTTATTAAAAAAGTTGTGACCATAATTATCTTATTTTTAAAAAATAGCTGGGGTCCTACCTTAAATAGCATTATGTTCGCCTACTTTAAAAAATATAAATCTTCGTTTTTGGTTGTTAACGTTAGAACTTAAAAGTGAAATTTAAAATAAAAAATGTCTCTAATGCCCCATGAAAGCTATTTGAAAATGAAAATCGTGCCATTTCTTTCTCAAGATGAGGAGACAGTTTTACAGTCTGAATAAAAGCCGGGGATGATAATTTAAGAGTAGTTGTATGCACGGTTAGGAAACCTCCCTTAACTAGAAGTTCTCCTGATCCGGACTATGAATTATTTCCCCGTTTTGTCACTCTCGGACAAACCTTCTTCCTGCTTTCGTTGCGAACAGTTATTCAAGTGTGCTTTTTTTCAGGAAACGTGTTTTTTTTCCAAAAAGTAGTTGCAAAAAAAAATGCTTCTACAAACTTTTGGAACAAACAAAAGAAATAGTATTTAAAATAAGATTAATGGCAAATTTAACAAATCAGGGTTGCCAAAGGTCAGGGAAAAGTCAGGGAAATCATGGAAAATATCAATTTTTTAATTAATTTAAATAGAAATTTTAAGGACAACTGATTTCAGAAATTCAATTATTTTCAAAAGTGATAAACTTCTTCGCATTAATTCAATTATTTTCAAAAGTAGTAAAATTCTTTGCAGAAATTCACTATTAGTTTCAGAAATTTTAATAAAATTCTTTGCAAAATTTCAATTATTATTAAATTTAATGAAATTCTTCGCAGAAATTCAAGTGTTTTCAAAAATTTTGATAAAATTCTTTGCAGAAAGTCAATTATTTTTTAAATTAATAAAATTCTTCCCAGAAATTCAATTATTTTCAGAAATTGTAATAAAATTCTTCCTCAAATTCAATTATTTTCAAAAATAGTAAAATTCTTTGTTTAATTCAATAATGTTCGAAAATTTTTTCAAACTCTCGTCAAAATTTCAATTGTCTATTTAAATATAATAAAATTTTTCTCCGAAATTCAATTAATTTCAAAAAATTTTATATAATTCTTGTCAAAAATTCAATTATTTTCAAAAATTCTCCTCATTTCATTCAATTTATTTTCAATTATTTAAACAAAATTTAATAAAAATTTCACAGGAATTCAATTACATACCAATTTTTTTTTATATTTCATCGCACCAATTCAATTATTTTTAATTTTTTTAATCAAGTTTCTCGAAAGAATTCAATTATTTTCACAAATAATACATTTTTTTCATGTTAATTCAATTATTTAAAAAAATTTGAATAAAATGCTTCACGAGAAATCAAATTATATAAATTTATATTCGTAAAATATAACGCTCTTCCTAGGAATGCAATTATTGTCAAAAATGTTTGTAAAAATCTTTGAAACAATTCAATTATTTTCGTAAAAAATAAAATTCTTCGAAGCAATTCAATTCTTAACAAAATTTTAATAAAATTCTTCCCAAGAATTCAATTCTTTTCAAAAATAAAATTTTTCACTGAAATTCAATTATTTAAAAAAAATTTAATAAAATTCTTCCTCAAATTCAATTATTTTCAAAAATAGTAAAATTCTTTGTTTAATTCAATAATGTTCAAAAATTTTTTTAAACTCTCGTCAAAATTTCAATTGTCTATTTAAATATAATAAAATTTTTCTCCGAAATTCAATTAATTTCAAAAAATTTAATATAATTCTTGTCAAGAATTCAATTATTTTTAAAAATTTTCCTCATTTCAATTTATTTTCAATTATTTAAACAAAATTTAATAAAAATTTCACAGAAATTCAATTACATAATAATTTTTTTTTATATTTTTCATCGCACCAATTCAATTATTTTTAATTTTTTTAATGAAGTTTCTCGAAAGAATTCAATTATTTTCACAAATAATACATTTTTTTCATGTTAATTCAATTATTTAAAAAAATTTGAATAAAATGCTTCACGAAAAATCAAATTATAACAATTTATATTCGTAAAATATAACGCTCTTCCTAGGAATGCAATTATTGTCAAAAATGTTTGTAAAAATCTGTGAAACAATTCAATTATTTTCGTAAAAAAATAAAATTCTTCGAAGCAATTCAATTCTTAACAAAATTTTAATAAAATTCTTCCCAAGAATTCAATTCTTTTCAAAAATACAATCTTCCACAGTAATTCAATTATTTAAAAAAAAATTTAATAAAATTCTTTCTCAGATTTCAATTATTTTCAATTTTTATGAAATTTCTCGATAGAATTTAGTTATTTTCAGAAAGTTTTAAAAAATTTTGAGAAATTCAATTATTTAAAAAAGTTTGAATAAAATTCTTCACATGTATTTTCATAAATAATAATAGTTTTTCCGGAATTCAATTATTTTCACAAATAAAATTCTTCAAAGGAATTCAATTCTTTAAAAATTTTTTAATAAAATTCATAGAATACAAAACTTATAGCAGAATTTTAATTATTTTTTTTTTAACAATTTTAAATAAAATATAAAAAAATTGCATTTATTCTTACAATCATTTTTTTAAATTCGCCAAAAGAATTCAATTATTTTTTAAAATTTGAATAAAATTCTTCAAAAAAAATTCACTTTTAAGAAAGATTCCATTATTTACTAAATTATTATTTTTATATTTAAATAATTGAATTCTCGAAAAATAATCTAATAGAAATTGATTAAAAAATGAATTTCACTTGAAATAATTGAATTTTGAAAAGGGTTCAAATTAAAATCTTTGAAAATTTTAATTTATAGTTACAATATTCTTATAATATAAAATAATGATTTTATCACTCTGTCATGTTAAATTTATTAGAAGACATGATACCTTCATGTTTTATAGTTATGAAAAAATTTAATTTATAGTTTCAATTAAAATTTCTCTTTTTTGACTCATAAGTTATTGAATTTCAGAAGGTTTGAATTGGAAAATCTTAATTCCTATTAGAAAAATAATAATGATTAAATATTTATTTAAAAAAGAAGTTATTGATGTTTTCGAATAATTTTACAATTTTAGAAATTCGTAAATAAATGTAATAGAACATTTTTTTGAATATCTAATAATTTTTGGAGTGAATCAGAATATTCTTCAGGGTCAGGGAAAAAGTGAAAATTTTGTCTGGAAAAAACAAAATTAAATTTTTGTGGCAACCCTGAAAGTGAAAGATGAAGAAAAAATCGATATACCTTTTAACTTTATTTCAAACTTGATACCGCACAAAGGAAAACCGGAGACTTTAACGTTGAGAAATGCAGGTAAATTTAGGAGAAATGCGAGAAAAGGGGGTTCAAAAAAATTCGCACACAATCGAATCGTTCATACATATTTATGAAGATTTATCGTATGCACGTGAAAGTCCATTCTTGTTTTTTTTTTCTCCTGGCATTTTGCCACCATCACCTGTTCCACCCCATCGAATTTTATTTTCATCTCTCCCTCTCTCTTCCACCATCGTTGCTGTGTCAGACTCGCCGACCATAAATACCTAAATGGTAACGCTTCAGGTCTGTTATACCTCCCCCTCCCCCTAAAAAAAGGGGGGACGGTGAAGATATTATTAAAAAAAAAAGAAGTCTTCCTAAGAAACCCTTTTTCCCTCTATATCAGGAAGTAAAAAAATCCTTAGGACCTTCCTGCCAGAAAAAGATGTTTCTTTATCGTGATATTCTCGCGGCTTTCTTTATCCGAGTTATTTTGCCTTGGGCCTCTTCTGTCTTTTATATATATGTATATAGTTATGAAAAAAAGAAAATGTTTCGCGTGCACCAAGTCACGCGATTCATCGGCTCTTTTAGATAAACAAACTAAAAACATTCGTCCCCAATCGCGTGACTCTCAGTTATTCTTATAAAAATGAAAACACACCTGACGTGTTACAAGTATAATTTTCAATGGTGATGATTTTTGAGTGAATTTTACTCTTTAATTTTAGTTACTAAATGAGGTACTTTAGATACATGATTATGAGTTGAGCTGCATATAATACAAGTAGGCATTAACTTATTGAATCTTGTTGAGTTTTTAACAGTGTTGCCACCACAGAAAATTGTTGGGTATTATCTTAACACCAAAATCGATTAAAATAATCTGCAACGCTTCAATGCGTCAAGGATTCAAATAATCGAAGCGTAATTTTTACAAAATGTTTAAAAAATTATTTTCTTTTGAATTAAATTTTTTCACGGAAAAATTAATCCAACAAATGGATTAATTTAATATTTTTTGGTGCTAATTGCAGCTTTTTAATACCTCTTAGTTTAGTTAGTGTGATGTTTGAATTTTAAATTTGATAATCTTAATTTCTATGGAAAAATTCTATTTAATTTATATGCTATAAATTAAATATTTATCTAAAAAAGAAGTTTTTGATGTTTTCGAATAATTTTACAATTTTGGTCAGAAAAAGTCTGGGAAATAGAAAATTAAATTTTTGTTGCAACCAGCAACCCTGTTACGAAGATTCGTATGTTCAGTACTCGATCGATAAAACTAGGGAATTTAATTTTCAAAGGTTTTTTTTCGGGGTAATTTTTTAGCCTCTTTTCATCAGCAAGTTGCTGAGAATGGATGGACAAAGTTTGCTTATCTTACGTTCTCATGAAATTCATGTCGCGTGACTCAACAGCTGGAACGAAGTGGCAGTTAGATGACCAGAACGAAATCGCATCTGAAGGTTGATGTTTCTTGCAAGGAGGTGTTGAATACATCTTCAAATCAATTACATGCAAAAACATCTCTCTCCTTCTTTTTCCCCTTTTTCTTCTTTTATTAGAAAGAACATGAGATGAAATGATTAGAATAGAATTTTGAGACGGGGAATAAATGTGTCGCTGAGAAGGAGGATGAAAAATTAGTCAGGAAAGATTATTTAGAAATTCTTTTATTCCCCGCGACTATGAATCGAAGTTCTGATTTCCGAATACTGTGAAATCCCGTGGCAACCGACTTAATTAAGTTTATCTCTTCTATTTCGCGTCGACTGCAAATGCTTGTTATAATGCTTTCAGTGTCTCCATAATTAATTCATTCGCGTATCTGTCAGGGTCTGTTATGAGAATCCCGTGTGACCACGACATGAACAGAATTCGATCAAATTTCCCTGTTGGTTGACAAACGCCGTTAGGAGGAAGTACGCGGAGTTGACCAGCATCATTTCCTGTGACCTGTGTTTAGTTTCCGCCAACTTCCGCCCACTGTGTATATCACTCCATTATCAATTTAGTAACGTTGAATTACATACATAATTTTTCATTTTTTTGGGAATTGAAAATCTTTTCTTCTGAAGAAGTCTACTATTTTCTTCTTCTAAAGAAATTATTTCTGATTTACTTTATTTTTCAAGGTTGCCACAGGTCATGGAATTCAGGGAAAAGTCAGGAAAATTAGAATTAGTTAGGGAAATCAGGGAAAAGTCAGGGATTTTTATTAAAAGTACTGGAAAAAATTTAATTTTTAGAATTCATAAGAAAACTCTGAATTTTTGTGTCTTTTGTGTTTGCCTCATAAACTATGAAACTACCACGAATTCTAATACAAAATCTTCAATTTTTTCTACAATTCTGACAATAATTTCTTTTTAAATAACATAATTCTTCAAGAACTATAATAAAATTATTACTTAAAAATTATTTAATGAATAATTTTACATGAAAATTTCAAAATTAATTGGATATTAAAAGAGTTGCGCTTACAATCTTCATAAATAGATGAACTTCAAAGGTTTCAATTTGAAATTTTAGAAAATTTCAATAGAAATTTTAAGAACAACTGATTACAGAAATTCAATTATTTTCAAAAGTGATAAAATTCTTCGCATCAATTCAATTATGTTCAAAAATTTTTAAAAATTTTCGTCAAAATTTCAATTATCTTTATAAATAATAAAATTCTTCTCCGAAATTCAATTATTTTCAAAACATTTAATAAAATTCTTGGCAAAATTTCAATTACTTTCAAAAATTTTCCTCATTTCAATTATTGTTAATATCTACTATTTTAATAAAAATTTTCCAAAAGAATTCAATTATTCAAACAAAATTTTAATAAAAATTTCACAGGAATTCTCGAAAGAATTCAAATATATTCAAAGAATTGAATAAAATAGTTCTGAGACATTCAATTATTTCAAAAAATTTTAATAAAATTCTTTTATATTCGTAAAATATAACGCTCTTCCTAGGAATACAATTATACTCAAATTATAGTCAAAAATGTTTGTAAAAATATTCGAAACAATTATATTATTTTCATAAAAAATAAAATTCTTCGAAGCAATTCAATTATTAACAAAATTTTAATAAAATTCTTCCAAAGAATTCAATTCTTTTCAAAAATAAAATTATTCACAGGAATTCAATTATTAAAAAAAAACATTTAATACAATTTTTCGTCAGATTTCAATTATTTTCAATTTTTTAATGAAATTTCTCGATGGAATTTAATTATTTTCAAAAAGTTTTAAAAATTCTGAAAAATTCAATTATTTAATAACTTTGAATAAAATTCTTCACAAGAAATTAATTCTTTTCCTAAATAATAATACTTTTCTCCGGAATTCAACTATTTTTACAAATAAAATTCTTCAAAGTAATTCAATTCTTAAAAAAAATTTTTAATAAAATTCTACCCAAAAACATTTAATTATTTTCATAAAATTCTTTACAAATATCAAAATTCTTTTCAGTACTTCAATTATTTTCAGAAATTTTATTAAAATTCTTTGCAAAATTCAATTGCTTTCAATAATAATAAAATTCTTCTCAGAAATTCAATTATTTAAAAAAATTTTTATAAAATTCTTGGCAAAATTTCAATTATTTTCAAGAATTTTAATTAAATTCATTGCAAAATTCAATTACATTCAATAGTATTAAAATTCTTCTTAGAAATTCAATTATTTTTAAGAATTTTTAGAACATTCTTGTCAAAGTTTCAATTATTTTCAAAAGTGATAAAATTCTTCTCAGAAATTCATTTATTTTAAGAAATTTTATTGAAATTAATTGCAAAATTCAATTATTTATTTCAACAGTGATAAGATTCATTTGCAGAAATTCAATTTTTATCAAAAATTTAAATTGAATTACTTTCATGACCTAAATTATCTTTATAAATATCAAAATTCTTTTCAGTACTTTAATTATTTTTAGAAATTTGATTAAAATTCTTTGCAAAATTCAATTACTTTCAATAATAACAAAATTCTTCTCAGAAATTCAATTATTTTTAAAAATGCTTATAAAATTCTTGGAAAAATTTCAATTATTTACAGGAATTTTAATTAAATTCATTTCAAAATTCAATTACTTTCAATAATAATAAAATTCTTCTCAGAAATTCAATTATTTTAAAAAATTTTTATAAAATTCTTGACAAAATTTCAATTGTTTTCAAAACTGATAAAATTCTTTTCAGAAATTCAATTATTTTCAGAATTTCGATTAAAATTCTTTGCAAAATTCAATTTCTTTTAATAGTAATAGAATTCTTTTCAGAAATTGAATCATTTTAAAAAATTTTAATTAAATTCTTGGAAAAATTTTAATTGTTTTCAAAACTGATAAAACTCTTCTCAGAAATTCAAATATTTTTAAAAATGCTTATAAAATTCTTGGCAAAATTTCAAATATTTTTAAGAATTTTAATTAAATTCATTGCAAAATTTAATTACATTCAATAGTATTAAAATTCTCCATGGAAATTTAATTATTTCTAAGATTTTTTTATAAAATTCTTGTCAAAATTTCAATTATTTTCAAAAGTGATAAAATTCTTCTTAGAAATTCATTTATTTTAAGAAATTTTAATGAAATTAATTGCAAAATTGAATTATTTATTTCAACAGTGATAAGATTCATTTGCAGAAATTCAATTTTTATCAAAAATTTAAATTGAATTACTTTCATGACCTTAATTATCTTTATAAATATCAAAATTCTTTTCAGTACTTCAATTATTTTCAGAAATTTGATAAAAATTCTTTGTAGAATTCAATTACTTTCAATAATAATAAAATTCTTCTCAGAAATTCAATTATTTAAAAAATTTTTTATAAAATTCTTGACAAAATTTCAATTGTTTTCAAAACTGATAAAATTTTTTTTAGAAATTCAATTATTTTCAGAATTTCGATTAAAATTCTTTGCAAAATTCAATTTCTTTCAATAGTAATAGAATTCTTCTCCGAAATTCAATCATTTTAAAAAATTTTAATCAAATTCTTGGCAAAATTTTAATTGTTTTCAAAACTGATAAAATTCTTCTTCGAAATTCAATTATTTTCAGGAATTTTAATTTAATTATTTTCAAGATCTTAATTATCTCAATAAATATCAAAATTCTTTACAAGAATTCAATTATTTTCATAAATAACAAAACTTGTGGCCGAATTCAAATTATTTTTTATGCAATTTTAAATAAAATGATAAAAAATTGCATTTATTTTTAAAATTACTTTTTTAAATTCGTCGAAAGAATTCAATTATTTTCAAAAATTTTGATAAAATTCTTCATAAGAATTCAATTTCAAGAAATATTCAATTATTTAATAATTTATTTATTTTTATATTTAAATAATTGAATTCTCGTAGAATTTTCTAATAAAAATTGATTTAAAAATGAATGTCAGTTAAAGTTTCAGTCAGTAATTGAATATTAAAAGCATTATAACGTGAATTTCTAGAAATAATTGAATTTTAAAAAGTGTTCAAATTAAAATGTTTGAAAATTTGAATTTATAGTTACAACATTCTTATGATATAAAATAATGATTTTGTCACTCTGTCATCTTAAATTTATTATAAAACATGAAGAAATCGATCACTCCGTGTCAAAGACTCGGAGTTATCGATTTCTTTATGTTTCATAACAATATTCTTCTAAGTTATTAAATTTCAAAAGATTTGAATTTGAAAATCTTAATTCTTGTAGAAGAATAATAATCATTAAATATTTATTTAAAAAATAAGTTATTGATGTTTTCGAATAATTTTACTTTTAAAGAAATTTGTAAATGTAATAGAACATTTTTTTGGAATATCTAATAATTTTTGGAGTGAATCAAAATATTCTTTAGTTTCAGGGAAAAAGTGAAAATTTTGTTCTGAAAAGTAAGGGAAAACTAAAATAAAATTTTTTGTTGCAACCCTGCTTTTATTTATTTATTATTTAATTTTTATGTACAGAATGTCATTTTGATAAGAAATAAAGAGGGGAAAAGTTTGTTACAATGAAAAGCTACTTTATTATGTAAATCAAGTCAATAAAAAGCTTTTTACGTGACACTTAAATACTAACTTAGTGCATAAATTGTCGGAGCGTGATATTGGACCATATTTATTCATGCATTAACTTTCGTGTGTCTTTGTCTCGCTTTATTCATACTTACCAATCATGAATTCGCTCGAGAAATATCTTTTACTCTGACTTCTTTTTTCCTCAAATTTTTACGCTTCTTGGCACTTCATTTGAATTAAGATCCGGCTCAGTGTCAGCGATACGAACGTTCAAGTTTCTTTTCTCCCCCAGACTTCCGAGATCTTTATATATATATATACATACTTCCTTCTTATTATTATCATTCTTTATTTAAAGACCGACCAGTTGAATGAGAGAAACTTTCCAAATATATTTGATTTTGAATTTATTTTTTTTGATAATAATTGTAAATCTACAATAGATTGATAATTATGATATTATGATATTATTATGATATTACTGTGTATGAAATCGACCTATAGGGCAAACTTTTATTAAAGCTTGACAAAGCAACAGAGCACGCAAAGTCAACGTTGCCAAATGTTCATTATCAGAGTAATGAATGCTGTCAGAGTAATGTTCCCATTAGCAAAATTACTCAAACTCTCTATTCCTAGTCACATGGTTGGTGTAAATTGAAATTTCACTCGAACAAGTAACGTTGAATTATTTTCCCAAATTAAAAACTAATATGCCTTGAATTATTACAGAGATTGCAATAACACAATAGTAACAACACTATTTTAATAGTTAATAGTATAATTAGTAATAGTATAATTAAATAACCAAATATGTTTTAAAACTTTTTTTAGAGAATACATAGAAAAATATGAAACATTTTTCTTTGACTAAAAAAAAAACAAATACAGAAAGAGAAATCACTCGAGTTTATCAATAACGAATTGGATAATCCACGTTACGTTGATTGACGTTCTCGTTTCATTCGCCTCGAATCGTCCACTGAAAAATTCTATTGAAATATTTATCGAAAAATGTCAGTGAAAACGAGTTTTAAATATTTGGATACGTGACCTTAAGAGTGCGCGCAGGCTTTCAATTATTTTTCAATAAAAAAAAAAATTCTTTCAGCAATTAGTAAAAATTAGAAAATCAAAACTGTAGTTTTAAATAAAAAATTCTTTCGTGACCTGAAGGCAAGTATGAAGATTTTGTACATTACTGAGAAGAGGAATATCTCGTGGGATTTTCTCGTCGTATAATTCTATGCGTTGGATATTTAATGCTGGCAGATGACGTATTTACCAACTGCGATTACATTTACACACGAGTCATATTACATTTATATTGGTTGTTAATTCGACCATTTCTCGTGTCATACTCCTCGTGGGTTAGATTATATATACGCATATGTATTTTATATATTATATATATGATGCGATCATGAGCATTGTGCATGAGGAATGTGCTCTAACCTTTACTATGAAGTCGACTCCACTGGGAATAGTAAATACACATTAGGGTAGGTCGTATCGTGTTTATGCAGTTGCTAACTGCTGCAGTTATGTTTGAGTAGGATGATCATATCTTATCTTATACCTCGCAGTAAGATTCAACTCCAAAGTCTTGTAAATTTAGTCGAGAATATTTAATTTATCATCAAAGTTTGATCACTCTCTTCTTAGCGGGGAATTATATTTCGAAAATATTCAGTTTACATTATTTTCAAATTCCCTCTATTATCATTTTATAATTAATCAGGGGAACATAGTCAGGGTTGGATCACCTTTCGAACTTTGTTGTACTCACCTTCTAAAAATCTACTATTTACTATTTTTTTACGATTAGCTACAATTTGGATACTTTTTTTTATAGATTTCTAACAATGAATGCAACTTTTTTCTATGTTCGAGAATTTGTACTACTTTAAATTCACTAATGGAATAAAAAAAAAATCCAAACAAAATTACCATCCACAATTAAAAAAAAATTATTTACAAAAATTTTATCAAAATTCTTAAAAACAATTCGCGCGCGGCTAACTTCTTACTCAATTTTTTAAATATAATTAGCGATTTTAAAAATAATAGAATGTAAAAATTTCCAATTCAAATGTTTTTTCATAAACATAAAATATGAATTGAAATATAGTTTTTAAAATTATTATAACTATAAGAATCATATATTCTGAAACAGGGAATTCAGGGAAAAGTCAAGAATTTCTATAAAAAGTACTGAAAAAAATAAAATTTTTAGAATTCATAAAAAAAATTTAATAATATTTAAATTCTTGTAAAATAAGATAAATTTGTTAATCTACATATATTTTATTATTTATTAAAAACAATGGAATTATACTACAATTTTAGTTAAAAAAAATAAAGAAATAAAATTTTGGAGAAGTTAGAAATGATTGCAGAAATTTAACTTTTTCTAAAAGTAATAAAATTCTTCACAGAAATTAAATTATAATCAAATATTTTTTTAAATTCTTGTTCAAACTTCAATTATCTTTATAAATAATAAAATTCTTCTCCGAAATACAATTATAATTTTCAGAAATTTTAATAAAATTATTCTCGGAAATTAAATTACTTTAAGAAATTTTAATAAAATTCATTGCAAAATACAATTATTTATTTCAACAGTGATAAAATTCTTCACAGAAATTCAGTTCTTTTCAGGAATTTTAATTATTTGAAATTTTTTTTTTTATAAAATTCTTGTAAAAATTTTAATTGTTTTCAAAAGTAATAAAATTTTTCGCAAAAATTAAATTATTTTCAGAAATTTTAATAAAATTCTTTTGCAAATTTCAATTATTTTCAAAAGTAATAAAATTCTTCGCAGAAATTCAATTATAATCAAAAATTTTTTTAAATTCTTGTCAAATTTTAATTCCCTTTATAAATAATAAAATTCTTCTCCAAAATTCAGTTATTTTTAAAAATATAAATAAAATTCATTGGAAAATTTAATTATTTTCAACAATAATAAGATTCTTTGCAGAAATTTAATTATTTTCAAAAATTCTAATAAAATTCTTCAAAAGAATTCAATTATTTTCATAAATATCAAAATTTTTCCTACAAATTCAATTATTTTTATAAATTTTCATAAAATTCACTGCAAAATTCAATTACTTTCAACAGTAATAAAAATCATCGCAGAAATTTAATTATTTTAAAATTTTTTTATAAAATTCTTGTGAAAATTTTAATTGTTTTCAAAAATAATAAAATTCTTCGCAAAAATTCAATTATTTTCAGGAATTTTAATAAAATTTTTTGCAAATTTCAATTATTTTCAAAAGTAATACAATTCTTCCAAAAAATTCAATTATTTTCAGAAATTTTAATAAAATTCATTGCAATATTCAATTATTTTCAAAAGTAATAAAATTCTCGGCAAAAATTCAATTATAATCAAAAATTTTTTTCAATTCTGGTCAAATTTCAATTATCTTTAAAAATAATAAAATTCTTCTCCAAAATTCACTTATTTTTAAAAATATAAATAAAATTCTTTGAAAAATTGAATTATATTTAAAAGTAATAAAATTCTTTTCAATATTCAATTATTTTCAACTGTAATAAGATTTTTTGCAGAAATTTAATTATTTTAAGAAATTTTAATAAAATTCTTCAAAAGTATTCAATTATTTTAATAAATATCAAAATTCTTGCTACAAATTCAATTATTTTCATAAATTTTCACAAATTTCTCTTGCAGAATTCAATTACTTTCAAGAGTAATAAAATTCGTTGCAGAAATTTAATTATTATCAAAATACAATACAATTTTAATAAAATTACCCAAAGGATTCAATTATTTAAAAAAATTTTAATAAAATTGTATAAAAAACATTTAGTTATTTTTATAAATAGTAAAAGTTTCACAGGAAATCAGGAATTCAATTACATATTTACAAATTTTTTCTAAATTTCTTCTCAATAATTCAATTATTTTTATAAATAATAAAACTCATGGCACAATTTCAATTATTTTTAATACAATTTAAATATTTGATAAATTGAGCTGAAATTTTGTACGAAAGTCTAAAATACAATAAAGAAGGGCAGTGATGTGCAGAAGTTTTAATATTTTAAAAATTAATTATTATAAATTACTTATTAAAATTATCAGTTGTCACGGTCACTACTAATCAATTTCTCGTATTTACCGATTTCAAAGTGTTTTTATTATAACTTATTTTTGAAGTATTAAAATTTTTGCACGTCATTGCTCTTCTTTATTGCATTTTAGACTTTCTTAGAAAATTTTAGGTGAATTTATTAATTATTTGAAGAGAAAAGTGGTCGAAAAAATTACCATTGAATTTCTAACAGTCACATGCAGTTAAACTGCGGACAGAATGAATGAAAGAATACGAAGATTATTATAGTTAATAGTTAATTAATAATCAGACATATTTTCACCTGAAATGCAAAACTAATAATGAAAATTAAACATAGCAGATGTCACTCTCCTTTGTTAAATTTGCGATAAAACTGCTTTTTATAATTTTAACCAAAAAAAAAAATAAGAAAAAAAATTGAGATTATTAAACTACGGTTAGATGAAAATTGCTGAAATCAAATTTAATTCACAACATCTATATGTATATGTCTGGAAAGATAGTGGACGACATAATTTCATATTCACCAAGCAAATTTGCATCACACAATAATTTCATCTCTCACGCAAAAGATTACCGGAACAGAGACGTTAATGGCTCGTACGGCAAATCCAATTGTGTGCAAGCTTAATAATCGAGGACAAGTCCCATGCCAAAGGAATGTATAGGTGTATATATATATATATATATATATATATATATATATATATATATGCGAGTCGTGAGATTTTCAACCTTTGTATGCGAGGTACCACGAGGTGCGACGCGTTAAATAAAAGGTTTTAAAAGAAAAGTATGATGTTGTTGGAAGTTTAATTTCCACTGTACAAAGATAGATTAGGTTTGAAAAATTTTTAATTTTTCGTATATTTCGAAAAATTTCTCTCCACCTATTTTCAAATGTAAGTAACATTGTCTCATACCCCCGTAAAAAAAAGTCTGCCAAGTTAACCGCTACTTCACTTCGGATAATATTATTACTGCTCTTTTATTTTCGACGGATTAATTAACGTTGGAACACCGTCGCCGGCGTAATTTAATTCTCCATTTTAATTACACTGACGATTATGATGATGAGAGGGAGAAAATGCCAATTTTTTTTTCTTCTTTTTAATGAAAAAAAATTCAGAACTATTTAAAAAATTAAAATATTTTTAGTAAACAATGAATACCGGTGTTTTGTAGAAATGCAATTTAAAGAAAAGGATTAAAAATGAAAAATTACGGACCGATTATTGACAAAAATATAACCAGTCCAAGACAAATAAATACAATTTTGATTAGATTCTACTGCAATTCAATTAATTAAATACAAAAATAAATAATTTATTGAAAAATTGAATGTTTCTTAATATTCAATTCTCATAAAGAATTTTATCAACATACTATTAAATAATTAAATTCCAAAGAAGAATTTTGATATTTATAAGGTTAATTAAAATCTTGAAAATAATTTAATTAAAATTCCTTAAAATAATTGAATTTCTGCGAAGAATTTTATTACTTTTGAAAATAATTGAAATTTTGAGAAGAATTTTATTAAAATTTTTAAAAATAATTGAATTTTTGAGAAGAATTTTATTACTATTAAAAGCCATTAAATTTTGTAAAGAATTTTATGATAATAATTGAATTTGTAGAAAGAATTTGCTATTTATAAAGATAATTGAATTCTTTTTAAGAATATTATTAAAATTTCTAAAAATATTTGAATTTCTGCAAAGAATCTTACTAATGTTAAATATAATTTAATTTTCCAAAGAATTTTATTACTTTTGAAGCAAATTGAATTTCGCAAAGAATTCTATTAATATTTTTGAAAAAAATTAAATATCTGAAAAATTTTGATAATTATAAAGATAATTAAAATCTTAAAAATAATTTAATTAAAATTACTGAAAATAATTGAATTTCTGCAAAGAATTTTATTACTTTTGAAAACAATTGAAATATTGTCAAGAATTTTATAAAAATTCTTATAAAATCAATTGAATTTCTAAGAAAAATTTGATAACTATTGAAAGCCATTGAATTTTGTAAAGAATTTTATGATAATTAATTCATTTTGTAGAAAGAATTTGATATTTATCAAGATAATTGAATTCTTTTTAAGAATATTATTAAAATTTTTGAAAATAATTGAATTTCTGCAAATAATAATATTAATGTTAAAAATAATTTAATTTTGCAAAGAATTTTATATATATTTTTGAAAATAATTAAATTTTTAAAAAGAATTTTGATATTTATAAAGATAATTAAAATTTTAAATATACTTTTAATTAAAATTTTTCAAAAATTATTGAATTTCTGCAAAGAATTTATTTACTTTTGAAAACAATTGAAACTTTGCCAATAATTTTATAAAAATTCTAAAAAATAATTGAATTTCTGAGAAGAATTTTATTACTATTGACAGTAATTGAATTTTGCAAAGACTTTAATTAAAATTGCTGAAAATTATTAAAATTTTGCCAAGAATTTTGTGAAAATTTTTAAATTAATTGAATTTCTTGATAAATTTTATTACTTTTGAAAATAATTGAATTTTTGGTAAGAATTTTAATAATTTATAAAGATAATTGACATTCTAAATAGAATTTTATTATTATAGAAAATTTTTTTAAAATAATTGAATTTCTGCAACGAATTTTATTAGAAATTTTTTTAAAGAATTGAATTCCTTCGAAGAATTTTCTTTGTGAAAATAATTTAAATCCAGGAAAAAGTATTATTTTTTATGAAAATAATTTATTTCTTATGAAGAATTTTGATATTTATTAAGATAATTAAGATCTTGAAAATAATTTAATTAAAATTACTGAAAATAATTTAATTTATGCGAAAAATTTTATTACTTTTGAAAACAATTGAAATTTTGCCAATAATTTTATAAAAATTCTAAAAAATAATTGAATTTCTGAAAAGAATTTTATTACTATTGAAAGTAATTGAATTTTGCAAAGAATTTAATTAAAATTGCTGAAAATTTCTGAAATTTCTATAAAGATAATTAAGATCTTGAAAATAATTCATTTCAAATTTTTAATAATAATTGAATTTATACAAGGAATATTATCTCTATTGGAAAAAAATATTGAATTTATGCAAAGAATCTTATCATTGTTGAAAAAAATAATTGAATTTTGCAAAGAATTTTATTAATATTTCTAAAAATAATTGAATTTCTTAGAAAAATTTGGATATTCATAAAGATAATTAAAATCTTGAAAATAATTTAATTAAAATTCTTGAATATAATAGAATTTATGCGAAAAGAAAACTGATTTTTACGGATTTGAAACAAATTTACGGACCTTTACGGGATTTATGGACTTTGTTCGAGCCCTGAAGAAAGATGTTAATTTACCATCATTGTAAAACTAAGGTAGCTTCATAAGGGCCCCACATAGGGGCCGTTACATTACTCTCCCCACCTTCTCGCCCTGAAGTAACGTAACGGCCCCTTGGAAAGGGGACCTTAAAAAATCCTGACTTATTGCAATTTTTCAATGTCCGTATTCATCGTCAAGGAAATTTAATAGAGTGGAAAAGTATAGCAAGAAAGAAAGACAGAATAAAACTTACTGGATATGAAACTTATTTCCATTACTTGAAACTTATACTCATTAAATATGAATAATCAATAAATCATTGAACTGAACTTTTTTAAACTCAAAGTTAAAATTTCAGAGAAGTAATTATTTCCATAATTATTGAATTAAACTGTAGATATGAACTTTCGATCAAAAGAGAGAACATTGTTGACCTTTCGCAGAGTTTTCTTTACCAAAAATATTTGCCTGCGATCGAATATTCAAATATCGAATGATAAATGAAATTATTTCTTCCGTTTCGGTGAATTCCATCTGATATAATACAGTATATGGTGGAAATAAGTCATTAGGCAAGAATTTCTCCTGATTGAAATCGGATATTTGGGAAGATTTTCTCCGCAACGAACAAGCATGATATAGGGAAAGCTCGATAAATGAACGATAAAGTCATTGAGCTGTAAATCTTGCGGTTGGTCATTATCCTCGTTTAATGGAATAAATCAATTAGCAGATTCGACGATGATGATAATAATAACAAACGACTCAAGAATTGACCATTGAAGCTATTTCTCTGTCGGATACTAATGCCCAGCTGAAAAGTTCTATACAATTTCACTAGAATCATTCTATAGAATCATTCTATATGATATCTAGTAAATATTCTATAGAATTTCACTAGAACGATTCTATAGAATTTCTACATGAATTCTACTAAATTTTAGTGATTTTTAATTAGAAAGAATATAAATTTCGTGAAATAATTATTTTAACATTATATTATTCACAGTAAAAAGTAAATCTTAATTTAAGAGCTGCCTTAAATTCAACACTGTCTGCTATAATGTTAAAGGATACGAAAAACGTGCGTAAATTCAACATTGACTGTCTTAAAAATGTTGCATCTTAATTTAAGGCAGCTTTCGTGCCTTAAAATAAGATTTTCTTTTTTACTGCGTTGTATGATTACTACTGGGCTCGAACTAGGTCCGTTAATCCTGTAAAGGTCCGTAAATTTGTTTTATGTCAGTAAAGTCTGTAATTTGATTAAAAAAGGACAAAAATTTCGTAAATTCCAAATTACGATATAATTTGGAGAATTTTAGAGAAATTACAATTGATTGAAAAATTCAATTATTTTAAAAAGTAATAAAATTCTTCGCAAAAATTCAATTATTTTAAAAAGTAATAAAATTCTTCGCAGAAATTAAATTATTTTAAGGAATTTTAATTAAATTATTTTCAAGATTTTAATTATCTTTATGAATATCCAAATTCTTCTCAGAAATTCAATTATATTTAGAAATATTAATAAAATTCTTTGCAAAATTCAATTATTTTTTTCAACAATGATAAGATTCTTTGCATAAATTCAAAATTTTTTTCCAATAGAGATAATATTCCTTTTATAAATTCAATTATTATTAAAAATTTTAATTGAATTATTTTCAAGATATTAATTATCTTTAAAGAAATTTCAATTATTTTCAGAAATTTTAATTAAATTCTTTGCAAAATTCAATTACTTTCAATAGTAATAAAATTCTTTTCAGAAAGTCAATTATTTTTTAAAATTTTTATAAAATTATTGGCAAAATTTCAATTATTTTCAAAAGTAATAAAATTCTTCGCGGAAACTAAATTATTTTCAGGAATTTTAATTAAATTATTTTCAAGATTTTAATTATCTTAATAAATATCAAAATTCTTCATAATAAATAAATTATTTTCATAAATAATAATACTTTTCCCTGGATTTCAATTATTTTCCCAAATAAAATTCTTTGAAAAAATTCAATTCTTTAAAAAAAATTCTAATATAATTCGTTGCAGAAATTCAATTATTTTAAAAAATTTTTCTAAAATTCATCGTCAATATTCAATTATTTTCAGAAATTTTAATAAAATTCTTTGCATATTTCAATTATTTTCTAAAGTAATAAAATTCTTTCAAGAAATTCAATTATTTTCATGAATAATAATAAAATTCTATTTAGGATGTCAATTATCTTTATAAATTATTAAAATTCTTACCAAAAATTCAATTATTTTCAAAAGTAATAAAATTTATCGAGAAATTCGATTAATTAAAAAATTTTTTTTAAAATTCTTGGTAAAATTTCAATTACTTTCTGCAATTCTAATTAAATTCTTTGCAAAATTCAATTATTTTCAATAGTAATGAAATTCATCACAGAAATTTAATTATTTTCAGAAATTTTAATAAAATTCTTTAAAAGTAATTCAATTATTTTTTTTAACAGTGATAAGATTCTTTGCAGAAATTCGATTATTTCAGAAATTTTAATAAAATTCTTAAAAAAATTCAATTATCTGGATAAATATCAAAATTCTTTCTAAAAATTCAATTATTTCATATAATTCTTTGCAAAATTGAATTATTTTCAAAAGAAATAAAATTTTTCAAGAAATTCAATTAATTTAAAATTTTTTTATAAAATTCTTGGTAAAATTTCAATTATTTTCAGAAATTTTAATTAAATTCTTTGCAAAATTCAATTACTTTCAATAGTAATGAAATTCTTTTCAGAAATTCAATTATTTTTTAGAATCTTTCATAAAATTATTGGCAAAATTTCAATTGTTTTCAAAAGAAATAAAATTCTTCGCGGAAATTAAATTATTTTCAGGATTTTTAATTAAATTATTTTCAAGATCCTAATTATCTTAATAAATATCAAAATTCTTCATAAGAAATAAATTATTTTCATAAATAATAATACTTTTCCCTGGATTTTAATTATTCTCACAAATAAAATTCTTCGAAGGAATTCAATTCTTTCAAAAAATTTCTTATATAATTCGTTGCAGAAATTCAATTATTTTAAAAATTTTTCTAAAATTCTTCGTCAATATTCAATTATTTTCAGAAATTTTGATAAAATTCTTTGCATATTTCAATTATTTTCTAAATTAATAAAATTCTTCCAAAAAATTCAATTATTTTCATGAATAATATTAAAATTCTTTTTAGGATGTCAATTATCTTTATAAATTATTAAAATTCTTACAAAAAATTCAATTATTTTCAAAAGTAATAAAATTTATCAAGAAATTTAATTAATTTAAATTTTTTTTATAAAATTCTTGGTAAAATTTCAATTACTTTCAGGAATTTTAATTAAATTCTTTGCAAAATTCAATTCTTTTCAATAGTAATAAAATTCTCCTTAGAAATTCAATTATTTTCAGAAGTTTTATTAAAATTCTTTGCAGAAATTGAATTATTTTCAAATTTAATAAAATTCTTGACAAAATTTCTATTATTTTCAAAAATCTTTCTCAATTTAATGATTTTCATTATCAACTATTTTAAAAAAATTTCCCAAAAGAAAAACGTCTTTTTGCATAATCAAAATTTGAAGAATATTTTGTATCAAAATCTATTTTTTCCAAGTATAAAAGTGAGAGAAATACCCTGAAGAATCAAGAAATTTTGATTCTATGCTTTGATACTTTTTCTACTTAATAATACGTTCTTTTTTTATATGAAAAAATGTCATTTAGAATTTTAAGTAAAATATTCTCTTATTTGACTGGGACTGGATATATTTTTGTGAGTAATTGGTCCTTAATTTTTTTTTTTTTTCTTTTTTTTGTCGCTGATTCTGACAAATCAGCAGTGGCAAGAGAAAGAGGAGAAAATTATAAGGGGCGGTATTCCAAAAAGAACTGTTTGATTGTACATCGACGAGATAAGAAGATAGGTGGAGTAAACCTCGCGGCTCTTAATAAGCCTCCCTCTATTAATAGCGCAAAGTTCTTGTCGCACCCACTCACCTTTTGTAAGGCACTCCAACCCTCTTCTTTTTCCCACTTCATCAGAGCGGGTCGTTGAATTTTTTTCACTTTTTTCGCATTCATCTTATGGTTTATCTCTTCTATTCTACGTGTCTTCATTCTCTCCTCGAAGCAATAAAGAGGACTTTAACCGTAGCTTTTGAAATCATTGTCGTGATTCTTGAGTAATAATGTATATCCCTCTTCTCACTCTCCGCATCTCTCTCGTATGTTATTCTCCGCAATTGAATCTTAATGGCAATTGTGTCAAAGTTATTACTTGAAAAGTGAATTTCCCTAAGGTGAACTTTCTTTCTAGTGTAAGATCAGGTTCATTGAAAAGTTTTGAAATAATTTTCAAAGTAAACTAAAAAGCTTTTAGCTTTTTGCAATTTTTCGAGGATATTTTCCAGAGATTGCTTTATTATTTTTGTTAAAAAATTTAAATTAATTAGAAAGTTTATATTAGAAATTTTTTGAATTATTTTGAAGTTAGAATGATATATGAATAAAAGTGCAATTATTAAGGTTTTATTACGTTTATCTTTATGCATAGAGCGTTGCTTCTTTTGATGGAAAAATCAAGTCCTACAGTTGCTTTCAATGATGCAGATTCGAAATGAATCCTTTCATTTCTCGTATGAAACTCACAGCGAAATAATACGCTTTTGGAGCAATTATGGCTTCAGGCAGCTGCCTGACGATCGATTTTGGCAACGTTGGGGAGTTTCTCGAAAATTGCGCGATTTCTATTTCAAGATACTGCACGCATCGAAATTTTAAACTAGAAGAAAGTTTCATTAAAGCTCTATACACTTTAAAGAATTGAAATTACTATTGAAGTTTTTAATTTATTTTTAATTTAGTTTTACATAAATTAGAGCAATATTTAGTCGTGTTTTGTTTTTGAATAAATTAGACTTAAATACCCATCAGTTGAAAATATCGCACAGAATCTCTGAGTTGTGAATTATTCTCCTCGTGAAACAAATGATTACTATTAGAATGCGAGTAGCGAACAAAGTTTCTGCCATTAAATCAAACATTGCAAACAGAATAATTAATCCAATCGATGACTCGCAATACAAACGCCACTAATAACATGCGTGGGATATGACAAACGTTTAAAATCAAACGTGACATTCCAAACAGGAAAATTGAGAAATAAGAACCGATTTTAGTTCATCTGTGTTTGATAACGCTCATTTTTTATTGCATTAGAAAATTCATAGATTCATCAAAGGGTTACCACAAAAAATTTTATTTTCTTTTTCCCTGATTTCCAGACAAAATTTTGACTTTTTCCGTGACCATGAAGAATATTTTGATTCACTCAAAAAAATTATTAGATACTCAACAAAATGTTCTATTACATTTATTTACAAATTTATTTAAACGTAAAATTATTTCAAAACATCAATAACTTCTTTTTTAAATAAATATTTAATCATTATTATTTTTCTACTAGAATTCAGATTTTCAAATTCCAATCTTTTGAAAATTAATAACTTATAATAAATTTAAGATGACTGAGTGATAAAATCATTATTTTATATCATAAGAATATTGTAACTATGAATTCAAAATTTCAAAGATTTTAATTTAAACAAATTTCAAAATTCAATTATTTCTAAAAATTCACGCTATAATGCTTTTAATATTCAGTTATAATTTGAAATTTTAAGTGAAATTCATTTTTTAATTTTTAATCAATATATATATTAGAAAATTTTTCATGAATTCAATTATTTAAAAATAAAAACAAATAATTTATTAAATAATTAAATATTTCTAAAAATTAAATTTTTATGAAGAATTTTATCAAAATTTTTAAAAATAATTGAATTCTTTGGGCGAATTTAAAACATAATTTTAAGAAAAAACGCAATTTCCTACCATTTTATTTAAAATTTGAATAAAAATAATTGAAATTCTGCGATAAGTTTTGTTATTTATGTATGAAAAATAATTTAATTCAGCGCGCTGAAACTAGCAGTCGCAACCAGCAGCCTCCCATAGGCGTCCACCGCTCATATTTCAAGCATTTGCCCCTCCACTTAAAATAGCTAAAAAAGTACTATAAACATACGACAAACTTTTTGAAAATTACACAGGGCATATCCCTGAGTAAGAAACAAATTATAAACAATTATAAACAATCTCAATTGTTTATAATAATGTACAGCAGTTGAGATTTTTTTTCTGAAAATTCTAAGTTCACAAAAAAGTCTATTTTTCTGAAAAATTTAGGGGGGTAGAAAACGACGAGATAATTTTTTCCTTACTCTAGATATGTCTGTGAGTTATAAAAAAATATAAACAATCTTAATTGTATTATAATAATGTACAGCAGTTGAGATTTTTTTTCTGAAAAATTCTAAGTTCACAAAAAAGTCTATTTTCTGAAAAATTTAGGGGGGTAGAAAACGACGAAAGAATTTTCTTCTTACTCTAGATATGTCTGTGAGTTATAAAAAAAATATAAACAATCTTAATTGTTTCTAATAATGTACAGCAGTTGAGATTTTTTTTCTGAAAAATTCTAAGTTCACAAAAAAGTCTATTTTCTGAAAAATTTAGGGGGTAGAAAACGACGAGATAATTTTTTTTTCCTTACTCTAGAGATGTCTCTGAGTTATAAAAAAAAATATAAACAATCTTAATTGTTTATAATAATGTACAGCAGTTGAGATTTTTTTTCTGAAAAATTCTAAGTTTAGAGAAGAGTCTATTTTCTGAAAATTTAGGGGGGTAGAAAACGACGAGATAATTTTTTCCTTACTCTAGATATGTCTCTCAAGTTATAAAAAAAATATAAGCAATCTTAATTGTTTATAAAAATGTACAGCAGTTGAGATTTTTTTTTTCTGAAAAATTCTAAGTTCACAAAAAAGTCTATTTTTCTGAAAAATTTAGGGGGGTAGAAAAAGGACGAGATAATTTTTTCCTTACTCTAGATATGTCTCTGAGAGTTATAAAAAAAATATATACAATCTTCATTGTTTATAATAATGTACAGCAGTTAAGATTTTTTTTCTGAAAAATTCTAAGTTCACAAAAAAAGTCTATTTTCTGAAAAATTTAGGGGGGGTAGAAAACGAGGAAAGAATTTTCTTCTTACTCTAGATATGTCTCTCAGTATTAAAAAAATATAAACAATCTTAATTGGTTATAATAATGTACAGCAGTTGAGATTTTTTTTCTGAAAAATTCTAAGTTTACAAAAAAGTCTATTTTTCTGAAAAATTTAGGGGGTAGAAAACGACGAGATAATTTTTTCCTTACTCTAGATATGTCTCTGAGTTATAAAAAAAATATAAACAATCTTAATTGTTTATAATAATGTACAGCAGTTGAGATTTTTTTTTTCTGAAAAAATTCTAAGTTTACAAAAAAGTCTATTTTTTGAAAAATTTAGGGGGGTAAAAAAACGACAAAACAATTTTCTTCTTACTCTAGATATGTCTCTCAGTTATAAAAAAAATATAAGCAATCTTAATTGTTTATAATAATGTACAGCAGTTGAGATTTTTTTTCTGAAAAATTCTAAGTTCACAAAAAAGTCTATTTTCTGAAAAATTTAGGGGGGTAGAAAACGACGAAAGAATTTTCTTCTTACTCTAGATATGTCTCTCAGTATTAAAAAAAAAATATAAACAATCTTAATTGTTTATAATAATGTACAGCAGTTGAGATTTTTTTTCTGAAAAATTCTAAGTTTACAAAAAAGTCTATTTTCTGAAAAATTTAGGGGGGTAGAAAACGACGAGATAATTTTTTTCCCTTACTCTAGATATGTCTCTTGAGTTATAAAAAAAATATAAACAATCTTAATTGTTTATAATAATGTACAGCAGTTGAGATTTTTTTTTCTGAAAAATTCTAAGTTTACAAAAAAGTCTATTTTTTGAAAAATTTTAGGGGGGGTAAAAAACGACAAAACAATTTTCTTCTTACTCTAGATATGTCTCTCAGTTATAAAAAAAATATAAGCAATCTTAACTCACAGACATATCTAGAGTAAGGAAAAAATTATCTAGTCGTTTTCTACCCCCATAAATTTTTTCAGAAAATAGACTATTCTCTCTAAACTTAGAAATTTTTCAGAAAAAAAATCTCAACTGCTGTACATTATTATAAACAATTAAGATTGTTTATATTTTTTTTTATAACCCAGAGACATATCTAGAGTAAGGAAAAAATTATCACGTCGTTTTTCTACCCCCCTAAATTTTTCAGAAAATAGACTTTTTTTGTAAACTTAGAATTTTTTCAGAAAAAAAATCTCAACTGCTGTACATTATTATAAACAATTAATATTGTTTTTATTTTTTTTATAACTCACAGACATATCTAGAGTAAGGAAAAAAATTATCACGTCGTTTTCTACCCCCCTAAATTTTTCAGAAAATAGACTTTTTTGTGAACTTAGAATTTTTCAGAAAAAAAATCTCAACTGCTGTACATTATTATAAACAATTAAGATTGTTTATATTTTTTTATAACTCAGAGACATATCTAGAGTAATGAAAAAATTATCTCGTCGTTTTCTACCCCCCTAAATTTTTCAGAAAATAGACTTTTTTTGTGAACTTAGAATTTTCAGAAAAAAAATCTCAACTGCTGTTACATTATTATAAACAATTGAGATTGTTTATAATTGTTTATAATTTGTTTCTTACTCAGGGATATGCCCTGTGTAATTTTCAAAAAGTTTGTCGTATGTTTATAGTACTTTTTTAGCTATTTTAAGTGGAGGGGCAAATGTTTGAAATATGAGCGGTGGACGCCTATGGGAGGCTGCTGGTTGCGAACTGCTAGTTTCAGCGCGCTTAATTCTTGTACGAATTTCATTACAATTTTTTTTATAGAATTGAATTTCTTTAAAGAATTTTATTTGGCAAAATAATTGAACTTTTGCGAAAAAATTTTATTACTTTTGAAAACAATTAAAATTTTGCCAAGAAATTTATAAAATTTTTTAAAAATAATAGAATTTCTGAAAAGAATTTTGTTACTGTTAAAATTAATTGAATTATGTAAAGAATTTAATTAAAATTCCTGAAAATAATTGAAAATTTGCCAAGAATCTTATAAAAAAATATTAAAATAATTAATTTCTTGTGTAAGAATTTTATTCAAACTTTTTGAAATAATTGAATTTCTCAGAATTTTTAAATATTTTTTTTTAAATAATTAAATTCTATTGAAAAATTTCATTAAAAAATTGAAAATAATTGACATCTGACGAAGAATTTTATTAAATTTTTTTAAAATAATTGAATCCCTGTGAAAAATTTTATTTTTGAAAAGAATTGAATTCTTAAGATGAATTTTATTGAAATTTCTTAAATAATTGAACTGCTTCGAAGAATTTTATTTTTTACGGAAATAATTGAATTGGTGCGAAAAAATTTATAAAAATTTGGTAAGTAATTCAATTCCTGTGAAAATTTTTATTAAAATTTTGATTAAATAATTGAATTGTTTTGGAAAATTTTATTAAAATAGTAGATTTTAAAAATAATTAAAATGAAGAAAATTTTTTTAAACAATTGAAATTTTGACAAGAATTATATTAAATTTTTGAAGATAATTGAATTTCAGAGAAAAATTTTATTACTTTTGAAGATAATTGAAATTTTGAAAATAATTTAATTAAAATTCCTGAAAATAATTGAATTTCTGAGAAGAATTTTATTACTATTGAAAGTAATTGAATTTTGCAAAGAATTATATGAAAATAATTGAATTTGTAGAAAGAATTTTGATATTTATCGAGATAATTGAATTCTTTTTAAGAATTTTATTAAAATTTCTGAAATAATAGAATTTCTGCAAAGAATCTTATCACTGTTGAAAAAAGTAATTGAATTACTTTCAAAAAATTTTATTAAAATTTCTAAAAATAACTGAATTTCTGAGAAATCTGCAAAGAATTTTATTAAAATTTCTGAAAATAATTTGAATATCGACAAAGAATTTCATTACTTTTGAAAATAATTGAATTTTGCAAAGAATTTAATTAAAATTCCTGAAAATAATTGAAATTTTGACAATAATTTTTAAAAAATTTCTTAAACTAATTTAATTTCTTGATGAATATTATTACTTTTAAAAATAAATGAATTAATCAGAGAAATTTATAAAAATATTTTTAAATAATTGATTTTTTTTAATTTTATTAAATTTGTATTTCAAATAATTGAATTCCTATCAAAAATGTATTATTTTTGAAATTATTTGAATTTCTTCGAAAAATTTGAGTACTTTTGAAAATAATTGAATTTTACAAAGAATTTTATTATAATTTATAAAAATAATTTAATTTTTGGCAAGAATTTAAATAATTTATAAAGATAATTGAAATCCTGAATAGAATTTTATTATTAATCATAAAAATAGTTGAATTTCTTCTGGGAATTTTATGACTTTTGAAAACAATTGAAATTTAGCAAAGAATTTTATTAAAATTTCTGTAAATAATTGAATACCAACGACGAATTTCATTACTTTTGAAAATAATTGAATTTTGCAAAAAATTTTATTAAAATTTATGAAAATAATTGAATTTTTTTAGAAGAATTTTATTAGTTCCAAAAATAATTCAATTCTTTAGAAGAATTTTATTATTTCAAAAAATAACAGAATTCTTACAAAGAAGTTTATTAATTTTTTTTTTAAATAATTGAATTCTTGCGGAGAATTTTATAAAAATCTTTTTAAATAATTAATTTTTTTCGAAAAATCTTATAAAATGTTTTATTTTAAGTAAAATTGAATTTCTTGTAAAAAATGTATTATTCATGAAAATAATTGAAATTCCCAAAGAAGAATTTCATTACCTATTTCTAAAAATAATTTGAATTCCTGAGAAGAAATTTATTTTTTCAACAAATAATTGAATTCATGCAAAATAATTGAATCCTTTTAAAGGACTTTCGGATCTTCAAAGTTCATGAGATTTTTTTCTTTTCTGGGCATAATTTTTTTTACAAGCGACTAATATATTTAGTTAGGGTTGGTTTTTTGAAAATTTAATTTCGTTACTTAAGAGTCCTTCATCTATCAAATTTTAAATGTCTCTTTAATTTATTAGTGTTTTGAATTTTTTAAAATACAGGGGCGCTAAATTTTTTTTGGTAATTTGTGCGGTAATTAGTCCTATAATTGAGTCGTAAATTATGGCACAGTAAATATTTAAAAAAATATCAAAGTTGTCAAAAAGTCAGTGACAAATTGACAAATCAAATCATTGGTGATTGGTCAAAGTCAAATTACAAAATTGCACTTATTTTTAGAAAATAATTCACCTCTTTTCCCTATATTTGAGAGAAAAAAAGCTTCTGTGATTCTTGCTATGAATGAATTTTTAAATGATTGATAAATTTTTGAAAGTGTTAAACATTTAAAGTTCTAGATGCACTTTTGGATAGTGCAGTGATATTGAAGGCGAAAGAATGAATTATATAAAGTTTATATAATCTACGAAAGAACTACACTTAGCTATAGAAGAGGTTTAGCGATTAAATTCGTTTAGTTTAAGACTTTAAAAGTTGAATTTCACAAGATTATAATAATACAATAAATGTTGGATTATAATAAATAAAATGTTGACTTTGGCTCAAGGTGGAGTGAGACACGCGAGACTTGTGATTAAATTAGGCATCTTTATGCCTAATTTAATCATAAGTCTTGCGTGTTGTGTTTGAATACTTTTATTTGCCATTGTTTGCTGAAAAATACTTCCTCCTCAGTTAGAATTTATTTCACTTCACTGCGTGTATATAGTTTTATAATACCGCCAGTAATTTCCAGCGAGACTTCGAAATTTGAATTTTACATTTTGTAATCAGAAAAATAGAGTATGTGTAATCGTGCAGCCTGAATGTTGGAAGACAGGAATATTGCAGATCTGCTGCCTACGCCATACATAATTCACACGTAAACTAGAGTTTAATCCAGCTTTGGTAGTAGGAGGCACTGACCAGCTGAAGTTATGAGTCTCTGTTCGTTCGCGAAGTGCATTGTGGGTAACTTGCGAGTCGCAGATTAGTTACCTCTCTTTGAATAGAGATCCCTGTTAGTCTCTCTCTATCTCTCTCACTCTCTCTCTCTTTCTCTCTTTCTCTCTCTTTCTCTCTGAAAAGCGACTGTGTGCAAAAGGGGAAAAGGCGAAATTACACTCTCGTGAGATATAGAAAATAAAAGAGAAAAAAAGGAACCAGTTTTCCTTCATGTGTGGTGACCGAATTTTTATCTACAAACGGCTTCATTTCAAAACTTGACACTTGTTTGTTTCCTTTTCGGATTTTTATTTAAATCCAACTATTTCACAAATGAAGATGATTTTGATTTTTTTAGTTCAATTGGGACGAACAAATTAATTTTTAATTCGGTAATTCCCGAACGACATATGTAAATTTAAAAACCTGTTTTTATGGAATATTTAGGATCCAAAGAAGACTTCGAGGTGAAGAAAAGTCAGGGATTTTTATTAAAAGTACTGGAAAAAATTAAACTTTTAGAATTTATAAGAAAATTCAAAATTTCAAAATTAATTGAATTTCAAAAAAGTTACGTTTACAATCTTCATGAATAGATGAACTTTAAAAGGTTTCAATTTGAAATTTTAGAAAATATCAATTTTTAATGAATTTATATAGAAATTTTAAGAACAACTGAATACACTGATTACAGAAATTCAATTATTTTCAAAAGTGATAAACTATTCTTCGTATAAATTCAATTACTGTCAAAATTTTTTAGAAATTATCGTCAAAATTTCATTTATTTTTACAAATAATAAAATTCTTCTCCGAAATTCAATTATTTACAAAAAATTGAATAAAATACTTGGCAAAATTTCAATTATTTTCAAAAACTTTATACTCATTTCAATTATTTCTAATATCTACTAATAAAAATTTCACAGGAATTCAATTACTTAGCAATTTTTTAAAAATTTCTTCGCACCAATTCAATTATTTTTAATTTTTTAATGAAGTTTCTCGAAAGAATTCAAATATATTCAAAGAATTGAAAACAATAATTCTGAGAAATTCAATTATTTTGAAAAATTTAAATAAAATTCTTTTAAAAATTTTATTATTTAAAATTTTTTTTACAAAATTTCTTATAAGATTTAGTTAATAAAATTATTTGAAAAATTTTTGATAAAACTCATTATAAGAATTCAATTTTAAAAATCATTCAAGTATTCAATAAATTATTTATTTTTGTATTTAAACAATTGATTTCTCGTTGAACTTTGTAATAAGAATTGATTTTCTATCATTTTACTTAAAATTGTATAAAAAATAATTGAAATTCAGCGATAAGTTTTTTTATCTATGAAAATAATTGAATTCTTGCAACGAAATTTGAAAAAAAAAAATTTTTGAAGAATTGAATCCCTGTGAAGAATTTTATTTATGAAAATAATTGAATTCTTGCAACGAAATTTGAAAAAAAATTTTTTTGAAGAATTGAATTCCTGTGAAGAATTTTATTTCTGAAAATAATTGATATCTGTAGAAAAAATTTTATTTATAAAAATAATTAATTTCCTGTGAAGAATTTTATTCAAACTTTTTTAAATAATCGAATTTTTCAGAATTATTTAAAAAATTTTTGAAAATAATTAAATTCCGTCAAGAAATTTCACTAAAAAATTGAAAATAATTGAAATCTGAAAAAGAATTTTATTAATTTTTTTTCAAACAATTGAGTTACTGTGAAAAATTTTATTTTTAAAAAGAATTGCATTTTTGGGAAGAATTTTATGAAAATTTCACAAATAATTGAAATGCTTCTAAGAATTTTATTTTTTACGAAAATAAATGAATTGATTCGAAGGTTTTTACAAAAATATTTGACAATAATTGTATTCCTAGGAAGAGTGTTATATTTTACGAAAATAATTGTATTCTACGATCAATTTTATAATAATTTTTTCAAATTTACAAAGCATTTTATCAAAATTCTTTAAAATAATTGAATTCTCGAGAAAAATTTTATTATTTATGAAAGTAATTGATTTCTTGCGAAAAATATTATTTAGACTTTTTTAAATTATTGAATTCCCGTGAAAAATTTTCTTTTTTGAAAAAAATTAAATTGGTGGGGAGAATTTTATTAAAATTTCTAAAATAATTGAATTGCTTTGAAGAATTTTATTTTTTACGAAAATAATTGAATTGTTTCGAAGAGTTTTATAAACATTTTTTAAATAAATAAATAATTAAAATAAATAATTGAATTCTTTTGGAAAATTTTATTCAAATAGTAGATATTAAAGAGAATTAAAATGAGAAAAATTTTGTGAAAATAATTGAAACTTTGACAAGAATTTTATTAAATTTTTTGAAAATAATTGAATTTCGAAGGAGAAATTTATTATTTTTGAAGATAATTTAACTTTTGACAAGAATTCTTTAGAATTCTTTAAAATAATTGAATTTCTGGAAAGAATTTTGATATTCATAAAGAGAATTAAAATCCTGAATAGAATTTTATTAAAATTCTTGAAAATAATTGAATTACTTGGAAGAATTTTATTATTTTTGAAAAAAATTGAAATTTCCAAAGAATTTTATTAAAATTTCTAAAACTAATTGAATATCGACGAAGAATTTCATTACTTTTAAAAATGATTAAATTTTTACAAAGAATTTTATTATTTCGAAAAATATTTAAATAATTGAATCTTGCAATGTGGTTTATTAAATTTTTTTTAAATAATCGAATCTTTGCAGAGAATTTTATAAAAATATTTTTAATAATTGATTTTTCTTGAAAAATTTGATGAAATTTGAAAGTATTTCAAATAATTGAATTCGTGTGAAAAATGTATTTTTTTTTTAAATAATTCAATTTCTTTCAAGAATTTAAGTAGATACTTTTTGAAAATAGTTGAATTTTTCAAAGAATTTTATTAAATTTTCTTAAAATAATTGAATTTCTGGGAAGAATTTTATTACTTTTGATAATAATTGAAATTTGTAAAGAATTTTATTGAAATCTCTAAAATAATTGAATTGCTTTGAAGAATTTTTATTTTTTGCGAAAATAATTGAATTTGAATTTGAATTGAATTTTGAAAATAATTGAATTTCTGTAATCAATTGTTCTTAAAATTTTTATTTAAATTCATTAAAAATTGAAATTTTCTTAATTTTCAAATTGAATCCTTTGAAGTTCATCTATTTATGATGATTGTAATCGCAACTTTTTTAAAATCTAATTTATTCTTGACTAAACACTCTTAATAGAGATGTGTATAATTTTAATAGTTTACAATGTTCGACAAATTATATTTATTTTTCTTTATGTTGTTTTTAAATATTGACAAATTATTTATGTAATAGTTTTTTGTGGACCTGATGAGGGTGGCAAAATGTCGTCTTCTTAAAAAAGATAATTATTTTCCTTCTTTAATTTTTTCCATCATCTTCCAAAAATGGAAAAAAATTTCTTAAAAATATTATATTGGAAGGAAATACTATTTTAGATAATAAATTTAATAAAAGATGTTAAAAAAAATAAAAATGGAGTATAAGAAATACAAAGAATCTGCATAACCATCGCAACTTTTTTCGAGATAATAGAAAGCACAAATTACAAACAACTCTCTGAACTTGAATTAGTAAAAATGTTTACTAATTTTAATTAGTAAATTTTACTAATAAATAGTACTTTCTACTAATTTTTTAGTAAAATCTAATTCAAAAGCAAAAATTCAGTCACTAATTCGAATTATTAAACATTTTTACTAATTCGAATTAGTAAACATTTTTACTAATTCAAATTTCGAGAGAATATTCTTTTTTTTTAACTCTTTTCCTTTTTTCTTTTCAAAATTGATAAATTGTTAAAAAACCCATTTTCCTATTGCCGTGATAAATGCCCATCTCTCTGGGGGAATTTATATTACTACGATGGTAAAACGTTAAATCGCACCCCAAACAGCATTGATTATCGCCGATGAATCGGAGAATTTTCGATCCAGTTGCATATTCTGAGTTGTAGAGGCGGTTTTATCCAGTTTACAGCGCCCTACGGAAACAATGTAAGCTCCGTAGAGGATACATTACTGCAGCAGCCATCCTGTAAGCCGCAACGGCTCGGTTATGACTCTACTCCGAACGATTACTATAATTTTGCGGCGACGCGGTGGCTATTAATGGCAGGGCTATCTCATTGCAGCATCTAATTGCGCGCATCGTTGCCTGCTTCGGGCACTTTTTCGAGGTTCATTCCCCACCAGTGTTGAGAACAGTTGAGAACAGTTGAGAAGGTGGATAAGATGCAATGTTCTTCTTTTTGACGGTCCGATCAACTCTATTTATTTTACTTGCTCATTCAGTATGCATTTTTATCCCAAAAAAAGAGAAGGGAGAAATTTATTTTTATTCATCTAGAGAGTCTGCATAATTATTCCTTCTACTGTATTTAGCCTTATCTTTACTGCCATCACTTCAGTAGATAATTTAATATTTCTCCGTCTTAATGAAATTACAATTTTTCATTTTCCAAATTGATTTATTCATTTTTTTTTTGCAGAATAGAATTAATTTCTTAGAATTTATTTCTTTTTGTATTATTTATTTTCTTTATAATAAATTGTTATTTACTTTTCTAATATGGTAAATTGTTATTTACTTTTCTAATATGCTAAATTGTTATTTACTTTTCTAATATGCTAAATTGTTATTTATTTTTCTAATTTTTCTAATAATAAATTATTATCTATAGAGAGAGAATACTGAATTAATTCTTCCATGAGTTGGAAAAGAAAGAAAGATGAAATTGACTAAAAATTTGTTAAATGAAGGTGTGCCAATATTCTCATGGCTTTTTTCATTTTTATAATATGCTATAGTATGAAAAAGGTATGAGAGAAAACTTGGTATTCAATTATTCGATAAGAAGTATTCATCACGGTGATTGCAGGTGAAGATAATTCAGGCGTGAAACAAGAATCGGTTCTAATAGCCAGTTTGGCGTTTTCAGAATCTTTTTCCTACCTTTTCTCTATTCACTATTATTTGTTGGTCGTTGAAAAAGAATGCTCAACACTGCATTTTGGGAGGAATTTTAGTCTTTTGGAAATTTAACTATTTTTGAAAAATAACTTCCATCTTGGTTTTCATACCCTTTTGAAAAATTACGAGAATAACTTTTTTGATTTTTCTTCCCTGCTATATTCAGAATATTCCCCTTCTTCCTCTCTCTCAGAATGCTCTTTTGAAGTTCTCGGCATTGAATTATTCCTATTTTCTCGTGTATATAATAATTATCCCCGGATTATGTAAGTATACCAAAATTACAGTTAATTTATCCATTCTCTTTGTCTCCCTTGCTACTTGAGCAATATTCTGATTATCTCCGGCTCTTTACCAAAGTCTCATAAACTGTCGCAGGTAGTTATGGACCAGGAAACACTATGTATACATTTCATGTATTCTATATGAACATGAAATCCAACTTACCATTTGTTGCACATATCCTCCGGCCAAGGGGGGTTTTACTACTGTTTGTTGTTTCTCCTAACGACTAAAATCTAATAACTGTAAGAAAATTAAGATAAAAGACAATTTACCTCATCAAGAAACAAGCACGAGGAAAAGCATACACCAATAACTAATATATTTAACGTCGCAACTTTTCTCATTAATATGAACGAAAGGTAATGTAAAAAAAAAACAAAATTCTTACAATATAGATATAGTTGTAGAATTTTTGAAAAAAAAGATGAGAGGTGGGGGAAACTTCCCTATTACGGATTTCAATCCCAATTTGCAGACATGCATCAGGCTGGAGGCGATTGGATCTTTTTCTTTCAACATTTTAGTTTACGAGCGAAACATGCAGAGATTAAATATTGAAGTTCATATCAAGCGTAGTATATCAGAAAAAAGGAAAGCTTATCTCTCTCTCGTCTCGTTGGAGGCACACACACACACACACGAGATGATGCGTTGTGTGTTGTATTAGGGTCCTGAGAACTTTTCGTTGTGCTTTATCGCTATGGGCATTCTATTTCGCAAAATCAGCAGAAGCACGCGTAAATTCTGTCTATGTGGAAAATACCTCTATCGTGTACAATTACATGTTTGCTTATATTGATTAAATATATAATTAACTACCGTTGAGAGAAAGAGAGAGATATTAATTTAAGATAAGATAATTTACTTCTAAATAAACTCACTTATTCTATGTTCTATCCCGTCATCGCAACGTATTTACATCTTACATATTTATAAAATTATATTTGCAACAAGTCCTGCATAAAGGAATATTTACTCAAAATTTAAAGAATATAATTCACAATTAATAAAAAATAAAAAGCAGCGACAGCCGATAGTCATTACGAGATAAAAAATTATTTTTTCCGCGAATTTTATACTCTGTTTACAAACAATTGTTATTGGAAATTATTTTAACTGGTCGCAAACAATTACTACACAATTTCAATAATTATCTGAGTCATCAAAATTAATTTAATTCAAAATTCAATTCAATCTTTTTGAAATTCAACAATTTATGAAAATATTATTATAAAACATGAAGAAAGTGATCACTCCGAGTCTTCGACTCGGAGTAATCACTTTCTTCATGTAAAAATATTTTTACTGTAACTTCTTCAAAACTATTTTCATCATTTCAAATGAATTATTATTTTCTTGAATTTTCAACTAAAATTTTTCTTTAAACAAATTATTTACAATAATTTTTAAAAAAATTCTGAGAATTCTCTGAGTTTACAATTCAATTTTACGAATTTTCATCGATTATTCGGAATTTCTTCAAGTAAATATATATTTTAAAAATAAAAACTTGGAATAATTTCAATTAAACTTTTCGAAAAAAAAATAATTCTACAGAATTGTTAGTTAAAAATATGAAAAATTCAGATTATCAAAGATTTCAATTTGAAACTTTTTCTCAAAATTCAATTATTTCTAAAAATTCATGCTATAATGCTTTAATATTTAATTATTGTGTAAAATTTTAACTGAAATTCACTTTGAATCAATTTCTATTAGAAAATTCTACGAGAATTCAATATTATTTAAATCAAAAAAATTAATAATTTATATTGAATTATTGAATGTTTCTTAATATTGAATTCTCATGAAGAATTTTATCAACAAACTTTTAAAGAATTAAATTTTTTCAACGAATTTCAATAAAAGTTTTTCAAATAATTATATTTTTCGAGGTATTTGAATAAAATTGTGCTAAAAATAATTGACATTCTGCCATGAGTTTGATTATTTATGAAAATAATTGAATTATTGCGAAGAAATTTATAAAAAATTTGTAATTAATAGAATTCTTGTGAAATTATTTTATTATTTATATGAAAATAATTCAACGTTTGCGTAGAATTTTAATAAAATTTTTTTTAAGTAATTGGATTCTTTTGGAAATTTTTATTAAAAAATATATTGATTATCATTGAATTTAGAAAAATTTTTGCAAATAATTAAAATTTTGCTGAGAATTTTATTAAAATTTTTGAAAATAATTGAATTTTGAAGAGGAATTTAATTATTTATAAAAAGAATTGAAATTTTAACAAGATTTTTTTAAAAAAATTTTTAATATAATTGAATTTCTGGGAAAAAGTTTATTATTTTTAAAAATAATTGAATTTCGAAGAAGAATTTTATTATTTATAAAAAGAATTGAAATTTTGATGAAAATTTAAAATAAAATTTTTTAATATAATTGAATTCCTGGGAAAAATTTTATTATTTTTGAAAATAATTGAAATGTTGTCGAGAATTTTATTAAAATGTTTAAAAATAATTGAATTTCGAAGAAGAATTTTATTATTTATAAAGAGAATTGAAATTTTGACGAAAATTTTTTAAGAAATTTTTTAATATAATTGAATTTCTGGGAAGAATTTTATTTATTTATTTATTTATTTATATGTGTTTACGGGCACAAAGCCCTTTTGTACAAAGTACTTAACAATATATTAAAACTAATTAACAAGAAGTTAGCGTAGAGAAAGTTCAAACATTATTATTTTCGAAGATTGCTAACTTTAAATTCCTGACAAATTTGCTCATTGGTGTTGTAAAAAAATCTAAATTATTATTAGCAAGTAAGTTTGCTGCTTTACAAATTCTATGAATAGTTGAATTCTCACATAATTTTATTATTTTTGAAAATAATTAAAATTTTGTCGAGAATTTTATTAAAATGTTTGAAAATAATTGAATTTTGAAGAAGAATTTTATTATTTATAAAGAGAATTGAAATCTTGACAAGAATTTGTCAAGATTTATAGGATTTATTTCAATAAATAAATAAATAAATAATTGAATTTCTGGGAAGAATTTTATTATTTTTGAAAATAATTGAAATTTTGCCGAGATTTTTATTAAAATGTTTGAAAATAATTGAATTTCGAAGAAGAATTTTATTATTTATAAAGAGAATTGAAATTTTGACAAGAATTTTTTTGAAATTTTTTAATATAATTGAATTTCTGGGAAGAATTTTATTATTTTTGAAAATAATAGAATTTTTGCAATTATTTGAAATTTTTACAAAATTCAAATTTTTTTAAATGTTTTTAACTAAAATTCTTTATATTTGATAATTAATTAAATACATATATTAAAAATTTAACTAATTTCAGAACTATTTAGATTTTGACAATTTTTACAAAAATTTAAATTATTTAGAATTTTTAATGAAATTCATTGAAAATTGAAATTTTACAAAGTTTAAAATTAAAATCTTTTCAAGTTCATCTATTTATGGAAATTGTAAACAAAACTATTTTAAAATTCAATTAATTTTGAAGTTTATAAATAAAATTATGTATTAAATAATTTCTAAGTTATAATTTTATGATAGTTCTTCAAGAATTAATTTATTTAAAAGGAAATTATTGTCAGAAATGGAAAAAAATGAAGGTATTGATTAGAATTTTTTGTTTTTTTTTAGAAAAAACTATTAATAATAATATTTTAATTATTTGTATGTTAATTAATTATTATTCTAGAGGTCTGCATTCTGTTTGAATGAACCATGTTATAATTTATAAAATTCTTTACAATATCTATATTACTTAAATCATTAACATAAAAAAACATATTTATATTATGTTGTGGTGTTAATAATCTAAATGAGATATAAAACGCACTGAATTCTATAACATTGAGTTTATATTTTATATTTATATATTTAATAATTATAATAATTATAATTATATTTAATAATTAATAATTATATTTATTATTTATTTTATGATACACTTTGAAAAAGGGGACAAATCAGGGAAAAAAGGAGAAAAAGGTGAAGAAGGGGATGAAATTGAAATAAGGGGATAAAAGGGGAAAGGGGATGCAACAAAAATGAGTCCGATTTTTTTCTGTGTAATTTTATAATTGCACCTCGTTTTTTTTTATCAAAACATTTTTTTACATTCAATTCTTAGAACTATCGATTCTCTTTAGAAGAACGTAGAATTCAGCGAGAGATAAATTTGGAGACATGTGTGTTATTTGAAGATCGTTTTAAAGAATGATTGTGAGTTGGCGATACTCGCCCTGAAGCTCATTGATAGTCTAGGGGCTACAATACAAGAAGGTGGAACACGAGGAGTCGAGTTGCGCTACGTGCCGCCGGTAAGTTCGACAACGACGACCAAAGACCCGCTTATCGTATAAATGCGAACACCATTGGACTTTGCACCCGTCGAGGATAGTTCAGTGGCACGCGCATCTATTTTACTCCCATTTGAGGTCGACTTGGTTAAAATCTGATTATCAGTCATCAAGATAGCGACCAAACGAAACTCGTGCTCGCTCGTTCGGTCCAATGCCCTTGAATAATCAAAAATAATGGACGGCTTCAATCTGCATTCAACGTGACTTTGCATTGCAGAATAAGATTATTTCCACGAGATAAACAAATGGAATTTATTATTTTTATCGTTTCAACAATATGTTATCACAGTCAAATAGTCTTTTTGCTGCATTTATTACGGGTTCTTTTTTTCTCTTTAATCTAGAGCATTTGAAAATAGTTTCTGGACTTTATTTTTACATTTACAATATAAAACTGTACTTTTCTGTTCTGTTCAAAAGTTTAATAAAAATTCTCCTCAACATTTTAATTGTCTTTATAAATGATAAAATTCTTCTCCGATATTCAATTATTTTCAAAAATTTTCATTAAATTCTTTGCAAAATTCAATTATTTTTAAGAAATTTTAATAAAATTCTTTACAAAATTTAATTATTTAAAGAAATTGAGGGGCTGAATGCTATAATGCGTTACGCGACATGTTAAGTGAATGGCGCGTAACACATTGTAGCATCCAGCGCCTAAATTTTAATAAAGTTCTTTTCAAGATTTCAACTATCTTTATAAATATCAAAATTCTTCACCAGATATAATCAATTATTTTCAAAAATTCAATTATTTTCAAAAGTAATAATAAAGTCCTTCGCAGAAATTCAATTATTTTTAAAAATACTAAAATTCTTTTTTAAATTCAATTATCCTTATAAATAACAAAATTCTTAGCCGAAATTCAATTATTTTCAGGAATTTTTAATAAAATTCTTTACAATATTTCAATTATTTTACAAATAGCAAAACTCTTGGCCGAAATTCAATTATTTTCGGAAATTTTAATAAAATTCTTTTTAAGAATTCAATTATTATCAAAAGTAATGAAATTCTTTCCAGGAATTCAATTATTTTCAAAAATATGAATAAAATTCTTTGTTAAATTCAGTTATTTTCAAAAATAGTACTATTCTTTGTTAAATTCAACTATTTTCCAAAGCAGTAAAATTCTTCGCAGAAATTGAATTATATTCTGCAATTTTAAAAAAATTATTCTTTACAAAAAATTTATTTTTTTTTTAAAATTATAAAATATTTGCAAAATTCAATTATTTTAAAATGTTATAAAATTCTTCGAAGAAATTCAATAATTTTCAGAAATTTTAATAAAATTCTTTGCAAAAATTTAATTATTTACAAAAGTAATGAAATTCTTTCCAGAAATTCAATTATGTTCAAAAAATTTTTTAAATTCTTGTAAAAATTTTAATTATCTTTATAAACAATAAAATACTTCTCCGAAATTCAATTATTTTTTAAAAATTGTAATAAAATTCTTTGCAAAATTCAATTATTTTAAAATGTCGTAAAATTCTTTTTAAGAGTTTAATTATCTTTATAAATAGCAAAATTCTTCACCAGATACTCAATTATTTACAAAAATTTTAATAAAAATCTATGTAAAAATTCAATTATTTTTAAAAGTAATGAAATTCTTCGTAGAATTTCAATTATTTTCAAAAGTGATAAACTTCTTTTCTTAAATTCAATTATGTTCAAAAATAAAAAAAAAAATAATTAATTTATTAAATAATTGAATATTTCTTTAAAATTGAATTTTTATGAAGAATTTTTATCAAAATTTTTAAAAATAATTTAATTCTTTTGTCGAATTTTTAAAGAAATTTTAAGAATAAATGCAATTTTCTATCATTTTATTGAAAATTGCATAAAAAATAAATGAAATTCTGCCACAAGTTTTGTTATTTCTGCAAATAATTGAATTCTTGCAACGAATTTTATTAAATTTTTAAAGAATTGAATTCGATTGAAGACTTTTATTTGTGAAAATAATTGAATTCCGGAGAGTGTTATATTTTACCGAAACAATTGTATTCTCTGATTAATTTTATTATAATTTTTCAAATTTATAAAGCATTTTATCAAATTTTTTTTTAAATAATTGAATTCTCGAGAAAAATTTTTATTATTTATGAAAATAATTGATTTCTTGCGAAGAATTTTATTCAAAATTTGTTTAAATAATTCAATTTCCGTAGAAAATTGTATTATTTGTGAAAATAATTGAATTCATAAGAAGAATTGTATTCAAAATAATTGAATTGTATAGGAAAATTTTATTTAAATTCCAATTTTATTAAGTAAATCTTGTAAAAAATTTTGTCAAAATTTTTTTAAATAATAGAAATTTTATAAGAATTTTATTTAAATTTCTCGAAATAATTGAATTTTTCAGAACTATTTTTTTCAATTCTCCGAATATATTTGAATTCTTTCGAGAAACTTTATTAAAAAATTAAAAATAATTGAATTGGTGCAAAGAAATTTATATAAAACTGGTAAATAATTGAATTCCTGTGAAATTTTTATTAAAATTTTGTTTAAATAACTGAATTCTTTTGGAAAATTTTATTAAAATAGTAGATATTAAAAATAATTGAAATGAGGAAAATGCATTTTATTTTTGAAAATAATTGAAATTTTGCCAAGAATTTTATTAAATTTTTTGAAAATAATTTTATAAGAATTTTATTATATTTATGCAGACAATTGATATTTTGACGAGAATTTAAAAATATATTTGAATATCATTGAATTTAACAAAGAAAATTTTACTATTTTTGAAAATAATTGAATTTAACAAAGAATTTTACTATTTTTGAAAATAATTGAATTTAACAAAGAATTTTACTATTTTTGAAAATAATTGAATTTAAGAAAGAATTTTATTAAAATTTCTGAAAATAATTGAATTTTTGCAAAGAATTTTATTTAATTTAAAAAAGAATTGAATAAAACATGAAAAAGCAGTTGATATTTTGAGAATCTTTATTTGCGGTCTACCGCTAATTTTAATTTTGAAAATCCCGCAGTAAGAAGAATTTATAAGCGACATTTAAATTAAGCGGAGAATTAGCTTAATATTCGAGTGATGACAAATGGGTATGGAGAGAAGAGAAATTTGAAGATCAATTTACTCTTTCCTCTCTTGCGCTCTAGAGTCATTGATTCGATCATCGTTATCACGAAAAGGGAATTTCCCCGACTGCTTTTTGTCTTTGGCGCGTTCTAAATTCCGGGATGAAAATAGAGATTGGGATATAGGAAAAGGGAAGGGAGGGGAAGGGAACTTTGAAGGGGTTAAAATGGAGAGAGAGGGAGAGGGAGAGAGTGAAGGAATTCTCCTTGTCTGATGGGTGGATGAGGATGCGCTGGGGGATGAGATGACGTCGGATACTTACGCTCCGGGAACGGGAAATTACCGTGGCGTGCTTCTAGTTGAATATCAATGCCCCCGGAAGTGTAGGAGAGTAGTTCGCTCGCAATAGTAGTAATCCCTTGAGGTAATCGGCCTTCCAATTGCGCCAAGATACCTGTTGGGACTACCTCGCAAACAACCCCGTCAGACAGTCTCAAAATCCTCACTAACTCATCGCCTTATCCCAGTCTCGTGGTTATGGAAAATCTCCGCTAAAACTTCACCCATTAACAGCCCTCGAACCAGTGAAAGTATTTAAAAATATATCGACTTTACGAACCAAAAGTTAAAAATTAAGGACCTATTCTTTATAGTTCCGTGAAGAAACTATAAAATTTCAATTTTTTCAATTTATTTAATAAATTATTTATTTTTTTTATTTTATTTTTGAACATAATTGAATTTAGGGGAATAAGTTTATTACTTTTGAAAATAATTCAAATTCTGCAAAGAATTTCATTACTTTCGAAAATAATTGAATTTTTACGTAGATTTTTATTAAAATTTTTGTAAATAATTCAATTTTTTCGAAGAATTTTATGACTTTTCAAAATAATTGACTTTTGCAAAGACTTTTTTTAAATTCCTCGAAAGAATTTCATTACTTTTGATAATAATTGAATTGAACAAAGAATTGTACTATTTATGAAAATTATTTAATTTCTGGGAAAATTTTTAATAATTTTGAAAATAATTTAATTTTTGCAAAGAATTTTCTTAAAATTAATGAAAATAATTGAATTTCTACAAAGAATTTCTTTACTTTTGAAAATAACTGAATTTTTACAAAAAAATTTATTAAAATTTCTGAAAATCATTGAATTTCTTTAAAAGAATTTTATGACCTTTTCAAATAATTAAATTATGCAAAGAATTTTATTAAAATTTCTGAAAAAAATTTTATTGCTTTTGAAAATAATTCAAATTCTGCAAAGAATTTTATTACTTTCGAAAATAATTGAATTTTTACATAGATTTTTATTAAAATTTTTGTAAATAATTGAATTTTTTCTAAGAATTTTATGACTTTTCAAAATAATTGACTTTTTCAAAGACTTTTTTTAAATTCCTCGAAAGAATTTCATTACTTTTGATAATAATTGAATTGAACAAAGAATTGTACTATTTATGAAAATTATTTAATTTCTGGGAAAATTTTTAATAATTTTGAAAATAATTGAATTTTTGCAAAGAATTTTCTTAAAATTAATGAAAATAATTGAATTTCTACAAAGAATTTCTTTACTTTTGAAAATAACTGAATTTTTACAAAAAAATTTATTAAAATTTCTGAAAATTATTGAATTTCTTTAAAAGAATTTTATGACATTTTCAAATAATTAAATTATATGCAAAGAATTTTATAAAAATTTCTGAAAAAAATTTTATTACTTTTGAAAATAATCCAAATTCTGCAAAGAATTTTATTACTTTCGAAAATAATTGAATTTTCACATAGATTTTTATTAAAATTTTTGTAAATAATTGAATTTTTTCTAAGAATTTTATGACTTTTCAAAATAATTGACTTTTTCAAAGACTTTTTTTAAATTCCTCAAAAGAATTTCATTACTTTTGATAATAATTGAATTGAACAAAGAATTGTACTATTTTTGAAAATAATTTAATTTCTGGGAAAATTTTTAATAATTTTGAAAATAATTGAATTTTTGCAAAGAATTTTTTTAAAATTAATGAAAATAATTGAATTTCTACAAAGAATTTCTTTACTTTTGAAAATAACTGAAATTTTGCAAAAAAATTTATTAAAATTTCTGAAAATCATTGAATTTCTTTAAAAGAATTTTATGACCTTTTCAAATAATTAAATTATGCAAAGAATTTTATTAAAATTTCTGAAAAAAATTGTATTACTTTTGAAAATAATTCAAATTCTGCAAAGAATTTCATTACTTTCGAAAATAATTGAATTTTTACGTAGATTTTTATTAAAATTTTTGTAAATAATTCAATTTTTTCGAAGAATTTTATGACTTTTCAAATTTCTGCAAAAAATTTTATTACTTTTAAAAACAATTAAATTTTTGTAAAGAATTTGATCAAAATTTCAAAATAAAATTTAATTTCTGCAAAGAATTTTACTACTTTTAAAAATAATCGAAATTTTAGTAAAAATTTTTATTATAATTTCTGAAAATAATTAAATTTAACAAAGAATTTTGCTATTCTGAAAATAATTGAATTCCTGCAAAGAATTTCATAACTTTTGATAATAATTGAATTTTTGCAAGGACTTTTATTAAAATTTCTGAAAATAATTGAACTTCTGAGAAGAAATTTATTACTTTTGAAAATAATTGAGTTTTTGCTAAGAATTTTCTTAAAATTTCTAAAAATAATTAAATTTTTGCGAAGAATTTTCTAATAAATTCTGAAAATAATTGAATTTCTGCAAAGAATTTAATTAATTTAAAAAGTAATTGAATTATTTAAATGAATTTTTTTAAAATTTCTGGAAATAATTGAATTTCTGAGAAGAAATTTATTACTTTTGAAAATAATTGAATTTTTCTAAAGGATTTTCTAAAAATTTCTAAAAATAATTGAATTTTTGCGAAGAATTTTATTAAAATTTCTGGAAATAATTACGAAGAATTGTATTTAAATGTTTGTAAATAATTGAATTTGTGGGAAGAATTTTTACATTTATCGAGATAATTGAATTCTTAAAAAAAAATTTATTAAAATTTCTGAAAATAATTGAATTTTTGCAAAGAATTTTATTAAAATTTCCGAGATTTGATATTTGTAAAAATAATTGAAATATTGTAAAGAATTTTATTAAAATTTCTGAAAATAATTGAATTTCGGCTAAGAATTTTGTTAAAATAATTGAATTTTTGCAAAAGAATTTTTGGAAATAATTGAATGTCTGGTGAAGTATTTTGATATTTATAAAAATAATTAAAATCTTGAAAAGAACTTTATTAAAATTTCTTAAAATAATTGAATTTTACAAAGAATTTTATTAAAATTTTTTAATTTATTTTAATTTTGCAAAGAATTTTATTAAAATTTTCTAAAATAATTGAATTTTGCAAAGAATTTTTTTACAATTTTCGACTTTCCTTTGTTTGGAATATTAACAAAAAAAAGCTTTAGCTTCATAAAAATACTGAAAATTGATTAATGCGAATACGAAATTAAAATACTGAATATTTTTTATCTGTATAAAATATGCTCGTGCCATTTTTCTTTGTTACTAACAATTTAAGTTCATTGCTATATAAAGTTTTTAAAAGAATTTATAACAAGTTTTATAAATAATAAATGTGTTAATAAGTATATACGTGTGCAAAATGAACTGATTCGAATTATTCTTAATTCTTATTTACAAATATTGTACTTGCCACACAAAACAGAAGCACTTGAAACGTGTAAAATATATCAAATTTTACATTAGCAATTAGCATTGATATGACTTTTAACAAACTTTCATAAATATTTTTAATTAAATGAAGAGGTAGAAATTTTAACGAAATACTCCTAATAATATGAATTGAAAACTTCAGAAATAGAATTTCTAAAAATAGTATTCCGAAAATATATATATTCTATTCCGAAAAATAAATGGAATATCCTAATGTGAAATGTCAACATGTCGATGTTAATTTGATGGGACATATCGATAGTATAATTTACAGTGATGATAAGAGAAGAGTCTCGCAGTCCAATTTCCCGACGAGAAACGTGCTTGAACTGCATATAATCTTCATGAATGCATAATGATCCGTATGAACTGTAGTATTGAGATCTCTCTCTTCCCTTTCCTTTCTTGTCGCACACTGTCGTCAAATGATTTTAAAGGTCCTCTAGGAATATCGAATGGAATAAAAAAAACTCCTTTCTTCCAGACATAGGGGTGCTACCTATTTTATCCTTCATCTCTTCCATTTGATCCTTTGCCCATTAATGTTAACGGCTTAATGTGCAACCGAGCGGGAAGACGATTGAGCTTTCATTCGACTGTTTCCAGTCATCGGACACGGCTAAAGAAGCCATTCAGTAGCTCGAAAATCCGCAATCGTACAATCCCATCTAAAAAGATTTCCATCGATTATCTATTAAATTTCGATCACTAAACGCTATGATTAAAATCGTTTAAATCATTTGCATCTGTAGTTTCGTTTTGCTACATTAACAGAGCATGTGATTGTTAGGTTCTCAATGGTAATGTTTTCGACGACTTTTCTCTTTAAATATTTAATAAATAGAACTGAAATTTTTTACGAAAGCAGAGTTACAACAAAAATTTAATTTTGATTTTCCCTGACTTTTCCCTGATTTCCAGACAAAATTTTCACTTTTTCCCTGTCAAGAAAAGAATATTCTGATTCGCTCCAAAAATTATTTGATACTCAAAAAAAATGTTCTATTACATTTATTTACAAATTTCCTCAAAAGTAAAATTATTCAAAAACATCAACAACTTCTTTTTTAAATAAATATTTAATCATTATTTTTCCATAGGAATTAAAATTCTTCAAAACATTCAAATTCAAACCTTTTTGAAATTCGAAAACATAAGAATTATTAAAAAACATGAAGAAATTGATAACTCCGAGTCTTCGACTCGGAGTAATCGATTTCTTCATGTTTTTATAATAATTAAAGATAACCCAGTGAATTAATAATAAAAAAAAATTAATTCTACGCACAATTATTAGTTAAAAGTACGAAAAATTCTGATTTTCAAAGATTTGAATTCGAAACCTTTTCAAAATTCAATTATTTCTAAATATTCCCCCCTAATGCTTTTATGATTTAATTATTATCTAAATTTTAACTAAAATTATTCATTTTTAAAAAATTTTTTATTAGAGAAAATTCTACGAGAATTCAATTATTTAAATACAAAAATAAATAATTTACCCAATAATTGAATGTTTCTTAGAATTTAATTTTTACAAAGAATTTTATTAACAACTTTTGAAAATAATTCATTTCTTTTAATGAATATCATTAAAATTTTACTAAAATTTATCGTATTAAAGAATTTTATTAAAATTTTATAAAATAATTGAATTTTTGAGAAGAATTTAAATAATAATTTATAAAAATAATTGAATTCATGCGAAGAATTTTTATTAAAAATTACGTTTGAATAATTGAAATTTTGCCAAGAATATTACCAAAATTTCTGACAATAATTTAATTCTTTAGAAGATTTTCGCTATCTATTTATAAAAAGGTAATTTAATTTCGGAAAGTATTTTATTAAAATTCCTTAAAATAATTGATTATATGTGGAAAACTTTGTTGTTTATCAAAATAAAAAAAACGAATTTTATTAAAATTTTCAAAAATAATTGAATTCTTAGAAAGAACTTTATTAATTTTTTTTTTAAATTATTGAATTCTAGTGAAGAATTTTATAAAAATCATTTTAAATAATTGATTTTTTTTCGGAAAAAAATGTATTTAAATTGAGTTTAAAATATTTAAATTCTTGTGCAAATACTAATAATTATGAAAATAATTGAATTCCTAAAAAGAATTTTATTATTTACAAAATAATTAAATCCCTGTAAAAATTTTATATTATTTATGAAAATATTTGAATTATTGCTAAAAAATTTATAAAATATTTGTAATGAATTGAATTTCTGTGAAATTTTTATTATTTTCTGAAAATAAATTGATAATAATTGAATTCTTGCAAACGAATTTTGTTATAATTTTAAAAAATAATTGAATTTTTATGAAGAACTTTATTAAACTTCTCTAAATAATTGAATTCTATCAAAAAATTTAATGAAAATCATTTTAAATAATTGATTTTTTTGGAAAAAATTTTAGGAAAATTGAGTTTAAAAATAATTAAATTCCTGTGAAAATGTTATTATTTATAAAAATAATTGAATTCCTAAAAAGAATTTTATTATTTACAAAATAATTAAATCCCTGTAAAAATTTTATATTATTTATGAACATATTTTAATTATTGCGAAGAAAGTTACAAATTATTTGTAAATAATTGAATTCTTTTGAAATTTTTATTATTTTATGAAACTAATTAAATGTTTGCAAAGAAGATTAATAACCTTTTTTTTTTAAATAATTGAATTCTTTTGAAAAATTTTATTAAAATAGTAGATATTAAAAACCATTAAATTGAGGAAAATTTTTGATAAAAACTGAAATTTTGACAAGAATTTTATTAAAATTTTTGAAAATAATTGAATTTTTGAAAAGAATTTTATTAAAATTCCTTAAAATAATTGATTTTATGTGGAAAACTTTGTTGTTTATCAAGATAATTGAATTTTTTTGCAGAATTTCTTAAAAATTTTTGAAAATAATTAATTTCCTGTGACGAATAAAAAATTATTTATGAAAATAATTGAATTATTGCAACGAATTTTATTATTTTATTGAATAATGGAATGTTTCTTAAATTTGAATTTATTTAAATCTTAAATTTATTTAAAATTGTATATTTTCCAATATTTAAAATATTGGAAATTCTGCGATGAAAATAATTGAATTCATATATGAAATTTTTTTCAATAATTAACTTATTTGATCAATTTTATGAAAATAGTAAATATTAAAAATCATTAAATTGCGAAGAATCTTTGAAAATAATTGAAATTTTGCATAGAATTGTTTTTAAATTCCTAAAAATAATTGAATTTTTGTAAAGAATTTTGTTATTTATCAAGATAATAGCATTGAAACTTTTAAAATAATTAAATAATATTAAAAAATTCATTCTAGTCAGAATAAGAAAAAAATTTTGAAGGTTTTGTATTAGAATTCGTGGTAGTTTCATAGTTTATGACGCAAACAATAAAGAAAAAAAAGACACAAAAAGTTCAGAGTTTTCTTATGAATTCTACAAATTTAATTTTTTCAAGATTAAAATTTTGTATTTAAAATCAAAAGAGGATTTTAATTTTTAAAGATCATTTTTTTAACAAGAAATGAAAAAGAAAGAGGAAGAGAAAATAAGGAAAAGGATGTTGATGTCTAGCTACAAATATCGAACTGGATTCTGAGACACGTTGCAAGCATATAGCTGTAGCTTTAGGTGCTTTCTCACGATGTTTTACGAGTGACCCTCTATCATTGCTATCGCAGTCCAGTATTCCACTCCCTTTTTTTACACTTCTTTCCTTCACTTAAACTCGAGAAAAGAAACAAATTTCTGTTTTTGTTTCTATTGCTGTTCTTCTGCTAGAGTAGAACATTTATAGACTTTTTACTTCATGAGGATCGGGTAGAAAAAGAATTTCGATTTTTCTTTCACATTTCATATAAGATAAAATCCCCCCAACAAAAACATATCTTTGATGCAAAAAAGTTTTGCCAAGTAAATATTTTTTTTTGTAAATGAGGACATTTACAAAAAATAATTTTTAATATCAAAGTTGACCAAGTAAAATTTATAAGTTATAACAATTACTTTGTAAGTAAATTCAATGTAAAATAAAATTAGTAGAATCGAATAGAATTTATTTCTTGATGCTACAAATAATGTTTTACATCTCTTACAGCCTTAAATAAAATTAGTATTTATTTAATATTCTTTGGATTTCTTGTAATATTTTTTACACATTTTGTATCATCATATATTATATACATTTCATTTTGTAACAGTTTCTATATCACAATCTATAAATTTTTAAAAACTTAAAGTACACTCGCTTTATATTCATTTTTCAGTTTCGAATCACACTTGTCAAACGAGCGTTCAATCTCTAAAAGTGTTTTTCCTCTAGTTTCCGGCAAAAAGAAAAACAACATTGACGTTCCTACTGCGGCAACGCAACCGAAAATAAAAAAAGTTCCATACGCCAAAAAGTACTCAAACATGTAAGGCGTCGCCAATACAACCAAAAACAGACACAAAAATCCAAAACCAGTAGTTAAACCCGTACCCAAACCTTTGCAGTTCATAGGAAATAGTTCGCCACACAGCATCCAGGAAAGTGGTACCAAGCCAATAAAGGACGTAATATTGTACACAATTAACAAAATTACAGGTGTCCACGGATTACCAACATCATAATACTTCACAATTGTGAGCGCAAAAAGTACAATTGCCGTGCCCGAACCTGAAATTAATGCCAGACCTCTATTCGAAACCCTCTTAATAAGACAACATGTTAAACAAGCCACTAGAATTTTAACAACATCTGTCAGCAAAGTCCACATAAAAGCACCTTCCGGATTAGCCACTTGTCTAAATATATCAACACTATAAAAAGTAATTGCATTCACCCCACTACACTGCGCAGTAAAAAACACCAAACACACAATTCCCAAAGGTTTTAAAAACGATTTTGAACTCCAATCAAACCTTTGCACATTTTTTTTCTCCAAAAAATTCGGTGCATGAGCAATTTTCAACAGTTCAAATTCCTTCATACAATTAGGTCCCCTCAGATATTTCCAACTTCTCGCAGCATTTTCAATTTTTCCCCTCTTCAAAAACCACGTGGGACTCTCAGGTGAGAGAAAGCAAATAATAAAGCAAATAATATTAAGTGAACCACACCACAAACTCGCTAACCTCCAATGTAACCAAGTTCCTGTTGCATGAGCCAATAAATTACCACTACAAGCTGCAACACTAATACATCCTAGGAGGATTCCTCTCAATCGTGGATTCGTCGTCTCTGCAATGTACACTGGACTTGCCGGAGCCAATAGTCCCATGAATAGACCACTGAAAACTCTTCCAATAACCAGAATAGTGAAACTCGAACTAATTGTGATTGTCACCCAGGAGAGAAAATAAAGTGGTGTGCTCACTAAATGGGTCATTCTTCGTCCTAATTTTTCAATCATAAATCCCGATAACCAACAACCTGGTGCTAATAAAAGTGCACCGGAAAAACCGAGCCATGATTTTTGACTTGTTGTTTGAATTGTAATGTTGGGGAAATTATTCACGAAACTCGTATTGTACTCAGTGATGGTTGAATTGAATTCGAGTTGAGGAATCAGAATAGCACTAAATCCTCCCGTTACGCCTGCCAAAATGGCTGCCACAATTGCACCAGAAGCCGTAATCCATTGTCTCAGCTCGTATTTAAATTCCTCCTTAGGTGGATTCGGATTCACTGCCTCTTCCATAAGTTGATCGATTTCCTGCGTTTCAGAATCATTTTCGATAAATACTTTCTCAATATTATTCGTCATTGTTTTGTTGTTATTAAAAATTATTTCGAAATGTTAAAATCCCAATCATTCTTTTACACTTTATTTACGTTAGAAGAAAAACTATTCATTTTCTTAATTCTCTATTCCGTCATTGCTTATGTAATTTCCACGTTTTTTTTCATTTGTGTCAAGAATTATCTCTTGAACAGTTTTAAGAATTCTGTTAAGAATTCTGTCAAGAATCGTTACAAGAATTATGTCTAGAATCGTTTCAAGAATTCTGACAAAAATTGGGTCAAGAATTGGGTTAAGAATTGGGTCAAGAATTGTTTTAAGAATTGGGTCAAGAATCGGGTCAAGAATCGTTTAAAGAATTCTGTCAAGAATAGTGTCAAGAATTCTGTCAATTAAGTACGTTATGTTTATAATAAAAGTGTTGTTGCAAATATTATTTTAAAAAAATAAAGTGGTAATAATAAAAGTAACACTACTGGCGCGTCGCAAAATTTTACATAACAAAGCAATAATGACGGTCAATGTTCCACAATCGACAGACTACTGAGGTTCACTGAGCAAACGGAGACTTGCGATAAGTTAAATATTATCACGAGGAAGAAACAAAAGCAAGCGCGAGATCATAAAGCAATTTTAAAAAGGCATTTCAATCTAAATACACTCGAGAATTTACTCAAGCATTTTTACTGAAGCATCTGTGAAGTTTCAACTCTAATTCTTGAGACGTCTATTTTTATTGACGTAAGAGTATTAGTCATAGCAAAAAAAAAAACAAGTTCTTGAATGTAACCAATTAGATTTAATAGAAATCTTAATGGAATTTAAATAAACAGGGTTCGAACCAGTAAAAGTATTCAAAAATAGGAAAATACGGACTTTATGGACCAAAAATGAAAAATTACGGACCTATTTATGGACCAATTTACTGACACAAATATAATCAGGCCGAGTTAAATAAGAGATTTGACTTAAAATTATAAATCAAATTTTTTCTAAATTTAAAAAAAAAATAAAATTCTACATTAAATTTAATTATTCTCAACAATAGTTAAATTCTTTTCAAAAATTCAATTATTTTCAAAAGTGATAAAATAATTCCTAGAAATTCAATTTTTTTCAGAAATTTTAATAAAATTCTACGTTAAATTCAATTATTTTGAAAAATAGTAAAAATCTTTGCAGAATTTCAATTATTTTAAAAAATTTTTAATAAAAATTCTTGTCAAAATTTCAATTATTTTCAAATTTAGTGAAATTCTTCGCAAAAATTCAATTATATTCAGAGAAATTTTAATAAAATTCTTTGCAAAAATTCAATTCCTTTCAAAAGTAATAAAATTCTTTCAATTCTTCTTTAAATCAATTATTTTTAATAATTTTAGAAAAAGTTCTTTGAGAATTTTCAAATCCATTCAATTCAATATATAATTGAAAATAATAACTTCAAAAAATTTCAAAAAAAAAAATTAGTTAAACCTTTTAAAAAAAATTAATTTCACAGAATTGTTAGTTAAAAGTATAAAAAAAAATTAATTCTCAAAGATTTTAATTTGAAACCTTTATCGAATTCAATTATTTCTAAAAATTTATGCTACAATGCTTTTAATATTCAATTATTATCTATAAAATTGAACTGAAATTCACTTTTAAATCAATTTTTTATTAGAAAATTCTACGAGAATTCAATTATTTGAATAAAAAAATTAATAACTTATTAAATAATTAAATTTTTCTTTTAAATTGAATTCTCTTAAAAAATTTTATCAACAAATTTTTAAATAATTGAAATGAATAAAAAATTTGTAAATAATTTAATTCCTGTAAACTTTTTTATTATTTTATGAAAATTGTGTTTAAAAATAATAAAACTCCTGTGAAAATAATTGAATTCATAAAAAAAATTTTATTATTTATGAAAATAATTGAATTCCTCAGAAGAATTTTATTATTTATGGAAAATAATTTTATTCTTACGATGAATTTTATTATTTATAAAAATAATGAAATTGTTGAGAAAAAATTTTTTAAAAAAGTTTGTAAATAATTGAATTCCTGTGGAATTTTCATTATTTTATGAAAATTGTGTTTGAAAATAATAAAATTCCTGTGAAAATAATTGAATTCCTGAGAAGAATTTTATTATTTATGAAAAATCATTTAATTCTTACGATGAATTTCACTATACTTATAAAAATAATTGAATTATTTCGAACGATTTATTAAAATTGTATTAAAAATTATTAAAAATAATTGAATTTTTGTAAAGAATTTTACTATTTATAAAAATAATTAAATAACTTTCGAAATATTCGAATAAAAAAAATATTAATATTTGAAAATTTTAATGAAAAATCTTCAAGTGTAAAATTTAATAACAAAATTAATGAAAATTAAAACTTGTAAAAATTATGATAAAATATTTTTGAAAAAGGAAATTTCTAGAATCATTTTATCATAATTTTGAGATATCTAATTATCATCGAAAAAAGTAAATTACAATTTTAAAAATTTTACTCTTTTAGATTTATTAAAATTTCATAGAAATCATATTCATAATGATAATGAAAATTTTTCAAAATATGATTTTTTATACTTTTAAAAAATTCAATTATTTTTAAAAGATTTAACGAAATTTCCATTTTTTGGAAGTTTTTCAATTGTATATAATTGTAAAACTATTATCATTAAAAAAAATATAATTTTTTAAAATCAACTTTCGAACAATTTTAATTGTAAATTTTGGAAACAATTCAATTCTCGAAAATTTTAATGAAAAAATCTTCAAGTGTAAAATTTAATAATGAAAATGAAAATTAACTTGTTAAAATATTTTTGAAAAAAGTAATTGATAGAATTTTTTTCATTTTAATTTTACAAAATTCAATTATTTTTACTATTTCCAATTGCATATTTTTGAAAATTTAAATACATATATTTACAAAAAATAATACAAAACATTACAATTTTTTAGAATCATTTTATTAAATTTTGAAGAAAACAATCGTATTCAAAATTTTTCAACGAATTAATTTAGTGTTCTTGAATTATACTAAAATTATTTTAAAAAATTCAGTTATTTTCGGAAAATTAATTGACAATATAAGATAATTTTAAACCTAAGATATTTTTGTGAAATTCAATTAAAAATAATTGACTTTTTTAAAGTATTTTATTTATTATGAAAACTTAAAGTTTTGTTTTTAAATAATTAAATTATCGAGGAAGTTTAATAAAATAAATAAATAAAATAAATAAACTAAATAAATTCCTATAAATCAGAATCCCTTTAAAAAGGTTTTCAAATTTTTTTGCCCTCAAAGTTTAAAAAAAATGCTGCATAATTTTTAAATTACCAACGGGATGTAAAATAGGAATGAAAATGTTTTTAAAATCTGCTATTTTCTTTCAGTTTCTTTATGCAGATGTAATTGCTTGGTACAAGTTTACTACCACTAGTTTGCATATCTATAAAAAAATATATGGTCAGGAAAAAAACCGACAATTAGCTAATGTTCCATTGCATAATAATAAAACAGTTCTATATACAAGTATAAATGGAACGAAAAAAAATTTCATATCTAAAATGAAGAAAATTTTTAATTTCCTTTTTTGGTATTATTTCATTCCACCCCAAAAATATATAAATAGTACATTATTGAATAAAAAATATATATTTTAAATTATATTTCAACTTAAACAAATTGTATTTTTTTTCATAAAAATGAATGTCAGGAATAAATCATTAGATTTTTTGATAAAATATAAATAATAATTTCAATGAAAAATTTACATTGTCAAATAAAAAATTTCTATGATTAGAAAATTTACTACAAAAATTTTCTTTCTGATTTGAGATTATAAACTGTTTTGTAAAATGTAATTAATTAGTATTTTATTGACTTGTAATGAACGCTTATGAAAACAAAAACAAACAATATAGAATACATAATAGAATAGATGAGAAGAAATTAAATTATTAAATTGCTAATTTTTAATTTCTAATTATTTCTATTTCTAATTTTTTCTAATAAAAAAATAATTAAATATTAAATTATTAATTGACAATTGTTTCGTGAAAAATTTTGGGAAAATTTAAATAATATTAATATTAAACCATCGACTTTTTTAAATGAGTAGAATTAAAAAAAAAATAAAAATACAACATTATACTGTTTTATAATAAATTTTGTACACTGACCAAACACAAGTACCTAAAAAAACCATAAAATAAAAATAAATCTTCCAACAACTAAATAAAATGAAATTTTCACTAAATTATCATTTTAGATTAACTGCCGAATAATTTGTTCAATGAAAAAAAAAAGTTAATTTACGTTTTTAATTTCACTTGCACAGTTTATCAACTTAATTAACTCAAGTTATAAATTTCGTCCACATGAACGTTCTCACAACACCTGAGTGATTGATTTTGTAAACTTGGCAGTGCCAGTATAATAAAGTTTTAAAAATAGATAATCAAAACCTTGTTTAATTTTATTATAATATATAAAAAAAACAATTTGATAATGATCAGTGTTTATTAAAATTTAATAATTAATGTCATAAAAACAAAATAACACCTCTTTTATATTATCAGAGAATAATTAAATGTCAAAAATTAAAACTCATTTTGGAATTTATTTTTTAAAGGAATTGAAATTCTATTCAAAAAGACAAAAAGTGATTGAGAATTTAAGAAAATGAATAAATTGAACATTAAGCATAAAATTTCTATAAATTAAGAATACCTGTTTCCAAGTGTTAACGGTTCGACAAACGTTTGCAAACTAGAGAAAGTACTCTTACTTAGTTACTCACTTTGAAAAGAGTCTCCTCATATTTTTAAGTAGCCTTTCACTTATAATAAACTCTCTTGTTATAAGTTGTTCACAAATGACTCTGTCGACCCCAATGGCCGGTTAGCAAAATGACGCACGAATTATATCATAAGATTGCATAAAAGTTACATTCAATCAAAAAATAAATGATTTTTCATTAAAAAAAAATTTTCCGAAAAAAATGTAAAATCTTTTTTATTACCCAAATTTGTAAGCGTAAAAGAAACAGAAGCTAAAAATTAACAGCAATAAAAAAATAGTCTAAATAAACCTATTTCTATATTTTGTAAAAATGTGTAAAAATACAAAAAAAGAAAAAAAAAATTATAATGAAATAAAAGTTTACAGATAATGTAAAAAAAAGTAGAAGAAAGAAACTTAAAACTCTTCAGAGTTAAATTTAGCAGATCGACAGGTTTTTTTTATTTATAAACGAGGTGTAATTAAAGGAGCAATAATTACCTGAAAACTACCTTCCGATAATTACGCAATTACCAAGTTACTTGCTCGAAGTGTTTTTAAAAAAATACGTCTTTCCAAAGAAACAATACCGCGAATGCACTCTCAGAGAACAAATGTAGGTACTCAAAATAACCGCAGAAGTAAGTAATAAAAAAGAATTGCAAAAAAATACCTTTTTTGCAATTATTCTACACGAAAATATTCAAACGTTAAAAAGTCATTTGATGAATAAAAAAATAAATAAAAAAAAAGTATCCAAATAGTAGCGTAAAATAGTAATCTTAGTAATTAGTAATCGTAAAAAAAAATTGTATAAATAGTAGGTTTTAGTATAGATGAGTGCAAGGCCTGTATTTTGAAATGAAGACATAATTTCAATGAATAACATTTGAAAAAAGAACAGCTATTTGTAAGTATTTCACATAATATTTCGATATAGAAGAAAATGGGCAAAAGAAAATTCATGAAATTCTTATTTCTGCAATTGACAAGTCAATAAAAATCAGGGAATCAACTGAGTAAACAGGTTCTCTGGTAAACTTCCTAATCCCATTACTGCATTCACTTTGATGTACAGCAAACATACCAACCGGAAGGTCTTTTAGCTTTTTCCCTCATACCTCTATTTGTACGTATACTTTCATAAGTGATTTTTTCCGACAAGTAAATTGCATGTAAAGATAAAAATTTTAAGAGGTGTCTTCGAAACACGTATAGTGAGTTTTCTTTACTTCGAAGAGAAGTTTTTTAAAACTGTAAGCCACATACGAGATAAGAGACTCTTAGTGGTGCGATTTTGTAATTTCACTTCGACTTTCGATTTGATTCTGACTTTTATGTATTGACTTTAAAAGACTTTGACTTCGACTTACAATTCAGCTTAGACTTGGAATTTTATTTTCATTTTGAGGTTGACTTCTATTTTCACTCTGACTTTAACTTTCATTTTGACTCTGACTTTGACTTTAACTTTGACTATGAGAGTGCAAGTCAAAGTGAAAGTCAACGTCAAAGTGAAAGTTTACTACTTAAAAATCGTAGACAAAGTGGTAATTAATAGATTTTAGTAATATTTTAAATAAATATTTATTTAATCATTGTTATTTTTCCATAGAAATTAAAATTTTTCAAAACATTCAAATTCAAACCTTTTTGAAATTCGTTATAAGAATTATTATATAAAATAAAATTAATTCCAAGCAGAATTATTAGTTAAAAGTAGGAAAAATTCTGATTTTCAAAAATTTTAATTTGAAACCTTTTCAAAATTCAATTATTTCTAAATATTCCTCCCTAATGCTTTTAATATTTAATTATTATCTAAAATTTTAACTGAAATTATACTTTTTTAAATCAATTTTTACTAGAGAAGATTTTCGCTATGTATTTACAAAAATGGTAATTTAATTCTTAACCGGAATTTTTGAAAACATTTTTGTATTTGAAAACAAATAATTGCCTGTGACGGAATAAAAAGTTATTTTTAAAACTAATTGAATTCTTGCCACGAATGTAATTAAAATTTTCAAAAATAATTGAATTCTTACGAAGAACTTTATTAAATTTTTTCTAAATAATTGAATTCTAGCAAAGAATTATATAAAAATTATTTTAAATAATTGATTTTTTTCGGAAAAAAATTTTAAAAAATTGAGTTTAATAATAATTAAATTTCTGTGGAAATTTTATTATTTATGAAAATAATTGAATTCCTAAAAAGAATTTTATTATTTACGAAATAATTAAATCCCTGTAAAAATTTTATATTATTTATGAAAATAATTAAATTATTGCGAAGAAAGTTACAAAATATTTGTAAATAATTGAATTCTTTTGAAATTTTTATTATTTTATGAAAATAATTATGTTTGCTTAGAAAATAATTAACATAAATTTAAAATAATTTAATTCCTTCGGAAAATTTTATTAAAATAATTAAATTCCTGAGAAGAATTTTAATAATAATTTATGAAAATAATTGAATTCTTGTGAAGAATTTTGATTAAATTTCGTTTCAAATAATTGAAATTTTGCCAAGAATATTATTAAAATTTTAATTTAATTCTTGAAAAGATTTTCGCTATCTATTTATAAAAAAAGGTAATTTAATTCTTAATGGGAATTTTTAAAAAAATTTGAAAATAATTTAATTTTCGGAAAGTATTTTATTACTTTTCAAAAGAATTGAATTCTTATGATGAATTTTGATATTTATCGAAATAATTGAATTTTGGAAAAAAATTTTATTAAAATTCCTTAAAAAAATTGATTTTATGTGGAAAACTTTGTTGTTTATTAAGATAATTGAATTCTTTTGCAGAAATACTTAAAAATTTTTGAAAATTATTAATTTCCTGTGACGAATGAAAAGTTATTTATGAAAATAATTGAATTACTGCAACGAATTTTATTATTTTATTCATTAAGGGAATGTTCCTTAAATTTGAATTTATTTAATTCTTAAATTTATTTCAAATTGTATTAAAAATACTGGGTATTTTGCGATGAAAATAATTGAATACCTAAATGAAATTTTATATTCAAAATGATTGAATTGCGGAAAACTTTAGCGAAAAATTTTGCTATTTATAAAGATAATTGAATTTTTGACTAGATATTCGTTCAAATTTTGAAAAATAATTGAATTTCTTCGAAGAATTTTATTAGTTTTGAAATATGTAATTGAAGTCTTGTGATGAATATTGTTATTTATGAAAATAATCGAATTTTGTAAAGAATTTTTTTAAAATCCTAAAAATAATTGAATTTTTTAAAAGAATTTTGTTATTTATCAAGATAATTGCATTAAAACTTTTGAAATAAATAAATAATATTAAAAAATTAATTCTAGTCAGAATTAGCAAAAAATTTTGAAGGTGTTGTATTAGAATTCGTGGTAGTTTCATAGTTTATGATTCAAACACAAAAGAAAAAAGACACAAAAAATTCAGAGTTTTTTTTATCAATTCTACAAATTAAATTTTTTTCAGTACTTTTAATAAAAATCCCTGACTTTTCCCTGACCTGTGGCAACCCTGAATATATGAGTATGAAGCCTGTTATGGAATGTCAGCAATAAATTTTAAAAATTTGTATCATCGCAATTTTCTATTTTTGAATTCTAAATTAAGCAAGTACAGTTAAACGAAACGCCATTATCCACAAGACTGTATATTTATTCGCAACGTATATATATATATATATATATATATATATATATATATATATACGTAATGTGCAGCAATTGTACAACAATGCAAGAAGGATAAACGAGCAGTCAGCACGCCATACGGACAAAAGTGCGCTACCAAGCAAGGAAATTGACCAGACTGAATCAGGTAAACCGTAAACTAGTTACGGTACTTCAAGTACACCGCAACTACTTTTATTAAGTTTCCTAAAAATATTTTACTTCCTACTCGATTATTGTCGCGCATTGTTCTCTCCTTTTTACAGATTATAAACGGAAAATTACCTTCTTTTTTCTCCTTTCTTCTTTCACCCATTTTTCTTCAGAAAGAAAAACCCACTTTGGCAGTAATTTAGGAAAACTCACCTGAAAGCAAAAAAAGGTACTTATTAATTTCCAATAAAATACAATTAACAATATTATTAATGTTTTAATTCTTTAATTAATTATTAACCGCATTACTAAAATGTGTCATGGTAAAAGTATTAAAAAAGAAACTGGTATTTAAAAACATTTCTTTTTCGTGTGTGTGAAGAGAAAAATTGAGAATATAATTAAAAAGAAGTCATGTCTTCCTCTGTCGTAATTTGCTGTCTTGCGTCGCGGACAGTTTCAAGTTGTAAAAGGGGGTGAGAGTTGATATTTGAGCAGGAGGGCTAAAAGAAACAATCTGTGAAGAATTCTGCAACTTGGGTGGCGACTGCCTTATTCCTTCATTCCACTATTTCAAGAGAGGAATACATTCTCGGAACCAGTCATTCAAGATAACCTTTAACTACCAAGTTATTAAGGAAAAAATATCACTCCAAATGATTGATTACCAAATTGTAAACTCCTCATTACTTTTTTTATTCTACGCGAGAAAAAGTTTTCACCAACTTCATGAGATGTCAACAACAACAAAAGAAAATTAAATCTTATTCTCTTATTTTACTTCTACTATTAAGTAAAAAAATTGTTAATATCAAGCTCTTAATTATATCAGGGTAAAGGAAATCAGAAAAGTCAAGGATTTTTATTAAAAATACTGAAAAAAAATTAAATTTTTAGAATTTATAAGAAAATTAATTTATATAGAAAAATAATAATAATGAACTATTTATTTAAACGAGAAGTTATTGATGTTAGAATAATTTTAGAATTAAAGAAATTCGTAAATAAAGAACATTTTTTTGGAGTTTTTAATATAGTTTTTGAAGTGGAACAAAATTAATTTCTAATTATCAAAAATATTTCCAAAACTGACGCACTTGATTGTAATCGACAACAACAAACAGGAACAAAATGAACCACATGATATTAATAAAAATCCACTGTGAATTTTATTTGAGCAATTGAATGAGATGATGAAACGATATTTGGTGCGGGATTGTCACACACACACAACATGAGTGTATCGTATCAATTTTCTCGGCAACGTGTGTAATGTTAAATTGAAATGTACACACATTGGAACAACGATTTATATTCCTGAAGTATTAAATGATTCGCGTACCTACATGCCGATACCCTTCGTCTCGCGTGCCCAGTTTAGTTAATTATACGAAATTTATCGACGATCCCATATACGAATTTGCCTATTTGATATGCTGCGACATTCAAAACTCGTACATCACACTTAATCGTTGAATATGGAACAGTCGCTGCGGCATACATCCAACATTATACATATTTAGTCGGCAATTACCAGTCTTAACTGCATTCGTCACAGACAGTATTATTTAAATATTCTACCATTCACGCTATACTTAAAAAAAATTATCAACATGTATGAGAAAATTTTTTAAAAAACAGTCAGTGTTCCTTCAATTTTTAGAAGGACAATTTTTCTAAAAAGCATTCTGTTTCACTAAAACGAAAAGGTACCTAATTGTCGATCACTTGTTTCATTTCGTTTTTCGTACTTTGAGAATTTTCAAATCCATTTGTTTGCAATTCAATTTTACGTGAAATTTCGATTATTCGGAAATTCTTCGATTAAAAATTCTATTAGAAAATAATTACTTCAAATAATAATTAAAAAAAAAATGTAATCAAACTTTTTCAAAAAAATTAATTCTACATGAACAAAAAGTTTTGAACGTTCAAATGAACGAAATATTTTTTGTTAAAAATATTTTCATAGATTATTGATTACAATTCAAATTAAAAACTCAAATTTTACATTTAGAAACATTATAATTAATTTGCTTAATAGTAAAGCAAAATTATAGTAATAAAAATTTAATTTGAAGAAGAAATAAATAAATTTCGTTCATTTGAACGTTCAAAACTTTAACCTCATAATTCTACAGAATTGTTTCTGCGAAGAATTTTATTACTTTTAAAAATAATTGAATTCAACAAAGAGTTTTACCATATTTTTGAAACTAATTTGAATTTAACACAGAATTTTATTAAAATTTTTGAAAATGATTGAATTTCTGCAAAAAAATTTTACTACTTTTCAAAATAATTGAATTTTGGTGAAGGATTCTGATATTTATAAAGATAGGGAAATATTGAAAAGAATTTTATTAAAAATTTCTGCAAATAATGTTATTACTGTTGTAAATAATTGAATTTTTACAAAGAATTTTATTAAAATTTCTAAAAATAATTGAATTTCTGCATAGAATTTTACTACTTTTCAAAATAATTGAATTTAACAAAGAATTTTACCATATTTTTGAAAATAATTGAATTTAACAAATTATTTTATTAAAATTTTTGAAAATTGACGAATTACGTTAAAACTTTTGGAAATAATATTAAATATATTTAAAAAAAATACAACTAATTTCAACAGAATTGAAATTAAATTTTTCCAAAAAAATTAATTCTACAGAATTTTTAGTTAAATATGTATGAAAAATTCAGATTATCAAAGATTTTAATTTGAAACTTTTTCAAAATTCAATTATTTATTTCTAAAAATTCACGCTAGAATGTCTTTAATATTCAATTTTTATTTAAATTTTCACCTGAAATTCAATCCTACATCAATATTTTTATTAGATAATTCTATGCGAATTCAATTATTTAAATACAAAAACAAATAATTTATGGAATAATTAAATGTTTGCGTAGAATTTTATTAACATTTGTTTTTAAAATAATTACCTTTTTTTGGAAAATTTTGTTAAAATAGTAAATATTAAAAATTGAATTGAGAAAAATTGATGGAAATAATTGAAATTTCGCAAAGAAGTTTATTAAAATTTTTTTAAAATAATTGAATTTCGGAGAATTTTATTATTTTTAAAAATAATTGAAATTTTTTACGAGAATTTTTTTTAAACCTTCGAACATAATATTATATCTATAATGTTTTCAAAATTATTTTCATAATTTTAATTTAATTATTATTTTCTAGAGTTTTCAACTAAAATTATTCTTTAAATTAATTATTTTTAATAAGTTTTGAAAAAGTTGTTTGAGAATTTTCAAATCCATTTTTTTAAATTCAATTTTACGAAATTTCGATTATTCGGAAATTCTTCAATTATACATTTATTAGAAAATAAAAAATTTAAATAATTTCACATAAAATTCAATTAAACTTTTTTAAAAAAAATTAATTCTACATAATTGTTTACCTTTTCAAAATTCAATTTTTTTTAAATTTCAGGCTATAATGCTTCTAAAAATGAATTTTATCTTAATTTTTAACTAAAATTCATTTTTAAATCAAGTTTAATTAGAAAATTCTACAAGAATTCAATTATTTAAATACAAAAATAATTTATTGTATACCTAATTGAATATTTCTAAAAATTTAATTTTTATAAAGAATTTTGCCATCAAATTTTTAAATAATTGAATTCCTCCGACGAATTTTAATAAAATTTTTAAGAATAATTACATTTTTCGAGGTATTCGATTAAAATTGTTTAAAAAATTAAAAAATAATTAAAATTCTGCGATGAATTTTATTATTTATGAAAATAATTGAATCTCTTTTAAAAAATTTATTATTTATAAAATTAATTGAATTTTTGAGAAGAAATTTATTACAAAATTTGTAAATAATTGAATTTCTGTTCCTTTTTTATTATTTACAAAAATAATTAAATGTTTGCATAGAAATTTATCTAAATTTTTTTGAAATAATTGAATTCTTTTTGAAAAATGTTATTAAAAAATATAGTAGATAATAGAAATCATTGAATTCAGAAAATTTTTTGAAAATAATTGAAATTTTGTCAAGAATTTTGTTAAAATTTTTAAAACTAATTAAATTTTGGAGAAGAATTCAATTATTTATAAAAATAATTGAATTTCGGAGAAGAATTCAATTATTTATCAAAATAATTGTATAATTTTGACGAGAATTTAAAAAATTTTTTAAACATAATTGAATTTCTGCGAAGAAAGAATTTCATTATTTTTGAAAATAATTGAATTTTGTTCACGCAACTCTTTTAAAATTCAATTAATTTTGATATATTTAAGTAGAAATTATTCATTAAATAATTTCTAAGTAATAATTTTATGTTAGTTCTTCAGGAATCATTGTAAATAAATTATTATCAAAAATAGAAAAAAATTGAAGGTTTTGTGTTGGAATTAATTAATCTCCATAAAAAAAATTATGAGAATTTTTGCCTAATATTTACATTCGAGTAAAATTTTAGGAAAAATTTTCGACTATGTCCTTTTTACTATATAATTAAAATTATGACGTTAGAAAATATTACTGCAACAGAAACCGAGTCGTAATTACAATTTTAATTTTCAATTATAGAAATAAGAATATTATTTGTCATTGTTAAATGATTATTTTCGAAATTTACAAACTAAATAGCGTAGAATATTAAGAAAAGAGGAACATATATATATATATATATATGTATGTGAACAATGTGCGTGTCACTGCACCCAATAAAGAACGGGTAATCACGATTTAATGGCTCAATAACGTCTGCCACTGCACCCTGCCATGGACCATGAAACAATTTATCGGTCTCACCAGTCAATAAATTTAGCTTTTGAGTTGAATACAGAGGCCTAACTCTAGAACTATTGTCGGTTTCCTACTTAAATCTTGCGTTCAACCAAAGTTCGTTTTAACTTAAAATTACAAACTCAACCAAATAAAAAATGGTACATTTTTCCTGATATTTCCAATTTGAAATACTTTTTTAAAAAATACCACTTAATTTAACTTTTTTCCATCTATAAATTCAGAAACTAAATACATGAAGTAGCAAAAATGTTAATCCAAGAAAATTTTACTGCAAATAACGGTTACGTGGCAAATTTTAACAATCTAGGTTTATTAATATTATAATTTATAACATATTAATTTCGAAATACTTTCTTATTCTCAAAATCTTATTTTTATTTCAGCTTGAAAAAATTTTTAATTCTTAAAATTCTTCAATTTTTTTATGCATTTTTTATACTTTAATCTAATGCGTATTGATGTAAAGTCAGAAATATGAATTTTAAATCAGATAACTTAGAAATTATCCAGCTTATACCTGAATTTATACAATTTCTTGATTTTCAACCTAATCGCAGGGACATCAATAGTGCTATAAATATAAACGTAAAGGAAAATATTTGTTTTGCATTGATCTTGTTTGAACGTATTTTTTCAATTGAGAAAAAGTAGACGGGAATGAAAGTCAAGCATGTGAAATGTGACAAAACCGGCAGAAATCCGCGCACATATTTTGTTTAAAGTCGAAACTTGTGGGCGAGATATTGAAATGTTTTTCCTCAAGAATACAAATGTTCATGATAAGGAAATAATATTTTAACATTACTATATTGATACCATTCTAAAAAGCATGTATACACACCACTACTTGGAACTTATTTTAATAATATATTACTCACAATAACATGATACGGAAAAATAGGTAAAAAAAATTGATAATAATAAACACGTATGTTAAATTAATAATTTAATTACAAATTCACTTTTTTTCTTAACCTAGTAATAACTTAAACTTTTAATTTTTATAAAATTCAATTATTTTCCAAATTTTAAATTATAATTCTTCAAAAATTCGATTATATTTCGAAATAACTTTTAAAAGTAAAAATATAAATTTAAAAAAAAAAATTCTAAAAATTTTAATAAATTTTTTTAAAAAAATTACATTTTTCGAGGAATTCATTTAAAATTGTTTTAAAAATAATTAAATTCTTGCAACTTTCAGTAAATTTTTTTAAATAATTGAATTTCTGTGAAGAATTTTATTATTTATGAAAATAATTAAATTCTTCCAACGAATTTCAGTAAATTTTTTTAAATTATTGAACTCCTGTGAAAAATTTTTTTTTATATATGAAAATAATTGAATTCTCACAACGAATATGAGTAAATTTTTTAAATAATTGAATATCTGTGAAAAATTTTATAATTTTTTATGAAAATAATTGAATTTCTGTAAAAAATTTAATTATTTTTTATGAAAATAATTGAATTTCTGTGAAGCATTTTAAAATAAATTAAATTATAAATATAAATTTTGCAAACATTTTAAGAATTTAAGAAATTTTATTGAAAATATTTTAATTCATGCGAAAACTTCAAAATAATTGAAATTCTGCAAAGAAATTTATCACCATTTTTAAAATAATGGAATTCAGATATTTGGTTAAAATTGCTTTGAAAATAATTCAATTTTTGAAAATAATTTTAAAAAAATTTTTAAAATATTTTAAATTCTGCAAGTAAATTAATCAAACATTTTAAGAATAATTGAATTCTGTAAAGAAACTTTACTGAAAATTATGAAATTCGAGGAAAAAAATCAGTATAATTGAAATTTTACAAAGAAATTTACCAATATTTTTTTAAATAATTGAATACCTGTGAAAAATTTTTTTATTTGTAAAAAAAATTAAATTCTTGTGAAGGATTGTATTAAAATTTTTGTAAATAATTGAATTTCTATGAAGAATTTTATTATTTATGAAAATAATTGAATTCTTGCAACGATAATTATTAAAATTTTTAAAAATAATTGAATTCTTGCGAAGGATTTTATTAAAATTTTTGTAAATAATTGATGTCTTGTTTTTAAATTTTTTTTTATTTATGAAAATAATTAAATTTTTGCAACGAATTTAATTAAATTTTTTTAAATAATTGAATTTCTGTGAAGAATTTTATTATTTATAAAAATAATTGAATTCTTGCAACGAATTTCAGTAAATTTTTTTAAATAATTGAATTCCTGTGCAAATTTTTTGTAATTATGAAAATAATTGAATTCTTGCGAAGGATTTTATTAAAATTTTTGTAAATAATTGAAATCCTGTGTAAAATTTTTTTTATTTATGAAAATAATTGAATTCTTGCTACGAATTTCAGTAAATTGTTTCAAATAATTGAATTTCTGTGAAGAATTTTATTATTTTTAGGAAAATAATTAAATTCTTGAGAAGGATTTTATTAAAATTTTTGTAAATAATTGAATGTTTTAAAAAAAATTATAAAAATTTAAAAGAATAATTCAATTACTTTGAATAATTTAATTAAAACTGTATTTTAAAAATCATTGAATTCTTGTAATCAATTTAATTATTTATGAAAATAATTTAATGCTTATAAACAAAAATTTTTTCAAAATTTTAGAAAATAATTAATCTCTTCCACAGTATTTTATGTAAATTTTTTAAATAATTGATTTGTTTTAAAAATTTTTTTTTGGAAATTATATTTCATATAATTTAATTCCAATGAAAATTTTATAAGTCATGATATTAATTGAATTTTTGCGAAATATTTTATTACTGTTTTATTTAATTATAGAATTTTTTTTGAGAAATTTGATTAGAATTTGCAGATTTTGAAAATATTTGAATTTCAGCGAGGAATTTCATTGTTTGGGAAAATAATTAAATTCTTGCAAAAAATTTTTCAATTGTTTCTAAGAAGAATATTTATTAATAATTATTTAATAATTACTTTACTTCAACTATTAGTGAATTTAAATTTTAAAGTAGTTCAAATTTTGGAAAAAATAGAAAAAAGTATCTTTTAGAGTCACAAATTTAAAGAAAGTATCCAAATAGTAGCTAATGGTAAAAAAAAAGTAGTAAATAGTAGGTTTTAGTAAATGAGTGCGAACCTGGAGGTGAAAAAAAATGTTATCAGTAGAAAATAAAAATAATGCGAGTTGTGTTTGAACAGAGACGATACTATTAAGGTCAAGGTTGCGATATTCAAAAGTACGGCACTATATATACTGCGGCAAATCATAAGCACTCTTCCTATAATGCTCATAAATAATAATGAAGGTTTTTATTGGTAATAATATTTTACGCGTCGATTCTGAACCCAGTGAATTTCGTAGTCGAATGCAGGACCAAAAGTTGTGCTCTCGACACGACGGGGCGCTACAAGAGATGAGGAAGGAATGAAAAATTCCAAATACAATAAGAAAGCGAAACTAAAAATATCACCAAATTTTTTGACACTCCAAAAATTAATTAAAGAAAAAAATCTTTGAGATAAATAATAAAAAGAAAAAAAATATATAACACTTTATAAAAAAATCACCCATAATATAATAAATAAAAATAATTATACAATATAATATAATAATAATAAAAAATAATTTTTTCTGCACTTAATAAATTACGCACATAAATAAAAAACAACGATACCCAAGCAAGTTCTTTTGTTTTAAACCGAAATCTAAATATTATTTTGAAATGAAAGTTTTGACGATTTGTGGTGGAGAGATAACAAATATCGTGCAAAAAAACGGAAAGCTTTGATTGAACATTGTTTCATCGTGGATAGTGCATGCACGTGACAACTGGAAATAGCGTCGTACGAACATTCGAAAAAAAAATAAAAAAGAAAAAAAAAATAAAAAATTCATAACCAATATTTTCCTTTCCATACGTGACACGTGTTGTAAACGTCAGAGGCACAAGGGCAAAGAAAAAGGTAAAAAATTAATAAAAGAAAGAGACACAAGTTACTGTGCATCCGAGCCATAAAAGACATAAAAAATATTTGACGACTTTCTGTACAAGTTGAAAGTTACTTTTTTTCTTCCACTCTCAACAACGTTCACACGGCATGGAAACTAATGTCAAAAATCATTTTTCAGTTGTAATATTACTAAAAATAATTATTTAATCAGAATGGCAAAAAATAATAAAAGGGGAAATGTTAAAAAAACGATAAGGAAATAACAAATAAGAATGGATAAAAACAATAATGAATGGATGAAACATTAATAAAAACATATTATTTATTTTTCAAAAGAAATTTATAATGTCTAATGAAAAAAAGTGCATCTATTTTTTATATACTTTTTTTTTATCGACTATACTGATTGCAATTCGTTTTTACGAGCAATTCTCCAATATCCAAGAACGTCATTGGGTATAGGTAGTAAGCTAAGATTTATGTCTGCAGTCGTTCTTGACTTTTGCAATTTTTTCTTTTTCGTTACTCGTATGAAAATTGAATTTTATATTTGCCACAACTCGAAAAGATTTTTTATACCATTCGATAGAGACTTTAATGAATTGACTATAACATCGGAAAAATTTCCTCCTGTAAACGATTTTTAACTCCATGAACCACAAGTTCTTTACGTGAAAATGAACGAAATATTTTCCTTTAACAAGGTTGCCAAAAAAATTTATTCTTGTTTTTCCCTGACTTTTTCCTGATTTCCAGACAAAATTTTAATAATATTATTATTATTATTTTATAAAACATGAAGAAATCGATCACTCCGAGTCTTCAACTCGGAGTGATCGACTTCTTCATGTTTTTATAATAATTAAAAATAATCCAGTGAATTAATAATAAAATTAAATTAAATCTACGCAGAATTATTAGTTAAAAGTACGAAAAATTCTGATTTTCAAAGATTTTAATTCGAAACCTTTTCAAAATTTAATTATTTCTAGATATTCCCCCCTCATGATTTTAATATTTAATTATTATCTAAAATTTAACTGAAATGATTCATTTTTAAAAAATTTTTTATTAGAGAAAATTCTACGAGAATTCAATTATTTAAATACAAAAATAAATAATTTATTCAATAATTGAATGTTTCTAAGAATTTAATTTTTACAAAGAATTTTATTAACAACTTTTGAAAAATAGTTCATTTCTTTTAAGAAATTTAATTAAAATTTTACTGAAATTTATCATATTAAAAAATTTTATAACAACTTTTGAAAATATGTAATTAAAAACTTCTTGAAGAATTTTATTAATATTTTTTTAAATAATGAATTCTTGAGAAGAATTTAAATAATAATTTATGAAAATAATTGAATTCATGCAAAGAATTTTTATTAACTTTCGTTTAAATAATTAAAATTTTGTCAAGAATATTATTAAAATTTCTGACAATAATTTAATTCTTGAGAAGATTTTCGCTATATCTATTTGTAAAAAAAGGTAATTTAATTCTTAACCGGAATTTTTAAAAAAAATTTAAAATAATTTAATTTTCGGAAATTATTTTATTAGTTTTCAAAAGAATTGAATTCTTATGATGAATTTTGATATTTATCGAAATAATTGAATTTTGGAAAAGAATTTTATTAAAATTCCTTAAAATAATTGATTTTGTGCGGAAAACTTTGTTGTTTATCAAGATAATTGAATTCTTTTGCAGAATTAATTAAAATTTTTGAAAATAATCAATTTCTTTTTCTTGTGACGAATGAAAAGTTATTTATAAAAATAATTGAATTATTGCAACGAATTTTATTATTTTATTAAATAATGGAATGTTTTTTAAATTTGAATTTATTTAAATCTTAAATTTATTTAAAATTTTATTAAAAATATTGGAAATTCTGCGATGAAAATAATTGAATTCCTACATATGAAATTTTATTATTTTTGAAAATAATTGAATTCCTATATATGAAATTTTATTATTTTTGAAAATAATTGAATGTTTACGTAGAATTGTAACAAAAATTTTTACAATAATTAAATTATTTGATAAATTTTATGAAAATAGTAAGTATTGAAAATCATTAGATTGCTAAGAATTTTTGAAAATAATTGAAATTTTGCAAAGAATTTTATTTTAATTCCTGAAAAGTATTAAATTTTGTAGAATAATTTTGCTGTTTATAAAAATAATTGAAATCTTGACGAGAATTTAAAAAAATTTTTTTGAAAATAATTGAATATCTGCGAAAAGTTTTATTATTTCTAAAAATAATTGAATTTTTGGAATGAATATTTTTAATTCTAAAAATAATTGAATTTTTGGAATGAATATTTTTATTTATAAAAATAATTGAATGTTTGTAATGAATATTTTTATTTATAAAAATAATTGAATTTTGAAAAGAATTTTATTAAAAGTCCTGAATATAATTGAATTTTGTCGAAGAATTTTGCTATTTATAAAAATATAAGTGTAATCTTGACAAGTGTTTTAAAAAAATTTTGAAAATAATTGAATTTCTACAAAGAGTTTTATTGCTTTTTGAAAATAATTGAATTCTTGACAAGAATTTTATTATTTATGAAAATAATTGAATATTTGCAGAGAATTTTATAAATTTTTTTTTTAAATAATTGAATTCTGTTTGAGAAAATTGTTATTAAAATAGTAGATAAATTGAAAATAATTATTGAATTTCATCGAAGAATTTCATTATTTGGGAAAAAGAATCAATTCCTCGCGAAAAAATTTCTTTATTTCAATTATTAGTCGATTTAATGCACGGTTTATTAAAAAAAAAGTAGTAAATATTGAAAATCATTGAATTGCGAAAAACTTTTGAAAGTAATTGAAATTTTGCAAAGAATTTAATTTAAATTTTTGAAAATAATTGAATTTTTGTCGAAAAATTTTTGCTATTTATAAGGATAATTGAATTCTTGACGAGATATTCGTTATAATTTTAAAAATTAATTGAATTTTTTTGAAGAATTTTATTACTTTTGAAAATAATTGAATTCTTGTGATGAATATTGTTATTTATGAAAATAATCGAATTTTGTAAAGAATTTTTTTAAAATTCCTAAAAATGATTGAATTTTTGTAAAGAATTTTGTTATTTGACCATTCTCGACAGAAAACAATAATTTGAACTATGGGAAAAATCTAGGCAGGCAGAGGGAAAAACAATTAATTTTGTTGGTACATGAGAAGCAAAATTATTATAATAAAAATTTTAATTTTAAGATGAAATAAATTCCATTATTTATTTGAATGTTGAGAACTTTAAGAGTATGTAACTTTTAATTAATTAGAAGATAATAAATTTTTTGTTGCGATTTTTTTAAGACGTATAAAAAAAAAACACTTTTACTATTTTTTAAAAGAGTAAAAGTGTTTTTTTTTTACCTTTTATACGTCTTCCAAAAATCGAAAAAAATTAATTTATTAAATAATTATGTAAGAATTTACTAAATATTGAATTAATTACAAGATATTTAATATTGGTCACAATGTTTTAAATATTTATAGGATTTTCTTTATAATATTCGCCATTCTATTAGCAGAACAGCATACTTGAACGATAAGAAAGAACTTTTAAAGAGGATGAAGAAATATACCGAGGAGTTGGGAGTAGAGATAAAAGCAGGAAAGTGTGCCGCGAATTCATTGATTCGGTTCATCGTATCCGAAAGCTTTTATAAAAGTAATATTTCCAAAGTCGAGGCTGACAAATGGGATGGCTTTATAAATACTCAATTACCCTTTTTCACCGGAAACTATTTTTGCTAACTAGGCAGACTTTCAGTGGGATGGCATCTAATTTCTTTTCAAATTGTCGTCAATTTCGAAAAATTCTACATTAAAAGACTTGAGTAATAAGCGAGAGAGTGAATTTCACATCATTTGCCACTCAAAAATAATTACACCATTCAAGGGCAGGGCCATTTATTTAAAATCAAAGCTGCCATAAAAATTATATTTTTCTTCGACTTTTCCCTGACTTCGAGAAAAAAATCTTAACTGTTTCCCTGGAACTTGAAGAATATTTCTGATTCATAAAAATTATTAGATACTCAAAAAAAAATGTTCTATTACATTTATTTATATATTATTATTTATTTATTATTATATATTTATTCTCTGAAATTTCAAATTAATTTTCTAAATTTTTTAATAAATCTTTTTTAAAAAAAATGTATCTAAACATTTTTTTCTTTGTAAATTCCAGACTATAAAGTTTACACAATAAAATGAAGATTAAGAGTTTGTAAAATATTTATTATATGAAATCTAAACTTTGTTTCTTGTGAAACAAGTTATAGACCATAAAATCTTGTCTTTCAATTTTAGCCTTCAAGAAATTCGCGTTCATTTTTATTGGCTTCTGAAGTCAGTCATATATTTTCTTTTGTTTAGGTGAACAGCTTTTATTTTTCTTTGCCTTTTTTTTATCATCTTTTTTGAAATTTACTTCGTCGTAAGAAAAATCAAAGTCAATAGTAGGGGAAATATTTAAGTGATAAATTGTCATTTAGTTTTCTTTCATTTCTTTTCGTATAATTTATTTTCTCGTAAATTTCACCAAACAGCCAATCAACAACGAACGCCTGTTCTAATAAAAAAAAACAAAAATGAAAATATAAATCGTTTTGCATTTCAATATTTGCGTCAGTTTAAAATCATAGTGAAAATAAGTCATTGCCATGAAAACTAACATGAAGTATTTTCTAGTATATTGCGGTCTCGTTATTTTATTTCTCAGCAATGCTTACGCTGAAGGTAATTATTTAAAAAAATTTATTTAGAAACAATATAAAGTTTTATAATTTTTAACAATTTTTAAAAAATCTGATTTCTTTGAATTTTAAAAATTTAGAAAAATATTGGCAAAATTAGGGAGAGTTTTAAAAAATAAAAAATTTTCTGTTTTAATTTTAGTGAGCGGTAAATTAGAAGGTGGATTGAAAATTGATGGGGCAGGCTTTCCTAAAACCATTGCGAGCTTAATACCTAATGTTGGTTTATCAGCAGGAGCAAATATGAATGTTGGTAAAAAAAAGTGAATAAATGTAAATGTAAAATTACAAATGTAAACATGATTATTAAATGAAAATAAATATATTTTGATTTAAATTCAGTGTTGCCACAAAAATTTAATTTTGTTTTTCCCTGAATTTTCCCTTATTTCCAGACAAAATTTTGACTTTTTCCCTGACCAGAAAATAATATTCTGATTCACTCCAAAAATTATTAAATACTCCAAAAAATATTCCATTATATTTATTTACAAATTTCTTTAGTTGTAAAATTATTCGAAAACATCAACAACTTCTTCTTTAAATAAATATTTAATCATTGTTATTTTTCCATAGAAATTAAAATTTTTCAAAATATTCAAATTCAAACTTTTTGAAATTCAATAACTTATAAGAATTATTATAAAACATGAAGAAGTCGATCACTTCGAGTTTTGGATTTGGAATAATCGATTTCTCCTTGTTTTTATAATAATTAAAAATAATCCAGTGAATTAATAATAAAATTAAATTAAATCTACGCAGAATTATTAGTTAAAACTTAAAAGTACGAAAAATTCTGATTTTCAAAGATTTTAATTCGAAACCTTTTCAAAATTTAATTATTTCTAGATATTCCCCCCTCATGATTTTAATATTTAATTATTATCTAAATTTTAACTGAAATTATTCATTTTTAAAAAATTTTTTATTAGAGATAATTCTACGAGAATTCAATTATTTAAATACAAAAATAAATAATTTATTCAATAATTGAATGTTTCTTAGCATTTAATTTTTACAAAGAATGTTATTAACATCTTTTAAAAATAATTAATTTCTTTTAAGAAAATTAATTAAAATTATCATATTAAAGAATTTTATAACAATTTTTGAAAATAATTGTAAACTTTTTGAAGAAATTTATTAAAATTTTTTTTCAATAATTGAATCCTGAGAAGAATTTAAATAATAATTTATGAAAATAATTGAATTCATGCGAAGAACTTTTATTAAATTTCGTTTAAATAATTGAAATTTTGGAAAAGAATTTTATTAAAATTCCTTAAAATAATTGATTTTATTTGGAAAACTTTGTTGTTTATCAAGACAATTGAATTCTTTTGCAGAATTTCTTAAAAATTTTTGAAAATAATTTTATTATTTTATTGAATAATGGAATTTTTTTAAAATTTGAATTTATTTAAATCTTAAATTTATATAAATTTTTTTTTAAAATATTGGAAATTTTGCGATGAAAATGATTGAATGTTTACGTAGAATTGTATCAAAATATTTTTTTAATAATTAAATTATTTGATAAATTTTAAAAAATAGTAAATATTCAAAAAACATTGAATTGACAAAAACTTTTAAAAATAATTGGAATTTTGGAAAGAATTTCATTTAAATTTTTGAAAATATTTGAATATTTGATGAAAAACTTTTCTGTTTAAAATGATAATTGAATTTTTGACGAGATATTAGTTCAAATTTTTAAGAATAATTTAATTTCTCCGAAGAATTTTATTACTTTTGAAAATAATTGAATTCTTGAGAATAATATGAAGAATTTTATTACTTTTGAAAATAATTGAATTCTTGAGAATAATATTAATTATTATTTATGAAAATAATCTAATTTGGCAAAGAATTTTTTTTAAATTCCTAAAAATAATTAAATTTTTGAAAAGAAATTTAATTAAAATTCCTTAAAATAATTGGATTTTATGTGAAAAACTTTGTTCTTTATCTAGATAATTGAATTCTTTTAAAGAATTACTTAAAATTTTTTGAAATTAATTCGTTTCCTGTGACGAATGAAAAGTTATTTATGAAAATAATTAAATTATTGCAACAAATTTTATTATTTTATTGAATAATGGAATGTTTCTTAAATTTTAATTTATTTAAATCTTAAATTTATTTAAAATTGTATTAAAAATATTGGAAATTCTGCGATGAAAATAATTGAATTCCTAAATGAAATTTTATCATTTATGAAAATAATTGAATGTTTACGTAGAATTGTATCAAAAATTTTTTTCATTTATTAAATTATTTGATAAATTTTATGAAAATACTAAATATTGAAAATCATTGAATTGCGAAAAACTTTTGAAAATAATTGAATTTTTGGCGAAAAATTTTGCTATTTATAAAAATAATTGAATTCATGACGAGATATTCGTTCAAATTTTTAAAAATAATTTAATTTCTTCGAAGAATTTTATTACTTTTAAAAATAATTGAATTCTTGTGTTGAATATTGTTATTTATGAAAATAATAGAATTTTGTAAAGAATTTTTTTATAATTCCTAAAAATAAATGATTTTTTGTAAAGAATTTTGTTATTTGACCATTCTCTACAGAAAACAATAATTTGAACTATGGGAAAAAGTCTAGACAGGCAGAGGGAAAAACAATTAATTTTTTTGGTACATGAAATATTTTTCTTACTTAATTTTGTGCCTATTATTATTTTTTCCAATTCTGACCAGTAAACGGAGTAAAATATAAAACCACAATTACCTAAAAAAAAAAAATTCTCACTAATTAAAAATTCGTAAAATTAAATTACTAAATTGAAAGAAATTTGTGGAGAAACTTTAATTTTTTATGTTATGTACGTGGCTTAAAGAAGATTATGTGCTTGCTTCTCGCAATGAAGAATAAAAAAAAATAAATATACATGTGCAACATTAAAAGCGTGAAAACGAAGCGGTTTTTGCATAAAGTAAAGAATTTTTGTTCTTTGTCGGGAATTTATATATATATGTATATATTTTTTTAAGGCAATTCGATTACACGTCATGAAGAAAAATGAGAATCTAAGTAACGACAAGACATTGAAATGGCCCACACTTGGCGAGGCGTTTGCCGAAAGGTCGCGAATCATTCGCCAATGTTGGGGTCTCTCATGGTTGAGAGTGAAAAACATACACGCACTGAAGCCCCATAATAAACTGACGCTGTAAATCTTCATTTTTATGTTACCATAGTGAAAAAATACACCGCAATATCATGGCGGCAAGACTGTTAATATTTGCCGTCACGAGACACTTCCCAAGGTGCCAAATTCACCTAAAAACCAAATTTCATCGTAAAATATTTAAAGAATCTTCATTTACATGAAATTGCATCGAATTGCGTGAAATTTTATGAAATTACACGAAATAACGAGATTAGATTAAATTACATGAAATTCTAATTCAAATAGAAAATTGTACAACATGTACAGGGTTGCCACTGGTCAAGGAAGTCAGAGAATAATAGTACATTTTTTTAGTATCTAATCATTTTTAGAGTGAATCGAAATATTTTTTAAGGTCATATGGAAAAAGTCAATATTTTGTCTGGAAGACAGGGAAAAGTCGGGAAAAAACAAAATTTTTTTGTCAACCGTGATGTATACTAAAATTAAGAAATATAAAATCTTCCTAAAGAATAAAAAAAAAAATTAAAATTAACAATGTGTGTTAATAAATTTAAATATTAAATATCTACAATTCTCGGTCATTATCGAAACTTTAACGAGCACCTGAAAGTACACTGATGACGTTTCAACAGATTTAACTTTGATAAAGAAGAATTTTATTGCAGTCTTCTTTATTCTCTTAACATCAATTCAAAAGCAGCCTGAAGCAATTGCAGACTATACAATCAATATTGCAATTTTTTTCTAGACTCGTTGAGAGAAGGAGAAGAAAGAGGAGAGAGGGGTGAATTCTGAGTAAAAGTGTCCATTTGGTTTTTCAACTGGCTAATGACGTCGTTAAATGGCAATAAATATAAACCTCTCCCTCTGGTCCTGCCCTTTCATAGCTTCTGGTGGCCGCTTACACCAAAGGCCTACCAAGATGTGACGAAGGTGCAATAAAACATTTTCTGGTATATATGCTAATACACGTCTGTTCCCCAACTTCCATTATTTCCCCGAGATCGTTTACCTTGACAAGAATCTGCATTGTCAAGTAAAAAAAAAGTACTTTATCCATAAAAAAAAGTTTTTAAAATTATAAATCCAAATATATTTTTTTGAGAAATGAAAAATTTTGCTTGAAATTCATTAGCGGGTTCGATTTTTAATACAGGGTTTGCCACTGGTCAGGGAAATCAGGGAATTCAGGGAAAAGTCAGGAATTTTTATTAAAAGTACTGGAAAAAATTTAATTTGTAGAATTCATAAGAAAACTCTGAATTTTTTGTTTTTTCTTTTTTGTTTTCCTCTTAAACTATGAAACTACCACAAATTCTAATACAAAACCTTCAAAATTTTTTTTTTCTAATTCTGACTAGAATGAATTTTTTTAATATTATTTGATTATTTCAAAAGTTTTAATGCAATCATCTTGATAAATAACAAAATTCTTTACAAAAATTCAATTATTTTTAGGAATTTAAAAAAAATTCGTTACAAATTTCGATTATTTTCATATAAATAACAATATTCAACACAAAAATTCGATTATTTTCAAAACTAATAAAATTCTTCGAAGAATTTAAATTATTTTTAAAAATTTGAACGAATATCTCGTCAAGAATTCAATTATTTTTATAAATAGCAAAATTTTTTGCCAAAAATGCAATTATTTTCAAAAATTTAATTGAAATTCTTTGCAATTTAATTTTTTTTTTAATAATAAAATTCTTCTATGAAATTTAATTATTTTCAATTTATCTACTATTTTAATAACAATTGTCTCAAAAGAATTCAATTATTTAAAAACAAATTTTATAAAATTCTCTGCAAACATTCAATTATTTACATAAATAATAAAATTCTTGTCAAGAATTCAATTATTTTGAGCAATTTTAATAAAATTTTTTGCAAAATTAAATTACATTCTTCACAAGAATTCAATTATTTTCAAAAATATTTTAAAAACACCTGTCAAGATTACAATTATATTTTTACAAATAGCAAAATTCTTTGACAAAATTCAATTATCTTCAGGAATTTTAATAAAATTCTTTTCAAAATTCCATTATTTTTATAAATAAAAATATTCATACCAAAAATTCAATTATTTTTAGAAATAATAAAATTCTTCGCAGAAATTCAATTATTTTCAAAATTTTTTTTAAAAATCCTCGTCAAGATTTCAATTATTTTTATAAACAACATTTTTGTACAAAATTCAATTACTTTCAAGAATTTTAATAAAATTCTTTTCAAAATTCAATTATGTTTATAAATAAAAGTACTAATTCCAAAAATTCAATTATTTTTAAAAGTAGTAAAATTCTTCGCCGAAATTCAATTATTTTCGAAATTTTCTTTTAAAATCCTCGTCAAGATTTCAATTATTTTTATAAACAGCAAAATTCTTCTACAGAATTCAATTATTTTCAGGAATTTTAATAAAATTCTTTTTAAAATCCAATTATTTTTATAAATAAAAATATTCATCAAAAAAATGTAATTATTTTTAAAAATAATAAAATTCTTTACCGAAATTCAATTATTTTCGAAATTTTTTTTAAAATCCTCGTCAAGATTTCAATTATTTTTATAAACAGCAAACTTCTTCTACAAAATTCAATTATTTTCAGGAATTTTAATAAAATTCTTTTCAAAATTTGATTATTTTTATAAATAAAAATATTCATCCCAAAAATTCAATTAATTTTAGAAATAATAAAATTCTTCGCAGAAATTCAATTATTTTCAAAATTTTTTTTAAAAATCCTCGTCAAGATTTCAATTATTTTTATAAACAACATTTTTCTACAAAATTCAATAATTTTCAGGAATTTTAATAAAATCTTTTTCAAAATATCAATTATTTTTAAAAGTTCTTTGTAATTCAATCATTTTCAATATTTACTATTTTCATAAAATTTATCAAATATTTAATGATTGAAAAAAATTTTTGATACAATATTCTACGTAAACATTCAATTATTTTCATAAATGATAGAATTTCATTTAGGAATTCAATTATTTTCATTGCAAAATTTCTAATATTTTTAATACAATTTTAAATATATATAAAAAAAATTTTTTTAAATTTAAATTCAAATTTAAGAAACATTACATTATTTAATAAAATAATATTATTCATTGCAATAATTCAATTATTTTCATTATAATAACTTTTCATTTGTCACAGGAAATTAATTATTTTCAAAAATTTTTAATTAATTCTGTAAAAGAATTCAATTATCTTGATAAACAACAAAGTTTTCCACATAAAATCAATTATTTTAAGGAATTTTAATAAAATTCTTTTCCAAAATTCAATTATTTCGATAAATTTTAAAATTCATCACAAGAATTCAATTCTTTTAAAAACTAATAAAATACTTTCCGAAAATGAAATTATTTTCAAATTTTTTTAAAAATACCGGTTAAGAATTAAATTACCTTTTTCATAAATAGACAGCGAAAATCTTCTCAAGAATTAAATTATTGTCAGAAGTTTTAATAATATTCTTGGCAAAATTTCAATTATTTAAACGAAATATAATCAAAATTCTTCGCATGAATTCAATTATTTTCATAAATTATTATTTAAATTCTTCTCAGGAATTCAATTCATTTATTTTATTATTATTATTATTATTATTATTATTATTATTATTATTATTATTATTATTATTATTATTATCATTTATTTTATTTTATTATTAATTCACCAAGTTATCTTTAATTATTATAAAAACATGAAACAATCGATTATTCCAAATTCAAAACTCGAAGTGATCGACTTCTTCATGTTTTATAATAAATAATATTCTTATAAGTTATTGAATTTCAAAAAGTTTGAATTTGAATCTTTTGAAGAATTTAAATTTCTACGGAAAAATAACAATGATTAAATATTTATTTTAAAAAGAAGTTGTTAATATTGTCGAATAATTTTACAATTAAAGAAATTCGTAAATAAATGTATTAGAACATTTTTCGCAACATCTAATCATTTTTAGAGTGAATCATAATATTATTTTCTGGTCAGGGAAAGAGTCAAAATTTTGTCTGGAAATCAGGAAAAAAAAAGTTGAATTTTTGTAGCAACCCTGTACTACTTCATTTATATTTTAATCGAAGTGAATACATTTTGTATTAAAATATGCAAATTTTTTTTTTGAACAATGTTTAACAATTAATTTTTCATAATTTAAATTTTTAATCATGAGCTCGCTCTAGAATATGAAAGTTTCAATAGAAAAAAACCTCATAGTTTCGAAAGGAAATAAATTAAAAAATTCAAGTTCAAAAGTAGCACTTGCAGAAAAATCACCCATATAGATAAAAATAATATTAATAAAAGATATTTTTTAAAGTGATGCAATTAAAGAGAAAGAATGAATCCTTTGAAGATGCGCTCTCAAAAGTCAATATGTGAAAAATTGAGATAAAATATTCGTGGAAGGACCCACATCGAAGATCTCGTTAAATTGAGAGTGTATTTAAAAAAAAAAAAAAAAAACAGTATTCGAAATCAAAAAGTAGGTGGGGAGTGGATCATGAGAGTCACTTAATTGGACCTTTTACTCCCTTAAGAATTCGTCCCATTCGCGTTTCAAAGATAGTGATTCGTTAATCACAACTTGATTAATGTTTCACTCTTTATTCTTCGTTACATCCAATACATTTTTTCAAAATGTTTCATAAAAATGGTTTGATTTTGATTTCAATTTATTTAGACTGTAGAATCACCAAATCCTTTAGAATCAGTAAACGCTAAAATTATAAAGATAAAATTCCAGATTCATTTTTACTTAAAGAGCCAAAAAAACAGAGTTTTAATACACACAGAGAGGAAAAAAGATTTTTGATAACTCTAACGAGCGATAAGACTGATGACAGTTGTAAACGAATGTCTTAAAATGTCTGACGCAGAAAGTTACGATTTTTGCCGCCTTAACAATTTTTTGCTCTTTTGCCTCATTATATTTTAACACTTCAAGTGGAAGAAGTGAAATATCATTTTCACCAAGGAAAACACTCGAGAGCTTTAGTTTCAATTAGCTTAATGGAAAAATGTTCCTCGACACATTATATAATTACCCGTATATTTTTTCTTTTCACAAAATTAATCGATTTTCTTCGCAATACAGTTTTTTTGCATTTTACAATAATTTATTTTAAAATAATGTATTTTACAATACATTAGTAATACAAGAAAAAATATAAAAGAAAATTTACAGGGATACCACAAAAATTTAATTCTGCTTTTCCCAGACTTTTCTGACCTGCGGCAACTCTGATTTTACTTCTGTTTTTCAAAAAAAATAACAGAAAATTCTGTCAAGAATAATTTAAAACTGGCTGGACTTTTTTTTAACTAAAAAGTTATTGAAAGTGGAAAAAATGAATAACAAAATGTACGAATAAAAAGTAGAAGACAAAAGAAAATGTCATGTTCTATATATATGTGTGTAACAAACGGAAAATCGAGAAACAAAAATCGAGTGAGGGTTTCGTGCTGGTAAAGTTTAATTAAGAACCTATTGTTAAGCTTATACGATGGGTTTTCTACTTCTTTCATAAAACGGAAATCAAGGGAATGAATTTTCAGTTTTAAAAATGCTTTCAATTCAAACACTCTGCTCCCGTTTTGAGTCCTATACTTAAAATATTTCCCTGGAAACTTACTTTTTACCCACTCGATTAAATTTCTATTCAATCTATATAGGATAAAATTTAATGAAATTTAATGAAATTTAATGACATTTAATGAAATTTAAAAATCAAGTTTTCTCTTAATATTAAATAAAATCAATAAATACTTTTCATTAAGAGGAAAAATAATAATAAAAAAAAAATAAACCGATGGATTTTTTCAAGAGGTGTTGACCAACGTTAGAGTTGAAGATTGACGTGCTATTAAGTTTGGACTAGTATTTCTGTTTTTATTTTCTTACGGATCACGTACACGCTTCTGGTAAGGATGCACTTGGCAGCTGATGAAATCAACAAAAGGAAGAAGAAAATATTATTGAAAGGAGAGAAAGAGAGAGAGAGAGAGAGAGAAAATACAAGACCACGACGTCAGATAAACTAACAAATGTCTCTCTCTTCAATGAATAATAAGAAATAAGGTCCAATTTGTATTTACATTACAAGAAGATTTTTTTGTTCCATAGCATTACAAGACTTGACAATTGAATTTCTTAATAAACAAATTTACATTTTTCTAAATTTGTAAAAACAATTTTTCAATTCATAATTCGAAAATGTTTCCAAATATTATATGTACATTCCAAAAATATTTAACATTTTCCATTTTTTATTTTTTCTTTACAAAAATCCGCGCCGAGTGGAATTTTCACTTTCTAAAATTCTCTGAAAACTTACAACCGAAACGAGAGTATACTTCAACTAATGCTTTATTGTATTTTCCTCTAGCAATGAGAATAATCTTCTCGGATTAAAATTCAGAATATTCTATCCCCCTTAAAATATTAATAAATTTGGAGCAAAAAATTCATTGCTGAATTGATGAATTATTTTATTTTTTTTTTTACTTTTAATTAACTAATCAATCGAGAGGAATATTAAAACTTTTAATTTCTACCTAAAAGACTCTTTGGTTAAAAATGAATATGAAAAAGATGAGGGAAAAGACCATTCACAGTAATAGTGACTGTTTATTTAAACTTTACGAAAGAGAGAGAAAGAGCAAAAGAGAGAGAGAGAGAGAGAAAGAGCGAAAGAGAGAGGGAGAGAGAGAAAGAGAGATGAAATATTCGAGCAGCAGATATTCGTTTGCTTGAATATTGCACAGGAGAGACGAGAAGCTGGATTCATTCTGAAAATTAACCTAGAAGTCAGTTTATTTCTCTCAAGAAGGATTGAAATAAAATATCTTTCTGTGAGGTAGATTGAAGTTTCAAGTCAGACGAGAAGTTTTTAAATTAAAACCAGATAATTACTTTTAAACTTGGCCAGTAGGAGTTTTATATGAAAATTATAAAATACGGAGAAAAAAAAAATAATAAAATCCAATTCACGTATTTTTAATTTACTTTCAAAAAAAAAAACTGATTCACTTATGTATATACATTTCAACTGCTTTATTAAATATAATGAATGAGTGAATTTATCAATGAGAAAAATGTTCTATTACATTTATTTACGAATTTCTTTAATTGCAAAATTATTCTAAAACATCAACAACTTCTTTTTTAAATAAATAATAATCATTGTTATTTTTCCATAGAAATTAAAATTCTTCAAAAGATTTAAATTCAAACTTTTTGAAATTCAATAATTTATAAGAAAATTATTATAAAACATGAAAAAATCGATCGCTTCGAGTCTTCGACTCGGAGTAATCGATTTCTCCATGTTTTTATAATAATTAAAGATAACCCAGTAAATTAATAATAAAATAAAATTAATTCTACGCAGAATTATTACTTAAAAGTAGGAAAAATTTTAATTTTCAAAGATTTGAATTCGAAACCTTTTTAAAATTCAATTATTTCTAAATATTCCCCCCTAGTGCTTTTAATATTTAATTATTATCTAAAATTTGAACTGAAATTATTCATTTTTAAATCAATTTTTATTTTAAAAAAATAATTAAAAGTAATTGAATTCCTAAAAGGAATTTTATTATTCATGAAAATAATTGAATCCCTGTAAAAAATTTTATTAATTCTGAAAATAATTGAACTATTTCGAAGAAATTTATAAAAAATTTGTAAATAATTGAATTCCTGTGAAAGTTTTATTATTTATGAAAATAATTAAATGTTCGCGTAGAATTTAATTAATATTTTTTTAATTGAATTCTTTTAAGAAATTTTATTAAAATAGTATAGATGTTAAAAATCCTTCAATTCAGGAAATTTTTGAAAATAATTGAAATTTTGTCAAGAATTTTATTAAAATTCTACAAGAATTCAATTATTTAAATACAAAAATAAATAATTTATTCAATAATTGAATGTTTTTTAGAATTCAATTTTAACAAAGAATTTTATTAACAAGTTTTGAAAATAATTAATTTCTTTTAAGGAATTTAATTCAAATTTTACTCAAATTTATCGTATTAAAGAATTTTATAACAATTTTTGAAAATAATTGAAAACTTTTTGAAGAATTTTATTAAAATTTTTTTAAATAATTGAATTTCTAAGAAGAATTTAAATAATAATTTTAAAAAAAAATTGAATTTATGCGAATAATTTTGATTAAATTTCGTTTAAATAATTGAAATTTTCCCAAGAATATTATTACAATTTCTAATAATAATTTAATTCTTGAGAATATTTTCTCTATCTATTTATAAAAAAAGTAATTTAATTCTCAACCGGAGTTTAAAAAAAAATGGAAAATAATTTAATTTTCGGAAAGTATTTTATTAGTTTTCAAAAGAATTGAATTCTTATGATGAATTTTGATATTTATTGAAATAATTGAATTTTGGAAAAGAATTTTATTAAAATTCCTTAAAATAATTGATTTTATGTGGAAAACTTTGTTGTTTATCAAAATAATTGAATTCATTTGCAGAATTACTTAAAAACTTTCGAAAATAATTCATTTCCTGTGACGAATGAAAAGTAATTCATGAAAATAATTGAATTATTGCAACGAATTTTATTATTTTATTGAATAATGGAATGTTTCTTAAATTTGAATTTATTTAAATCTTAAATTTATTTAAAATTGTATTAAAAATATTAGAAATTCTGCAATGAAAATAATTGAATTCCTAAATGAAATTTTATCATTTATGAAAATAATTGAATGTTTACGTAGAATTGTATCAAAATTTTTTTTCAATAAGTAATTAAATTATTTTATAAATATGGAAATAGTAAATGTTAAAAATCATTGAATTACGAAAAACTTTTAAAAATAATTGATATTTTGAAAAGAATTTTATTAAAATTCCTAAAAATAATTGAATTTCTGGCGAAAAATTTTGCTATTTATAAAGATAATTGAATTCTTGACGAGATATTCGTTGAAATTTTTAAGAATAATTGAATTTCTTCGAAGAATTTTATTACTTTTGAAAATAATTGAATTCTTGTGATGAATATTGTTATTTATGAAAATAATCGAATTTTGTAAAGAATTTTTTTGATAATTCCTAAAAATAATTGATTTTATGTAAAGAATTTTTTTTATTTATCAAGATAGTTGCATTAAAACTTTTAAAATAATTAAATAATATTAAAAAATTCATTCTAATCAGAATTAGAAAAATTTTTTGAAGGTTTTGTATTAGAATTCGTGGTAGCTTCATAGTTTATGAGACAAACACAAAAAAAAGACACAAAAAATTCAGAGTTTTCTTATGAATTCTATAAATTTAATTTTTTCCCGTACTTTTAATAAAAATCCCTGACTTTTCCCTGATTTACCTGATCTGTGGTAACCCTGTAGAAATAGTTAAATTTCAAAAATGTTTTTACACTGAAATCATTTAAAATATTCCTTTTTTAAAAAAAAAATTAATTATCAAGTACGAAGCCTGTACATTATTACGTAAATCAAAATTGAAAATAAAGGTGCGTCTTAAAGTGGCATTAAATTCAATCCATTTCTATGTGATTTCACACTCGAGGAAACCGTAAGTCGAAACAAGAAATTGGAACACTGTATATATAGGAACAATGGGAACAATTTCAATAGAATTGAAAGCTTTGCTCAGTTGATCCTCTTTGGTTTAGTATCAAAGTCTGCGAATTGATGAAAATTTTATATACTTTGCAAAAGACCAAAAATATTTTCACTCTACACAAACTTCTTCTCAAAATATGTTGGCAAATCTTTTGCTATATTATGTAGAAAAGAGAGTGGGGAAATTTTATCGCCCGTCCAATGAATGTTGCTCAAAAGCGCAATAAGTTGTACAAGTGGGATAGCAAACGGAAAAAAGCAAAAAGAAAAATCGAGTTTACGCAATTTCAGGCTTTGCACTCAATAATTAATTTTTAAAAAGTGTCAAATAGTAGCTTTAAGAGTAAAAAAAAACAGTAAAAAAAGTAGCTATAAAAAAAATTAAATTTGACGACTGAAAAACACGTTTTAAAAATTAAACCTTACGTTTGAAACAAGTGGAAAGGTATAATATAAAGTTGAGGAGAAATTATGTGCATTTTCAAACAGGGTAATTTACAATGTGAACAGTTGTATGTCAAAGAATTGCAAATCGGAGTGAATTGGAGTCTTTGATAATGGCAGTGATGGTGCTTGTGCATGCACTAATTTCGAATGGTCGTTCTTTATAAAATGGAAATATCGTCTCTAAACTTTTTTTGCCTCGGTTTAATTAAAGAGATTTTAAAAGAAATCTGAATTATATAGAATTTGATTTATTCTATAAGAAATTAGATACTTTCTCAAAATTCAAAGCGTTTTTTTGTCCGATTGGTAAGCAACAATAGGCATTGTACTTTTTTTAAGGTTCCGTACCCGGTAGGAACTATATTAAAGGTTTGTCAAACTAAAATTACTTTCTACCACTATTTTAATTTTACGACTAGATACTAGAATTTGAATCAGTTTCTAATTTTTATACACGTGATGGCACTTGCATAAAAATTAGAAACTAAAAATTAGAATCAGTTTCTAATTTTTATACACGTGGTAGCATAAAAATTAGAAACTGATTCTTTCTATGCTTTAAGTGGCTGTCAATGACAAAGAATATTCATGTGACTTGGGACAACTGATCATCAGATTGTAAATGAAAAGTACAGTCTCGTTGACTATTTTGTCACCGACAGGGAAGAAAATTATGACTATTGGCGAATGGAATGAGACTCTGCTGAAACGAGCATTCGTTTATGTGCGAATGACAGTATAATCGAATACTAAAATAGAACTGTTTAAACATGTATATTTCGAGGAATAAGCACCTGTGTGTTGCCTTTCCCGTTTGTCTTTTGTTATAAAGCTGCTGCTTGTCCATGGCGTCAATGCATATTCATAGTGTTTCTAACTTCTTGATACAAATAGAATTCGTTCAAAATTGCAACGTGGTGGGTTTTATATAAACATATACTATACATGCTTTGCTGCTTCGATGTTAATGGTTCGGATATGGCAATGTAGCCATCGTTATTGTTACTTTATTGCTCGTAAATCTTGTCTGTTGTGCAACATTTGAACACGAATAAAGACCAAACACAAGTTTCTCTTTGCGAAAGATGTGAGGCTATACCATCTCATTTTACACAACGTCGGAGACACCCTCTCAAAGAGAGTATTATTTGGCCATTCAAAGATCAGCGAAAAATTACTTCTTTAGTATATCTTCACTAAAGTCGCCAAACGCCATTTGCCATATATTCTCAGGAAAATATGTTCGAGAATCGGTTTCTGAATAACAATTCACAATTGCAGGCTTTGCACTCATCTACTAAAACCCACTATTTACTACTTTTTTTTTAACTATTATTTGGATCCTTTTTTTAAAGTGACACTAAAAGATATTTTTTATAATTTTTCTTCCTGATCTACTTTTAAAATTGAAATTCACTAACGCTTGAAGTAAAGTAATTATTAATTAATTATTAATAAGCATTCTTCTTAGAAACATTCAAAAATTTTTTGCAAGAATTCAATTATTTTCACAAATAATGAAATCCTTTGCTGAAATTCAAATATTTTCAAAAGTCTACAATTTTAATAAATTCGGATGCAATAATTTGAATAAATTTATTCGCGTACAATCAGACAAACTGTCTGATAAAAGTAAACGAATTAAATCACGGAGTTTAAAATTTAAGAGACTGTCTTCTGTAAAAGACAAAAGTTGCATTGCATCGTATCGCAACCGGAACACTTTAACGTCTTTTGTGTCCTTAATGGGTTGCAGTTGGAATAGTTTCAGAAAAATGGCTCCCCCAACAGAGAATCTCTGGTTACGGGAAAACTTAAATAAATGCACAACGTTTGGATAAAACGATTTACTGGCGAGTGGCTAGCGAATAACGAGACTATTTCCACAAAATTGTAGTAAAATATTCTTTTTTTTTTATAATTTATTGTTGCTTACACTATTTTTATTATATTGTTACTATATATTTGTATTTATTATCATTCTAGTTAACCTAAATAAAATTCTGATTCACTCTAAAAATGATTTGGATAAACAAAAAAATGTTCTATTACATTTATTTACTCAAATAAATATTAGAAAATATAAACTTTAAATAATTTTAAAAATAAATTCAAATAAACTTTTTCAAAAAAATTAATTCTACAGAATTGTTAGTTAAAAGTATGTAAAATTCAAATTTTCAAAGATTTTAATTTGAAACCTTTTCAAAATTAAATTATTTTAAAAATTTGAATCTATAAATGCTTTTATTCAATTATTATCTGAAATTTTAACTAAAATTCATTTTTAAATAAATTTTTATTAGAAAATTCTGAGAGAATTCAATTATTTAAATACAAAAATAAATAATTTATTAAATAATTGAATATTTCTAAAAATTGAATTCCTATACATAATTTTATCAACAAATTTTTAAATAATTGAATTCTTTTGATGAATTTTAATATAATTGTTAAGAATAATTACATTTTTCGACGAATCCGATTAAAATAATTGAATTATTGCGAAGAAATTTATTAAAAATTTGTAAATAATGGAATTCCTCTGAAATTTTTATTGTCTAATAAAATATTTTAATGTTTGCGTAGAATTTTACTAAAATTTTTATTAAATAATTGAATTGTTTTGAAAAACTTTATTAAAATAGTGAATTTTGAAAATCATTGAATTGAGGAAAATTTTTGAAAATAATTGAAATTTTGACAAGAATTTTATTAAAATTTTTGAAAATAATTTAATATCAACGAAGAATTCCATTGATTGGGAAAATATATGAAGTATATAATATAATTCTTTCAATGAATTTTAATAAAATTTTGAAGAATAATTGCATTTTTCGAGAAATTTATTTCAAATTGTATATTAAAAATAACTGAAATCCTGAAAGAAAAATATTTTATTTCTGAAAATAATTGAATTCTTTTAACAATTTTTAACATAATTTTCACGAATAATTACATTTCTCAATAAATTCGATTAAAATTGTGTTACAATTGAAATTCTTCAATAAGTTTTATTATTTATGTATATAATTAAATTCCAATGAGGAATTTTATTATTTTTAAAAATAATTAAATTTCAGAGAAGAATTTTATTATTTTGACACGAATTTTTTTAAATTTTTGAAAATAATTGAATTTCTGCAATAATTTCTAACTTCTTAAAAATTCAATTTTTAGAATAATTGAATTCTTTTAAGAAATTTCATTGAAAATTATTGAATTCCTGCAAAAATGTAAAAATACTTGAAATCCTTCAAAGAAATTAATTAAAATTTTAAGAATAATTGAATTGAGATATTTTATTAAAATTGGATTGAAAATAATTGAATTCATGTAAAGAATTTTAAAATGACTGAGATTTTGACAAGAAATTTATTGAAAATTTTAAGAATGATTGAAATTTCTTTGAGAAATTTTATTGAAAATAATGGAAATACTGCTAAGAAATTTATCAAAAATTTTAAGTATTATTGAATTCTTTCGAAAAATTTCATTGAAAATTTAAATTTTCTAAAATTTCAAATTGACAACTTTTAAAGTTTATCTATTTCTGAAAATTTAAAACGCAACTCTTTTAAAATTCAATTAGTTTTGAAATATTTAAGTTAAAAATAATAAAAAATAAATAAAATTTGCAATTTTATTAACTAAATCTTGTAAAGAATTTTGTCAAAATTTTTTTAAATAATAGAATTTTTAAAAGAATTTTATTCAAATTTTTCAAAATAATTGAATTTCTCACAAATATTTTTTTTAATTCTCTGAATAACTTTTTTTTGTAAACCCGTTTAAATGAAATAAATAAATAAATAAATATATTTGAATACTTTCGATAAACTTCATTAAAAAATTAAAAATAATTGAATTGGTGCGAAGAAATTTATAAAAAATTGGTAAGTAATTGAATTCCTGTTAAATTTTTATTAAAATTTTGTTTTAATAATTGAAAATAGTAGATATTAAAAATAATTGAAATGAGGAAAATTTTTGAAAATAATTGAAATTTTGCCAAGAATTTTATTAAATTTTTTTGAAAATAATTGAATTTCGGAAAAGAATTTTATTATTTATAAAGATAATTAAAATTTTTACGAGAATTTAAAAAAAATTTTGAACATAAATGAATTTATGAGAAGAAGTTTATCACTTTTGAAAATAATTGTATTTCTTTAATTAGTTGTTCTTAAAATTTCTATTTAAATTCATTAAAAATTGATATTTTCTAAAATTTCAAACTGAAACCTTTGAAGTTTATCTATTTATAAAAATTGTAGACGCGACTCTTTTGAAATCCAATTAATTTTGAAGTTTTTAAGTAAAATTATTCATTAAATAATTTCTAAGTAATAATTGTACGATAGTTCTTCAAGAATTGAGTTATTTAAATAGAAATTTTTGTCAGAAATAAAAAAAAATTGAAAGTTTTATATTAGAATTCGTGTTAATTTAATATTTTATAAGGCAAACAAAAAAGACACAAAAATTCAGAATTTTCTTATAAATTCTAAAAATTTAATTTTTTCCAGTTTTTTTTTAATAAAAATCTTTGATTTTTTCCTGATTTCCCTGACAAATTCTATTTTCCCTGACTTCCCTGACCTTTGGCAACCCTGTAGTAAATTAATTTTGATAAAGTAACCACCGAATTAGTAGTAAACGTCGTTATTAGTCAGACAGACAGTATCTAACATTTTCTAACGCTTACATAAGTAGTAGAAGTCGCTTTCAGTCAGACTTCCGAGTTCTTGTGGATTTTGTATTAGTGGTAAAGGACAATTTCAGTCAGACGAAAGTTAAACTTCCCTGTGGTTTGTACCAGTTGTAAAAGACTGTTACAGGCATCAGACAAAACTTTCTTGAATTTTTAAAAATACAGTGTCAGAGATTTATAAAAGACAAAACTTTTTACCCTCTTGTTTTGTCGGAGTAGTAAAAGAAAGCTTTAATCAGACATAATATTTCTACTAAATCTTTTATTATATTTTCAATCTTTATTACTCTTCAATCTTCATTTATATTCGTAAATTTTCCAAAAACAATTTCTATAATTACCTCCATTTATTTTCTTATAAATAGCTATTTAATAAAGTGCTCTTTTTGCTGCAGTAAAATAAATTAATTATCATGATAATTTTATATCTGGAACTTTTTTTTTTGTTTTATTTCTGCAGAAATAAATAATTTTATATCTGGAACTTATTTTTTGTTTTATTTATGCTGAAATATAATTTTATATCTGGAACTTTTTCTTTTGTTTTATTTCTACAGAAATAAATAACTTTATATCTGGAACTTATTTTTTTTTATTTCTGCATAAATAAAACAAAAAAAAAAGTTCCAGATATAAAATTTAATAAAAAAAACGAGTCTACAAGGTTTATATTATTTATACATATACGAAAAACATTAAGAAATCCGAGCATCATTTTATCTATAGAAATTGTCATGTTTCAGACAAGATTCAAGTGTTGTAAATAATAAGGCTACTGGTAAGGTAGCTGAGAATTACGATTACATGAAAATTTTTGATGGGCATAACTTGGCCCGACTATGCAATAAGGTAAAAGCTATAACGATATCGGACTGAAGATATGTGCACGCATCCTCGCATTATAGAACGGAAAAGATAAATTGCCAGATACTTTGGTATGAGAGCAGGAAGCTATCTGTGAGGAGCGACTTTTAAGGAAAGAGTCGGGCTTTTATCATCTTTAACTCAATTTATTTATATATATATATATATATATAGTGATTTCGATATATTTTTTAAAATGAAATTTCGATAATAAAAATTGCTGACTTAGTATTTTATTTTTCTATATACAAATTGATTCCTTATTTTTTTTCCTAAAGTGAATTTATTTTTACTATTTATTTTTACAAATGATTTTATTACCATTTTTTTTAATTAATTGAATGAAAATTAATTAATTGAATTGAAAAATAAAGTGGATTTATGTTAACTATTTATTTCCACAAATGATTTTATTAAAATTCTTTTTTAATTAATTGAATTGAAAAACAAAGTGAATTTATTTTTACTATTTATTTTTACAAATGATTTTATTACAATTCTTTTTTAATTAATTGAATGAAAATTAAATAACTGAATTGAAAAATAAAGTGAATTTATTTGTACTATTTATTTTCGCAAATGATTTAATTAAAAAATTTTTTAATTAATTGAATGAAAATTAATTAATTGAATTGAAAAATAAAGTGAATTTATTTTTATTATTTATTTTCACTATGTATTTTTACAAATGGTTATATCAAAATTCTTTTTTAATTAATTGAATGAAAATTAAATAACTGAATTGAAAAATAAAGTGAATTTATTTTTATTATTTATTTTCACTATGTATTTTTACAAATGGTTTTATTAAAATTTGTTTTTAATTAATTGAATGAAAATTAATTAATTGAATCGAAAAATAAAGTGAATTTATTTTTACTATTTATTTTGAGAAATGATTTTAATAAAATTTTTTCTTTTAATTAATTGAATTCTTCTGAGAAATTTTATATTGAAAATAATTGAATTTACTTTTACTTAAAAAAAAATTGTAATTTAAAAAAAGTTTGTAATTTAAAAAAAAAGTTTGTTAAATGTTGTAAATGTTGCATTTTCTTTTTTGTTTTTGTTTTTTTTTTAGGGGTATAGTTCATAGGTCAGACTTTATAGTGGTGCATTTGACAAAAAGTTTTCCCGGTCCCGTTTGCGAATGAGGGTCCAATTGTCACAATTTTCATGTGTGTTTGTATTCACTTACACCGGAGGGCGTATTTGATGTTTGGTACGTGTAATAGCCTTCGGCGTCACGCCAAGGCGACAGCAAACAATGCGAGAGCATACATTATTTCCACTCTAATGTATTTATACAATTTCCCTCTTCCATGTTGATATTTCTCATTTGCCTCGGGTTTTAAAAATTTTCCCCTGTCATTCATTTTTACACTATTCGCGTTTAAAAATAAAAGACAATAATTTTGAGCGCCAGTTATAAAAAAAAAGAATAGATTTGAAAAAAAATAGTTTTATAAAAATAGATTTAAAATAATAAATTTATTATTTTTTGTTAATATATATTATTGTAAATAATAAATAATAATAAATTTATAAATAATAAATAAATAAATTATCTATTTTAATGAATTTATCACTTGGTGAAAATTATATAATTCAAACTAAAAGGAAATTATCAATCTATGTAATTATCTATCTCTAAATTACAAAAAATTAGCAATTTTTTTGTAATTTGTGCTTTTCGTAATATTTTTATAATTTTCTTTTAAATTGTTAATAAATATAATTTCATTTTAATTTGAAATAAATAAATTTATGAATATCAGGCTTCGTACTTGATAATTAATTTTAAAAAATTAGCAAAAAGTAGTTTAAAAACAGAAAAAAAGTAGTAAAAAAATGGCTATCGAAAAATTATACTTGACGACTCAATTTTTTTATTATTTCTTAATTACATTCGAAAATAGAATAATTTTTTATAATAATAAAATTTTCTTAAGATTTTAAGATTTCTCTTGTTAAGGACTTTTTTGTCCGTCCAAACTTTAAATAAAATAAAATAAAATAAAAATAAAATAAATATTTAAAATTTTAAATACCTATTTATTTTGTCTACAGGAATTAAAATATTTCAAATGATTTCAATATAACGCATTTTTGAAATTTAACTATTTCTAAAAATTACAAAAGTAATTCTTTCAAAATTCAATCCTACTTTTCTTGAAATAATAAAATTATTTAAAACTTAAATCATTTCATTTTATTCAATTCTAAATCAATTCTTATTAGAAAGTTCTACGAGAATTCAATTATTTAAATACAAAAATAAATAATTTATTGAATAATTGAATATTTCTTAAATTTCAATTCTTATAAAGAACTTTATCAACATTTTTTTAAATAATTGAATTTTTACGAAGAATTGCTATTAAGAATGAATTTAAAAAAATGTTTACACTCTAAGAAACAAATTATATCAAATTTTTTTTTAAATAATTGAATTTTTTCGAAGAATTTTATTCAAATTTTCAAAACTTTTAAAACTTTTAAAACTTGAATCATTTCATTTTATTCAATTCTAAATCAATTCTTATTAGAAAGTTCTACGAGAATTCAATTATTTAAATACAAAAATAAATAATTTATTGAATAATTGAATATTTCTTAAATTTCAATTCTTATAAAGAACTTTATCAACATTTTTTTAAATAATTGAATTTTTACGAAGAATTGCTATTAAGAATGAATTTAAAAAAATGTTTACACTCTAAGAAACAAATTATATCAAATTTTTTTTTAAATAATTGAATTTTTTCGAAGAATTTTATTCAAATTTTCAAGAATAATCTAGCTATGAATTTTATTATTTATGAAAATAATTGAATTCTTGAAACGAATTTTATTTAAATCTTTAGAAATAATTGAATTCCTGAGAAGAATTTTATTATTTATAAAAATAATTGAATTCTTAGCAAGAATTTCAGTAAATGTTTTTAAATAATTGAATTCTAGCGAAGAATTTTAAAAAATCTAATTTAATTATTGAATTTGTGTGAAAATTTTATTATTTATAAAATAATTAAATTTTTACAATGTATTTCAGTAAATTTTTTTTAAATGATTGAATTTCTGTAAAGAATTTTATTATTTATGAAAATAATTGAATTTTTCCAAAGAATTTCAGTAAATTTTTTTGAAATAATTGAATTCCTGTGAAGAATTTTATTATTTATGAAAATAATTGAATTATTGACACGAATTTCAGTAAATATTTTTAAATAATTGCATTCCTGTGAAAATTTTTTTTTATTTATGAAAATAATCAAATTCATGCAACGAATTTCAGTAAATTTTTTTTTTATTTGTAAAAATAATTTAATTCTTGCGAAGGATTTCATTAAAAATTTCTTTAATAATTGAATTTTTTCAAAGAATTTTATTTAAATTTTCAAAAATAGTTGCATATTTCGCGGAATTCATTTAAAAATAATTGAAATCCTGCGATGAGTTTTATATTATTTATAAAAATAGCTCGATTTCTTTAAAATTGAGTTCTTGTGCAGAATTTTATAATAATCTATTTAACAAATTGATTTTTTTTTAAAAATATTAGGAAAATTCTCTTTTAAATAATTGAGTCCATGTAAAAATTTTTTAATTTATGAAAATTTTAAACTTTTGATTTTTGAACAATTTTATTTAAAAATTCAAAAAAAAAATGAATGAATTTTAAAAGAATTTACAATTGTACTTTTTAGCGAGAATTTAATTTCAAAAAGGTTTTACATTAATTATTTAAAATATTAATTCCTGCGGGAATATAAATATTTAAATGAATGTAGATTATGTAAAATTATCTAAGTTTTGAATAATTTAATTTAGAAATTATTGAAAAAAAAACAGTTTTAAAAAAATTGTAATTAAAATTTTTTGAATTTGATTAAATTTAGGTAAATAATTTAAAAAGATAAAAGTAAATTTCCATTTAATTGAAATAAATTTTATATCGCAAAGAATTTTATTTTTTTACTTTTAAAATTATTTTTAAATAACGAAATTCTGATTAAAGTTTGGAAAATAATTGAATTTTTAGAAAAATTTAGAATTGAAATTATTGGCACGATAAGAAAAAAAAATAAATATTTTTGATGGAAATCAGGGAAATACAAAATCAAATTTTTCTGATTTTTCTGAATCGACTAAAACTAGTTTTTTTAGTGGTTTTAAATTTTATTTTTCAATAACTACTTTTCACTACTTTTTACTACTATTTTTTTTGTCTTAAAGATACTTTTTGCTACTTTCTTAAAAATAATTATCGAGTACGAAGCCTGCGAATCAACATTTCTATATTATGATTATAGTTTAACTTTAAATTGAAATTTTGAATTCAGTTTTACTTCTAAAATATACTTTAGTGATATGGAGTAATTTTGGAAAATTCGAAACTTTTCCTTTATGTATTCCTAGAATAGTAAATAGGTTAAGCTGGATCAGAATTTTAATTGAACCCTCAATTTGAATAGTATTTCGACCCCTACATAACAAGTAATCCGACTTAGCAGGGCTTTCATTTGTTTCTGTGATTCGTGTGCTTTCTCTCAATTCCATTCATTTATTTTCATAAATTTCCTATCAAATTCCACGTTAGAGTCGAGTATTAAGATAAAAAATTTACTCAACTATTTTGTGAAAAAGAACCATTTTTCTCTTTATTTCAGAAAAATCTGATTAAAAATTTAAACGAATAGAATTGATTTAAAATTGGAGAGAATTTAAATTTTTTCCTTTAGATTGCTCCCTAGTCGTTCAATCTTAACTTATCTAAAGTTTAGAATCGACAAACGGAGTTTGAAAAAAAGTGAGAAAGAGAAAAATGTTTTTGAGATAGAAAAGTATTTTGATTTAAATAAAAAGTAACTATTTTTAATAGTTTTTTTTATTATTTTCTAATTTCTGTACTTTTTTATGCGAGAACTTTTGTGCGAGATCAATAAAGTGATAAATCATTTTCCATCTTGTTACCATCATTCAAGAAACTCTTTCATTATTATCTAGTTTAGGAAGCTGAAACTTGTAAAACAAGTTTTGTGAGGTTAATCGTATTCGATAAACTTTGACAGAATCTTTTATATAGCTATACAAGGAACAAGTTAAACTTATAAACCGCAATCTTGAAAAATATCTCTTATTTCTTTTTCCTCCAATCATATTATTTATCAAGCAGAAAATATTTTTTCTCCACAATTCTACTTGCTTCTGTGGTAAAGAAAATGCATTTTTTCATCAAATTTTTAATTTAAACGTAGCTAAATTATTTTCTCTTTCCTTTGAGAAATAAAATCCAGTTGGAAAAATAAATATTTTAGTATTTATTTAAAACGAGGAAAGTTTGAAAAAATATCTTTTATAATCTTTTTTACTTTTATACATTAGTTAAAAAAAAATTACTGTTTAAATTTACTATCAAGATTTGGAATAATTTAAAAAAAAAGAAGATTCAAAATTTACCCCCGTTGATAAAAGTATATGGTTAATTGCTGAGAATTTATAAAAGCATTTTCCATTAATTTTAAAACCTTGTTCAGCAAAATATCTCTATTCATCGATCATAAAAGGCGATGCAATCAGGCGATGAGGTTTATTACTTCCCTGCTCGGGATATTCTTCTCTCTCAACCATAGGTAAATTTTTTATTTCTCTTGTTTTATTTTCCGATCATGTACACACAGAGTATAGGCTTCACCAAAATCTTGCAAAAAAGGAAAGAAAAAAAAAGAAGCAAAATTGGATATTTGAGAGTTGGATTAAACCCATATGTATATATATCTAGATTGAACCTGGCTTGTTTATACCATAATGACGATAATGTTATGCGAGCTAATTGGCAGGTTTTACTTGATGTAAAAAAAAGGAATTATTATTTGCACCAAGAATTTTATATACGTATCGAAGTATCCGAAATTGGTTTTCTACTGCTGCTACTTATGTAGTCTTTCAAAAAGTATGTAAAGTATTTATTGAAAAAGTATTCCCTTTTAAAAAATTAGTTATCGTAAAATTAAAAATTTCATTGTTAATTACATTCCATTTTTAATTTAAATTCATCTGAAATTCATTTTTCAATAAATTCTTGTTAGAAAGTTCTACGAGAATTCAATTATTTGAGAACAGAAATAAATAATTGATTAAATAATTGAATATTTCTTAAAATTGAATTTTTATTCAAATTTTATCAAAACTCTTAAAAATTTATGAAAATAATTAATTTTTTGTGAAGATTTTTATTCAAGTTTTTTTAAATAATTGAATTTATCGGAATTTTTTAAAACTTTTTGAAAATAATTAAATTCCGTCGAGAAATTTCATTTAAAAATTAAAAATTATTGAAATCTTGCGAAGAATTTTATTAAATTTTTTTTTTAAATTATTGAATTCCTCAGAAAAATTTAATTTTTAAAAAGAATTTAATTCTTGGAAAGAATTTTATTAAAATCTCTTAAATAATTGAATTGATTCGAAGAATTTTATTTTTTACGAAAATAATTGAATTGTTTAGAAGATTTTTACAAACATTTTTGACAATAATTGAATTCCTAGGCAGAGTGTTATACTTTACGAAAATTACTGCGTATTCTATGATCAATTTTATTATAATTTTTCAAATAATTGAATTCTTGAGTAAAATTTTATTACTTATGAAAATAATTGATTTCTTGTGAAGAATTTTATTAAAAATTTTAAAAATTTTTGACTTCTTTTGGCGACTTAAAAAAAAAATTAAGAATAAATGCAATTTTTTATCATTTTAATTAAAATTGTATAAAAAGAATTGAAATTTTGCAATAAGTTTTGTTAATTTTGAAAATAATTGAATTCTTGCAACGAATTTTATTAAAAAATTAAATAAAGAAATGAATTCCTGTTGAAGAATTTTATTTGTGAAAATAATTAAATTCCGGAGAAAAATATTATTGTTATTGAAAATTATTATTATTATTGAAAATAATTAATTTCTTGTGAAGAATTTTATTGAAATTTTTTTAAATAATTGAATTTCTCATAATTTTTTAAAACTTTTTGAAAATATTTGAATTTAATCGAGAAATTTCATTAAAAAATTGAAAATAATCAAAATCCAACAAAGAAATTTAAAAAATTTTTTTAAATAATTGAATTCCTGTGAAAAATTTTATTTTTTTTTTTTGAAGAATTAAATTCTTGGGAAGAATTTTATTAAAATTTCTTAAATAATTGAATTGCTTCGATGATAATTGTATTCTATGATCAATTTTATTATAATCTTTTAAAAATAATACACCATTTTATTAACATTTTTTAAAATAATTGAATTCTTGAGTAAAATTTTATTATTTATGAAAATAATTGATTTCTTGCGAAGAATTTTATTCAAATTTTTTTTAATAATTGAATTCCCATAAAAAATGTATTATTTGTGAAAATAATTAAATTCCTACGAAGAATTGTATTGAAAATAATTGAATTGTACAGGAGAATTTTATTAAAATTGCAATTTAATTAACTAAACCTTGTAAAGAATTTTGTCAACATTTTTTTAAATAATAGAATTTTTAGAAGAATTTTATTTAAATTTTTCGAAATAATTGAATTTCTCAGAACTATTTTTTTCAATTCTCTGAATATATTTGAATTCTTTCGAGAAACTTCATTAAATAATGAAAAACATAAACAATTGAATTGGTGCGTAGAAATTTATAAAAAAATTCTTAAGTAATTGTTAATGGAGTTGATGTGAAATTTTCATTAAAATTTTGTTTAAATAATGAATTAGCTTAGAAAATTTTATTAAAATAGTAGATATTAAAAATAATTGAAATGAGGAAATTTTTTCAAAAATAATTGAATTTCAGAGAAGGATTTTATTATTCATAAAGATAATTGAAATTTTGACGAGAATTTTTTTTTAATTTTGGAACATAAATTGAATTCTTTTGAAAAATTTAAATAAAATTTTTACGCATAATTACATTTTTCGAGGAATTCGATAAAAATTGTATTAAAAATAATTGATATTCTACGATGAGTTTTATTATTTATAAAAATAATTGAATCTCTGTAAACAATTTAATTATTTTATAGAAACAATTGAATTATTGCGAAATAAATAATTTATGAATAATTGAATTCCTGTGGAATTGTTATTTAAATTTTGTTCAAGTAAATGAATTCATTTGGAAAATTTTATTAAAATAGTAGATATTAAAAATAATTGAAATGAGGAAAATTTTTGAAAATAATTGAATTCTTGCGAAGAATTTTATTACATTTTTTAAAAATAATCGAATTTCGGAGAAGAATTTTATTATTTATAAAGATAATTAAAATTTTGACGATTATGTATTTTTAAAAAATTTGTTGAACATAATTGAATTTATACGAAGAAGTTTATCACTTTTGAAAATAATTGAATTTCTGTAATTAGTTGTTCTTTAAATTTCTATTTAAATTCATTAAAAATTGATATTTTCCAAAATTTCAATTTAAGCTTTTGTATTAGAATTGTTGACAATTTCATAGTTTATGAGGCAAACTATAAAGACACAAAAATTCAGAATTTTCTTATAAATTCTAAAAATTAAATTTTTTCCAATACTTTTAATAAAAATCGTACTTAAAATTTTTACCTTTCTCTCTTAACAATGTAAAGCCTATAAGTATATGCGGTAAATAAGTGAAATATGTATTTTGACATTTAATTATCGTACTTAATATCTACACTGTAATAATCGGTCAATATTATGTCGATCTTGACTTAAAGCTTGTTGAGATGACTTTAATAGGTGTAGGGTAATATATTAGAGACTATGGTCACACGGTTTCTGCTTAGTTTCGTGCACCGAACGAGAAAGTCATTATTTCTCTATGTAACCAAAGTGCCATAGAACAATTTCTCTTGAGAAAATTACACACTCCCAGTCCACGCCTCGTGTCCGTTGTATTTAACGAAAATTACTTTCAGGGTCACGACACCGACGATTAACTATTATAACTGTGAAACTCTGGATTCCGATCCTCGTCCATATTTTACCTTGATCATCCAGTTGCCTTTGACCTCTTACATTGCATACAAAATAGATCAAATTAAAGGGGCAGTTCTAGTTTGACAATTTTCTTTATGAATTCAAAAAATAACTTCTAACATTTAAAAAAAAAATCATCGGAAAAGATTTTTAAATAATTCTAGTAATTTTTTTCTTTTCTCTCCACGAGAAATCTTTTTCCGGTTGTTTTTTATGATTTGATATAAAATTTTTCACGTTACGAATGACTGTTTGCTTTTTATGTTTAGGTATAGTTTAGGTGAAGGAACTTTTTGGAATATGTATGTATATATATGTAATTCCATTTACGAGCATAGTAGTGACAGCTGTTTACGATTTTCATTGATGTTCACATGGGACCATAAAATAATTAAGGTTACGAAGCGTCACGCGAGAGAAGCATTTTTTCGTTCGAAATATCCGTCTCTCTCATTTGGTCACGTTTACGAGGCTTTTACGAGCATTCCCTGAAAATGCGCTACCGCGATGCAAGAATCGAGCTTCGTGTCTGTAATTGTCAATCAACTTTCCAAGACGTGTAATGCAGTGTAAGAGTTCAGTAACTGAGGTTAATCGTAAGCAATTACTTTGATGCCTGGCAACTAAGTTGGCTCATTACTTACACTTCAATTTAACTAAAACGGATCAATGAAAAGTCCAGATATTCATAACTCGACGAGTAAATATAATAGTTACTCTCAATATTTTTATTTCGATGTTAGTTAAACTTTTGTAACCAAAAACACAAAGAACTATTGTTTTATGGTATTTTTACCACAAAAAGTGTTATTTTGAATTTACGATGAAAAAGCCGTTAAAAACAGGTCAAAAAGGAAAAAAAAAACAGTGTCAAAAATACTAAATATTAAAAAAAGATTTTAATTCGAAATTCAAAAATTACACTTGAAAAACATTTATTACAACTGTAATTCTTCCAAAATGCATTTTTTTCAATACCCCGCCTGAAATTTTAATCAATTTATTACAAAATTAAAATTTATATTTAATTACAGTTTCACAACAATTAAAATTTTCAAAGATTTCAATTTGAAAAATCTTATGAAATTTAATTATTTCTAGAAATTTACACTATAACTCTTCAAATATTCAGTTATTATCTAAAATTTTAATTGAAATTCAATTTTAAAATCAATACTTATAAGAAAGCTCAAAGAGAATTCAATTATTTAAATATAAAAATAAATAATTTATGGAAATTTAACATTTCTTAAAATTGAATTCCAATAAACAAATTATTAAATTTTTTTTAAATAATTGAATTCTCTTTGAATAATTTTAATAAAATTTTGAAAAAAATGGCATTTTTCAAACAATTCTTTAAAAATTGTTGCAAAAATAATTGAAATGAAATATAAAGTTAATTAATAGTTGAATCCTTGTAAAAATATTTTTTAAGTAATTGAATTCTTAAGAAAAATTTTGTTATTTTTGAAAATAATTGAATTTTTGCATTGAAATTTTTTAAAATTCATAAGAAAACTCTGAATTTTTTTGTATCTTTTTCTTTTTAATTATTTCAAAAGTTTTAATGCAATTATCTTGATAAATAACAAAATTCTGTACAAAAATTCAATTATTTTTAGGAATTTTAAAAAAATTCTTTACAAAATTCGATTATTTTCATAAATAACAATATTCATGACGATAATTCAATTATTTTCAAAAGTAATAAAATTCTTCACAGAAATTCAATTATTTTTAAAAAATCTACAAAAATTTCAGAAATTTCAATAAAATTAATTGCAAAAATTGAATTATTTCCATTAATAACAATATTTATCACAAGAATTCAATTATTTTAAAACGTAATAAAATTGAATTATTTAAAAAAAATTTAATAAAATTCATGTCTAAATTTCAATTATTCTCAAGAAATTTTTTTAATTCAATGAATTTTAATGCTCTATTTTAATAAAATTGTCCCAAAGAATTCAATTATTTAAAAAAAAAATTTTGATAAAATTCTACAAGAACATTCAATTATTTTGGAAAAAAAATAAAATTTCACAGGAATTTAATTATTTAAAACAGAAATTTCCTAATATTTTTCGAAAAAAATCAATTATTTAAATAGTTTTGTATAGAATTCTTCGCAAGAATTCAATGCTAATAACATTCTTTGAAAAAATTATTTTCATAAATAATAAAAACTCATTGCAAATTTCTTAAAAATTGTAAACAAAATTCATTGAAATAATTCAATTATTTTCCTAAATTTTAAGAAAATTCTTTGTTAAAATTCAATTATATTCATAAATAATTAAATTCTTTGCCGGGATTCAATTAATTTCAATGCATATTAAATAAAATTTCTAAAAAAGAATTCTATTTTTGTTAAAAAACTTAATAATCAAATTCAAATACTTTCAAAAATTTTTATGAAATTTTTTTTAAGAATGCAATTTTTCTTTTAATAAAATTTTAATTAAATTTCTCAAAGAACTAATTATTTTTTAAAAAATCCTTTGAATAAATTTAATATCTAATTGTTGAAAATTTGATGAGTTAAATAAAAATTAAATTATTTTCAAAAATTGTGATAAAATATTCTTCTCAAGAATTCAATTATTTTTATAAATAATAAAATTATTCTTTGGAATTCAATTATTTTGATAAAGAATAATGTTCATCACAAGAATTCAATTATTTTCAAAAGTAATAAAATTCAATTCTTTTCAAAATTTTTTAATAAAATTCATGTCAACATTCTCAAAAGAATTCAATTATTTTTAAAACAATTTTTATCGAATTTCTCGAAAAATGTAATTATTCTTAAAAATTTTATTAAAATTCGTTGAAAGAATTTAATTATTTAAAAATGTGAATGATAAAATTGTGTATAAGAATTCAAATTTAAGAAATATTAAATTATTCAATAAATTATTTATTCTTCTATTTAAAAAATTGAATTCTCGTAGAATTTTGTAATGAAAATTGATTTAAATTGTAAACAAATGTATTTGAAAATTCTCAAAGAACTTTGTCAAAAACTATTAAAAATAATTGATTTAAAGAAGAATTTCAGTTAAAAATTCTGTCTGGAAATCAGGGAGAAGTCAGGGAAAAGCAAAAACTAAATGTTTGTGGCAATCCTGTTAATATTTTATGTTTTATATATGTTTTTAATAATTTTCTTGTTTATTTTAATTTTTTTTTTTTTTTTTTTTTTTGAGTTCGGAAAAGAAAAGTTCAGGTCAGACTGTTAAAGTTTATTTGTAATTGTGTATTGTTTGATGGAAAGCCATAAGCGTCAAAGTGGTTAATGATCAAGGCGCGCCATCGTAAACTCAAAGAAAGTTTAAACATCGTAGTTCATTTCTTGACGCACTTGATTGTCAATAACTGAATATTTTAAAAATTATGAAAAAAAAATGTTTGATTCAATAGTAAGAAGAATAAATTCAATTCAAATATAGAAATGAAAGCGAACTAATGGCGAAAATGGAAATAAAAGTGAACAAGTGACTATTTTATATTTTTTGACGAAAATTGATATAAATTTATAAATTGAAGACTTGAAGAGTAATTTTCGAAAATTTTTTTCTTCTTCAACACTTGCCAAATTATTCGTTCTGCATCACGTACTCATACTGTCACAAACGTCTCGTATAAAGCAAGGCGAGTTCTGCACCTGGGGTGCCAGGGTTATTCAATTTAAACTACGTTTCACGAGGCAGGAAACGAGAAGTCACGTGACATTTCGACTAAGTAGATAAATTTTTCTTACTTCTTTTTAGGAAAAAAAAATCTCTTTTTTTCTTTTGTCCTGAATTCTTTTTTTTGTACTGAAATTGAATTTCTAAGTATTTAGAATTTTTTTTTTTTGCTTTTTCGTGTATATTATAAAATTACTGCAATTTCTTTTGTGGGATTCGCTGTATAAAATGTAGTCTTATACTCTTATGATGATTTATACCGAATATTCTGTTTAATATTTTTTTTTCTTTTTTCACATTACACATTATCGATATGAGATCAACGCCCTTTGATATCAGATATAAAGTCTCAGTCGTTCAACTCGAAATTTCTTTCCTCGAATTCTTCGGATACGCAAAAGGGTTGGTCTTTAAAATGTTGCGAATAAAAAATTACTTTTATTAAAAAGAACATAATCGCATTTATCACTCGCTGTTGTGCGATTTCTCTCATTCTTCAGTCGGAATTTCGATTCGGCAAATTAATGATACATTTTAAATTAAAAATTTGTTCCCTAAATTATGGGCAAAATTTTTTTATTATCATCATTATTATTATTATTTTTTTCGTTTGTCTCATAAAATATAAAATTAACACGAATTCTAATACAAAACCTTTAATTTTTTCTATTTCTGCGAAATAATTTCTTTTTAAATAACTTAATTCTTGAAAAACTATAATAAAATTATTACTTAGAAATTATTTAATGAATAATTTTACTTAAAAATTTTTTAATATTTTTCGCAGGATATCAATTATTTTAAAAAATTGTCCTTATTTCAATTATTTTTAATATCTACTATTTTAATAAAATTTTCCAAATGAATTCAATTATTTAAACAAAATTTTAATAAAAATTTCGCAGGATTTCAATTACTTAACAAATTTTTATACTTCGCATCAATTTAATTATTTTTAATTATTCAGAGAATTGAAAAAAATAGATCTGAGAAATTCAATTATTTCAAAAAATGTAAATAAAATTCTTTTAAAAATTCTATTATTAAAAAAAATTTTGACAAAATTCTTTACAATATTTAGTAAATAAAATTGAAATTTTAATAAAATTTTCCTATTCAAATCAATTATTTCCAATACAATTCTTAAAAATTCAATTATTTTCCCAAATAATACATTTTTTAAGGGAATTCAATTATTTAAAAAAATTTAAATGAAATTCTTCGCAAGAAATTAATTATTTTCATAAATAATAACATTTTTCTCAAGAATTCAATTATTTTAAAACATTTTGATAAAATGATTTATAAATTTGCCCAAATTATCATAAAATTGATTTAAAATTCTTTCTAGGAATACAATTATTGTCAAAAATTTTTGTAAAAATCATCGAAAAAAATTAAATTGTTTTCGTAAAGATAAAATTCTTCTAAGAAATTCAATTATATAAGAAATTTTAATAAAATTCTTGTCAACAATTCAATTTACTAAAGAAATAAAATTCTTTGCAGAAATTCAATTATTTAAAAAAAATTTAATAAAATTCTTCTTCAGATTACAATTATTTTCATTTTTTTAATGAAATTTCTCGATGGAATTTAATTATTTTCAAAAAGTTTTAAAAATTTTTGAGAAATTCAAGTATTTAAAAAAATTTGAATAAAATTCTTCACAAGAAATTAATTATTTTCATAAATAATAATATTTTTCTCAGGAATACAATTATTTTCACAAATAAAATTCTTTATAGAAATTCAATTCTTCAAAAAATTTTTTAATAAAATTCGTTGCAAGAATTCAATTATTTTCATAGACAAAACTTATCGCAGAATTTCAATTATTTTGTTTATACAATTTTAAATAAAATGACAGAAAATTGTATTTATTCTTCAATTTTTTTTAAATTCGCCTAAAGAATTCAATTATTTTAAAAATTTTTGATAAAATTCTTCATAAAAATTCAATTATTTAATAAATTATTTACTTTTTTATTTAAATAATTGAATTCTCGAACAATTTTCTAATTAAAATTGATTAAAAAATGAATTTCACTTAAAATTTTAATTATAATTGAATATTAAAATCATTATAGCGTGAATGTTTAGAAATAATTGATTTTTGAAAAAGGTTTAAATTTGAAATCTTTGAAAATTCGAATTTATAGCAACAATATTTTTATTACATAAAATAATTATTTTATCACTCTGTCATCTTAAATTTTTTTATGTTTTATAATAATATTCTCATAAGTTATTGAATGTCAGAAGGTTCGAATTTGAGAATCTTAATCCTATAGAAACATTGTAATGATTAAATATTTATTTAAAAAACAAGTTATTGATGTTTTCGAATAATTTTACAATTAAAGAAATTGGTAAATTAATGTAATGGAACATTTTTTGGAGTATCTAATAATTTTTGGAATGGATCAAAATATTCTTTAGGGTCAGGAAAAAAGTCAAAATTTTGTCTGGAAATCAGGGAAAAACAAATTAAATTTTTATGGAAACCCTGAAAAAATTTCTTGAAAGAAGTCACTATCTAAATCCAGAAATATTCAGTGCAAAAATTTTTGTTTTATTTTTTTCGCAAAGAACAGAATTAGAAGTTTACTTCATTAAAAATACATTTTAAGGAATAAAATATTTGATATGTACTCTCTGAAAGTTGAACAAAAGAAAAAGTGAAAAAAGTTGTAGTCTGTCAGAAAAAGAAGAGAATATAATGTTACGGAAGGAGAAGTTGACTGAGCAAACATCGAAGGACTCAGGACACATCAAAACATTGCATTATTAATGCTAGATAATCCAACTTCCACAAGTCTGTATATATTTCAAAATCTCTAAAGAATGTTTGACTTATGGCAAAGAAAGCGAATCCCTTGAATTTCGCTCCTTTTATACCACAAAAAATGAATATTCCATTCATTCTATTTATGAATCACATAATGTTATTGCATAACTTCAAATCATTTTTCTTTCATAAGTATCAAAAAAAAAATTTAACCACTCTAGTTTCTATTCCAAAATTTTTAAATAGTCTTAAAGTTAAAAACTGAAAATTCCAATGTTAAAATATTCATCCGCATTGGTATTTTATTGATATTTACAAATATGAATAACTTAACAATATTATTTTTTAGTTTAATCGAACATTGTACCATTAAAATTAAACTAAGATTTTCTCTAAGATATTAAAATTGGATCATAATCACATTCTACTGAAAGTCAACATATTCCTGTTAATATCAAAGGCAACACATAATTTGATGAAAGTCTAGTTTTCATTAACGATATTGCAATTTGATGTTCCAATATTTTGTTGCATTTCAAAAACCTATCACAAGATTTTTAAATAACATTTTCATGCTATTCAAGAGTTCTTCAAAGTGAAGTATTTTTTCCACTTCAAGTTATAAACCATTACAAAGATTAAAAAGTCAATCATTTCACAAAATGTTTGAAACAAAACGAAAATATTTTAAAAGTATATATATATAAATATATGAATTCTCCTGCTATTTATAAATAAAAAAAAATTGTAAAAAATATTTGAGTTAAAAATTCTATAGTTATAAATAAATCAGGACCTGATTGTCATACGGATGAAATAACCCAGTGGCAATAACATACCTGGAAAAAATATGGTAGGATTAGCCAGAATTATGGCAGTAATCAAGAAACATTTCTTTCAGTGTGTGTTACAGAAAAATGTAATTCACTCAGAGAGAAAAATAACGGTAGCAATTTTTTTTTTTCAATTCTAAATTTAAAAAAATAGATCCAAATTTGCGAAAATAAATCTAAAGTTAATTTTGATTGAATTAAAGTATGAATTTAAAAAAAAAAGATTTCAATGGGTGGTGAATTAATTAATGTCTTTGAAAAGATTATCATTATTTTATACTGCAGACATAATTTAATATAAATAGATTCGCCGGGGCTTATTGAGAATTAATTAATTGTCTCGAGGTGTAATTAATCAATTGACAGAGTCTTTCAGGAGCAGTACAATGCGTTGCATATCGACCTCCCGGGTAGGATGTGAGGGTTATTGACGTCGATAAAGGCCCTTGTGTGTGTGCTACGAGGCAAGTGGGAACCAACTTTTGAATCTGACTATCTAAACGATCGACATGACACCCAAGAAACTTACGACCACCGAGTTCATCATCAACTGAGATTCATTTCCTTTTAAAGTGTGATCGACTTTTAATTATTGTCTTCTCCAATCATTAAAAATACACGACCCTTTACATTTGCTAATCAATTTACATTTGCACAAGATAATAATATTCCTTCAAACGAAACAATGATTTTCAAAAACATTTCGAAATTCTATTATTTTCAATATATTTACTATTTTAATAAAAAAAAATTTCCAAAAAAGAATTCAATTATAAAAAAAATTTATAAAATTCTTTGCAAACATTCAATTTATTAAAAAAAAAATTTAATAAAGTTCATCAAAAGAATTTAATTATTTTTATAAAAAATATTTTTTCGAAATTCAATTATTTTCAGTATCTACTATTTTAATCAAATTTCCCAAATTCAATTATTTAAACAAATTTTGATAAAGCCTTTTCAAATCAATTTTAAAAAACATTCACATATTCAATAAATTATTTATTTTTATATTTTTATAATTAAATTCTCATCTATCTTTTTAATAAAAATTGATTTAAAATTGAATTTCAGTTAAAATTTAACATAGTAACTGAATACTAGATGCGTTATAGTGTTTTAAGAAAATTCGTCGCAAGAATTCAATATTATTAAAAAAGAAATTTTATAAAATACTTTGCAATTATTCAAATATATTCATAAATAATAAATTTTTTAACAGGAATTCAATTAAATAAAAAGATTTTTATAAAATTCTTCGCACAAACTTCATTTCTTAATAAAAATTAAAAAAATATTTTTATAAATAATATTTTGATGAATTCAATTATTAATTTTTAAAAAATTTTAATGAAATTCTTCATAACAATTCAGTTATTTTCAATACAATTTAAATCAAATTTCTTGATAGAATTTAAGTATTTTTAAAATGCCTAATAAAATATTAAAATTTGTTGATAGAATTCACTTATTTTTGAAAATTATGATAAACTCTATAGAAAAATTCAATTATTTTGAGTACTGTTTAATTATATTTTTAGTATGAACTTAAATTTTTTTTAAACAATTAAATTTGTATTTCTATAAATTTTATTTTTATAAAATTATTTTTATCTATTATTTTCAGGAACAATAAAATTTTTACAGGAATTCAATTATATAATTAATTATATTTTATTTCAATTATTTTTTATACAATTTTAAATAAATTCAACGAAAAATGCAATTATTCTTAAATATTTTATTAAAATGATTCAAAAGAATTCAATTATTTAATTAATTTAATTGAATTTTAATTCAATTATTTTTAATACAATTTTTAATAAATTTTTCGAAAAATGCAATTATTCTTCAAATTTTATTAAAATTCTTCAAAAGAATTCAATTATTTAAAAAAGTTCTCATATAATTTGTTTATTAGAATTCAATTTTAAGAAATATTAAATTATTCAATAAATTATTCATTTTTCTATTTAAATAATTGAATTCTCATTGAGCTTTTTATTAAAAATTGATTTAAAATTGTATTTCAACTAAAATTTTACATAATAATTGAATTTTAGAAGCGTTATAGTGTAAATTTTTAGAAATAATTAATTTTCAAAAAAATTTGAAAAGGAAATCTTTGAAAATTTTAATTGTTGTAAAACTGCAATAATATTGAAGTGTTTATTTTGAAAGGAACATTTTTTATTAAATTTCTTGAATTAAATTATTTTCATAAGTAATTGAACTAATCCCATGATTTCAATTATTTTTTAAATAATTTTAAATAAATTCCTGGAAAAATGTAATTATTCTTAAAAATTTTAATGAAATTCTTCGTATAGAAATTTAATTAATTTCAAAAATTTGTCCAAATTCAATTATTATTTTCAATACCTACTATTTCAATAAATTTTTTCACAACAGAATTCAATTACTTAAAATTTTTTTTTTATAAATTTCTTTGCAAATATTCGATTTCATAAATAATAAAAATTCCATAGGAATTCAATTATTGAAAATACAAATTACATATAATTATTAATTTAAAAAAAATCAATATTGTTTAAAAAGATTTTTTATAAACTTCAAGACCAAGAATTAAATTGAATTGAATTGAAAAGAATTGAATGAAGAATTCAATTATTTAAAAAAATTCTCAATTTAAATTTCTTGAAAGAATTTAATTATTTTCCAAACTTTTAATGAAATCTTCGTAACGAATTGTATTATTTTAAAAAATGTTGATAAAGTTTTTTATAAGAATTTAATTTGAAGGAAAATTAAATTATTCAATAAATTATTATATTTTTCTATTTCAATATTTGAATTCTCAATGAACTTTCTAATAAGGAACTGATTTAAAATTTAATTTCAGTTATTATTTTAGAAAATAATTGAATATTTGAAGTGTTATAGTGTTATGTGTATTTTTAGAAATAATTAAATTTCAGAAGATTTTTCGAACAGGAAATCTTTGAAAATTTTAATTGATTATAAAACTAATAATATTTAAATTTTTATTTTGAAATAAAATTATTCAAGTTCTGTATAATTTTATTTTAACAGGTTGAACAAAAAAATGATTTTCAGTTGTCAAGTGTAATTTTTCGATGGCAATTTTTTTTCAGTCTTAAAGATACTTTTTGACAGTTTTTAAAAATTATTTATTAAGTACGAAGCCTGAGAATAGAAAAATACTCTGCTTTCAGGTACTTTCTAATCACAGTGTTAAAGTCTCCAAACTTATTCCTACAAATTACTTTAAAAAATCAAGACTGATTTTAATTACTAACGCAAAAAAATTTATTTACTGAATTTTTTATTTATTTCAGTTTTAAATTTTATTTATTCCAAATTTATTTAAATTATTTCCGAAATAATATGTGTTGAAGAAATAATATACAATATGTGTGGTTGAAGAAAAAAAAATAGATACACAATTTTAAGTTAGATAGGTTGAAAATGTTTTTTATATAAGAATTAAGAGGAAGATTCAGGCAAAAAGTTTATGGGAGCGTTACATTTCTCTATTAGAGTCGACGGGTGCGACCAGAACTTAGATCCTCGAGAGACAAACTGCAGGAATTAAGATTAACAAAGGCCATGGGGGGACCTCCTCCATCATTGTCGGCATTAGGGAAGAAAGATCGTTCCTTGAAAATCCCAGCGAATCGCACTTTGAAGAAAATCATCACTTAAATCGTCCACTCATTCTCTTCTCGCTCAATGATTAAGAAAAATCACGTCTATTTTCTCTTGACCCAGAATCAGACACTTATCCTTTTCATCTAAATCTCGAGACATTTTTATCTTTTTGAATTCTTTCAATTAATTCTTTAAAAAAAAAACATCAAAATTCATGCTTCTTTTATAAACCTTAGTGAATTATTTTTAATTATTTTTTAATTATTTTTTAAATTATTTTTTAAATATTTTTTAACTATTTTTTAACAATACAGTTTTTTTCAATTTCTACTTTTAAAAGTACGATTATAATTATTCTATGAAAAATGAGTAGAGTTTTGAAAGTGGGATAAAGAAAGAGAAATTATCCTCAATTATTGGCTAGCCTAATTGAAAAACTGGAGAACTTATTTTTTTTCCCCCAAACAACTGATAATTAGATATCCGCACAGTATTTTTTTCACTCCAACAAGCACGCAATACTTCTTTTGAACTCAATTGGCAAACTCGAGGGCGTGAGTTTGAAGAATTTATTGGAACTTGGTTAAAATCGTTTTATTGTATCCAAGAATTGAGTTTCCCTTCTTCAGAAACTCATCAAATTCTTGGATTTCGTATAATATAAAACGCACACACTCATATCACGAAAAACCAAAAGTCATTGTAGTTTGAAAATATTTTTTTTTTTATTAAAATTCAATTTTCTTGCTAAAAAGAAAAAAAAATGTAAAATAAACTGGGATAATCTGATGAAAAATGTGAAATTTATTTTTAAGTTTATGAAAATTTTATATCTGCCCAGAAATATAATTTTTTTACGATTTTAACAAATTTGTTTAAATAAATCAAAGTTACGTTTCTCTAGAATGTCATTCATTCCTTCATTAATTATTAAAGAAAGATTAAAAAATAACTGATAATAATTTAATCAATATTAAGTAAAAAAAAATTACTTAATAATTCTAATATAGAATGATTATAGAATAACAAATAATAATTGATTATTATCTAAAAATTTGTTTGAAATTAAATTTTAAATCAATTCTCATTAGAAAGTTCTAAGAGAATTCAATTATTTAAATACAAAAATAATTTATTGGATAATTGAATATTTCTTAAAATTGATTTCTTATAAAGAGCTCTATCAAAGTTTTTTAAAAAAATTCAATTGTTACGAACAATTAAAAAAAATTCTCAAAAATAATTTCATTTCTCAAAGAATTCATTTAAAACTGTTGTAAAAATACTGAAAAATAATTAATAATTTAATTCCTCTAAAGAGATTATCACAATTTTTAAAAATAAGTAAATTCTATTATAAAAGTTTTTACTTTTAAAAATAATTTAATTCTATCAATAAATTTTATTCAAATTGTAATTCAAAATAATTGACTTTTTCAGAAAATTTTTCAGAAAATTTTTTTCAAAATTTAGTCCATGTTTTTTAAATAATTGAATTTTTTTGGAAAATTTTATTGAAATAAGAGAAATTGAAAATAATTACATAAATATCGAAAAATTTTTGAAATTACAAATTAAATTTGTACGAAGAATATTGTTATGAAGAATATTATTCAAATTTTAAAAAATAATTGCATTCTTTTGAAGAATGTTCATAAAATTTTTAAGCAAATTGCATTATTCGAGAAGTTGTTTCAAAATTGTATTAAAAATAATTGAAATCCTGCCATTTGTTATTTATGAAAGTAATTAAATTCTTGCAACGAACTTTCTTATTTATTTAAAATTGGGTAAAAACAATAATTTAAAAAAAAATAATTAAATAAAAAAATAATTAAATTAAATTAAATTAAATTAATTATATAAGTGAATTCCTGTAAAAATTCTATTTCTCATGAAAATAACTGAAAAAAGTAATTTAAAAAATAAACTTTGTAAAAAAATAAATTTAATTCTTTCGTAGAAAATTTGAATGTAAATATTGTAAATCAATTTTATCAACAACATTTTTTAAACTTCTTAGAAATGATTTAATTTTTCAGACTAATTTTATAACATGAAAATTATTGAATTCTTACGCAACGAATTTTATTAAATTTTCTTTTCAACTAATTAAATTCTTTTGGGAAATTTTGTTTAATTAGTAGATATTAAAATTAATTGAATTACGCAAAATTTTTAAATTATTTAAATTCCTACAAAGAATTTTATTAAATTCTTTTTCAAATAATTATTAAATTCTAATAAACAAATTACATAAAAATTTTTAAAAATAATTTTTTTTTTGAAAAATTTTAATAAAATTTTTCAAGAATAATTGCATTTTTTTCTTAGAAATTCATTTAAAATTCTATTGAAATAATTAAAATCCTATGATGAGTTTTGTCATTTATGAAAATAATTGAATTCTTGCAACGAATTTCAGTAAGTTTTTTTTAAATAATTGAATTCCTGTTAAAATTTTTTTTTTATTTATGAAAATAATTGAATTCTTGCAACGAATTTCAGTAAATTTGTTTAAATAATTGAATATTTTTGTGGAAAAAGTTTTTTATTTATGAAAATAATTGAATTCTTGCAAAGAATTTCAGTAAATTTTTTTAAAGAATTGAATTCGTGTGAAAAAATTTTTTAATTTGTAAAAATAGTTGAATTCTTGCGAAGGATTTTATTAAAATTTTTGTAAATAATTGAATTTGTTTAAATAATTTTATAAAATTTTAAAAGAATAATTCAATTACTTGGAATAAAGTAAAATCATATTAAATTTTTTTTAAATAATTAAATTCTTGCGAAGAATTTCACAAAAAAAAAAAATCTTTTAAAATAATTGATTTCCAGTGAAAATTTAATTATTTGTGAAAATTAACTGAATGTTTGCAAAGTATTTTATAAAATCATTTTTTTAAAGAATTGGATTCTCGTGGCTAATTGTTTATATTACAATAATAAATATTTAAAATAATTGAATCGTTTAAAAGAATTATATTAAAATTTTTTTGAATTGTTTCTGAGAATTTTACTAATGTTTTTGAGAATAATTTTTTTATTCTAACTAATTTGTGAATTGAAAGTAGTGCAAATTTTCAAATATAGAAAAAAATAGCTTTTTGTGTCACAAATCTAAAAAAAAGTATCTAAATAGTATCAAATCATAAAAAATAGTAGTAAATAGTAGGTTTTAGTAGAAGTGTACGAAGTCTGCATTCTAGGCTTTTCTGACGAATACCTTCTTAGCTCACAGATTAATTCATATTTTATTCTAAAACACAAGGTCTCTACGGATACACTCTATATTGTAACGATTGTTAATTTATGTGAGAGTGGATTAGCTCGCCGAGTCAGGGTTCGTTGGAAATAAATTACTGCAAAAGCTTTGATTTAATGAGAAAAATATAAAGAGGTTTATTTAATAAAAGTTTAGATCAATTTACACGTAGAATTAACGGTTAACGGTTTTTGACAGATTCAAGCAGCTCGCCAATTCGAAAATTACAATGTTTCTGATCTTTTATAAAACGGACGAATTTTCGTACTTTAATCACGTGATTTTAGATTATCGTATTTTATAGACGTTTACGGGTATCGAATCGAAAATTACTACGGACGGTAATGCCGGCCGATTTCTCCGGGTAATACCTCGAAGAGAATATGATCTGTAGCGGTAATTCCGGCCGTTTTTCTCTGGGAATATGCCACAGAGAGCAACTAACAAGCGGTTATCCCAGCCGTCGTCTCCGGGTTATACCGCAGAGAGCGTAAGAACAGGCGGTTATTCCAGCCGTTTACTCCGGGTGATGCCGCGGAGAGGAATGACTCGAATCGCTGCGGGAGCCTAGGGTCTGACTTCTCCCGCCGCACGGACGCTTGGAGAGGGAAGTCAACGTGATTGGTGGGACTACAACGGAGGAGCGGCTTCGTTAGTGTGAGGGGAAACCTGTCTCCTCACTTTTTGGTTATACAAAGATATTGATTTTCGGAAGCTCGTCACACCCCCCCTTCTAAAAAAAAAGAAAACGTTCGACGACAAGTTTTCTTAAAGTAGAAAAATAATAATAAAATTCATTATAACAAGAAACTTCACTAAAAACTAAACGAACTAAAACATTGAATTTGGTTGTAATTATAAAAATAAAAAAAAAATACGTCGCAATCTTTCACTAAATTGTCTCATTCACTTTTTCCTTTTTCTCGGAATCATTGTCACTTTACCACTCTTACTCACTGTCACTTGCATTTCTTGCCCGTTTACTTCCTGTAGATACCGTTTCCTCTTTCCTCTGATGGCGGTCGTTCCTGACATTGGTGATGGCTCCGCTGTTGAAACTTCTGAGATCTGTATCGGGGGAAGTAAATTTTCTTTTCCTGGATCTCCTTTGCCTTCTCGGTTAATTGACTTATTTTGTGCCAATAGATATTTTGGTGTAGGATGATATTGTTCTTCGAAAGACATATTTGACGACGGGTTCGGAGGTATGAGAACGTTTGCGGAGTTCGTTCTGTGCTCGTAGGCGTAAATTTTCATCGCTTGGGCCAAATTGTCATCCATCTGTTGATAGAACTTCTCGTATTCGCTGTCGGATGGTTCCGCGTCGTCACAACTGATTGTTTCGGGCAAAGGTGAAGGTACCTCGCTTGCTGTCTGCACGGTAGGAGGGTTAACTGTCTCGAAGTCTTCTGTCGGACTGTCGAATGGCTTCGAAGTTTCTCCCATTGTGGACATGATGAATTCAAGATTCTTTACGGCGGTTTCCGTTTCTTGCGATTCATCGGGTGGCACTTTTTGGACTATAGGGGCTTCGATTTCGAGAACTGTTTTTTTCGTCTTTTGACACCGGCACAATTTCGACTGGGTTAACTTTTCCGTCACTGTCGCTCACGTTTTTATACTTAGGGGATTTTTGTTTCGGGAGAACCGCGGGTTCAACAATCGAACACATCCACAATCCTCGTCCGTTGAATGGCTGTTTAGGTATTGCTGGTCCATTTGGAATCTTTGGTTGGAGAAACTCGTTGATCTCCTTAAGTACTTCGTCTACGTCGGAAGTTTCTTGGTCAGACATCTTCTGGTTGATCCGTACAGATCTATGAACGAAACACTAATGCTGCTCATCATGCGTAGGCTCGCTACGTTGAGGCCCGTTTTCCCCTTCCACTGCTCTCGCGTACTTTTAATTGGTCGCTGGGTTGCTTCGTTGACGAATCTTCTGTTTCTGCGATGAACGGTTTCAAATCCTTGACGTGACATCTGTATGTTTTTCCACTGACGTCTTGAACTTCGACTATCGTTTTGCTAATTATTTTAGAAACTACAAAATTTCCGGAATATTTAGGTGCTAACTTAGCTGCGAAATTATCGATGGCCGAGGATAAGAAATGCTCGCGTTTCGATACTTTTTCCCCGTTTCCGGTAACCAGTCGCGTCGTCGTTTATTGTAATTCGTGCTTTGTCGTGTGAATGCGCGGGCTAAGTTCGTTCTAACTAATTCGCAGGTGTCTCGGAACCTTTCTACGTTTGGTCGTTTCCGTTGTTGATCTTTTTCGACCGCGTTTTTGAGGGATTTCGGAATAGTTAATTCGCGTTGATAATTTAGATAGGCCGGGGTGAACAGTGTACTCTCGTTCTTGGCGGTATTTATCGCGAATTGTAATTCCGGAAGTAAATTATCCCAAGTTCTCTGATTGGTATTTACATATTGTGCGATCATAGTTTTAATTGTTTTATTTTGCTCTCTCGACCGGGTTGCACTGGGGCGAATAGGGCGGAGTTTTTTGGTGGATTATGTCGAAATCCTCGAGAAACTTGGTAAAATCTGTCGCTCGAAATTGGCTTCCGTTGTCGGTGATTATGACGCGGGGGCATCCGTACCGCATAATTACGCGTTCTTTCAGGGCCTGGACGATGGGTTTCGTCTTTTGTTCTCTTAAAGGACAAATTTCGATCCATTTGGTAAATTTGTCCTGAAAGACCAGTAAATATTTGTGACCCCTGGATGAGCGCACTAGTGGACCGACGATGTCCATGGATACGTATTCCCAGGGTACGGTGGCATTGGATGTTCCCATCTTACCGGGTATCGCGGTTTGCGGATTTTTATATTCTTGGCAGGAAGCGCACTTCCTCACGTAAGCTGTAATTTCACCGTTCATGCCCGGCCAGTAATAGTTTTCGGCTATGCGTGAAATCGTTTTAGCAATGCCTAAGTGTCCGGCTGTGGGTGCATCGTGGTTCTCGATAAGGACTTTGTTCCTCAATGGTCGTGGTACGCAGAGTTTCCATGATTTGTCCCGATCAGTAAAGTTTAACGAGTGCAACATATGTCTATACAGTTTTCCGTTTATAACTGAGTACTCGGGGTAACGATCCGGATTCGCGACCGTCGCTTTTAGGAGATTCTCGTACCAAGGACACTGATTCGCTTCGGTAATTTCGAAGATCGTTTCCTCTAATGTCTCGTCGTCGTCGTTTTCGTCGTTAATAGGGCTGCGGGAAAGCGCGTCTGCAACCTTATTCAGGTTTCCTTTTCGATACTTTATTTCGAAATCGAATTGCTGGAGATATACGCTCCACCTGGCTATTCGACCGGCTGGACTCGTTATCGATTTCAACCATTTCAACGACAAATGGTCCGTAATTACGGTGAATCGGTAACCTTCCAGGTAATAACGCATTTTAGCTATTCCCCAGACTACCGCGAGACACTCCTTCTCTGTTACCGAGTAATTTATCTCGGCTTTGTTTAATGTGCGACTTGCGTACGCTATAACTACTTCCTTATCGTTTTGTGATTGTGTAAGCACCGCGCCCAGACCGTGTTGACTTGCGTCCGTTTGGAGACAAAAGGGAATATTGAAATCGGGGACCGCGAGAACTGGAGAACTTATTAATTTATCTTTTAATGTACTAAAAGCCTTCTCCTGATCCGCGCCCCCAATTCCATCTGTGTCCCTTTTTCAATAATTCCGTGAGGGGTTTCGTTAACGTGGAACAATTCGGTATGAATCTCCTGTACCACGAAACGACGCCGATAAATCGGCGTAACTCGGTAGTGTTTCGTGCTCCTTAAAGGACGAGATTGGTTCCGTTTTGCTGGGATCGGTGCGTATGCCATTTTCGTCTACGATGTGTCCGAGATATTTTATTTCTGTTTTTAAAAACTCAGATTTGTGGACATTTACCTTCAAATTCGCGTCGCGCAGTAATTTTAGGACACGCCTAACGTTTTTCTAAGTTTTCGTTTACCGTTTTCCCTAGTACGATAACGTCCATCTAAATATACGAATACGCGCACGCCTAGCTCCGGTCGTAACACTTTTTCGATAATGCGTTGAAATGTCGCGGATGCCGAATGTAATCCGAAGGGCATAACGCGATATTGGTATAATCCCCTTCCCGGCACAAAGAAAGCTGTAATCGGTCTACTTTCCTGTGATAAGGGGATATTCCAATATCCGTTTCGTAAATCTATCTTCGTGAAATATTTTGAATCGCGCAATTTATCGAGAGTTGCATTGACCTGGGGAATTTGGTATACGTCTCGTTCGGTGACGTTTGTTTACCTTCCTGTAGTCGTTGCAAAATCTGTATGACCCGTCTTTTCTCTTCGGTAAAACTGTCGGGGAACACCAAGACGCGTGTGACGGTTTCAATAACTTTTCGCTTTGATCATTTCGTCGGCGTTTTCGATCATGACTTTTTCCATAACGGGGTTTCGTGGTGCGTAATGAAAGTTTATTGGACTCGTGCCGGGTTTTAACCGTATAACGTGTTCTCCGGCTTTAGTGGGTTTCGTTAATATCGTCGAATAATTTTAATTCATCATCGATTATTTTTAACGCGGAATCGATATCGTTTTCGTTTGTAATAGTTGCTTCGTTTATCGCGGCGACCGTATTTGAATAGTTGAATTGGTATTTAACTAGATTAATTATATCTAAACCAAAAAGCATGTCGGATTCGAGTTTAGGGAGTACACGAAACGTGGTTTTAATTATTTTACCGTGAAATTGCATGACTACATCGACTGTGCCTAAAATACTAGCACACCGACCGTCTGCGAATTTAGCGGTTAATTTCGCGGGGTTTAATTCGTAAATGCCTAATTTCTTCAATTCTTTCCACACCTTTTCTCCTATATAGGATCGGCTCGCTCCTGTATCGAGGAGAGCATGGAAAGACTGATTCCCGAATTTCATTTCTTCGTAATATCGAACGTCGTTTTCCTCACCTATTGTTCCGAGTTTTTCTGTTTGTTTCCCTATCGGCAATATTTTGTTTTCGGGTCGTCTCTCTGCCGGCGTTTTTGCTACGACCCGACTGAAGTTTTCCGGTTTGTCGCACGGGCAATTCGCGATAAAATATGTCGTCCGTACCGCACCATGAGCAAAACTTCCTTGGCGGGTTACGACAATTTTCTCGTCTATGTCCTCTTTGACCGCATTTCCAACAACATTCACTGCGTACGTATGGATTGATGCTAGCTACTGTCTCTTTATGCTTTTTTACGCGACCGTCGTGTTGATTTTGCTTTGTTACGGATTGAGGGGGAGGGCGATACGCCCCTTTCTGCGACCAAAATCAATTCGAATTCGTTAGTAAGACTTATTAAGTCTGAGACATTTCGAATCTCATGTCGTCTTATGTATCGACGGTATTCTGGTCGCAGGTTACGATAAAGTCGCTCGATTTCACTTTGTTCACTCATTCGCCCGTAACGACGCATTAGTGTCTGTAAATCCGTAATATAGTCTTGCGCGTTTTCTTTTACCCCTTGTGTCCTATTGCGAATATCTTCTTCTAGTTGTCGATCTATGTTCACGGGTAAGAAAAACATTTTAATATCGTATTCGAAGTCGTCCCAAGTTTGCCAATTTCTTCTGTTTGTTTCGGAACCAAAGAATGGCCTTACCTTTTAACAACATTGGCAAACAGGCGAGTAATCTATTCTTCGGTATTTCGTAAGTTACGCTCGTTTCGTGGATTCTCTCGAGGAAATCGAGAAGGTCCGTGAACACCGTCATAAGTTATTCCCCATTTTCTTACGCTTTCGGCTAAACAATCACGCGGTCGGTCTTGTGTTCCGTTGGCGCGAAGTCGTCTCTAATCAAGGTCGTTCGTATCCTCGTAGTGAATTAAGGCGCGATCGCGGTCGTCTGTTGGGTGTACGATTAGCGTTTAAAATTATCGTTTACGCGTTGGGTATGGTTGATTGTTTCTCTCGCCATTCTGATTATCTCTGTTTTGAAGGTCGTTTCGTCTGTTTGCTTGATTTTCGTCCACGGTCAAGAAACTGTCGTTGCTATTCGCGAAGCTAGTACTACTACCCGCTTCTGCTATCACCGTTTCGACGTGCTAAACCGCCTTGCTGTTGGTTTTCTATTATTTTGTTGTCCCCTTAAATTACCGAGAGGGGGCCCTCCGGCGGGGCCGGCCATCGAGGTCCGTCGTTCTGATCGTTAGTACCGTTGTTTTGCCTTTTGTTCGTTTTCGTTTCTATTTACGCTACTAGTATCCGAGTTAGTGTGGTTTATGTATGGGGCGATCGCGAAGATTGTGTTGGGTGGTTGTCGTGTTGTCTTTGTTCGTGTCTTATAGCGTTACGTAAGAGTAACCGTAGGTGGTCTCTATTGTCTGTTGGGGAAAACTGGATATTTCGCGCGTTCAGTTCGTTTCTCGAGTGCCGCTTTATTTCATCGGCCATATCTGGGTTTTTGTTAGTCTTTGGTTACCGTCGGCCATCGTTAACTATTTTTTTGTTTAATATATATATATATAAGATCTACCCGGATTTATACGCGGCTGCTTGACAACTGTCCCTGTTCGGGCGCCAAAATCTGTAACGATTGTTTAATTTATGTGAGAGTGGATTAGCTCGCCGAGTCAGGGTTCGTTGGAAATAAATTACTGCAAAAGCTTTGATTTAATGAGAGAAAAATATAAAGAGGTTTATTTAATAAAAGTTT